>OY744538.1:45158393-45336846 GCA_963556195.1 Sepiola atlantica | reverse complement strand
TCTCAAGTCCCCTTAAGCTTAAGCCTTACATTTTAGATATTTTCTAGAATCAAAATCATAAGAATTCTCACCATAATTATATCTTGATTTTAACCGTTGTAAGATGACATATAAGTGATACAAAACTGTTCTGTTTGGGGAATTCATTTTACCTATCCTTGGACTTGTATTCAGAGAGAGACAGTGTGTATATATATATATATATGATTGCTACTTCTTTACAGAAGGCCATCCCTACAAGATTTCATTGTCCGTTGGTGGACACACAGAGGCTCAGCAGGCCAGACTTACTTTTTACAAGTCTTGCTGATATGAACAGCCCACACATCATTTTCTTTATCGCCATGGGTCTTTTAAATGGCCATACTGTGCGCTTGTACGACATGCAGCGCACACTCTCCTTCTACAAAGCTTGGTTTCAGTGACAAACCGAAGCAAGATAACTGAGAGACGGTGCAGAGCGCAGGTTTTATATAAGTATTTTCCGTCTCCTAGATGGATGATCTAAGAAAATCTTTTTTCTTACTTTTGAAGTAAAAACCAGTCTCCACACCCATCGAAAAATCCAACGAAAATGAATATTTTCTTTGTATTGCACAGATATTACAACTGCTGAAGACAAGCGTGTGTATATATAATGCTGTAAAACAATGTAAAAAAATAAGATCGATTTTTGTCTTTTTTTATACACACTCAAAAGAAAAATTCTAATGAGCAACTTTCAGAAAGAAAAATGGGTTTTTCTCTGTGATTAATATGCATATCATGCTGTGCAACAGCCTCACATGTATTATTCTATGGAACAGCTGTTTCTAAGTTATTCTTTTAAAAGAGATCCTTTATACGTTTTGTGGTTATTATTGTGTTTGTCAATTCTGCGATAACATTTTTAATTCATCCTCTCCTTGAGCAATTTGTATATAACTTTTTTTTGTTATTATTATTTCATATTGTGCAACAAGTGCATGAAGATGCACTTCATTTTCTCCTCCTGACCCCCATAGTGTAGAGGAGGACACAAAACACACATCTGATCACTTTGATGTCTAATTCCCAAAGGCAGGAACTCTCACTTTTCTGCTGCATACTTCCTCCCATGACCTCATATCCTGCCATATGATCCTAATTCTAAACTTTAAACTTCAAATGAAATTTTCCACTTTCTTTTTAATTTTAACCTTTCTTTTACACATGCTCATTTAAATATTTCTACAAATGTACAGAATAATAGAAAGAATTAAAAAGAACAGCAAGTAACTCCTCTAGGATTTAGTTTACGTTTTACACGGCAAGTACATCAGATGAACTATATCTTCCCCTTCTAAGCCTTATAGTATGGTGGAAGCCACAAAACGGCCTCTGTTCATTTTGACACCACAGTTCCAAGAGACAAACGATCTTGCTTTTCTGCCACGTACTTCCTCCTATAACGTCATATCCTGCACTTAATCCTAATTCTAAATTTCAAACTTCAAATGGAATTTTCCGCTTTCTTTCTTAATTTCAACCTTATGTGGAAAGTTCTGATTTTAATCTTACTTTTACACACCCGCATCTAAATATTGCTACACATAGAATTGAGTCGAAGAATGGACGTTCATTTTTATTTAAACTACTTTTTGTCATTTTTATGCACTCAAAGGAAAATCATTCTAATGAGCAACTCTGAGAAAGAAAAGAAAAATAGTTTTTGTCTTTTTTTTTTAATATGCACATCATGCAACGTTCGTGCCGTGCAACGATCGCACATGTATTATTCTGTAGAATTGTTTCCAAGTTATTCTATTTGTAAATTCTGCGATAGAAATTTAAATCCATTCTCTCCTTGAACAATTTACATATAACTTTATTCCTTCGACTTCCTGTATGGATGACTATCTTAACAGAAAATATAGAGAAGGATTAAATATTAAAAAATGAATGAAACTGAACGAAACAAAATTATAGTTTGTGAAAACACATAACAATAATTGGTCTAAATCGATGCTGAAGCAGACTTGTATATGCAGTTTTTATGTTAGAAAGCTATACTTGCCAATGGTATAAGGAAAAAATCTCGCTTTACTTTATATATAAGAATATTTGCATATCTGGCAACAATTGCAAATGTATAATTCTACGGAGCAGCTGTTTCCAAGTTATTTTTTTAAGAGATCCTTTATACATTTTGTAGTTATTCTGTTTGTCAATTCTACGATAGAAATTTAGATGCATTCTCTTTTTGGACATTTTTTATTTTGCAGCTGCATATAACTTTTTTTATTACTATTATTATTAGTAGTAGTCATAGTATTATTACTAGTAGTAGTAGTAGTAGTAGTACTAGTAAAAGTAGGATCTGTAAAAAAATCTTGCAAATGGTTTCACCTTCCTCTCACTCTCTCTGGATCTGTAACAAATAAATTCACTTTCTCGAACCCCATATATCTGCGAAAAATCTCTGCAGTAGTAGTTGTAATAGTCTTAAACAGTAAAACTATGTTTTCATTTTTTTCGTAAAGAATAAATGTCATTTGGTTGACTTTGGCTTGCAATAATGCAATCGATAATTTTCAGTAATTTACGTTATTCTACCATAGATTACTGGTTCTTTCATTGTAACATTTACTGAATTTAACTTTGATTTCTTATCTACTTTGTTTAGTTAAAGGTTTGCGTCGTTGTTTTTCATTAACAGAATTATTTATAATATATATTAAAGCAAAGAATTAGAAATCACTGCTACTGGTAATGTATTTATTAAAATAAGTTTTAAATAATCAATGTTACAATTAGAATTCCCAAATGTCTGACTGCTTATTTTAAAGTCTTCCTATATTCATCCTGTTGATTCTTCAGAGATGAAAATATCTGACTCTGACTCCTAGCATTTTTACGAGTCAGACTCTACATCCCGATTAGTCTGTGTCACCTGGCTATGTGGGTTAGATTACTATTATTATTTATTTACTTAATGGGAGTTCTCACAAGTCATTACCATTGTTCAGTGGTAAAAATAGGTGTCATTCCTGTATGTAAAAGTGGGCCGGATCTGTTCTCAACTGAGAAATAGAAGAAAATATCCTGTCAGCTATCTTTTTGGACTCCTCCTCACAGTGTGCCTAGGGATGGAAAAAAAACCTATTTTTCAATTTAAAAAATTTGATTTCATACTTTAGTTTTTGTTTTAATTTCCAGAAAGGCAATACACTTCTAACAAGCTATAAATGAATGAAAAATCTTGTTTCAAACAAAAAGATTTTTTTGTGTTTTCAGCTGATTATCCCCAAATAAGGATTTTGTTACCAGACGTAAAATTTAGAAAAGATTTTGAATTAAAAAATAAATAAATTCCAGATCGGTCTAATCAATACACATTCAACGAGCCCTCAACCACTTTCTGAAAATGAAGGAAAGAAAAGTTATAGATTTTTCCATAGTTCTTCATTCTTGGCACACTGTGCTCCTGTACTGCTTCTATGGGTGATCATTTAGGTGCTGTATATGCGACATGGTCCTCGTGGCCTTGCAGCCAAGGTTTGTTACCAGTTTGCAAATACAACAAACATAACGGATAGTCCTTGTTGAATGGATTTTGTGATCTGTGCCAACCAGACACTGACCGGCGGTGATAGATCGAATTCTGAGTTCCGAATTCCATTTTCTACTATAATAAGGTTGATTGAATAAAACACGTGTAGAAAACTAGAATTCACATATGTGATAAGAGGGCACAGAATCTAACTCTCGTTTGGAGGTTGTTTTCGGTTGAGTGTGTTGGTTTCTCACTATCTGTTTGTTTGTGTACAGCCTAATGTCCACATTGCTTGACCAATCGTCACCAAATTTGGTCAAAATATCGGTCATAGTCTAACTTGAAACTGATTTAATTTTGGCATATTTAGGTCAAGGTCATGGAAAAATGAATGTCACACTTTTAGCAATAGCTTCTGTTCAGCGTAGAGACTTGCTACTTGGCTCATATTGTAGCCAATGAAGTCCTGCATCTCGTGACTTTGAGAAGTTCAGTTATGGTCAGAATTTGGACGGAATTTCAACTTCCGATTTTTCTAAATTTCATATATGGATCTGATGCTCTTCAATAACAGTAACCATTATGCAAAATTTCAGCCAGATCAGATAAATAGTTTTTGAGTTATCAATGTTTTTATGGCTTAAGTTTGGGAATACTTCATACAATATGAAGTAAGACCCAGATAAGATTTTGGTCCATCCTTACTTTGTCAGGTGGAGGTATAGTCTCACAACTGACTTATGTTCTTCTTCAGTATAGGATCGCTTTGTTTTGGTAGAATACATGCATCTAACATAAAGTTAGACCTAAATAGCATTTAAGTTGACATATCGAACTTTGATTCTGACTAGCAGATTTTCAGTCATTATTGTTGTACTGTTATAACACTTCGTACAATTGATAATGAGAACATTTTGCAATTATGACCAGAAAAAAATCTAAATCAACAAGGGGAATAACTCATGTTTTTAATTGAATATAAAAAAAGTAGTCTCCCTTACAAGTAAAATGTTATTTCTCTTTCTGTATAAGTTGAAGAAAAAATGTGAATACAAATAAAAATTGAAAACTAAAATGACTTTGCATCAACTTTACTCAGTCAGTAAGAGAGGGGGCTCAGACCAATCCATCTTGTGGGGTTTCAGCTTTAACCGTTTTAAGGTTATTTAATGCTGAAGCACAATACTTATGTTATAGTGTATATGATTAATTGAATACAGGTTGCTATTTTTACCCAAAGTTGGGGAGCTAGCTGCAAAAGAAAAACCTGGAGTCAGTATAAAAAAAAACAAAAAAACTCCTACTCATGCAAAAATTGCTGACTCTACCTTTGATGTTACCCATAGCTGGTGAGGTAGGGTTCATACCTTTCCTTATGGTATTAGTGCATAAATGACCATAATAGATCCGAGAGAATTCTGACTTTGCATGGCCGATTCCATAGTCTCAAACGGTATCCATTTGGTCAATCATACAGGCATCAGGCATATCTATTTTATCATCACAATTCTCTGACTGAACATAAGCTCAAGATCAAGTAGCTTTGTTTTGTTTATGCTCAGAATCTGCTATTATTTCTGACATTGAAAATATCACATTTGTAGTTCTTGCAAATCATTTGAAACCCTCCTCTTGATGTTTTTGAATTTGGAAGCTTCTTTGAAATGTTCTATTTCTCTCTGACCTTCAATTATTGATTGAGAATAATGTGTACACTCTTTTCCCTCGTTCTGACTGGTATTTTGGGTTGGAGAAGAGAAAAATAGTTTCTTATTGATTTATAATCAATATGTTGATAACTGTACATCTAGAAATTCAAGTCCATGTGTCCATTTCTGAAAGTCAAAGCAACAAAATAACAAAAGTTCCATTTTCGCCTTTTTCCTTTCTTTTTCCTTTCTTTTTCCTTTCTTTTTCCTCCTTTCTTTTTCCTCCTTTCTTTTTCCTCCTTTCTTTTTCCTTTCTTTTTCCTTTCTTTTTCCTTTCTTTTTCCTTTCTTTTTCCTTTCTTTTTCCTTTGTGTTTTTTTGTATTTTCTTTTTCCTTTGTGTTTTTTTGTATTTTCTTTTTCCTTTGTGTTTTTTTGTATTTTCTTTTTCCTTTGTGTTTTTTTGTATTTTCTTTTTCCTTTGTGTTTTTTTGTATTTTCTTTTTCCTTTGTGTTTTTTTGTATTTTCTTTTTCCTTTGTGTTTTTTTGTATTTTCTTTTTCCTTTGTGTTTTTTTGTATTTTCTTTTTCCTGTGTTTTTTTGTATTTTCTTTTTCCTTTGTGTTTTTTTGTATTTTCTTTTTCCTTATTTGCCTTTTCTTTTTTCCTTATTTTCCTTTTCTTTTTTTCTTTTTTCCTTTTCTTTTTTTCTTTTTTCTTTTTCTTTTTTTCTTTTTTTCTTTTTCTTTTTTTCTTTTTTTCTTTTTCTTTTTTTCTTTTTCTTTTTTTCTTTTTTTCTTTTTCTTTTTTTCTTTTTTTCTTTTTTTCTTTTTCTTTTTTTCTTTTTCCTTTGTGTTTTCCTTTTTTCTTTTTCCTTTTGTGTTTTTTTTCCTTTGTGTTTTTTTGTTGGTGTTACGTTCTTTTTCTTTTTCCTTTTTCTGATCTTTTTTCTGGGCTATGAATATTTTAGATCTCTCGCCCGAAACTTGTAAAAATTTTGAAAGTTGTATATCTAGCATAAATTTTTTTTGTATAACTCTGAGCCGGTTATGTAGTGGTGTTTTTCATACCATTTTGAGTATCCATCCTCAACAATCACTCTGACAGTCTGGACCATTTGAGCTTGGTGTCCTTTTTCTGTCTGGGCAAGATAGGGTTCTGTGCAGTTTTTGGAGCCCCCCCCCTCTCAGACTTTACCATCTCTTTTTGAGTTTATTGCTAAAAGCCGGGGAATGTCGATGGGGTTGTTCAGGCATCAGTTGCTCTTCCTTTTTGGCACTGGCTTTTCAATCCTTACCTTCTGACCTCGTGTTACATCTTTCCAAAGTAGGAGGGATGTAAATACTAGCCGGTTCTATCTACCCAAGTCTGTTGGGGATGCTTTAGTTTTATTTTTGTAACTTTAAAATGATCTAGAGTCGGCTTTAAAAGTAACAAATATATATATTTTTTTAAAGTTACTGCACATGTGCAGTAATCTGCTCCAAACTAAAATTTCTTCAAACTTACATTCTTTTGAAAATCGCTAAACTTATTTCTATACGAATAAAACTGTTTAACCACTTCTTGTGTGGGTTTCTCACCTTTGTGACTTACACATTATTTTTTTATTTACGATTATTGAAATAAAAAGTAATGGAATAGCATAAAGTAAAACGAAATTTTAAAAATCCTATTTAAAACAATAATTTAATCATGAAATTAATCCACCACAATGCATTTCGGTTTCTTCATAAACAATTCAGCCATTTTAATCTTTTGTTAATAGTTGAAAAAACAAAACCTGAATGAAAGTAAAATTACTAGAGGCAACGCAGAGTATTGATTTACTCCTCTCCAGGAGTTAGGCACAAGGCCAGTTTTTATCTTACTCCCACAAGTAAGATGTGACCCAAGGTCGGGTCGGGAAAGTGGGGTTTAAAAATTGCCTGGGCGGCCCCGTCGGCATTCCCCAGTAGAGGCGCCTCAGGCAGTAAGCATAAATTTACTCCTCCCCAAAGAGGGGAGGCAAAACCTGGGAAGGTGGACCTCCCAGAACTGCACAGGACAGACCGATTGACCGGCGTAAATCAAGACCCGAAGGCCAAGACAACACCAGTATGGGGTGCAGTATCCATCGGAACAGATACTACACTTTGATCTTAGCCAAAAGGCCATAGGAATTATCCTCTACCAGTGTTCGGAAAAATTGAAGTTTAAAAAAAACAAAACGTTTCAAATTAGAAAGTTAAAAAAGAAAAAAAAATATATGAACCTGTATAGAAAGCAGGAAAAAAACAAAATATATATATATATATATATATATTTGTCCTTCACAGAAAAGTTAGCAAGTAAAATAAAAAAAAAACTGTTCAAATCAATTTTCAAGTATTTAGAGAATTAAGAAAGCAAATCTATTTCTATAAGTTTTTTTCTGTCTTCTATACAAATTCGTACATTTTTATTTTGTACACATTGCTCTTTATTATAGAGTGGAGGATTGAGTTAATCTTAGAAATTTCATTAAAATTGGATAATTATATTTGTTACTCAAAATAAAAATATGTAGTGGGGGGAGACATGAGTCCCTCTAACATTGGGACTGGTCTGATTAATATAAAATTGTTTATTTTAATCATTTAAAAATGTTATTTTTCTTGTATATCTTTAATATTTAGAAAAAAAATGTCTTAAATTTTTTTTTTTTAATATTTTTGTTTATATCTTAATTCAATGCAGATTTTTTTTAATAATTTATATAATTAAAATGATAAAAAAATTAATGCAGTTTAAAGTGAGAACCACTTAAGTGTTTTCATGTATTCCAACTATAAACAATGTTTAAATAACCCAAAAGATGTTGATATGCCTTTAAACAAACCAACCTGTGATGAGATAAACACATATCAAATTGGAATTTGTATTCAAAACGGTGATCTATATTAGATAATAGATATTTTTTAGGAAACTATATGATGTTGACATTTGAAGCGTATAGCAGATAGAAAGTAATTTAAAGTTTTTAACTTTTGATAAATTTCAAATTGAAATATGCAATCACATTAATACAAGATCCCAGTTTAGGTTGACCCCCCCCCCCCCAACCTTCTCCCCTTTTCTTTCTTCTCAGTAGCCCCTTACGGCTACAGTGGCGGCCTGCCTTGTTTGGGGTGAACTACGTTAAAAAAAAAAATACCCCTGACAAACCCGACAAACAGCAAAATCACATCCCTTCACTGTAGAGGCCCCCATATGCCGGAAGGCTTTCTACTCTAATAATTTTCCTCAAACCGCTTGCCTTTGAAATTCCCTCCCTGCTCCCTCTGACTGTACCAACATGCAGAAATGTAAATGTAATGTGAACAAGCATCTTGCTGCACAACTCCCCAATTAGGATGCCTCGATAAATCTGGCCCCTAATTCGCAGTAGCCGCTTACGTCTCGGTTGCGACAGACAGCCAAAAGTGCTGTTTTGGACCCAGGCATGATAGGCCACTGAAAGTGCCGTTTCGGGCCCAGACGTGACAGACTGCCAAAAGTTCCTTTTCGGTCCTAAGCGTAAAAGGCTGCTGAAAGTATCATTTCAGGCAACAAATATTTCCGACATGTCAAATACGTTTTGAAAGCAATTTTTATCAACAGTTAATTTACTTTGTGTTTTGTTGCCTACTCTGCTGACTGAGTATTTGTAATCTTGCTTTTTTTAAGCCGAGTAAAGATTTCTGAAAACATTTTTGTATAATACTACCTCTCCATTTTTTTTGCCTTTGGTTCTTGTTAAAAATTAATTTTTCACATTATACGCAAGAAAATATGGTACTTAATGTTAAAAAAACCTTTTTCTTTATTAGTTTTTCTTAAAAAAAACTTTTTTTTATTGATTTTTCTTAAGCATTATTTTTTCTTTCTTTTTTTTGAACAGAAATAAAATTGACGTTTCTTTTTGTTGATTTCCCTGAAAAATCCAAATCCGAAAATAAATCGATTATCTCCAACTCAGCATAAGAAAAAAAAAGAAAAAAACAAATCCTTAAACTGCAGCAAACCAATTCTGCTGCATAATTGTTTGCTGAACAAAACCTACAATCGACTATTTATGCTCACATGACTGAAAATAAAGAAAACTGTTTCCTTTCTTTCTTGTGCTTCATGCTATCTATTATGCTAAAGCTGAGTTAATCAACGTTTGTTTCCCTAAGGCTTTTTTCCTATATTTTTTAATCAAGAAAAATACATGTTAAATATTCCTCAATTTTCACCCTCTCACTTTATGCTGATTGATCCCTTGCTCTTATTTTATATGGTGTCTATCACTTTTGCTTCTGTCACTCTCTCTGTTTATAAATAGTCAAAGATAATAAAACTAAGTTTAAAACTCCAAATTAAGGAAAAAATCGCCACAGTCGTAATACTATTTAAACTGTAGCTGGAGAATGATAGGGCGATATAGTGAGCAGAAAGGGACTAATTTTCGATTTTGTCTTTTTAACCAAACTGGCTTTACAAACTCACTTTTTCTTGATCCAAACAATCTAACTCTAGCGTAATGGGTGACTCATGAGGTCCCATTTTTCTTATAGTAAAATAATTTTTTAAATTCTGTTTACACACTATTTTGTCTTTGGACTATTGTCCTCATTGGTGATATTTAAAAGTTTCTATTACATTTCAATCAATGTTTTCCAACTTTTTTCAGGTGGCTTGTTTATTTACAATATTTTTCCGATATTTAAATCTGATTGTTGTTACACACAATGAATTGACATTTATTTGTTGTAATTAATAAATCACTCATGCATAGCGTGACAAAAGTGATCACGTTTCGCCTGATATGAACATTTTTATAAAGCGTTGTATTTAAATTTATTGGTACATCTTTACATCAACACCTGAGTTAAATATGCTAGTTAAAAATAATATAACACAAAAACTTTAAGAAATACTTACTTGTTATAGAAAAAAATAGCGTTCACTAAAATTTACAGAAAATCATCCAGTAGGTTTTTGTCGTCGTCCGGCTGACTTACGCTAACTTTTTTTCATCCAACACATGCCAGCATGTAAAACAACCGTTAACTCGAATACAATTAGTATAATGATGTCTTTGTATCTCTGGGAAACTTTTTCCGCGACTCTGTCAGTTGGTCTGCTATGCTTCTGTTTCAAATAGCATTTTTATTGTGAAACTTGCAGATTGAATAGACCCACCACTTTTTTGTAATTCATTTTTTTCTACTTTTGTTCACTCTAAACAACGCATATTGCCACTAAAGCGTAAAGGGACTACTGTGATAGGAGTCAGATCTTTTGGGGTGGGGTGGGATGGAGCAGCCTTGGTGGAAAGCTGGGCAGCAAGATGTTTGTTCACATTACATTTAAATGTATGCATGTTTGTACAGTCGGGGGGGAGCAGGGAGGGAATTCCAAAGGTGAGCGGTCAAGGAAAGAAGCTATCAGAGTAGAAAATTTCCCGGCACTCAGGGACCTCTGCAGTGAAGTGGTGTGATTTTGCTGCTAGTCGGGTGGATCGGGAGTATTTATGTTTGAGTGGTACAAGTGCAGCGAGTTCAGCTGAGCACTTTATGTGAAAGTATTTGCAAAACAGGGATGCAACTCTGCAGCGATGTGACAGGGGATGGAGCTTGGCAGACAGTGCGGAACCTATTAGGTTAGAAATTCTTTTTTGTATCCTGTCCAAGAGGGAGAGGCTAATGTTTCATGCACCAGCCCAGATGTGGCAACAATATGCCATGCACAGCGAATGGTGGCTTTATAGAGATATAGGATACTGGCAGGTGTAAGAAGTTTTCTAGCTCGGTAGAGGGAGTCTACCTTCTTTGCAACAGACTTGGGAACATTTTCTTTGTACTTATTCCAACTCATGTTGCTTGAGAATATCAGTCTAAGGAGTTTAAACATTAATTTAAAATTGTGCTTCGATCCAATCCACAATTTGTATTTCTTTCTAATAATAACAATCGATCAAATTTCTCTAAGAATAAATTCATTTTCTCCAAAATTTAAATTCACTAAAAATGTCTTGCATTATCAAATTCTCTCAATAACGGAAAGGAAAATTATCATCATTATATTCGGTTTAATGTCCGTTTTACATGCTGGCATGCATGCGTTGGGCTGCTTTTAGAAATTGCCCTTCAAACTAATCTATTTCTGGCTACATCTTTATCCCTTTTTCTCTCAAATCCATCCTTATTACTTCATCCCATATTTTCCTTGGCCTTCCCCTCTGAACTAATTTTGCTACTTCAACTGTTCTATATCTATTAACTCTTAAACTCTTTTCCATTTTTCAATGTGGCCATACCATCGAAGTCTCCCTATACTGTTTATATTTAATCTTCCTCTGGGATCATCAAATCTAAGTCTGTCTTTAAGACTCATGTTACATTCTCAGTTCTCTCCATGCAACGCATGTCCTCAACCCTCACTTTTGAAAAATGTCTGATCTCAAGTTTTGTATTCTGTATGTCAGTTCATGCTTGCTTAAAAAGTTGACTATTTATTTGGTTTGTCTGTTTTACGGCATATCAACCTTTTTTCTTTGGTTATTTAATACAGAAACAAAATACCTGTTGTAAATGATTCATTGTATACAATTAATTGAACAAAAGTGGCTATTTTACTTGTATTTGGAGGGAAATTTGGCATTCATGCATTTAAAAAAAATGTTTTTATTTTGCCTTATTTTCATCTCAAACAAGGCACATTGACATTGCGACATAAGGGGCCACTGTGAATTAGGGGCTAGATTAATAGGGGCATCCTAAGTGGGGAGTTGTGCATTTACCAACAGTCTAAGTACGTTAGATTCAACTTGAATATTTATGCAATAAATACATTACAAACGACATCTAGTGGTCTCTCTTTTGAGGCACAGGTTTGAATCTTGTGTGAGTCTCATTTTTCACTTTGTGGTCTGCTTTGTTTATTCCCAGCCATGTGAACTAAATTAATAGTTTATTTAAAGATATTATCAACATGAACATAAACAACAAAAGAAAAACAGTGTAATACATAATATACATTACGTATGCATACTACCAATGTCGGTATACTATCTATCTTTTCATCAAGAATGTCGACCATTCTGAGCCAGACTTTTTTAATAACCTTCCAAAGTGACCCCTTGAGGGAGCTGGATTCCTCACATTAAATAACCAACCTCATGTTATATCCAGTCTTTTGTGGAAAAAGAAGGGTAAGTATTACTTCCCTTTTGAGACCGGAACATGTTACACCCATCACTGACATTTTACTGTTACAAATTGGTGCTGCTAATTGGCTCTTCCCAATCTTGGGTACTGGGTGACCAAATAAAGGACCCTTCGCTACCACTTCTATACTTGTCTTTAGCCTTCCACTCTTCGATGTCCACAAAACAAGAGTAAACTGATTAACACCGACAAAATTCGGTCTTTCACAGTTGAGTGCTTTACCATATATCCATGCAAATTTTGCCTCAGATCTTGTCAGCATCTTTCTCATCTACATATTCCAATTGTAATATTCACTATACTATTGTTGTCCACCTTTCATTAGCCCCAGAGGTGCAGCTGTTCTCTTGAACCGTTTCTTAGGCGGCTCGTAAATTCCCAAAGAAGAACGACGACAATTTTACCTATGTTGTATTCACCGAACTAATGTATATCTTTTTTTCTTTATTATGAATTGCTTCAGAGAAATCATGAAAGTAGGTATCTGAAACCAAAATTTTCATTATATATTGATACCAAATTTATTTTGGTAGCACAATTAGCCACCAAATTATGACCGTTCAAAGTTTGTTGGAAATTAGAAACTTTGCCTTCTTGTGTACTGTTGGTCCAGAAGCCAATTTATACAGTCTATAACTAAAACTGCAGGTTTCAAACAAGTGAAAAATCAAAACAAATGTAATATCATCTTGTGGTAAATGAAAATTAATCATAATGAAAACAAATTATTATTAGATCACGCTAGCCTAAACATTGGGCAAAATCCCATTACCTCTAAAAAAAACTTACAAAAATAGCATGGAAGCGCAACTTTAACTTCATATAAGATTAATTTCAACAGTTAACACATTGAATTTTCATAATATAATTCATAGCACAGAGATCAAGCTAGATTTTTCTTTTAATAATAAATGTTGTTTTTTTTAAAAGCTCAGATTTAGACCATGTTAAAACAGATGGAAACACAATTTGATAATAGGGCAAACATTTCATCCACTAAAGTTTTCAACTTTGATTTATTTTTTGTAAAAGACAACTTAAAACCCTATATTAAGCCCGCCATATTAACAAGTGGCCTCTTTTCTTTAAGATGGTACTGTTTGCATAGAGATAAACAATATTGGGCACATTAAGTTGAAAGACATTAAAAAATAAATTGCCAGTTACTGAAAATGGTAACGTAACTTGAAGTAACCTGGAAAAAAAAACTATTAATGATGCAAGAAAGAATTGTACATTTATAAAGAGAAAAGATCAAATTTTGTTTACATCCCAATTTTATCAAAATAACCCCGAAAATAAATGAGTTATTACAAGTTGAAATTGAAGGAAATTTTACTATATTTACCCATTTTTGCACACTTAACTGGCTGGTATATGATACCTAATGAAAGGTCTACCTACCAGGATCTTACAATTTATATTTCTGCCTCAAGATTTCTGCCGCAACTGTAATCCAGCTTCAAATCTTTCCTTACATCATATGATTAGACCAATCATCAGCTATCCTTTTCCTGTATGGGGCCTCAATTTTTTTGACCGGCTTTTAACCAAAATAATCTCATTTAGAAACCTTTTTTGCAGACTTTAAGCAGGGGAATCATTTTACATTAAATTTAAATAACAAATTAATTCCACCTCATTTTACAAAAACACTAAAGATTTTAAAAAATGTTAAAATCTGATTTGGTGTTCAGTTGATATAATAACCCAAAGAATATATATATATATATATATATATATATATATATATATATATACATATATATATAATTTAAAGTTTAAACTGATGGAAAAGTATGCGAAGAAATATCAACTCTGAGATGGGGGAGGGGGTATTTTATGTTAAACTTTCATGGCAAACTGAATCCTCTTTTTCACTTAAAGGATCGAACAAGTCAATTTTAAAAACAAATGTTTTGTTTAATAATTATGTTGCACACCCAGTAGCTTCTGAAAACGATTCTTAATCTTTTTAATTGATTGTAATATGAATATTAAAAAAGAACAACACTTTAAAATAATTTTAAAAAAAAAATAAATTGGAACATTTACTAAATTATTATATTATTATAAGTCTCATATTTCAGTTGTGGTATTCTTTGTTTATATAGACTTGCAAACTTAATAAATCGTTTTAGTAATATTACCTGCACAAGTAATATCATCAACTACAACAAAAGCAGTTTAATATATATATATATATATATATATAAGTAAAAAGACATCCTTATCATTAATAAGAAAAAATACTGCTGTCGAAGTGTTCTGATGAATCTAAGTGATATATTATTTTCCCTCTGATGAATTAAACAATCACTGTGGAAAGTGGAATTCAGAGGTTTGCAGCAATTTGATGTTGATTAAGTCCACCTTCAGATTGACCTAATGTCTCCTCTGACAATTTTAATGCATCTGTGATTCGCCCGTGTTATTCTTAAATGGTGATATATAATAGATATATTTGTATCTGAAACCAAAAAAATGTCAATTAGTATAAAATATCAATGTTTCAAACTTTTACTGCTACTTTGTATGGTTTCAAGTGTTGTCCGTCGCTGAAAGAAGCAAAAAGAATGGAGACAAAAGATGTTGCATCGTTTTTCTGGTTTGACCAGACTCGACCATGTTCAAAGTCATGCCGCTCTCAGACAAAATTAGGGCAAATCGTCTGCACTGGTATGGACATTTAATGCACAGAAACAACAACACTATTGTGAAAATGCGATTCAGGCCTGAGGCCACTAGGAAAAGGCCGACAGGATGAATGAAACAAAGGTGGTTGTATACCCTACAAGATTTCAAGACGGCGGGACTTCATCCTGACCAAGCGGATGACCATGTGTGATGGAGGAAAAAATCCAGTGCAAATCCTGCTTTGTGAGATGAACAGAAAATGACGACCAATGTTTCAAACTTTTAACATGTATGAATTATTTTTTATTGGACTGTCTATTTACTTCTGTCATGTCTGTATACGCTTGCTGCAATTATTAGCTGAGTTTTAAAAAGAAATTACTGTTTCCATTCTGTTACATGGTTTTAAAATTTTGGTAACATCAAAGAATCTGATCTTTGACTTATTTTGACATTATTATCTAACCGTAAACATGCCACTGCACAACTGAGTTAATCTACTCTTTGATCTAAGCGATGGAGCAGAATCCGACGATGATCTAACGGCAATGGTACAAAGGTGCATATTAGGGTGCATCCATTCAATCTAAGCGTTCTGCAATTCAAATGATATTTCTAAAATAAAGCATGACGGACCAACCAGCACATTCTCTTATATGCATGGACTCCTCTATAAAAAAGTTTTAGAAAAATCACTGAAGGAAATGAATAAACTTAACAATCAAATCATGTGTGTTCATCTGACATAAAGTTATCTCATAGCTACATAGCCTTTAAACTGACAAATCAAACTTTGCTTCTGACTTGCCAATTTTTATTTGTTATTGTTGTACCATGTTATTGGCAAAATAATAATATAGTTCACTAAAATGTATTTTAAATATTACGTTGTTCAGCCCAGATAACTGATATGAAACATTTTTTTTTTTTAATTAAACAATGTTTTTTTTTTTTTTTTTTTTTTTTGAAGAGTAATATTTTATTCTTATCTGACTTTCGGCAAGGGTCAAAGTATAGTATCTGTTCTGTCTAAAGTGGCCATCTTTCAAGGCATTACCTCCTCCTTTTCGTAGATGAGACGGGTTTATTTCCTGTCACTTCAGGTATCCACATGTCGGTATGCTGACTGGACTATTTTTACAGTCAGACCAGTGTGTATTGCATTTTTTTTTTTTTTTTTTTTTTTTTTTTTTTTTTTTTGAGAGCTGAATTCCCACTATAAACTGACTCTGTATAACTTTGCCTCATGGTTAGGGTCAAAGTCTAGTATCTGTTTTGTCCTCAGTTTGAGGAGAAATCCTCATAAACTGAGGCAATTGTTATTTTTGTTCACAATCCAGTATGTCCCTTTTTTGGAGAGCTGGATTTTCCCCACATTAAAAGCCTACCTTGTGTCCAACTTTTCTCATGGAAAGACCAATAAATGAACTATTTTTAAAGTTGGGAAAATAATATAAATCATTGTAGATCAGTCATTTCGGTATTTTAATCTAATTTAAGGATCTTTCTTCAAGTTGACTAATTTACTTTTATCTATGAGATAAATAAAATTTAATACCATTTGTTCTGTGTTATATTTTGTGGAGACGTCTCCAGTTGATGTGATTATGATTAAAATACATTATCTTTGTCTCTTTCTGAAGTCATTGCTTAAGCTTCTAAATCTGGTTCCACTTTTAACACAAGATTATGGTAAACATGGCCGTTTTTAATGCCATTATAAAACTGTTTTTCATTCTTTGTCTTTTAGTTTTGTGATGAAAACATCATTTGTTACGTTGGTTTTCTTCTAAATAATTTTTAGTCAACATAATCAGTTTTAGTGGAAGATATGATACAAAGGAATTAAATTCTAATTTATTAAAAGTAAATTTTATTCTTATTACTATTATTGTTACTATTCTTCTTATTCTTATTCTTATTCTTACCTCTACCTACCCGATGTTGCTTGGGAGTCTTTACTTTGGTTTGTAAAATAAAAAAATGATTATTAAAATTTTGTTTACTAGTTACATCTTTTTAGTGGACGGATTTTAAGCCATTAAAGAAAAAAAAAAACTTAATTTTTTTTATATGAAGCTACTTAAGTATTTTTTAATAATAATAATAATAATAATAATAAATCTGAATAAATAAGCAAAGATATATCAAAATACCAAGAAAGTAATATTCAGAAATATAACATCAAATAAAGTAGTTCTGTAAAGGAATACAATTCAAGTAATGCAACACATGTCGTTTGTTAAATATAGCCCTGAATAATATTGTATATTACAATTAGGAAGTCAGCAAACATTTGCAGGAGTTATATTTTTAGAATCCTATAGAAATCGTTTTTTTTTTTAATTTATTTTTTTTTTTAGTTGACTTTCCACCTCCGAGGTCTGCAGTCTGCTGATAAAATGCCAACTCCCCATCTTTGGTACTTATTAGCTATTATAAATTATTGTATTTGGAAACCTCAAGCCTTGATTATCAGTTTCTCTTTTTATTCCAATCCAGACTGAAGAAAATATTATCAGCTTCTCTCTTATGCCTATAGTTAAAAGCATTTCGTAAACGTCTACTAGATGGCAGTTGTTTTTACATTAAATATAACATCTCACACGCTTTCAGAAGACCGTATTTTTTTTTTCCTTTTTTAAATAGAAAAAAAAATGCAATTTTCTAGAAGCGTTTCACTTCAAATATTAACTCCCCTCACATGTCTTTTTATTTAGGCCTCGAATCAATAAGCCATTTTATAAGCAACTTTCTCAGCAGATATTTCTAAAAATATACGAACATTGATTGCCGTTATGTGTCCGTCTCTCTTGTTTAAATAAAACTTATATTTGGTATATCTTGTCTATGATGGAAATGAATTTTTGAAAGAAGTTTCTATTTTTATTATTTTATACGAATTTCTGATGAAAATTAGTCAGATTTTTATTTGCTTATTTTAGGCTTCTATTGACATCTTGGCAAAGACCGTATATAGCTGCTGAACGAGGAGGGGGGATGAAAAAAAATGAACAATCATATTTGGTTTAACGTCTGTTTTACATGTTGGCATGTGTTGGACGGCTTTTATATATTGACTTCTGAACTAACCTATCCTGCTTTCTATCAAATCCATCCTTTTCACTTCCTCCCATGTTTTCCTTGGCCTTCCTCTGCCAACTGACCCTGCTATTTCAACTCTTCTACATCTACTAACCCAAGCATTCTCATCCATTCTTTCAATATGACTAAATTAACATAGTCTCCTGCTCTGCATACTTCTCCCTATACTGTCAGATTTAATATTCCTCTGAGGTCATCAGATTTAAACTTGTCTTTAAGACTCACATTCAACACCAATCTGATCATTCTCTTATTATTTCTCTCCATGTATCAACCATCACTGGCCAGGTTTCACTTCCATACATAATCACACTGCATACACATGCCTAATAAACTTCCCTTAGTCGATGCTGATATATAAATTAAAAAAGAAAAAAGGTGCGTTATTGGCTTAGTGGATATGGTCACAGACTGTGGCATTACGATCCGTTCTTTTCTGTTTCCAAAATGAGTGCTGTTTGTAGATGCCTTTTCATTCAGCAAAAATGATGAGTCGAAACAAGAAACGTTTTTTCATAGCTTACACGTTATTATGGTAGAATACTGACATTCTCTTAATACACTTAGCTTTATATATACAGTCAGCTCCCCAGCCCCTTGCTGAAAGGAGCAAAAGGTGGAACGTCTGCTCACCTTGATCTCAAGTCTAGTTTTTTATCCCCCCTCCCTCGATTTTCTCTTAATTGGTAACTGATATCCTGAAAATTGTTTTTCTTCACATTCCTCAATCCACAAAAGACAAACGCTGAATGTTTATATTTTCATTTTCACTATCAATCTTTAAATTATCAAAACAACCACAGTCACATTCCACATGCGGCCTCTACCCAATTACCGCTTCTGACCTACATCTTATTACCATCTAGATTATAATTCCTATTCACTATCCTGCTTCTCCGATCACCACGGTGATCTCTTTACACTATGAAATCTACTATGTGAAGCTCAAATCTCATCTGATGTATTGCAGTAATTTGTACACTCATACTATTAGGAAAGGTATGAATCTGCAATCCTCCCTCACTCTGCCTCTAGTATTTGTAAAAATAGTAACTTGCGTTCAATTAATCGAATACAATGAATCTTTTACAATAGGTATTGTATTTTTGGCATTAAATAATCGTAAAAGCGCTGATATAGTGTAAAACAATGGAAAAAGCAAAAAAAACTCTGTTTCTTTGTCTACTTTTTCTTTCCTTAACACATTTGTATAACTTCCAGTAAAAGTTAACATTCTTTTAAATATCGCATCTGAAAGTTTCCAATATTATCTATGCAATCCATTCATCACAAATCGTTTAATATTTTAAAAAATAACAAAAAACTATTTACACAAGCTCCATTCTTGCTTTCCTCTGGCAACTTGTTTCAGTAATTAATTATTCTTTCATCAAAGAAATCCTGATGTTTGTTGGGGGTGAGCAATCCAATTGTTTGCTCGCTTTGAAATCCATGAAAATAAAAAAAGATTGTCCATAGTTGCATCTGTTTGTCACTTACCTTTGTGGCATTTTGCCTTTAAGATTTAGTAAATATAAATCTTGCATTGACTACACTTGTATTTATCTTTTATAAAGACATTTTAAGCAGAACTATTACGTTTTCTGTAACATACCTAATCATGTTGCATTATTTTTTTTTTGTTGCACTTGTGCATAAAAAGGCCGTTGTGAAATATGGCAGTTAAAAATAAAATGACAGCAAAACTTTAAGTACTTCCTTGGTATTGAAAAATATTACCATACACTGAAAATTACGCAAAATAATCAAGTAGAATTTTAATAAAAAATAAAATTAATTTAGCGATTTTATGCTGCTGACTTCAAGGAGAGACCATTAGTGAGTCTCGAATCATTAAGACGAACATCTGATAATGACAGACTTCTCTGGACTATGATGCATAGTTGAATTTCATAAATAAAAATAAAAATACTCAATCATTTTCTGTAATTTTCGGTGTACAGTAATATTTTTCAATACCAAGTAAGTACTTCATAAAGTTTTGTTATATTATTTTTAACTGCCATATTTAACAGGTGCTTTTTTATGTACAAGTGCCGTTTTTTTTGTTTTTTTTTAATAAGGATTGATAATCGCCACAATGTTGCATCCCTTTGCTTGTTTTACAACTACACCAATGAAATGTGCTCAATGAACTTGCTGCACTTGTGCCCCCTCAACGTAAATACTCCCAACCAACCCGACAAGTAGCAAAATCACACCCCTTCACTGTAGATGTCGGAAGACTTTCTATTCTAATAGCTTCTTTCCTCAAAGTGCTTGCCTTTGGAATTTCCTCCCTGCTCTGTTTCCCTGACTGTACCAGCATGCAAAAATTTAAATGTAATGTGAACAAGTGTCTTACTGTACAACTATCTACTTAGGGTGTCCCTATAGATTTGGCCCCTAATTCACAGTAGCCGTTCACGTCTCAATCGTGTGGTTTGTTTGGCGTGAATTTTAAAAAAAAATTGTATAGCAATAAATCCTTTTCAAATAAGATTAAATGAGAAATGTTCGCTAGAAATTTAACTAAAATGACGTTCTTTACATTTTCAAAAGTTAAATACCTTCATAATTTAAGACTAAAATAAATGTAATTTCTCTGTCTGTTCAAGGATGCAAACAAAATTCTATATCAAGATTGAACAACTCTTCTAGAGTAAAATTTTACAATGGAATCTAATGATATCAATTGTGTATTTTTTTTTCTTACAATAATATATAACCGTAAACATGCCACTGCACAACTGAGTCAATCTACTCTTTGATCTAAGCAGTAGAGCAGAATCCGATGATCCAACGGCAATGGTAGAAGATCACGAAAGAAATGAACAAAGATGCATATTAGGATGCATCCATTCAATCTGAGCGTTTAGCAATGGAAATGATATTTCTAAAATAAAGCGTGACGGACGAACCAACAGATCATCTTATATGCATGGACTCATAAAAAAATTTTTTTATTTTGAAAAGTCACTGAATGAAATGTATAACCTTAACAATCAAAACCTACTCAATCTCCTGTTATGAACTGTCCCCACATCTAACATATAAAGTTATCTTGTCGGATTTTCAAAGTCAAACCTAAATAGCCTTTAAGCTGATAAATCAAACTTTGCTTCTGACTAGCCAATCTTCATTTGTTATTGTTGTACCATGTTATTGGCAATATAATAATGTACTTCGCTACAATTTATTTAAAATTTGTGCCGGACATCCATAAACAATAAAGACAACATTTTACTTCATTTTTGAAAATTATTTAAATTAAAAAAAAAAACTTTAAAAAAACAAAAATAATATAAGGTCCAGGGTTGAGAGCAGAAGTACATGTGGATCAAGTACCAACTCAAGCTCTCAATGACTGACTCTCTAATCCTTGACGTCCATCTTCTTCAGTGTTGTCTAAGATGGTTCTGTCATGCAGCTTGGCATCCCTTCTCTATCTGGTTGGTGCAAACGTGCTGGTGAGCAGCTAAATATCTGGGCGGTGACGACAACAAAGATGACCTATAAGCACTATCAGGCCCACAAGTAGTTGGTCTTTGACTATAGAATCATTGTGTAATACCAGATCAGACTGTATGAAAATACTGGCTTCCTGACCTAAAATGCACCAAACATTGATGTTATTATTTTTTCCTCTCCCTTTGCAAAACTCAATCATGATCTGCAAAGCCAAAAACAAAAACAATTTTCCTCTACAAAACAACCAAACTAAATACCATGAATAAATATTTGAAGATATCAAGAACTTGTAGTATAAAACCTTTTACCAAAATGAATGGATTCAGCATTAAATAACCGAAAAAGGGTTGATATGTTTTAAAACAAAACAACCCAACTATAGAATCAGGATTGGCGAGGCATATCATGTGACTTGGCTCCGGATTGGTGAAAGTGGGATGCGATGGTCAGAGATGCTGTACTTGCTCGGAAGGAAGTCAGCTGAACCTGAACAAAGTGATAGCCGTTACAAGTACAAGTAAGCAAGCAGGAGTACCTGGGAGCCCTCATTCATTTCCAGGCAACACCGGGGATTCCTGCTCGTAAATGATATTTTTCAACTAAATCTTTCGATTTTAGCCATCGTATCTAAAATAGAAACATCTTTTGACTGAATTAACTTTCATTTACTCTCGCCTTTTTCTCTATATAATTAATTTAATAAGCAATTATTACGTTTGGTCCCTGTTTACATTTTATCTTTGTATCTGCAGTTTGGAAACAGTTAGAATCTGTATATTTGGTTTCCTTCCAAAGATCTCTCCTCTTTCTTACAGTCCCTTTCTCACACAAGAGACGTTGCTAGTTTAAAGGTGCTTGAATGAGCTCCAATCTCTGGTCCCTCCTTGTAAGCTAAGGCTAAACTCTTCCAATTGTCGGCTGCTGCAATTTTCCACAGCGAAACGTTCGGCACCTTCTGGCAGTTTACGTAACCTGCCGGAATGTGCCGATAAAAACGCGGCTCGTAAACTGCATAAGTACCTCTTTCTTCCTTTGTGACTTGCGTCAGATGGAATTTCCATGAACTGAGCTTCATTGCAAGGGCTTTCCATCTATGGAACACATTGCCACAGGACTGCTTCTCAGCAGATTACAACGTGGTCGTTTTCAAATCCAATATCCTGTTATGTACCATCCCCACAAATGTTTGAACTTGGCCCATTCCCTCAATCATTCTCAGTCATCTCATAAAATTCTTCATCTCTCAACTGACAACCATTCCATATCATTAACCCTTATCCTTGAGTGACTTTTGGCCTTGTTAAGTGGTGACCCTTCTGGTAAAAAAAAAGTCCTTTACTTTTAATCTTTATAAAAATAGTGGTAAACACGTTGTTTTCCGACCCATGTAATTTTATCTTAAAGACAATATGCAGTAGTTCAAAAGTTAGAACGGAAAAAAGTAAGATGAAGCGAGTTATATAAAAAATATTTTATTTAAAACAATTAAAATTTTTAATTCTTTAAAGATCGATTTATAAAAATATTTGTTTAAAAACAAATTTTTTTTAAAACAAAACATTTTAAAGTCTTAAAAGTTTTTAAAAATTCTTACAACATAATCTGGTAAACACGTTATCATAAATATTTTAATTGTTTTAAATAAAATATTTAATATTTTAATTGTTTAAAATAAAATATTTAAGATTTTAATTGTTTTAAATAAAATATTTAATATTTTAATTGTTTTAAATAAAATATTTAAGATTTTAATTGTTTTAAATAAAATATTTAAGATTTTAATTGTTTTAAATAAAATATTTAAGATTTTAATTGTTTTAAATAAAATATTTAAGATTTTAATTGTTTTAAATAAAATATTTAAGATTTTAATTGTTTTAAATAAAATATTTAAGATTTTAATTGTTTTAAATAAAATATTTAAGATTTTAATTGTTTTAAATAAAATATTTAAGATTTTAATTGTTTTAAATAAAATATTTAAGATTTTAATTGTTTTAAATAAAATATTTAAGATTTTAATTGTTTAAAATAAAATATTTAAGATTTTAATTGTTTAAAATAAAATATTTAAGATTTTAATTGTTTAAAATAAAATATTTAAGATTTTAATTGTTTAAAATAAAATATTTAAGATTTTAATTGTTTAAAATAAAATATTTAAGATTTTAATTGTTTAAAATAAAATATTTAAGATTTTAATTGTTTAAAATAAAATATTTAAGATTTTAATTGTTTAAAATAAAATATTTAAGATTTTAATTGTTTAAAATAAAATATTTAAGATTTTAATTGTTTAAAATAAAATATTTAAGATTTTAATTGTTTAAAATAAAATATTTAAGATTTTAATTGTTTAAAATAAAATATTTAAGATTTTAATTGTTTAAAATAAAATATTTAAGATTTTAATTGTTTAAAATAAAATATTTAAGATTTTAATTGTTTAAAATAAAATATTTAAGATTTTAATTGTTTAAAATAAAATATTTAAGATTTTAATTGTTTAAAATAAAATATTTAAGATTTTAATTGTTTAAAATAAAATATTTAAGATTTTAATTGTTTAAAATAAAATATTTAAGATTTTAATTGTTTAAAATAAAATATTTAATAGTTTAATTGTTTAAAATAAAATATTTAATAGTTTAATTGTTTAAAATAAAATATTTAATAGTTTAATTGTTTAAAATAAAATATTTAATAGTTTAATTGTTTAAAATAAAATATTTAATAGTTTAATTGTTTAAAATAAAATATTTAATAGTTTAATTGTTTAAAATAAAATATTTAATAGTTTAATTGTTTTAAATAAAATATTTAATAGTTTAATTGTTTTAAATAAAATATTTAATTGTTTTAAATAAAATATTTAATAGTTTAATTGTTTTATATAAAATAATTTTATATAAGTCAACTCTACTTCTTTTCGCTTAGTCTTACTTTTCTGCATTCCAATTTTTGAACTAATGCATATCGTCTTTTAGATAAAATTACCTGGATTTGGAAACGATGTGTGTACCCAAATGTTTTTTTTTTTCTCCTTTCATTTCGCTTGCAGTATTGTTATTTTTGTTCTTCACTATTCTCCATTTTATATATATATTTTTTTTATTGTTTTCTTGTAGTATACTGAAGAAAAACTCGGTCAGGCTGAAAAGACTGAATTAGATGCTCATTTTGAGAATTTATTGCAACGGTCGGACAAGACAAAACAATGGACAGAAAAACTGCTCCGATCATCGGAGACTCTTCTCCAACCAAATCCAAGTAAGTCTCTTCTCTCTTTTTTTTAATTTTTTTTTTTTTTATTATAAATTTCTTCCTTTAGGAAGACGATTCGGAAAACCAGTGCCAGCCATATTCTATAATAATCCTAACAGCTATACTCTTAAAAGTAGAGTTGGGCGGTTTTGAAATTTTGGTTTCGGTATCGGTTTCGGTTTTTTTCCCTTAAAACCTCGGTTTACGGTTCGGTTTTTCGGTTTTTTTGAAAAAAATTTTTTTACTATGGAAGCTATTCATTCTCTTGTGTGATGATTAGTTATTATTCAACGTTTAGTTGAATTATGCCACTGTTTCGATAATTTTGTGACTGAATCATTCTCCATGATATGAATCATATAAGTTTTAAGGTGTTGACTGTTGTAATCAAAGTTCTGATACCTTTTTAACAGTTAACTCGTTAAAACAGTGACCAAAGATTCATGAAAGATTTCTGAAGAATAAAACTGAGTTTGAATATACATTCTATCTAATTCTTTAACCCATCAGAAGCTAAAATATAACTCAGAAATGCAAGAAATTAAAAAACGAAAATTTATTTAAACAAACAAAATAATTTTACAAATAAAATTAAGCAAAAATGATGATGAAAATGAAATATTGTCAAAATTATTTGACAGATAAAAATTTTAATTTTTTAATAGGTGAAAATGTTTGCAAGACGTTGTGTCTTGTCGTGTAAAATAAACACACCATATACTTCTCGAATTGCCGGTGTTGACTGTTGGGATGTCTGTCATTTTGTGTGCTCGAAGTTCTGTCAACTGGTGCGTGTTGGGGTTAATATTTGTTTTTAAGACAGGGTAATAAAACTTTATAGACATGTGTAAAAGACTAGTAGTACACCCGAAAACCGCGCCAAGGGAAAAGGAAGGATGGTTAAAAAAAAAATAGAGATTATTAATTCACCTAAAGTCATTTTTTAAGCTTTAAGGTAATTTTAGTCATAGAATTCATGACTTGGATTAAAGTTTAATAATTAAACTTTCGAATAAATTGTCAACTCTAAATAAATACCATATTAACAATTTAGTAAAATATAAATCGTTGCATAGTCTACTTTTTGAATAACCCATTTTTGGGAGAGAAAACGGTATAGTTGAGAGATAGTTCTCTAGAAATGACAATTTATGTATGAAGTGGCTTTTCAAAAGTAAACAATGAAATGCCTAATGTTTAAAATAATTTTTAAAATCCGAATAAAGTGACACTAGCATTGGCAACTACTTTTTTTCTTTTTAAATGTTTATACTTACTCACTACTTTTCGTTTATTTACTTTTACAAGTATTTTTTTAAAATTTCATTTTAATAACTTATTTTTTTAGATAACTCTGAAACAAACAAATAATTAATAACGAAGATATTTTTTTTATAAAATATTTAGAAAACCATGCACAACGCAGATTATTTGTTTTTAAAAATAAATTATTTATTTATCTTAAAAACATTTTTTTTTTTTTTTATATAAACTTAAGTACTTTCGGTAAATCTACCATCTTCAGAAGAATATTTCTTCTTTTTCTTTTTTTTTCTTTTTTCCTCTTGGTTGAGACATTCTCATAGTCAAGTTGAAAATTCGTCTAGGTGTTTTGACGAAGAAAGAAAAATGTTGATATGGCTGTGTGTCACGTGGTCGGCGTGGGAGAGTATATTGAAAAGTCACACAATTTGAAGCGCTGGGTGGGTGGCAATAATAACGAAGATATTTTTTTTATAAAATATTTAGAAAACCATGCACAACGCAGATTATTTGTTTTTAAAAATAAATTATTTATTTATCTTAAAAACATTTTTTTTTTTTTTTTATATAAACTTAAGTACTTTCGGTAAATCTACCATCTTCAGAAGAATATTTCTTCTTTTTCTTTTTTTTTCTTTTTTCCTCTTGGTTGAGACATTCTCATAGTCAAGTTGAAAATTCGTCTAGGTGTTTTGACGAAGAAAGAAAAATGTTGATATGGCTGTGTGTCACGTGGTCGGCGTGGGAGAGTATATTGAAAAGTCACACAATTTGAAGCGCTGGGTGGGTGGCAATAATAACGAAGATATTTTTTTTATAAAATATTTAGAAAACCATGCACAACGCAGATTATTTGTTTTTAAAAATAAATTATTTATTTATCTTAAAAACATTTTTTTTTTTTTTTTATATAAACTTAAGTACTTTCGGTAAATCTACCATCTTCAGAAGAATATTTCTTCTTTTTCTTTTTTTTTCTTTTTTCCTCTTGGTTGAGACATTCTCATAGTCAAGTTGAAAATTCGTCTAGGTGTTTTGACGAAGAAAGAAAAATGTTGATATGGCTGTGTGTCACGTGGTCGGCGTGGGAGAGTATATTGAAAAGTCACACAATTTGAAGCGCTGGGTGGGTGGCAATAATAACGAAGATATTTTTTTTATAAAATATTTAGAAAACCATGCACAACGCAGATTATTTGTTTTTAAAAATAAATTATTTATTTATCTTAAAAACATTTTTTTTTTTTTTTTATATAAACTTAAGTACTTTCGGTAAATCTACCATCTTCAGAAGAATATTTCTTCTTTTTCTTTTTTTTTCTTTTTTCCTCTTGGTTGAGACATTCTCATAGTCAAGTTGAAAATTCGTCTAGGTGTTTTGACGAAGAAAGAAAAATGTTGATATGGCTGTGTGTCACGTGGTCGGCGTGGGAGAGTATATTGAAAAGTCACACAATTTGAAGCGCTGGGTGGGTGGCAATAATAACGAAGATATTTTTTTTATAAAATATTTAGAAAACCATGCACAACGCAGATTATTTGTTTTTAAAAATAAATTATTTATTTATCTTAAAAACATTTTTTTTTTTTTTTTATATAAACTTAAGTACTTTCGGTAAATCTACCATCTTCAGAAGAATATTTCTTCTTTTTCTTTTTTTTTCTTTTTTCCTCTTGGTTGAGACATTCTCATAGTCAAGTTGAAAATTCGTCTAGGTGTTTTGACGAAGAAAGAAAAATGTTGATATGGCTGTGTGTCACGTGGTCGGCGTGGGAGAGTATATTGAAAAGTCACACAATTTGAAGCGCTGGGTGGGTGGCAATAATAACGAAGATATTTTTTTTATAAAATATTTAGAAAACCATGCACAACGCAGATTATTTGTTTTTAAAAATAAATTATTTATTTATCTTAAAAACATTTTTTTTTTTTTTTTATATAAACTTAAGTACTTTCGGTAAATCTACCATCTTCAGAAGAATATTTCTTCTTTTTCTTTTTTTTTCTTTTTTCCTCTTGGTTGAGACATTCTCATAGTCAAGTTGAAAATTCGTCTAGGTGTTTTGACGAAGAAAGAAAAATGTTGATATGGCTGTGTGTCACGTGGTCGGCGTGGGAGAGTATATTGAAAAGTCACACAATTTGAAGCGCTGGGTGGGTGGCAATAATAACGAAGATATTTTTTTTATAAAATATTTAGAAAACCATGCACAACGCAGATTATTTGTTTTTAAAAATAAATTATTTATTTATCTTAAAAACATTTTTTTTTTTTTTTTATATAAACTTAAGTACTTTCGGTAAATCTACCATCTTCAGAAGAATATTTCTTCTTTTTCTTTTTTTTTCTTTTTTCCTCTTGGTTGAGACATTCTCATAGTCAAGTTGAAAATTCGTCTAGGTGTTTTGACGAAGAAAGAAAAATGTTGATATGGCTGTGTGTCACGTGGTCGGCGTGGGAGAGTATATTGAAAAGTCACACAATTTGAAGCGCTGGGTGGGTGGCAATAATAACGAAGATATTTTTTTTATAAAATATTTAGAAAACCATGCACAACGCAGATTATTTGTTTTTAAAAATAAATTATTTATTTATCTTAAAAACATTTTTTTTTTTTTTTTATATAAACTTAAGTACTTTCGGTAAATCTACCATCTTCAGAAGAATATTTCTTCTTTTTCTTTTTTTTTCTTTTTTCCTCTTGGTTGAGACATTCTCATAGTCAAGTTGAAAATTCGTCTAGGTGTTTTGACGAAGAAAGAAAAATGTTGATATGGCTGTGTGTCACGTGGTCGGCGTGGGAGAGTATATTGAAAAGTCACACAATTTGAAGCGCTGGGTGGGTGGCAATAATAACGAAGATATTTTTTTTATAAAATATTTAGAAAACCATGCACAACGCAGATTATTTGTTTTTAAAAATAAATTATTTATTTATCTTAAAAACATTTTTTTTTTTTTTTTATATAAACTTAAGTACTTTCGGTAAATCTACCATCTTCAGAAGAATATTTCTTCTTTTTCTTTTTTTTTCTTTTTTCCTCTTGGTTGAGACATTCTCATAGTCAAGTTGAAAATTCGTCTAGGTGTTTTGACGAAGAAAGAAAAATGTTGATATGGCTGTGTGTCACGTGGTCGGCGTGGGAGAGTATATTGAAAAGTCACACAATTTGAAGCGCTGGGTGGGTGGCAATAATAACGAAGATATTTTTTTTATAAAATATTTAGAAAACCATGCACAACGCAGATTATTTGTTTTTAAAAATAAATTATTTATTTATCTTAAAAACATTTTTTTTTTTTTTTTATATAAACTTAAGTACTTTCGGTAAATCTACCATCTTCAGAAGAATATTTCTTCTTTTTCTTTTTTTTTCTTTTTTCCTCTTGGTTGAGACATTCTCATAGTCAAGTTGAAAATTCGTCTAGGTGTTTTGACGAAGAAAGAAAAATGTTGATATGGCTGTGTGTCACGTGGTCGGCGTGGGAGAGTATATTGAAAAGTCACACAATTTGAAGCGCTGGGTGGGTGGCAATAATAACGAAGATATTTTTTTTATAAAATATTTAGAAAACCATGCACAACGCAGATTATTTGTTTTTAAAAATAAATTATTTATTTATCTTAAAAACATTTTTTTTTTTTTTTTATATAAACTTAAGTACTTTCGGTAAATCTACCATCTTCAGAAGAATATTTCTTCTTTTTCTTTTTTTTTCTTTTTTCCTCTTGGTTGAGACATTCTCATAGTCAAGTTGAAAATTCGTCTAGGTGTTTTGACGAAGAAAGAAAAATGTTGATATGGCTGTGTGTCACGTGGTCGGCGTGGGAGAGTATATTGAAAAGTCACACAATTTGAAGCGCTGGGTGGGTGGCAATAATAACGAAGATATTTTTTTTATAAAATATTTAGAAAACCATGCACAACGCAGATTATTTGTTTTTAAAAATAAATTATTTATTTATCTTAAAAACATTTTTTTTTTTTTTTTATATAAACTTAAGTACTTTCGGTAAATCTACCATCTTCAGAAGAATATTTCTTCTTTTTCTTTTTTTTTCTTTTTTCCTCTTGGTTGAGACATTCTCATAGTCAAGTTGAAAATTCGTCTAGGTGTTTTGACGAAGAAAGAAAAATGTTGATATGGCTGTGTGTCACGTGGTCGGCGTGGGAGAGTATATTGAAAAGTCACACAATTTGAAGCGCTGGGTGGGTGGCAATAATAACGAAGATATTTTTTTTATAAAATATTTAGAAAACCATGCACAACGCAGATTATTTGTTTTTAAAAATAAATTATTTATTTATCTTAAAAACATTTTTTTTTTTTTTTTATATAAACTTAAGTACTTTCGGTAAATCTACCATCTTCAGAAGAGTATTTCTTCTTTTTCTTTTTTTTTCTTTTTTCCTCTTGGTTGAGACATTCTCATAGTCAAGTTGAAAATTCGTCTAGGTGTTTTGACGAAGAAAGAAAAATGTTGATATGGCTGTGTGTCACGTGGTCGGCGTGGGAGAGTATATTGAAAAGTCACACAATTTGAAGCGCTGGGTGGGTGGCAATAATAACGAAGATATTTTTTTTATAAAATATTTAGAAAACCATGCACAACGCAGATTATTTGTTTTTAAAAATAAATTATTTATTTATCTTAAAAACATTTTTTTTTTTTTTTTATATAAACTTAAGTACTTTCGGTAAATCTACCATCTTCAGAAGAATATTTCTTCTTTTTCTTTTTTTTTCTTTTTTCCTCTTGGTTGAGACATTCTCATAGTCAAGTTGAAAATTCGTCTAGGTGTTTTGACGAAGAAAGAAAAATGTTGATATGGCTGTGTGTCACGTGGTCGGCGTGGGAGAGTATATTGAAAAGTCACACAATTTGAAGCGCTGGGTGGGTGGCAATAATAACGAAGATATTTTTTTTATAAAATATTTAGAAAACCATGCACAACGCAGATTATTTGTTTTTAAAAATAAATTATTTATTTATCTTAAAAACATTTTTTTTTTTTTTTTATATAAACTTAAGTACTTTCGGTAAATCTACCATCTTCAGAAGAATATTTCTTCTTTTTCTTTTTTTTTCTTTTTTCCTCTTGGTTGAGACATTCTCATAGTCAAGTTGAAAATTCGTCTAGGTGTTTTGACGAAGAAAGAAAAATGTTGATATGGCTGTGTGTCACGTGGTCGGCGTGGGAGAGTATATTGAAAAGTCACACAATTTGAAGCGCTGGGTGGGTGGCAATAATAACGAAGATATTTTTTTTATAAAATATTTAGAAAACCATGCACAACGCAGATTATTTGTTTTTAAAAATAAATTATTTATTTATCTTAAAAACATTTTTTTTTTTTTTTTATATAAACTTAAGTACTTTCGGTAAATCTACCATCTTCAGAAGAATATTTCTTCTTTTTCTTTTTTTTTCTTTTTTCCTCTTGGTTGAGACATTCTCATAGTCAAGTTGAAAATTCGTCTAGGTGTTTTGACGAAGAAAGAAAAATGTTGATATGGCTGTGTGTCACGTGGTCGGCGTGGGAGAGTATATTGAAAAGTCACACAATTTGAAGCGCTGGGTGGGTGGCAATAATAACGAAGATATTTTTTTTATAAAATATTTAGAAAACCATGCACAACGCAGATTATTTGTTTTTAAAAATAAATTATTTATTTATCTTAAAAACATTTTTTTTTTTTTTTTATATAAACTTAAGTACTTTCGGTAAATCTACCATCTTCAGAAGAATATTTCTTCTTTTTCTTTTTTTTTCTTTTTTCCTCTTGGTTGAGACATTCTCATAGTCAAGTTGAAAATTCGTCTAGGTGTTTTGACGAAGAAAGAAAAATGTTGATATGGCTGTGTGTCACGTGGTCGGCGTGGGAGAGTATATTGAAAAGTCACACAATTTGAAGCGCTGGGTGGGTGGCAATAATAACGAAGATATTTTTTTTATAAAATATTTAGAAAACCATGCACAACGCAGATTATTTGTTTTTAAAAATAATTTATTTTTAAAAACAAATAATCTGCGTTGTGCATGGTTTTCTAAATATTTTATAAAAAAAATATCTTCGTTATTATTGCCACCCACCCAGCGCTTCAAATTGTGTGACTTTTCAATATACTCTCCCACGCCGACCACGTGACACACAGCCATATCAACATTTTTCTTTCTTCGTCAAAACACCTAGACGAATTTTCAACTTGACTATGAGAATGTCTCAACCAAGAGGAAAAAAGAAAAAAAAAGAAAAAGAAGAAATATTCTTCTGAAGATGGTAGATTTACCGAAAGTACTTAAGTTTATATAAAAAAAAAAAAAAAATGTTTTTAAGATAAATAAATAATTTATTTTTAAAAACAAATAATCTGCGTTGTGCATGGTTTTCTAAATATTTTATAAAAAAAATATCTTCGTTATTATTGCCACCCACCCAGCGCTTCAAATTGTGTGACTTTTCAATATACTCTCCCACGCCGACCACGTGACACACAGCCATATCAACATTTTTCTTTCTTCGTCAAAACACCTAGACGAATTTTCAACTTGACTATGAGAATGTCTCAACCAAGAGGAAAAAAGAAAAAAAAAGAAAAAGAAGAAATATTCTTCTGAAGATGGTAGATTTACCGAAAGTACTTAAGTTTATATAAAAAAAAAAAAAAAAATGTTTTTAAGATAAATAAATAATTTATTTTTAAAAACAAATAATCTGCGTTGTGCATGGTTTTCTAAATATTTTATAAAAAAAATATCTTCGTTATTATTGCCACCCACCCAGCGCTTCAAATTGTGTGACTTTTCAATATACTCTCCCACGCCGACCACGTGACACACAGCCATATCAACATTTTTCTTTCTTCGTCAAAACACCTAGACGAATTTTCAACTTGACTATGAGAATGTCTCAACCAAGAGGAAAAAAGAAAAAAAAAGAAAAAGAAGAAATATTCTTCTGAAGATGGTAGATTTACCGAAAGTACTTAAGTTTATATAAAAAAAAAAAAAAAATGTTTTTAAGATAAATAAATAATTTATTTTTAAAAACAAATAATCTGCGTTGTGCATGGTTTTCTAAATATTTTATAAAAAAAATATCTTCGTTATTATTGCCACCCACCCAGCGCTTCAAATTGTGTGACTTTTCAATATACTCTCCCACGCCGACCACGTGACACACAGCCATATCAACATTTTTCTTTCTTCGTCAAAACACCTAGACGAATTTTCAACTTGACTATGAGAATGTCTCAACCAAGAGGAAAAAAGAAAAAAAAAGAAAAAGAAGAAATATTCTTCTGAAGATGGTAGATTTACCGAAAGTACTTAAGTTTATATAAAAAAAAAAAAAAAATGTTTTTAAGATAAATAAATAATTTATTTTTAAAAACAAATAATCTGCGTTGTGCATGGTTTTCTAAATATTTTATAAAAAAAATATCTTCGTTATTATTGCCACCCACCCAGCGCTTCAAATTGTGTGACTTTTCAATATACTCTCCCACGCCGACCACGTGACACACAGCCATATCAACATTTTTCTTTCTTCGTCAAAACACCTAGACGAATTTTCAACTTGACTATGAGAATGTCTCAACCAAGAGGAAAAAAGAAAAAAAAAGAAAAAGAAGAAATATTCTTCTGAAGATGGTAGATTTACCGAAAGTACTTAAGTTTATATAAAAAAAAAAAAAAAAATGTTTTTAAGATAAATAAATAATTTATTTTTAAAAACAAATAATCTGCGTTGTGCATGGTTTTCTAAATATTTTATAAAAAAAATATCTTCGTTATTATTGCCACCCACCCAGCGCTTCAAATTGTGTGACTTTTCAATATACTCTCCCACGCCGACCACGTGACACACAGCCATATCAACATTTTTCTTTCTTCGTCAAAACACCTAGACGAATTTTCAACTTGACTATGAGAATGTCTCAACCAAGAGGAAAAAAGAAAAAAAAAGAAAAAGAAGAAATATTCTTCTGAAGATGGTAGATTTACCGAAAGTACTTAAGTTTATATAAAAAAAAAAAAAAAATGTTTTTAAGATAAATAAATAATTTATTTTTAAAAACAAATAATCTGCGTTGTGCATGGTTTTCTAAATATTTTATAAAAAAAATATCTTCGTTATTATTGCCACCCACCCAGCGCTTCAAATTGTGTGACTTTTCAATATACTCTCCCACGCCGACCACGTGACACACAGCCATATCAACATTTTTCTTTCTTCGTCAAAACACCTAGACGAATTTTCAACTTGACTATGAGAATGTCTCAACCAAGAGGAAAAAAGAAAAAAAAAGAAAAAGAAGAAATATTCTTCTGAAGATGGTAGATTTACCGAAAGTACTTAAGTTTATATAAAAAAAAAAAAAAAAATGTTTTTAAGATAAATAAATAATTTATTTTTAAAAACAAATAATCTGCGTTGTGCATGGTTTTCTAAATATTTTATAAAAAAAATATCTTCGTTATTATTGCCACCCACCCAGCGCTTCAAATTGTGTGACTTTTCAATATACTCTCCCACGCCGACCACGTGACACACAGCCATATCAACATTTTTCTTTCTTCGTCAAAACACCTAGACGAATTTTCAACTTGACTATGAGAATGTCTCAACCAAGAGGAAAAAAGAAAAAAAAAGAAAAAGAAGAAATATTCTTCTGAAGATGGTAGATTTACCGAAAGTACTTAAGTTTATATAAAAAAAAAAAAAAAAATGTTTTTAAGATAAATAAATAATTTATTTTTAAAAACAAATAATCTGCGTTGTGCATGGTTTTCTAAATATTTTATAAAAAAAATATCTTCGTTATTATTGCCACCCACCCAGCGCTTCAAATTGTGTGACTTTTCAATATACTCTCCCACGCCGACCACGTGACACACAGCCATATCAACATTTTTCTTTCTTCGTCAAAACACCTAGACGAATTTTCAACTTGACTATGAGAATGTCTCAACCAAGAGGAAAAAAGAAAAAAAAAGAAAAAGAAGAAATATTCTTCTGAAGATGGTAGATTTACCGAAAGTACTTAAGTTTTTGGTTTTCTAAATATTTTATAAAAAAAATATCTTCGTTATTATTGCCACCCACCCAGCGCTTCAAATTGTGTGACTTTTCAATATAAACAAATAATTATTTTACAATTTTGAGTTGAATCAAATAGATTTTCGACATCATACGGAACGCGTTTGATTTTTTCTTTTTCATTTGAAAATAGTTTATGCTAAAAATACGATGTCATGTTGTCTGTCGTATTTCTCTTTTTTTCATTTGAAAATTCAAAATGTTAATAAACAAATTGTAAACAAAGATTTCTTCCTACAAGTAGCAATACACATGAAAAAATTTAAATTGCTTAAAATATCTCAATAATGGCATATATAGAAAGAGCTTGATGATCTAAGAAAGAATCTTTTTAAATTTTTAAAATCTGACTAAAAATAAGGAAGTTATAACTATTTTTGTGCCTCGCACAATTGGATATTTTCCCCTCTTTAATACCATATGCGTTTCGTCACATTTTTTACACTAATTTTTCAGTAAAAATGTTATATCTTTGTTAAAACACAAGATTAAGCAATGAAATTTACCATATAAGTGTATTTTTGTACAAAGAATCAGAATATGCCACTGAAAATCTCCAGAAATTAATGGTTTCCAAGTAATCTGCACTAAGTGTACATAAATATGCTGCAATACCTTAAAAATACCATGAATCCATTAAAAGAAAGAAGTTAGAAAACTCAAAGTTGAATTGTAATACATTTTATGTACAAGAAACTAAAATCTAATACTAGGACTGTTTAAAAATGAATATATTGCAAGATTTTTTTAGCATTATTGTAGATTTACACCTTCTGCTAACTCGCCCCCTTACCTCCCCAAAATATGAGATTCTACTTTTTTTATTTAGGCAATTACATGTTAACACCCTGAAAAACTTGGCAGAAAAAAAGAAACAAAAACAATTATTTTAGAATTTAAAGTGGGGATCAGTTTCACATAAAATAATCCCCCATTTCAAGGCCATTCTAGCGTTTTAGGACAGTTAATTATTTTTTCTATGGGAGATAAATCCTGTGCGTTTTTCTTGTTTTTTGTTTTTTTTCTTTTTTTTAGACGATTATAAGGGTTTTTGTGGGAGGAGGGGGGCTTACCACTTGAACTTCAGGTTAGTGGTAGGGCTAGGGGCAATTAAGTGTGAACACCCTGAAAACTTAGCAGAAAGAAAAAAAAAACAATTCATTTAGAATTTCGAGTGGGGGATTAGTTTCACATATATTTAATGCAGAATAATTCACCATTTCCGGGCCATTCTAGCGTTTTAGGGCATTAATCAATTTTTTTCTATGGCAAATAAATCCTGTGCGTTTTTTTTTATGGGCGTCTGCTTTTTTTTTTTTTTTTTTTTTTTTTTAGACGATTATGTGTGGTTTTAATGGGCTTTTTTGTAGGATTAGGGCTTCCTACTCGGACTTAGGGTTAGTGATAAGGTTAAGGAAGGGGTTTTGTTTTGGATGGAGGTTGCCATTCAGACTTAGTGTTAGAGTTAAGGGAGTTTTTTAGGAGTGGCTTGCCACTCATATTTAAGGTTAATGGTACGATACGTTCAAGATGGCATTTTTAGGAGGTGGGCTTGTTAGTCGTACCTAGAGTTAATGGTAGAGTAATTATTTATTTTATAAATTTCACTAAAAGGCAAGAATGCCCGGGAAATCGGAGATCATTTTACATTAAATTTATATGCGAAACTGATCCCCCACTCTAAATTCTAAACTATTTTTTGTTGTTTTGTTTTTTCTTTTTTCGCCAAGACTTTAAGACGTAATCGCCTAAAAAAGTAGAATCTTAATTTTTTTTTTTTAAATTGGCGACTAGAAATTCATTACTACTAGAAGTTCGAAAGTTGAGTGAAAACCAGTATTTTTTTAAGTATTTTTTATAAAAGAACCAAATAGGATTAACTTTTTAAAAAAGTATTTTTATCTTTTTTTACAAGACGCTGCTGCTGATTGATTGTTATATCAACAATACTAGTAGCCATTGTTGACTTTCGCTCAAAAAAAGGACAATATTTTTTAGGATAAGATAATTTAAAATTACTATTACCGAAAGACAAAACAACGTACAATTATAATTTTAATGCATAAAAAAAGATGAAAGATTAATTTATTTACTAGTTGGGTACGAAAAATGTAACAACATTTTCTATATTCATATTTTAAAATGTTTAAAATTCGTTCTAGAATGAAAATAAACAAAAATCGCCTCGTGTTTATAGCAGTAATTGCAGTAATATATTTGTTCAATCTGTCCTCTTACTAATATAACATTTTTTGGTAATATTCAATTTTATTCAAATCGGAAAATCTTTTCAACCGTGTTTCTTGTATATGGTGGCTTACTGTAGTAAAAACAATACCGAACGGTTACGGTTTAAAAAAACAAAAACCGATTCGGTATTCGGTATGGAGACGAAACCGAAAAACCGCGGTTTTTCGGTAAAACCGCCCATCTCTACTTAAAAGTTACTTTCAATAAATGTTGTCTTGTGAATGGATTGAGATGAGTACAAAACAATTTTCCTCGGTATAATGTATATCATCATTGTCAGTATTCAACTATTTTTGTTCACGACTAAGACATTTTTCTATTTCTACAATTTACTTTTTTTGCATTCTTAAAATTGGTTCAGCATTAGATTTTTACGTTTACCTTAAGGCATGACTTATTTTTTACCTTGAGGCGTTGTCGTCCTATCGGGACACTAAACGTGGTGCAGATGTCCCATGAAAGTCACTCGGGACTGCATGCATTTCGACTGGTTGCTCTGTCAATCGTTCTATGATGTGTTTAAAAGATCCGCAAAGCTTTGGTGTTTACGCAGTTTAGTCGAGAATTTGAGTAAGTAGTCAGTTGGCAATTCCTCTCTGCTTTGGTCCAAGAAAGCATTGTCTTAATTTTAATTTCCATTAAAGTAGGCTTTTTCAGATTCTGAGAAAACAAGCTAGAATAAATGTTTGCATACAAAAATGACAATTTTATGTTTCTGAATTTTTGAGATGAGGATTGATAATTTGTATTATTTGGATTATTCAGACTACTGTTCTCATATTGAGTGTTATTCTTCAACCTCTGGAAGAGTGTCACTTAGAATTGAATTTTACTTAGTACTTATCCGTTACGCCGCAGGTTCTTACGGAATGAGAGCAATCTACCCCCGTGGATTAAATAAAGTGTTCTGTTCGAAATTCCTTACAGATTCCTGAGTTTGACAGAAAGATTCCCGAGTTCAACAAGATACACCTTAAGAAAGTCGAAGGTTACATCGTCCGAAACGTTGTGAGAATAACACTTGAGATGAGAACAGTAGTCTGAATAATCCAAATAATACAAAGACAATTTTGTCTTAAAAAAAAAAAGTTTACTTTATTGTAACTTAACTAACACTGTGGGTCCATTCTCTAACTAAAATATAAGCTTATGTTTAGACTTTCACATTTTACATCCTTTAGTGTTTAATTCCAGCCAGCTACTCTTTCCGCCTCAGAAATATCTCTCATACAAAAATCTCTCTCTCCTTGTTACATGACCAATTCAACAAACTACAAGCGTTGTACTGAGACTCTCGCTTAACCTTTGCAAGTTCATATTAAAACAAAACAATATTGAAAGGTCGTTTTTAATATAACTCAACTCCGGTTATTCAAAACGTGTCATTTTTGCAATTTTTTTTTTTTTTTCTCGAGGTTTTCAATCTTTTTAAGGGGCAAACCATAAGTTGTTGGCAGTTCAGTACTTTTTTCAAGTAAATAACCATTAATCATACATTTTGGTAATACTAATGAAGGAAATGTTTAGATATTTATTTACCTCCTTGCCAGGAAATTAGACACAAGGTCAGGTGTGGATTTGGGAAGCCAGCACACACTGGCCTGCAAAAAATGCCTGAGCAGCCCTGTTTAGCATTACCCTAGTAGTGGTGGTTCAGGCGATTAAAACTAAACTAACGACTTCTCAAAGAGATGGTAAAGCCTGGAAGGGAGGGAAATGTTTAGATATTTGTAAACAAATTGCCATTTTAGGGTATTTTGTCCGCCTCTGGCAAACCAGGATGTTTCCAAAAGATCTGGCTTGTTCATCGTCATATAGCTTCATGGAACATTTTGTGAAAAACTAGATAATCAATTTTGAAAAATTGAGAAGATTAACAGACAGTTTGACGGAAACATAAGTCCTTTCAGATTTACACTTAAGGAACAAATACATAAGTTATTAAACTTGACGTCTGACTGGAATTCTTATCTATTTTGTATTAGTTTTTGAAACTGATGTGCAAGCAAATATTCACTGCTGGTTTCAGCTTTAAAATCATCAAACCTGCTTTACCAGCAACTAATGATTCTCAGGATTCTTTAAAAAAAAAGATTTTCTCTGCAAAAAAAAAAAAATGGCAGCCAATTAAAATCCTCTTTCAAATGCTTAACAATTGAAACAAACAGGTTGAAATTTAATCGAGGCTTGTAAGATTTAGAAGTACTTGTCATTGGCTGTGGAAACTTTTGGAGTGATTGGTCCTCTGGTGGAGTCGTTCTTTAAAATGTTGAACATAGCTCGTTTGTTTTGTGATATCAGAAAGGTGGAATGGCTCTTTCAAAGAATTTTGCTTGCCGTTGTGCGCTCTAATTGTGCTGCCATTTTTGCAATTAGAATAGGATTTCCCTTAGAATGATTGCATCTGAGGACAAAAGGGAGCTTTTTAAAATTAAATTCTCAAAATATCTTACTATCTAATGGGAAAAATATATTTTTTATTAATGATTTAAAAAAAAAAAAAGAAAAAAGATTTACTAATGAATCACCATTTATCAAGGCCAAAGGCGATGGAGGTCAGTTGAATGATGAATATTATGAGAGGATTGAAAATGATGAATGAAATGAACAAAATTGTTCTTTTTATTAGAATTAAAATTTTATAAATTAAATATGAATTCCTATATACTAACTCATGAAGGAATTGTTTTTCTCTTTTAGTTATACAAGCAAAACTATGTTCCTCTGATCGCATAGTTTTGCTAATTAATGTGATGTTTACTTTACATCTCTTAACGAATTGAATTAAAAATAGATTTTCATTATTAAAATTAAGAAAATCAAACTCAAATAAAAAATGTAAATAAAAAAAAAATATCTGTAAGATGTTATTTTTAAGATTAAAAAATTTAGTTAAATATAGTATGTATGGCTAAAATATATAAAAACACATAATTAACAATATTAACAATAGTGGCAGTAGCATTTGAAATGGTAAAACTGTTTATTTTTTTTCATAATTATTTTTCATTTCTGGTAAAGATACAAAGCTAATTTGTAATTTCCGTTAAATAGAATTCAGATGGTAACTTTATTCAAATTATGCAAATGATGAAATATAGAAGCTTATTCTATTTCATTGTAAAATTTACTGAATTTAACTAAAGAAAGTAGAAAGTATAAATACAGTTTTGTTTTCTTGATTTCATTTAAGATTTATCCGCAAAATTATTTTGAATATGTATAAAAAAAACATAAGCAAACAATTAGAAATCATTAATCCTCTTAATTTATTTAGTAAAATTTGCTGTAAAAAAATCTGTTATTTAGTGATACCATTCCCTCTGTGAACCACAATTGATTTGTATATATTGAATTTGTATTAAAGTAAAAGAGATAAATGAAGTGTGTAAATAATAGAATACAGGAGACTTTGATGGTTTGGTTGCATTGAAAAAATGGATGAGTTCTTGGGTTAGTAGATATTGAACAGTTGAGGTATCAGGTTCTGTTCACAAGGTAAGGTCAAGGAAAACATGGAAAGAAGTGATAAAAATGGACTTGAGAGAAAGAGGGATAAATAAAGACTTGGCCAGACATAGGTTAGTTTGGAAGTCAATTTCTAAAATCTGTCCAACACATGCCAGCATGTAGAACTGACGTTAAACCGATGATGATGACATTATTTCGTGATTAAAATTTTCAAATGAAGTTAAAAATACTTGGGGCAATTATTTCTTGGGTAGTAATGGAGTTTCGATTATAGACAAACATAATTTCCATTACAATAGTATTATATATGTGCTAGCAGGGTTACCCGGCATTTCTCTGATCGTGGTCCAGGATAACGTCACATGAAACCTTATAGTAAGAACCAATAAGTAAAGTTTGTGGGTACATTTATTTTAAAAGGTGGGTTCTGCCTCCTTTGCTCCCCATAAAACAAAGATCATTACACTCTCTTTCATGTATATTACCTATGTTGCAAATTATATTGTATGTATAAATTGAATTTGCTATTAAAGTAGATGGGTGAACAGTGTAAATAATCTTCTTTTTCTTGTGTGTTACTCCCGAACTACGGCAGGGTCTGCAATAATGAGGTTTTGTCTCCACTTGGCACGATCACAAGCTGAGTTTGTTGAAGGCCGGTTTTACAGAGATCTTTGCGCAAATCGTCTGCCCATCTCATCATCGGCCTTCCTCTCAGTCGCTTCCTGGCGACTTTTAATGCAAAAGCAGGTTTTGCGATCGTGTCATTGTTGACCCTAAGAACATGTCCAAACCATTTGAGCCGCCATTCCCTTATCTTGTCCTAGACTGGTGTGATGCCGTAGCGCTTTCGGATGTCCTCCTTGCAGATGTGGTTGAGCAGTGTAATTCCAAACATCCAGTGTAGCATTTTGGTTGTCTGGAATTACACAGCTCAACCACATCTGCGATGAGGACATCCGAAGGCAGTGCAAATAATATAAGACATTATTGTTTGAAGATTAAAATAAAAAATCATCTGAAATAAAAATTAAGGGAGTTGTAACTTAGGTAGAGATGTAGTTTTGGTTACAAACACACATAATCTCCATTATAATAAGATATATTTTTTCTAATGGTAAATTTAAGTCCCAAACATCTCATTGTTTTGTTAGTCATATTTTATTCAGATACATTTACACTTCTCTTTATACAGCTCTGTCCATCGGTTGATCCGAGGATCGTTGTTTGAATGAAAAGTTTGAGTGATACCTTAAGGGTCAGAGGTGACCCCAGAACGGAAGTCAGCGAAACCATGTGACTTCTGGGCAGAGATTTTCTGTCTCTTGGCTGGCAAAACTTCAAGCAGGAAAGATGTGTCTGAAGTGCCGTCTCTATGAGGGAGGGGCAGATGCGCACAATGTAACTAGGTGTATCAGAACGAGTCATCCGTCGCTCTCGCCCTTTCGTATGAAAGTTACCCGTCTTTCTGACGTTTTCTCTTACTGTGCTTCTCTTTGTAATAAACCATTTTTTTTTAAACACCGGTGTCCAATGGGGGGTGGGGGTGAACCTGCACAATGTAATCAGTGATGTGAGTTCTTTGCTTTTTTTAAAATCCAGAAAAAGCGGATTTCTGCTTAAGTCACTCTCATGCGAGTTCTCAGGTTTTAGGAAAAATCTGATTTTCCCTCTTATGAAAGTTCTCTCTGAAAATGTTAATTTTGCCGTGAAGACTAAAACTTCAATCAATTCATGATGGGGATAGGGAGTTAGATGGCTTTTATTTCATCAAAGAATGTGTTCCTGTTCCTTCGACCCACCTATGCATTCAATGTCTTTCTCTTAATTTTGACTTTCTTAGTTGAAACTGTTTAGGAAAATATATATATATATTTTTTTTTTTTGTGCTGCCATCTCTACACACGTACGGGGTCGTAGCCCACCAGGTTGGGAAATTCATCTCAGTTTCAGCTTTTTTTGTCATTTGACTTTATTCATCAACATAGTCTCCGTCAAGCATGATACACTGATTCTAATGTTTCTCTAACAATTTGATGTTTTTTTTTTGTAGAATGATGTCTTTGGCCTCAAAATACGTCTGTTTCCAATATAACATCTTTATTCGAGCCAAATCTCTTTCCTTTGTGCATTCTTTTGAGGTCTGCAAATAGCTAGTAGTTTCTGTGGGCTAGATCTGGAGAATAATGGGTGCGAAAGCAATTCATGTAGTTTTGCCATCATTACGATTGATTTGTGACATGGTGTATTGTTTTGGTGAAATAATCTTTTTCTTTATTTGTGTCCGTATTTTGGCGATTTCTTCCTTCAAACATACTAATAATACTACATAATATTCACTACTGACGGTTCTTCCTTTCTCAAGGTAATCGATGAACAAAATATGGAGGCCGAAACGTTGCCTGCTGATGTTTGCACCTTTTGTTGCTTTGGATGGATTTCACCTGCAACTGTCCACTCAGCTGACTTCTAACTTGATTCTGGAGTTAATTAGTGGATCCATATTTCATCCATTGTCATGTATTCCTGCATAAACTTTTTTTGTTGCATTGAAATACTTGCTAACATTGCTCTGAATTGTCAACCCACTTTGAACACAGCTTTATCATTGAGAAATGTTCATGTAAAATCATCAACTCCTCTGCTATCTAACGCAACTTTAATCTATGATCGGCCAAAACGAATTTGTGGCCTTTTTTTATGTTGTCTGGGACAACTGCTGAATTTAGGCAACCTGAGCATTTAACATCATATGTGTCTGTACGACCGTGTTTAAAGTTAGCATGCCACATCTTAATCAGTGTTTTTGATGGAGCAGAGTCTGAGTAAAACTTATGAAGCCAGTGCTTTGCTTGAACAGTAGTTTTTCCCATCAGAAAGCAATGTTTTATCAACACACGAAATTCAGGTTTTTCTATTTTTTTATTTTATTTTATTTTTTTTTTCAATTTGCAACAGTAGCTTCACTTAAATAACTGTAATTTGTAAACTAATAATCCAGTTGGGCTTAACTTTTGATACGTGCCATTTCAAGGTTACTAGTTAATAAAAAGTCCATTTGACTTTTTATTAACTACTAACCTTGAAATGGGGCCATCTGTCAGGCCCAGGACTTGTAAAGTGATGTGTTACTTACACATACCGAAGAGAAAGATTTGATTAGCTTTTATGCCATGTCTACTTCCTGTGACGTTATTTCCTTTCACACGTTAACTTAATCGCGACTCTAAATTTCTTGTGGAAATTTCTGCTTTTTACTTAATCTAACTCTCAAGTGGAAATTTCCATTTCTCTATCATACTAACACACCCCATGTCCAAAGGGATCATTTGAAAAGGATATCAGATATCACAAATATTGTCAAATTATATTACACAAATTTAGTGCATTTCAATTGAAATGTTAAATTTTTCATTTTTTTTTTTTTGTCAAAATAATTTTTCAAAATTTGATTATGCATGATAATTCTTGTCAATTCTTTAAAAATTTATTTTCTGCTCCATTTTTGACAGGTGTCCGTGTAGAGGACTTCTTTTACGAAAAAATGGATAAAAAGAAGAGGGATCGATATACAAATGCTGAAAACCTGGGACAAGTCATGATTGACTCTGGCAATGACTATGGCCCTGGAACAGCTTATGGTGAGAACATTTTTTGATTTATTTTAATAAGTCTGAGTTCAACATTTATTTCTATGATTAAACACGTTTGTCTCTTTTTCGGGCTATTTTTATGTTGTATAAACCAGTAATATACGTCCACGGTTTAATAACTACAAACGAACACCACAACTGAATATATAGGGTGACCCATGTCTCCCATGGAATCGCTAATAAAATTCAGATTCACAATCCTGTAATAGATACTGATCCGACTATGGAATCGGATAAGCTGAATTCACATCAGATTTATTAAATTCACTTACATTGAGACCCCCCTCCCAAATGCTACCCATGCAATTGTTAATAAAACTTCATAATCCTTTCTGCAATCCAACCATGTTTGGTACAAATAAACTTCAATCGATGCCTCACTTGTTCACCAAGTTTCAGTCATGGATGCCCAACATTCTTTATTTTATAGCCCTCCAATGATAAGCACACCTGGATACCACGTGCAAGATTGCCAATAATTCTGACACGCTTCTCTCTTGGCACTGCCCTGATTTGGGCTGTGAGAGGAGTGTGTCAGTTATTGACAATTTTGTCCATCATATCACTGTGTGCTTATCATTGAATGATGATAAACACTGTTGGATATTCATGACTGAAACTTGGTGGATAAGTCAGACATAGAGTGAAGTTTATCTGTACCAAATGTGGTTGGGTTGCAGAAAAGATTGTGAATGTTATTAACAATCCCGTGAATGACATTTTTCATAGAAAATGGCTGTTCATCTCTCATTGACATGTAAGTAGTTTGCTCAGTAGGTAGTGATGTCTAGTTATAAGTGTTTGTAGTGGTGATGTAGCAATGGAAGTTTCTGTGTCTTCCGCTTTTCTTCGGATTATGTAATAATGTAACGAAAAAAAATGGCAACAACAAACTTGCTCAATGACATCACACCTTTGAATGTTTTATTCTTTTACAACACTGTAGAGTTGCACATTACGTAAGCTTCCTATCGCCTGCTTCACACTGGGAGAGGGGGGTGTAACAAAGACGGAGCTTAAAAAAAGGCAACAAAACCTAATCAGCTAACTTGCTAAAGAGAAATATTTTTTCTTTCTTCTTTGCCACGTTTCACTTCTGACTTCCTGTTCGTGGCGTCATATCCTGACACGTAGCCCTAACTCTAGTCTTTAATGTCCAATGGAATTTTCCACTTTTCTGTTTAACCCACTGTGAAAAATACTATTTTTAACACTATTCATGTACACGCGAATCCGATCTTGCTAAACTACTGTTCTACTCAAACTCCTTAAATTTAAAAAGGTCCTAATCTGACTCCAGTAGTAATAATCTATATATTTTTTATAGCGTTTTGATTTTAATGAAGAACTGCATGTTTTATAAGGCTCGATGAATTCAACTTTTTTTCTTTTTTTTTAATTTAAAGAATTCAATTAAAAAAAAAATAGTGATACATGACAAAAAACCTCCCCAAATCAAAAGAAAATCAATCTGTGTCAAAAGGTGATAGTTTGATCGTTGTCTTTTTAAAAGATAACTACCACTTCATCTATCTACATACAATTAAAACTTGTTGTACATTGTTATCTTGGAATGCTTGCTTGTTTGTCTCCATGCACAATGGATGACGTCACAAAGGGAAGACATCACCCACTAAAACAGGTTAAAGATATCGGAAATATATACTTTATTATCGCATAAATGCTGAAGTAACAGAAGGATGACGTTCTCCATTAAAATAAAACATAGCCGACCCATGACCCAAAGATCACAGGTTGTCTATATGAACAGTGGCATGTGTATACGTGTGTGTATATAATTATTTCATATATATATATATATATATATATATATATACACATATTATAAGGTGATATAATATATTGTGTATAGATTTTAAGTATTTACTTCAACAGTGCTCAATAGTAGTAGCTTAGTAGTAGTAGTAGTATGAAAATATATCATAGAGGCACTTAGCCTGATGATTCTGAGGGGATGCAACATGGAAGCTTTTGTGTAGTTTAATTGCCATAGATATATTTTCATACTACTATATATATATATATATATATATATATAACTGCCCTCCCTCTGATTTAAGACAAATTCTAGTTAATAACACCAAAATTATAGATTCCGAAACCAATTTTAAAAAAATTAAAAATACTGGAAGCTATCTACATAAAAACACAACAACCTAAAATTAACATCACATATGAAACCAGTGGTAATATTTTAAAATGCTTAACATAATGCGATTTTGTTCTGTGATGCCATTAAGCGTTGCTGAATTTAAATCGTCAATGACTTCCTGGAACAATGCGAAAAACGTTCTCTGCGCCGTCTTTTTAAAAATTCTTTTTCTCCAGCTTTTTTGTTCATTTGCTTTTGACACCTGAGGATCGTTCGACGAAGAATCAAAAATGTTCGTGAAACCTATGGAACATTTATTAATTTTTTTTGATTTTAATACAAAAAAGACCATCAGAAAAATTGAAAAAATAAAATAAGATATAATTAAACAGACGAATTCTGTTATTTTTAACAATGTTTGCATATATATATATATATATATATACTAGATGAATAGTCTAGACATGGAGGGTCTAGCATACTATTAAAACTGAGAATGCTGTTTATTATCTTGTCACCGTGCACACTTCATCTGTACATGAAGGTTTTAGATGGTGGGAGAAAGTGCGAATAACATTAATAATGGGTAAATAAGGGAAATTGAATGATATAAATAATTAAGGGAAGGGTCTATTATGACATCACAATGTATTCTGAAATCCATTGACTTTGTGAAAATTAGAATTGTCAGAAAACTGGGTGTTTATTTTTATTTATTTTATTTATCTATTTTAGTCGTATAGATATAACAAATATTTAACCAACGGATCATGAGTGATCTAGTTTCATTTAACAGTTTTGGAGGCTATGTACATTTCATGTCCAAAAATATTGTAAAAGTTGTGTAAACGGAAGAAATTTATTTATTCTCTCAATCTTTAACGAATCTTGTAAAGATTTACTTGAATATGTAATTTTGCTATCGCATTGAATTTCACTTCAATTTTAACCATACTTCTCTGATGATTATTAGTTGAATGAAGATCTTAAGGTAAAAAAAATTACTAAAACTGAACTCCAGTTTTTGTAACACTTTCTGGTTTTTAAGGCTATGGTAGTACTTTGTCTTCTATATCTATAAAATAATGTTGGCCGGATTTTAAAAGTTGAACCTAAATAGCATTTAAGCTGAAAAATCAAACTTTGATTCTGACTAGCCATCGTTCAGTTGCTATACTTGTACCATGTTATTTGCTATAGACTAACATACTTCGCTACCATTTATTTTTTTAGATACTTAATCTGATTCGGCAAATTTCTTGAAATTCTTAATTTCACTTCAATTATAATCATACCCCTCCGATAAATATTAGTTGCACAAAGATCTTAGAGAAACAATTTACTAAAAATGAAGCTATTTTTAAAGAAATTTATAAGACTAGAGAAGTTTCTGGTTCATAACACTATGGCAGTAATTTTAAAACTTAAGTTTAGAGTGGTTTCTCTCACTGTATAGCTTTTTATGGAACCTATTCGAAATTTTACAATTATAGATTTAGTTACTGTCAGATACGCGTGTTTGTGTGTTGTTTTTTTTGTGACTACAAGTATTTTAAAAACATTTTTTTAACCATGTTATACTTGTTATTCTTTGACATCGATATTAATGTTTTTAATTTAATTTTTAGAAAATAAAAGATTTTGTTCCAAAAGTTAAACTATTGACTGTTTTATCTTCATGGTACCTATTATTTTATATAAACCAGACAGCTTGATTGTTATGCTGGTTAGAAATGAGTGCAACATTAACATGGTAATAAGCAATTTGTAACATTGTGTGGAGAGTTCTTGTCGACTACATACTCATGGTGACAGAAACAGCTGTTCTTCTCACTTGTTGACATGTAAGTCGTTGCTTAGTTGAAAGCGATGTTTCTCAGAGCTGTGACAGTCGCAGTCATATTGATCTTTTCTTTTTTTTTGCTGGAACAATGTAAGCAATTAAAAGAACAACAAATAACTCCAATATTTGCTCTGGGATTTGATTTACTTTTACAGCAAGTATATCCAGGTGAACTGCATCCTTCCAATCAACTCCCATAGGGTGGTGGAGGACTCAAAAACTGCTTCCAATCGATTTAACTACCAAGAGACAGGAACTCTATAGCTTTTCTGCCACATACTTCCTCCCATGATGCAACTTCCTGTACACGTCAGCCTAACTTCTACCTTGACCTAATGGAAAATTACATTTTATTGCTTAACTAACCTTGCGTGGAATTTTTCTGTTTTTAACCTTATTTTGACACACCCAACATCTAAGCTTGTTACACTAGCTTTGGTATAAGAAAGAACTAATATATATATATATATATATATATATATGTTTTTTATTGTGGTTTCTGAAGAGCAGTATGTAATTGCATTTAATTGTAGCATATTGCACGTTGCTAAACAATTGTAAGGCCATCGTAAATAATGTGAGTAAAGACTCAATTTTTGTTATTGGAATTTAAATAATCAGTATATATATATATATATATATATATATATATATAAGTATACTTGGCTAGAATATCTGTATGTACTGTGAAGATATTCTGTCAAACATTTAGGGAAAATGTTTTTTAAACATTAAAATTAAGATGTCCTTTTTTATATTAAGGACATCTTAATTTTAATGTTTAGAAAACATTTTTATTTATTGGGAAAAAAAATTAGATTGCGAGATTGGTAATTATATTTTGCACTTTATTCACTTGTAACACTAAAATGTTTCAATGTTTTATAATTGTATCTGATGAATATATATTTGCAAATACTCAGTAGTATTGAAAACGAATAAGTTGCTCCAAATGATTACAACAAAGAGGAAGATGAGAACCATTACTGAATCAGCTCCCACATGGATTCATGAAACAAAGGAATACCATAAAATGTGTTAAAAGGAAGCTGAGATTCAGGTTTATCGAGTTATGCTCCAGGAGGTAACCAGATCTATCCTGACAGAAATCTTAAATACAGGAATTGTGATTGCTGGAACGATTTTCATTGGCTGATATTTTTCTGACTTTTTACTTTGTACTATACATCACATAAACATTGCAATGTCACATTCGAGAAGGAGGCATTTTTTTCTTTTGAGAAATGCTTGGGTTGCTGGTGAAGCGGGTTTGATGATTTAAAACCTGAAACATGCTGTGAAACGAGTTTATAACTGATGGCCGTTCTCGAATCATTTGTAAGGTGTATTTTACAATATTTAATCTTAAATTGTGTTAATATATTTTTGCTTTTAGTTAAATATAAAACTGTAAGCTTATGATAAATAATTTAGCAGATAAAGTTGTTTTTTTTCTTCTTTAAACTCTTTTGAAATCTTTTATATAAAATTTTTATTTTTCACATGAAATAGTACAAAATAGATTTGCAAATGTGTAAAGATAATTTGTTTTTATTTTAAGTTTTGATTCAACTCTAGTTTTTCTAGGCTTTGCTCTGAGGCAATACAAGTGTTCATAATCTTTATTAAAAGGCGATTTTATCGTATAATAAAATGGAGTATCTATGAATGTCTAATGCAAATATTTTATCAGTTTTATTTCTCGCTTATTTTCTTATCTTTTCTTATGGCAAACTTTACCAGTTTTATTTCCGTGCAGATTATCTCTATTGATTCCTTCTTTTGTGGATTATTTAATCATTTTTACACTTTATTCAAATATGGCAACAAAAAAAATCACCTTCAAGTATTCGCATGCTTGCTATTTCTCTCCTAATTTTTTTTTTTTAGCATTTGAATATCTCAACTTTTAAAAGTATTAAATCCGAATGACGGAGCATTTTGAAAAAATAACCATTTAAGAATGAATGATCTTGACGAATTTCTTATTTGAGATTTATTTGTTATGCATGATATGTCTACGCATGCTTACTAATGACTACTCTTGCTGATACACTCTCTTGAATTAGCCAATGCTTGGCTTCTTTCAGCATCGTTCTACCATTGCATTGTCATACAGGCTTTCATTTTTGTAAAAACATAATACTGTTCAGATTCTTTTTTTAATCCAACACCAAAAATGTCAGCATTCAAATATGAATGATCCATGGTGTTTAAAAAAAAATTTTTTTTTAAAAAGTATTTTTTATACTTAGCCCCAATATTGTCAACAAAAATAAAATTGAGATTTTTTTTGTGGGTGTAATTACATGTCAACATCCTGGAAATACTTGGACGATAACTAAAAGAAAGGAAAAAAACTTTAAAGTGAGGGTTTCATTTTACTATATAAATTTAATGTAAAATGATCACCCACTTCTTGACCACATAGGACAGAAAGGGTTACCAAATTTTTTTTTCTCCAAAATAGCCACCATTTTACTTATTTACAAAACTGTTACATGTAATTGTAGAAAATAAAAATAGTCACATTTTTACTTAATCCATTGACAGTGGAAGAGTGGGAGAAAAGGGTAAAAAAAGTATCCAAAATAATTTAACTTTTCTGTTAGGATATTTCTTAAGTTTTCTTGGAGAATTTTTAGGCGCTATTAATTTAGACGGGACATAATTATGTGTACCCAAGGATAACAATGCATTTACGAAAATACTTAACATTTAATTTCCATGCACATGTATGTGCAAGTATGGTTTATATTATTATTATTATTATTAAAAGTAAAGTTTAGAGTTTTTTGTAAAATTGTTTAAGCCTAGATCCGAATAATTCAACATTTTTTTTTTTAATTTTCTATTTAAGCGGCATTCACTCGAGGCAAGTTAAGCTGGCTTCCTATGAAGGAGAATGTTTCTAGGGAATATTAAATTAACAAGTGGTTCCCAGTCGCATGTATAAATTGTATATTTATATAATATTAAAACTGATAATCCTGTTTGCGTATTGAATCCTGTAGATGATGGCGGGAAGGACAAGTAAGATAAGAAGTGGTGGAAAGAGGGGCGTAGAGAGAGTAGTATTAGTAGAGTAAGAGAATGATGCAAATAAATAAATGACATAAATAAAAAGGAAAATGAAACATGAAAATCATCAATTCCTAATCTAACCACATTGTTAAACAATGAATAGGTTTCTACCACATCACACCTATTTTAGCTAAAATCATAATGCGCGATACCAGCATTAAGTTAGACAATGGCTAAAAAATAAAAAAAACTATTTTGTTTTTCTACCATGGTTGCATTTTCATTCCTTCCCTCTCCCATTGTGTCAATATCTGCAACAGATGTTAGCAAATATCATTTTCATTGCTAGACACACAAATTGAATTGATACGTCTTAAGAATATTCTTATTTAATTTAAAAGTTAATTTCTTGTATATCCTGTTTACCTGCAGTTTTTAGAGTTCTATGCTATTAATAGATGGTAACACTACTATGATACGTAGGCAATGCAATAGCCTATTTGAAAAAAAAAAAGACAACCCTCCATAAAACAGGATGCAGAACTCATCATCGGTCCACATATCTATGGTGTCCGCTGTTGGAATCAAGACGGCTGTCACTTTTCTTAACATTGGCAATGAATCACCGTGCTTGGTTGGTCCTCATTTGGGATTCAGTGAATTCATTGGGAGGAGCCGGCTCAACCGACCCAGGATGAATGCCATCATGAGTCAAAAAGTTCATAAATCCTGTTCTATCGTCGTCTGGAACTTGCAGGTTACTTTCAAGTCTCGTTTTGCAACATTTTTCTAATGTAAAATTGAATTCTGCAGCACATATAAATACTCATTGCTTGTATTGTAAACAGTAGCTGAGTGACATAGCTCTTTACATACAATACGGGGGTTTAACTTACACTGAAAATCAACAACGGAACTCTGTAATTTGAGAACTACCGTATATATATATTATTAGATGTACCTACCCGGAGTTGCCTGAAAGTTTTTTGCTTTGTCTTTTGTTTTTGGTTTTATTTTTCTCAATATATATATATATATATACAGGGTGGGGCAAAATGATCTGACATTTGATTTTCTAATGTACATATGATGCCATGCGTTTCTGATTACCCATATGGATTAGACAGACCAGCATTGCGCTTTCCTTGTGGCATCATATATACATTCAGAAAATAAAAATACTTTTTTCATTATTTTAATTTGCTTTTATTAAACACTACACATGTTTCAGATCATTTTGCCCCACCCTGTATATATATATATATATATATATATATATATTTAAAAAAATAGGATTTTGAAAGTTAAATTTAATTATTACTATATCGTTTAGTCATTAAAATTATTAATTGAACCAAATTGTTATAAAACTATAACTAATTTTCTTAAGACAATGTTGTTTTGATTTAATCTCTATTTATAAAATTATTGGATGCATATAGTTTCCAAAATCATCAATATTTTAATACTTGAGAATTTACTAAGAATTTTAAAACCAGAAATAGTTTTCTATTCAATCGTTTAAATGCTTCCAAACTCCTTTCAAATTTTGAAGACTTACAAAGAGCAAAGCACAAGAGTACCTGACTCAGCAGCAAAGGTGTTCGGTCAGATTTAGTTCCTGATATAAAACTTCATCCGTAATATAACTTTCGGTGAGAGTTTCAGTTTCCCAAATGTATTTATTTATTAAATTATCGGGTGAAAGTATAGAATAGTTAACAAAGCCCCCTCCCCATGTTAAGAATGGCTTTCTAAATAATAATGTTATTATTTCAGCACGGTTCATAAACTGTAGATGATTAATTAGAAAGCCATTCTTAACATGGGGAGGGGGGCTTTGTTAACTATTCTGTACTTTAACCTAACAATTTAATAAATAAAAATTAGTACAAAATGTGGCAAACCAGAAGAGTAAGCGACCCAAAACAGGAAGTCTTTAATATCAGGAACTAAATCTGAACGAACACTGTTTGCTGCTGACTTTGAGTCTGGTACTCTTTTGGTTTGCTGTTACAAAGTAATTCATTCTTTTTTTCTTTTTTTTTTTCAACTACTAATACATTAAAATGTCTGGTTTGTTTACAAAAAAAAGATTTAATTTCATAATGAAATTATTTTTTAAAATAAGGTTTTTATTTTACATCATTGTATTTTTGATTTCAATAAATATTTGATAATATCAAACAAAAAGAGAAAATTCAATATGTAATTATCAAAGTTATGTTGAAGTGAAATATGCACCCCTCTTCACATGCACACCACAATCACCAAACATATGAAGCCATCTCAATTTTATTAATATGGAGATGAGAAAAGAAAAGTAGTATTGCAAAGAATAAGCATACAAATATTAACATTGTTTATTGCAATGTGGCTTTGACGCAATAGCAGCCATGGTGTGTTTGTAATAAACTGAGTCATATATTCTAAACATATCTTTTCATATCCTATCCCTTATTATATGCCCCTCCTCCTCCTCCCGATATCTCTTGTCTATAACCAGTCACATCCAATCTACTATTAGTCACCATTGTGTGGCTCTTACTTAAATCAACAGCCTAAGATTGTTTTACTGACCTAACCGGCTTTAACCTTGGCCACTTACCTATTTAGTCTATGCTACAGAAATAACTTGTGACCATAATTTGGTAATTTTTTTTTTTTTTTTTTGTATGGTTTTAAGTTCAACATTCTGTGAGTATTTAGTCTGTATATATTTTTTATTTGTAATAATAATAACAATAATATTTTGGATAACTGAATGCTATTATTTTTGGGTGGGAGGCCATATTTTTTGTATTTATCTTTGTTAGATATAGCAGACTAGTTGAAGGATCCATTTACATTCTGTGAGAGGTTATAACAATAATCATAATTGCATCCATCTCTTTATATATCTTCATTAAACTCTGCATTAACCTATTTTTATGTTGAAGATTCCATTAGAATTGGATAATTTTCTGAGTTTTGGTAATTCAGTAACGAAAAGAATAGAATGTGGGCTCTATAAAATCTTTTTTAAGTTATTAAAATTTTAATGCAATGTCTATTATCGCAAATAATCTATTGGAATAAACTAATATTTTATCTGGACCGGTTGAGAAGCTGGGGTTCATATCTTTTGTTTTTTTTGTTTATGGCATATCAATCCTGTGTAGATTTATATCCAATTACTGACAACTTACAGCCATCAAGTATTTATGCTCCATATTTCAAGTCAACACTTGCTATTTATTGATTTTGTACTAAAAAGCATCTGTTTAAAACGCATGTGTGTATATCATATATCTCTATTTATGTAAAGTTTGTTATGTGTGTGTTTATATATTTCTATGTATACGATTCACTCCTAAATTAACTGATCATTATGAATTTTGGAACACAGCTGCTAGGTGTAAGTAAGGGTGGGCAATGTGGGTTATATTTAGTTTTATGCAAAGAGAGGAAGCCTTTCATGAAAATCAATTAATAAATATTTTCTAAATTTCAGTTTATTTGAAGTATTTTAAATGGTTTTTAGGGGGCGTCATATAGGCACATTTGAAAATTCAAATATTTCAGATTTGCATTGAATTTGATTTAGTCACCAGACACCAAATTAAGCAAGATTCCCAAAATTTCAATTGTTTTTCTTAAGGCACCTTCAGCTTAAGCCTTAAATTTTTGACATTTTCTAGAATCAAATAAATCATGTAATAGATTTTGATCAAAATTGGAATAAAGATTCTAGACAAAAGGTTTAGTAGTATTATATCTTGATTTTAATCTACATACAAGGAACATAAATGTTGTGAAAAACTGTTCTGGTTGGGGAATTTTACCAATCCTGAGATGGCTATTCTTCTAGTATATGTACACATATAGAGAGATAAGTGTTTTTCTCCGCTAAAAATGCTGAATTTTGTCACATTTGGCAAATAAAACTATGGAAAATATAGAACATGTAAATTATTAGTGTTATTATTTTAAATTTTAATATTTCGAATAGTCCCCTGCCCTTTATCCAAAAAGTTATTGTTTCAATATGCAACTTTTATGAAGAACTGTGCATTTTCAACTTTGTACAACATTCACTTCAAATTTTTGTAGATAATGTTTCTTTGTCTTTATGCATATGTCTACTCCACATGAAATTGTATGTTTGAACAGGAAAAAAGAATTTCTCTTTTTTTTGTTAATGTCAACATACTGTTGTCTGTTGGTGGATGTAATTGAAAACAAAGCCCTATACCAAGATCTAAGACAAATCGAAAAATCTAATTTTGCATTAGTAAGTTTTATAATATTGTAAGAGTTTGTGTTCACGCCAGACATCCATAAAGAAAGACATTTTATTATATTTTATAACTTGAAAATTATAAAATAAGAAAACAAGATAATATGGTGTTCAGAATTGAAAGCGGAAGTACATAGGGGTCCTCATTCCTTGCCTGGGCTGTCTGCTAATATGTGCATATAGTAGGAAGACCCGGCATTGCCCGGGATTGAATAAAGAAATCCTATTTCATGTTATGCCTATTTCATAACGTCAAATCAAATTACCTTTTCTTTTTTATTTTTTACGCTTTATATATTCAATTTTTAGGGTGGGGCCCAAGGATGTACTTGGCATAAGATCGAGTGTGAAGGGGTGTAAATAAAGTGACATCAATTTAAATAAATTTTATTAAATTTATAGTTTTTAACCCTTTGAGGTACATCCACCATTTTCCAGGAATCACTAACTACCTCAATGCACTCCTGCTCCAAGCCCTGAACTCTTTAATATTTCTCTTATTTTAAATTTTTAAGCTATAAATAAAATAATGTTAAACATTATGCTGCCTCCGGGATGCGTTTGTTTCATAGTAATGTGTGCAGACATCGAACAGCTAGCATAAACTCTTATCGGCAATCAAGACTCTGATGTATGGTATATTTTTGACACAGGTTTATTGTTCATTGACAAAGGTAAAACTGAAAAGGAATAAAAAACATTGCTTCAGAAACACGTAAATACAAAATGGAGACAAGGCAGAGATGAGGAATTTACTAAACTCTAAAGTAAGCTGTAAGCTAAATGCTATTGCAGAAAAGATATTTTGAACATAAAAGATAATACTCGAAAAGAAAAAATACAAATTATGCTAGGTAATAGCTGAGTTACAAGAGGCAAGAAATATATGGTAACACGTGGGAGGGGGGAACGTAAACAAAGTTCGTAGATAAAAGAAATACTAAAAAAATAATACTAGCACTATTCTATTCTTAGAAGAAAGGTTATATTTCTTACTGGTGTCAGAATATTTAAGGAGATAGAAAAACTCTCCATAGGACAATGAAGAAAGCAGCTAAATAGATCGGGGACAATGCACCGGAGAAATCTATCACCTGTGACTAGAGTTGGGCGGTTTTGAAATTTTGGTTTCGGTATCGGTTTCGTTTTTTTTCCCTTAAAACCTCGGTTTACGGTTCGGTTTTTCGTTTTTTTTTTTTAAAAATTTTTTACTATGGAAGCTATTCATTCTCTTGTGTGATGATTAGTTATTATTCAACGTTTAGTTGAATTATGCCACTGTTTCGATAATTTTGTGACTGAATCATTCTCCATGATATGAATCATATAAGTTTTAAGGTGTTGACTGTTGTAATCATAGTTCTGATACCTTTTCAACAGTTAACTCGTTAAAACAGTGACCAAAGATTCATGAAAGATTTCTGAAGAATAAAACTGAGTTTGAATATACATTCTATCTAATTCTTTAACCCATCAGAAGCTAAAATATAACTCAGAAATGCAAGAAATTAAAAAACGAAAATTTATTTAAACAAACAAAATAATTTTACAAATAAAATTAAGCAAAAATGATGATGAAAATGAAATATTGTCAAAATTATTTGACAGATAAAAATTAATTTTTTAATAGGTGAAAATGTTTTTACTCATTTTCTTAAGTTGTGATTGAGAAAAACTAGTTTCTCAGCATGGTTAGGTTTCAGCCTACATCTCCGGTCACTAATGACAAGTCCAGCCTTACTAAATATCCGTTCACTCGCTACAGAGGTAGCTGGAATACTCAAAAGTTCTCTTGCCAGAATACAAAGATTCGGGTAGAGCCTCCCATTTTTCTTCCACCAGACAAAAGGAGAGGCTGATGGGTCGATGGCTTTTCCATACAGAAATCGATCTACCTCGTTTTTAATCCGAGATATTTTTTTACCGCTGGTATCAATTTCTTTTGTTCTTGCCTGACCTTTCTTTCGGAGAAAACCCCAAAAGTCTTGTTCCCCTTTTGGTTCACTACTTTGCTGTACTTCTGCTGGAATGTTTTCGTCCGTGTCATCGGATAGAGTCGAAAAATAAACACACCATATACTTCTCGAATTGCCGGTGTTGACTGTTGGGATGTCTGTCATTTTGTGTGCTCGAAGTTCTGTCAACTGGTGCGTGTTGGGGTTAATATTTGTTTTTAAGACAGGGTAATAAAACTTTATAGACATGCGTAAAAGACTAGTACACCCGAAAACTGCGCCAAGGCAAAAGGAAGGATGGTTAAAAAAAAGTAGAGATTATTAATTCACCTAAAGTCATTTTTTAAGCTTTAAGGTAATTTTAGTCATAGAATTCATGACTTGGATTAAAGTTTAATAATTAAACTTTCGAATAAATTGTCAACTCTAAATAAATACCATATTAACAATTTAGTAAAATATAAATCGTTGCATAGTCTACTTTTTGAATAACCCATTTTTGGGAGAGAAAACGGTATAGTTGAGAGATAGTTCTCTAGAAATGACAATTTATGTATGAAGTGGCTTTTCAAAAGTAAACAATGAAATGCCTAATGTTTAAAATAATTTTAAAAATCCGAATAAAGTGATACTAGCATTGGCAACAACTTTTTTCTTTTTAAATGTTTATACTCGCTCGCTACTTTTCGTTTATTTACTTTTACAACAAGTATTTTTTTTTAATTTCATTTTAATAACTTATTTTTTTAGATAACTCTGAAACAAACATAAATAATTATTTTACAATTTTGAGTTGAATCAAATAGATTTTCAACATCATACAGAACGCGTTTGATTTTTTTCTTTTTCATTTGAAAATAGTTTAGAAAATACGATGTCATGTTGTCTGTCGTATTTCTCTTTTTTTCATTTGAAAATTCAAAATGTTAATGATAAACAAACTGTAAACAAAGATTTCTTCCTACAAGTCAATTAAATGTTTTTATCATATATTTGTTCAATCTGTCCTCTTACTAATATAACATTTTTTGGTAATATTCAATTTTATTCAAATCGGAAAATCTTTTCAACCGTGTTTCCTTGTATATGGTGGCTTACTGTAGTAAAAACAAAATACCGAACGGTTACGGTTTTAAAAAAAAAAACGATCTGGTATGGAGACGAAACCGAAAAACTGCGGTTTTTCGGTAAAACCGCCTATCTCTACCTGTGACAAGCTAGAAAGAATCCCCTCAGAAAAAAGGGCCGGCAAACGGAGATAAATGCTAGGGGATCTGTTCTACGCTAGACAGAAAAAATATATTTCTTTGTTATGGATGTCAAGCACAAATTCAGACCCCCAGGATAATATTGTACCCTCTTTGATCAAAGTATTCTTCTTGAAGTACTTAGAGTAATATAGTTTCAGAATATATATATAATTATGGAGGCCTAAACTAAAGATAAGTTTATGAAAAAACGAACAGGGAGTACAACTTTATATATAAAGACAATTTGTTTACATGTTTGAGATCAAACATTTAGTTGAAAGACATTTTTGTTTTAACTTAGTTTCAGGATTTTTTATTTTCTTTTAAATGTTTGATATTAGTTCTAGATAGTTTTTAAAATCCTGTGATTTTATATTAGAACTACCTTAAAAAATTTGTATTATTTGGAATATTCGGCCTATTGTTCTCATCTTGGATGTTATTCTCACAACGTTTCGGCCAATGTAATCTCGGACCTTCTTCAGGTGCATCTTGTCAAGTTAGAATCCAAATAATACAAATTATCTATCCTCATCTCAAAAATTTGGAAACATAATACCTTAAAAAAATTCTTTTTAAATTTACACTAGTGAAATAACTTTGACAACAAAATTAAATTAAAATTGATCCGTTTGTAAGATAGGATTTCATTATAATCATGACTGAACACGTTTTCATAATTGAGTTCCCGCCCTCTCCCCAAATCTATCAAAAAGTATACTTTCTTACCTCTTATGCCAATTTGATTTGATTTCTCATGTTTTCTTTTGTTTTTGTTTTTATTTTTCTGTAATGAAATTATAATTTGATTTGTTGGATCGATTTTTAGATGTTTGTCAGGCCATTTTTTGTTTTGATGTTCTGGGGAATGTTACATTTAGCTTGATTGATTGGGTGAGATCACCAATGTTATTTAATTGCATCTCATTTGAAATTAACGCGTACTTAGAACACCTGGACGTACAGGATGAAAATATCAGCTGTGACAAGATTAAACAGATCTGGGCTATGTTTCAGTTTTGATAGTTTGGATTATTCGGACTACGATTCTCATCTCGGTTGTTATTTTCATAACGACTAGCCGGCTTGGCAGCTCGCTATCATTTTACAAAGTTTGCTACTTGAAACCAAAATTTTAAATAAACATTTCATTTATAAGTTTCTTGTACTATTATGACATGTGTTCTTCGGAATTGTGTGATCTATTCCATGCTTCTTTTATTCCAGCTCGTTTGACTCGTTGGTCTAGTGGTCTCCATCAATTCACTGCTTTGATACCTCATTTTAATACAGCTTCCTATTCCAGTAGCTTCTTTCCAAGAACTGCAAGCTTGTGGAACTCTCTTCCTGCTGACTGTTTTCCTCCTACCTATAGCCTTGGCCTTTTCAAGACTAAGGCCAATAGGCATCTCCTGTCTTTGCGATAATCATATTTCGTTCTTGTTAGCTCCTTACGTCAAGTGGCTTCATGCCTTGTCTGGAGTGATTTCCATTAAAAAAAAATTATTAAAAAAACACAAGACTAAAACTTTCGCATTTATTTATATAAAGAGATAAACATTGACATTTTAGTAATTTTGATACAGATTTATTTATCTTTAAAATAAGACCGTAATGAAATCAAAAGAAAGAAGAAATCAATTCGCCTGATCCATGGTGTGTGTATGGCCGGGGGGGGGGGGTGGTGCTCTTTTTAACTTACAATTTAGAAACACATGACAACTTGTTGAAAATCAAGTCAGGACCCCAAAAGGCTGCAAAGAAACATTTAAACACAAATGCAAAATCTGTTGCCTACAAGATTAAAACAATCATTGAATTTAAAAACTGTAAAAAACAAAATAGGTGTTGCTAATGGTAGAGGGCAAGAGAGAGAGAGGAGGCGAGAGAGTGAACCAGCCACTCTCTCCCTTTTTCTCTTTTCACTTATGTGTCATAACGAGCACTGTTAAGAAAGTGGTTTACTCATTTATCCGGGTTTTTTTTTAAATTTTATTAGATTACTTTAATTAATTACTGTTAATATCTACAAAACTATTGCACATGTATAGTAAAAGTAGAACAAGACATTAATTTCTTATGAACTGTTTAAAAAAAGTTATGCAAATTAGACATTCAAAGAACCGTCTCTTAATCGTTCATCTGTACTATATATACAATATTTCAAAATCTTACGTTGTATTATTGATTTAAATAACAGTAACCCATTTAGATGATATAAGAGTGATAAATGAAAAAAACTTTCACATTTATTTATTTAGATATAAAGTAAAGTGAGATTTTCCCCTATTTCATTGATCAGAATAGCTTTATAAACAAGTTTTCATAATAAATTAATGTGTATCATGAAAAAAAATTTTTCACTTTCAGTCCAGTTAATTGATTTTGCTATTTGTTTCTGATGAATAGTTCAGTCTTTTTTTGTGTGTGTCTTATTAGGTGGTGGCAGAGTGTGTACCCTCCCATGGGATATATACTAGGTCCATCACTTGTTAAACCTGGAGGTTTTATTTATAAGATACATATTTTACTGTTTCCCTGGTTGCTAACATTGAGTGCATATTGTAGTAACAATCTTTCACATGTTTTAACATTAACACATATTACTTACAAATTGTTTTAAACAGTTCACAGCTTATTATTTAGCTTACCTCACATCACGATTGTTTATTAGTTGAATTCTCCCTACTATTTAGTTTTATAAAAATTGAGGGTACACGATCAACAGATACAAACATTACTGCTATCGTTTCAGCTAAGTGCTTCCATACATTACATTACATTACAGCATTATAGGAAGACTTCAGGATTTGATATAAATACATGTACATGCTTAGTAGTATAATATTCAGTTAATTAAAATTTGTGAAATGTCTTCAAAAAGTTGTTTGAGGTCATATTCGCTATTAAAGATGCTAATACACAATACTTGCTTTCATGCATTCACAACAGTAATTACTGTCTGTTTTGTAGACATTTTGATAATGGAACTTTCTTTGCTGGTGACATATTTTAGCAATTTACGGATTGTTATATCTGCCTAAATCATTGCGCTATAGTAACAACGAACAAGTAAGAGAGAGTAGATAGTGGACCTTGGGTTTACTTTCAGCAACCTCGTAACTCTCACTTCCCTTATTTTGTCCTTTAGTCCTCACATTCCATGAGCGATGTTTCTGACAAAGGAGGAAGAATTGTTGGAAAAATGGTTGGAATCTATCCATCTAATACTTATTGTTAGCTAGTTTTTAACCTTGAAGTAGTATTTTTTTTAGCTCCTTACATCAAGTAGCTTCATGCCTTGTCTGGAGCGATTTCCATTAAAAAATACTAAAAATTTTTTTAAATACATGATTACAGTAATCGAAGTCAAATACAAATGTTCATTAGACATTAAATTTTCTTGCTGATGCCCTATTTAGCAATTTACAGAATATTGTAACTGCCAAATACATTGTAATACTTCTAGAATACACAAATACGTAATTATGGTAATTAGTTACGTACAATATTATATACTAACGAATGCTAGTGTTTTTCATTATCGTCTTAAACACTTCTGAAAAAGAGTTTATTCATTTCAAGAATGTTTTTTTGTGTTTTGCTAGCTCCCACAAAACAAGGGTTGTGTTCCTTTCAAGGATAATTTTTATTTTTTATACACTAAGACAGGCAATATGTTAACACTGACTGCATATCCAGCAAAAGTGTAAAGTTAATTTAGCGTAATATGGTGTTCAGACGTGGAAGCAGGAGTTTATTGGCTTCCTCATTATTTCCAGGCAATGCCGGAATATGAGTTGTGTGTGTGTGTAAATAAATATAATTAGTAATAGGTAGACAAGGTTAGGTTTAAAGCTTCCAAAATCCATACTAGAATTGTCCACATGGACTTCTGGCATAACAGTTAAAGGGATTCATTAACAATCAGTTCGAAGTGACAGTCTTCTTGAGGTTAAAAGTTCAATCCTTACTACAGGCGATAATAGCTATTAATACCATTTCCTTTATCTATAAATATCTACTGCTGTAAATAAGTAGTTAGGAATAAATCCATCAAGGAAAAGGTTCTATTGAATAATGAAATCGTTTGAATGGGCATTGGAAGAAATATTTCTTTTGTGTCAACATAGGAATTTACTGCATAACAATGCATGTCATCATATTCACAAAAGATCGATTCTTCTCTCGATGATGGTTCACGAAAGAAATTTCTGGCTACTGATGTATTTAAAAAATGTTGCCTTTGTTTAATGCCATTTTAAATATTTTCATGGGAAATATTAACAGCATGAAGTGATCGTTTTCATTCACTAACTGAACTACTCTTATCGATGTCTTAGAAAAGAAGTATGAAAAAAACTATATGATAAAATAAATTGATAAATATGGAATGTGTCTTGCATGATTCTTGGCGGTTGTTATTTGTCATGCCGAAGAAAATGAATAAAACAAAAAAATAAAAACATTGTAAAAACAAAAAAAAGAAATCTTTATAAGAAACGGAATGTATACGATCTATTTTGTTTAAGAACCATGAAATAATTGTTTTATTGAAATCTACTAACGTGTGTGTATGTGTATATAGATAGGTATAGATATAGATTAATTAATTTAATTCTCATCGAATAATACATTTTTTGATAAAGAGCACAGAGGTCCTTATCCCTACAAAACGCCGGGTGTGTCTCCACTATACATTTACAAATATTTTTTATAAATGTCATTGTACTCACACCACTCGCTCATCCAATCAATGTTGTATACATCATTGTCCCCCCTCAAATTGAATATTATAAAAAAGGTAATATGTTGATATGGGCTGGAGGTAGGAGCACATACACATGTATATGTGTACATATATATATATATATATATATACATATACATATATATAAATTATTTCCGACACTATTATGAATCTGATGCTTTCTTTATGCTAATATTTTAGAGGGTAATATTACTAAATAAAGGATTTGTTTGGTCTGCAAGGCTAGGAATAAACAGTCCTGTGGACTAAATACATCTTTTGTTTAGTGATATTACCTGCAAAAACGTTAGCAACAACTGGCAGCTTAATACATAACACACGCACGCACACTAAAGGGAAAAGGGAAAAGATTACGAAATATCAAGGGCTTATGTACGACATGAAAAGAAACTGGAATCTTAGGAAAATCTCCATCATACCAGTAATTATAGGAGCAACAGGACTAATGAAAAAGAATTTCAAAAGCTATCTTGCGAGTATATGCGGTGACCCGAGTGCAAGAGAAATACAAACAATTGCACTTAAAGGGACGGTTAGAATCTTAAAAAGATCTCTAGGCTGGAGTGTCTGAAATAACCGGTGAATGTCTGGCATCCGGTAGGATGCCCCATCTCCAGCAAAAACGGAAAGATAAGAAAAATTAAAAAAAAACAGAAAGAATACCCATTCCAGAACAGGTAAAATGAATTCCCCAAGCAGAACAGTTTTGCATGACTTTTATGTCATCTTACAACGGTTAAAATCAAGATATACTGCTATTAAACCTTACGTCTCGAATCCTTATTCCTATTTTGATCAAAATCCATTACATGATTTTGATTCGAGAAAATATCTATAATTAAAGTTTTAAGCTTAAGAGTCTTAAGAAGAAATTGAAATTCTGGGAATCTTGCTTAATTGGTGTCTAATGACTATGAATTAAGCTTAATTCACATCTTAAATATATGAATTTTCAAATGGGAGGTTGTGTCCATATAGCAAAAGTTTCTAATGAAACTGAAATTTGGTGAATTAATTGATATCTAATCCTGTTAAAATGTCACAAAAATTGTAGGTATCTGAATTTTCACAAAGGACTTCCACTCACCCTTTGGCCTCTTTGCATGAAGCTAAATTAAGCTAAATATAAATCACATCACCCACCCTTAAACCTAGCAGCTGTGTTCCAAAATTCATAATGATTGCTTAATTAGTTTAGGAGTGAATCTCGCACATACAAATATATAAACCTATACACATATCTAAATTGTTATAAATAGATATTTTGTAAATAGCTCTACAATCTAATACATATTCCATAAACTATAAATAAATATATGTTAAAGTATCTATTTACCTTCACAATCAGTTAAAGGCATTAAATGCATGGACTAATGCACGATGTACCCACATTGATCAAATGGGTTTAGTATGAAGATATAAATCAAATGTAATTACCATTCTTGGAATATAAAATGTTTTCCGCGTGATTGTTTCTGAGTTTCACCTAAAATTGTCGCATCTATTATTTTAACAGTTTTTCAATTAACTTTAGTTGTTTAATGGCATGACAATCCTTTATTAATGGTAATTAAATGCCAAAACACCATGCTTATTTTACATGATTAAGTGGACCGTGGGTTTACTTTCAGCAGCCTCATAACTCTCACTTTCCTTATTTTGTCCTTTAGTCCTCACATTCGATGAGCGATGTTTCTGACAAAGGGGGAAGAATTGCTGTTTTCTGGGTCGGAATCTATCCATCTAAAGCTTATCGTTGGCTAGTATTTTTACCGTAAAATTGTATTTTTAAAAAATTTTTTTTAAATCCTTACATCAAGTAGCTTCATGCTTTGTCTGGAGCTATTTCCATTAAAAAAAAAAATTGAACACAAGTTGCTATTTTAAGAATAGTTGAGAAGGATTGGTAGATTTGTATCTTTTACCAACAGTATTGGATTTAAACTCTGCATAGCCAATTCCATAGTCTGCAATGGTGTCTACTAGGCCAATCAAAACAAGCTTATAGCTAACTTTCAATATCTCATACTGTCCAAAATTACATTGGCCTGAAGTGATGTTCGTATTCGCATATTGCGTGAAGTAACCTTTTTATTTAAATCTATTTTCAAATACCTTTTACAACCCTGGTTGAAAGGGAAATAATCCTTAGTCCTCGTGACATTTACATCCGGATCATAATAATTATTTCAATATCTGTTCATATATGACCATATCTGTAACTAAGTGCATCTGTTGTGTTACTATCAAACCCATGTTTTTTCATATTTTTTAACGAGTATATCTGTTTAATTATTATTTACTCACTAGGAGTTTTCACCAAGAGTCATTATCATTGATTGCTCATTGGCAATAACAAGTGATGTTCCTTGGATTCTGAGTGACAAAAAGTCTCCAGAGTTCCAGCACATCCCACCTCTTTTGATAACTGTTGCAAATCACTTTGCATTATTGCAACAACCGTTTGCCATTGATTTCTCATTGATATCAACGTTGGCTTTCTCTGTAAGTGGCAATAAGCCTCACTAAGATTTCAGTACTGACTCTATCTTTTCAGTTGAGGTCAGTATTTCCATTCTCCTTGATCATTCACAATCATGGTAACAGCCGAGGCTGGCGCCACCAATTTTGTGTGTGTGTGTGTGGGGGGGGGGGTCAGATTATGGGATTTATGGCAGTTTCAGTTCCTTTGGATATGTAGGTATTTATCTCTCTCCCACTGTTGGAAGATGTGATACACAGCTGGAAGGTGCGGATTGAAAAGCCAGTGCATGAGGGGTGTGTAAACTCTAGCCCACAAAAAATGCCTGAGCAGCCCTGTTGGCATTTCCTGGTAGGGGCACCTCAGTCGATTCACAGTAAACTTATTCCTTTTCAAAGAGAGAAGGTAAAAGCCTGGGAGGGTGCATCCCCAAGAACTGCAAAGAACCATATCTCAGCCCGACAAAAGCAAGGTTATCTCCTATTCAAAAATAACCCAGACTCTGTCGGACTGATTGTCGAGGATGTATCCTCGACTGTTATGGACAACACCTATTTAGGCTGCTCCTTCTATATTATTATTATTATATTCTTAGCCTCCGTTTAGTCTTGAAAGACAATAGATACCCTCTGTAAGGCTAGCTGCGTGTGTAATTTTGAAGCAAGAGTTGCACAATCGCCAACCTCACCTCTCCTGAACCAGCACTGCTTGATTCCAGTGGCAAGGAGAAGTCTTGGATGACTGAGGTAAGTGGAGAGCAAATACATCACCTGGTATTCGCAAATGGTCATCCATTTAGTACTTTCCAGGCTTAACGTCGCTTAACTTCGGTGATCTAATGGGAATCTGTGTGTTAACATGATTATGTCGTTATTAATCAATAACCATGTTTGCAGAACATCATTTTTAGTGCAAATGATATATTAAAGAACAAATTCTTTCCAATCATAATGTTGAGTTTCATAATGGGCTGTTTAAAAGTAAAGGCAATATAAACATTTAGATGAAAAAAATACCCTAGTAATTCCTTACTGAACGAAGACCCTTGACTTAGAAAACTTTCAACAGAATATTAAGAGTCTAGGCATATTCTTTGAATCACAAATGGACCTTTGAACATGAACAGGATTTTGTGTAAGAGTGTAAACTTGTTCATTCGGGGTGGGGGGGTGTTAATGTTGATTAAATGGTTTGATTTGAACGGCAAGAAAAGACTTTCTTAATTGCCACTTTCAAGGATATTATTATGTCTTCCGGCTTAATGATCAGGTGAAACTTGGTCAGTCGGGTAACGATCGAGAGTCACTCAACATTTACTCCACTGATTTTGCCTGTAAATTTAATGTGGATCTGATCTTCTGTCCATTGTGTTACCAGTTAAGCAACCACCTTAGCTCTAATTTAGCTTTGTACTGTCTTGTTAAGAACTAATTATAAAAATTAATTGCACCGTCATTGTGGAAGGTGATGTCAAATGGCATAAAACGGATATATAGTTGATGGTTTCAGCTGTTTTTAACTACTTGTAGCAGTGGTTCAGTGATTATCGGCCACTGACAGGGGGTGCATGTTTGGCTTAATGGACACCATCATGCGCTATGGAATTTGGCATACAGAGTTCAAATCCAACCGGTTTTATTGTGGTCATTTACATGCACACTAATACTGTTAGGGGGAAGGTATTATTTTTACCTTTTCGTTTTTGCGTCTCATGCTGAGGTTAGACGTATTGTGAATGACTTCCAACTTTTGCTGTCTGTTACCATTTCACTTGTGCCACCTGCTAGGATCAAGTTATCATAAATTGGTATGAACCAGCAATTTTTCTCACGCTATGGTTAAAATAGCAACTTGTGTTCAATTAGTCATATGCAACAAATCGTTTTCCAATAGTTATGTTTCTACATTAAATAACCTAAAAAATGGTTGATATGCCATAAAACAAACTGAACCAGCACTAATTGTGGCAGGTTCGATTTCTAAATTATTGCATCACTTTCACTAACACTTTTGAAAGGTATAAAAGTACATCCCACCTCAGCTACAAGTTAAATAGTCGGGTAGACTAGACTCTCAAGCCTTGCTAGAGAACCTAGTCTAGAAGGCACAAAATTCTGAAATAACACCCGCGACCATGTATGCATCTGTAGTCAAAACTTACCTGGTAGAGAGAGCGAGTCTTGTTCTAGACAATGCATCATCCACTATAATCAAATTTCTATGTGGAGATCGACTGATATTTTTGGTCTGTAATCCTTGCGATCAAGTGACGACCTTTATCACCTGTAAGTATCATAGACATCTAAATGCCTAATATAAGAACTTCCACCGCTTAAAAATAAATAAGTAAAGTGTTTACTCTTTTAGTTAGTCAGATCTGGGACAACCAGTTTGCGTAATATTTCATGATTTTCTTGGGAGGTACAGTGGTTAGACACCCTCCCCCCTTGCCTCCAACACTCTTCCACCTGATGTTTTTTTCTGAGACACTATCTCGTGCAGTATAGAAGCCATGATCGGGATCACTGACTTGCTTGCTGTAACTCTGCAGCCACCGTTAACCAATGGTTCAGCTTGTCTGCCAATAGCAGATACTATTTTGACAATATTAGTTTTTGCAAGGGAGATGTGATTGTGCTCTCACATACAGTGCCTGATATTCTGAAATGGTCATTCATCTGGTACTGATCAGAGTCAACGCCACTTTGGTGATCTAATTAGAACTGATGTGTTAATCTGATTATGCTCTATTCCATGGGGTCCTGTTAGTTTTAATGGTTTCTTTAGCTTGCGTGTATATTTTTACCCCTATTGGATCTTCTAATTGCTAACATTTTAATGGATAAACAAGCTTACCTTCTTTTGCGTTACAAACCGTTAATACCTGATGTGGTATTCACCCGAAGGAGGAAGTTTACAGAGAATATCAAATTCACAAGCGGTCCTCAGCTGTGTTTAATGGCTCTGTAATTTTTATTAGTCCTCATCAGCATTTGTTCAACTCCTTTTTGATCTCATGTTGCAATGACAAATCTGCACTTAAATCATGATTCAAGCACTAAAAATATCTCTTATGTTCACTATATCTAAATGAATAAATGCAAAAGTTTTTTCTACCTATCCTAATTATATTAACATCAAAACAGCTTATGCTTATTTAATTCTATGATACAACAAAACAGTTTGAAATATTGTATATATAGTAATATGCAAACACCCACTAACAGCTTTAGGTGTTGCTAATTTGCATATTTATTTTTTGAAAAGTTTGTAGTAAATTAATATTCTGTAATAGTGGATAGAGGGGAAAAATTAGCAAAACAAAAATTAAAGTAAAAAAAATTCTTGAGCAGGGACAGCTAGTTAATTTATTTTTAATATAAATCATGAAAATATTTACTTTTCTAAATATTAGTGTAATTGAAAATACACGCTATATATATGTAGTAGATATTGCAATGAAGCTAAAATTTGGGAAAATTAGAATTGATTTCCTTATTACAAGCAGGACTCCCATGGAAATTCCATGGTTGCTTAACTACCATCTTCTCTTTTTCATTACTGTAAAAATACTTATCAGCTGAATATATTTTTAATTAGAAAACAGAAGAAAAAAAATTTCTGACAGTTCAATTTATTTATTGTAACAATTTAAATTAAAAAAAAAAAAAAAATGAAGTCTATTTCTAAATGCAAAAATAATTGTCAGCTAAATAGCTTTTAAATCTATGAAACGAAGGTCACTGAAGTTGACGACAAAAAAATTCTATTCATGTTTTGGAACAATTCATTTTGAAATGGGTAAAATCTGGCCATCAGCAACACTAGATATTTTGCAATTACTTTTTTGCATTTCATATTTGACAATCTCATTGTTTTAAATGCGTGTGCAAGGTGATAAAGTACATACAAATGAAAGTACAAACATATTACTATACAGATTATAACGTATAGATCTCTATTGATTCGTCATTTTTAGCAATTACAGCCATTTTAAATTACAACAAAAAATATGTGGATTAATTATATGTAATGAATTTCTTCACATTCGAAAAATATAACCTTATGAAAAACAGAAGCATGTCCATTATAAGTGCCATTCTAATTTTAATATTTCATACAGTTCTTTGCCCTTTATCGATATTTTTTTCTTGATATAAACAACTGCACATGTGATACTTTTACAAGTCTTATAATTTACATGCTTTTATATTTTCCATAAGGCTATATTTTTTTATTTTTCAAATGTGAAGAAATTCATCATTTCTAGCCGAGAAACATGTGTGTTTTAAGAATTAACAGAAAAATAGAAAAAGCTATTGGCTACAAAATTGGTAACTTGAGTGTCCTGCAGCAATTTAGTGTGGAAAGTTTATGTAAAACCCAGAAGTAAGCAAAGCACAAATAGAGAACATGTTAGTTATCTGACAAATCGCTCATGGCATGAAACCAGTGGTCATAACTGATAAATAAAAATGTAATTTATTCAATTAAGTTGAGACATTTGTCGCACTGACAGTGAAAAACAAGCAACTTCATAATACACTTGCATTGGATATACAAATGATGTCAAAATGATTAATTTGCATATTCTTTTTAAAAAAACTCATTAATTTACTATTCGTTGTTTTTTTGTATTCTGATTCGATGGTTGTTTTCATTTAACAATTTTTGTAACATTTTTATGACCATCGTGTAATATTATTTCGAACAAAATCTGTAACTGAAACCAGTGGCAGCTCGTGATTTTATTATATTTCTGAGGGGAGGGGGTGTCAAATAATTCAGAAATTCATAGAAATTTAAACTTTTAAAGCCATAACTTTTGAAAATATTTTTTTAACAATCTTCAAGTATTAAACAAATATTTCTTTGCTTTACTTTAAGTTAGTAATGCTAGTTTTTCTTTTTATTCTTTTTACAAAAATTTCCCGCGCTATCTTCAAGCAGTGATCTGCAGCTCCATGCATGAAAATGGATTACTGATGAATATATTGATTTCTGGTGTTGAAATTCCACATACTTGGAACCGTTTATTGTTTTATTTGGATTATTCAAACTACTATTCTTACCTTGAATGTTATTCTCACAATGTTTCGGCCGATGTAACCTCCGACCTTCTTAAAGTACATCTTATCAATTCTGGAATCTATACCGAACTTTGAACTACACCTTTTATTTAAAATTAATCCACAAGGTTAGATTGTTCTCATTCCATCAGCCATGACAAGGTAGAAGTTTTAAGTAACTTTTATTTTATTCTTAGTATCACCTAGACATGTGGTGCAACAGATAAAGGTGTTGAGTAACAGCAAGGTTTAAGTGACAGTCTTCTGAAGATTGAAATTTCAATCCTCACTACCGGCAATACTAACTTAGAATATCATATAAATAAAGGGGTCAGTTCGAAATTCCGTATAGATTCTCCGAGTTCGATATAAAGATTCCCGAGTTCAAAAAGATGCACCTGAAACAGGTCGAAGGTTACATCGTCCAAAATGTTGTGAGAATAACATCGAAGATGAGAATAGTAGTCCAAATAATCCAAATTACCAATCCTCATCTAATAAATTCCCCAAAAACATTTATTGTGATTACAGGAGACCAGAAATAGTATGATGGATTCATATTGGATATGACACATTAACTAATCTGGCTTGGTAGATTTTTTTTTTTAGCTTTATGGTAAGAATTGTATATTTTTCATTGAAGTTTTTCTGAAGATTCCTTTTTGCACTACAGATTCTTGCAGCATCATAGATACCGCCAAAAACAATATTTTACCGCAATCTTCAGGTGTCCTGGATTCAAGCTTTTTAGTTGCATGCATTTTATAGCAGCTGGTACTTGGGGTTTATGAGTTAAGACATAACTCCAATTTTAGACGGTATGAAACATTTGTATTTCTTTTGAAGTATGGCTGCATATTAGGGTAGGTTAATTTTGCAACTGTACCGAACACTGTTGTGAAAATTGCCAATTAATATAAAGAATTTCTCTTCAACGTCATTTTTCCCTTGTTCCGGGGGGGGGGGGGGGGGGGTATTTCGCAAGATCACTCTCCAGTCTACACGGTTCAGCGGGTCAACTGTCTTCAAATTTTACTCTGTACAGTCTTGCCCAATCACTTGCTTCCAAGGTTTCCTTGGCCAGCCAACTTTCCTGCGGTTCAAGATATCCATGCTTCTGCAGCAGTTTATCCAGGATAATGAATGCTCCACATGACCATACCAGCATAACCGATTCGTCATTAGGATAACCTCTATACTGGGCAAATTACTACAGGAAATATTTTTCTTAACAAAATTGCCATTTTGTTTTGTTTTTTTCTTTAGGAAATGCATTTAAAAATTAAAATAATGTTACCCGAAAAGATAATTTGGTCAAATAAAAGAGTGGTCCTTGTAGAATATAATTGTAAAAAATATGTGTAACAATATTTTTTCTTTTTTTAATTGTAATATCCATACTCTTCTGGATAAAGTGAATAAAAGTTAATAAAAAGTACTGCAAAAATAAAATACAAATATATACTTACGAATCTAATTTCATTCTTGTAAGGTAATTTTTTTCTGTGTCTGTGCCAATTTGGAGCGAGGGGGGGGGGTCGCATATTTTTAATTCTAGTTATAATTTTTTTTTTTTTTTTTTTTTTTTTAAATCAGATGACAACCGTTACTGGTTTAAATATTGAAATTGCTAAAATTTCCAAACAAATTCTTGGCCAAATGTTGCAGAAAAAAAGTTTTTTTTAAAGATGATCTTTGATGCTTATTGGCGCAAGCAAGAGATCTACTTTTTAGTATCAATATTTATTATACCAACAAATAACTTTCCATATTAAAAATAGAAAGAATTAAAAAAATGACTTACCCTACTGCACATACCCCCCCCCATTCCTGCAAGCAATTAATGATGAATTTATAAAAATGTGCTGAATCAAATGGAGGCTCTATTTCTAGTTTTTTTTTTTTTAGGTGGCCATTTTTTTCTTTAAAGTCCCAATTCTTTAACTATTTATTATGGCAGTGTTCACAGCTGTTTTGCTATTACATGACTTTACAGTAATTGTGCTGTTGGCTCAGTATATTCAGGAGTTATTTCTCTTGAATCATATTCAAGTTATCTCTCCTGAATTATACTGGGCAGCAAGAGAATGAACTCTTTTTTTTATGAAGTATAAAAAAAGATTCGCCCTACACATGTACAAAATTGAAATCAAGGCTTGTCCTCTTTCTTGGCTGTAAGCTCGAGTTGAGTGAACGTGTTTCCACCTAGCTGAACATTTTTACATGGTTTTCACACTGTTGACACTGTGTCATCAGATCTTGCTTCTGGTTGCAGTTTAGATGGAACTCTCAAACAGCAAGCCAGTTCATCATAGACGTTTTAATGGTCGCAGATTTCATTATCAGAATAGTCCTCAGTGGATATAAAAGTAAGTTATATTTATTTTGCATAACCCATGCATTCTCTAGGATTTGTTTGCCCTGGTAATCCATATTTATTTCTATTATGTTTAGGGACTTATAATTATGTCTGTAATTTTCACCCCTTTTTATGTATCATGTTTTATGTCCCTTTTATGTCTGTCTTTGACAAAACCTTCTCTGGGAAATAGGTTTTATCAAGTATTTCTTTATTATTATCGTTTTTTCTCATTGTTTTTTTTTTCTCTTAATATTGCGACCTCATGTTATCCATGATAAAACATTCAACATGGCGGCGCTTGTCTTGAAAAAGTGGCTCCAACACGTGTCACTACACAGACGATATTAAAATGGAATACAAAATAGTCTAATTTTATAGTGCACTCAGAGTAGCCTTCAGTGGTAGATCTGTAATTTGTGTTCTTCGTGTCTTTCAAAGTGATGATTTTCTTTACTCCTTTTTTAAACTTCATCCACTGCACATTAATAATCACAATGACTCATAGAGTAAAAAAAACTTATTGCTCTAAACCATGTGTTGATAATGGTTGATGTAATAGTAATGTCACCTTTTTCTAACAGTGTTAAACTTTTTGTTAATTTTGACAACTGATGTAATTTCAATATTTTTTTTTTGTTTTTCGAACATTGTTTTAATTATATTCAAACATCTGAAATATTATAAATAAAGGTATGAATTAGACATGTTTTTGTTTTTTTTACTTTTTTGTGTGAGTATTTTTCAATTTGAAGTGTTTTGTTAATAATTACCTTACCATTAATCTATAGAAATGTGAATATGAAATCTTTTACTGATTTGTTTTTGTTTTCATTAAATGTAAATTTTCACATGAGAATTTTAAAGTTTTTTTGTTTTGTTTTTCCTCTTTCTCCCTAAATGCTTTTTTTATGTAAGCCATTTTTTGTTGATTTCGATATTTTTATCTTCTCTCCTTACCTGACCATGTTTCTTAACATATTGTTTATTCTACGGTACACATCATTTGAAAACTGGCAACTGTCTTTTTGTAGTGTCACCTTCGATCTATAAATTAAATCCTGCGGCGAAACAAAGTAAACACGATCCGGCTGAGGACCTAGGTCGGTGTAAGCATGTGTCCTCCTCCCTTGCTAGCCTCTTTGATTGTCCTCTTCCGTTGAGTGTGAGCATGCCGCTAGCCCCCAGCCTTATGCCATTTGACCATCCTAATGCTAGCATTGCAGCCATTTTATAAGACTATCTTGTTTATCTCTTCATCATCTGACAATGCATCTTTTATTTTACTTGTGTGAGTTTTTAAGCTGGGCAAGTGCCCAAAATTAAGCTCTCTACCAGGCTCAATATTTATCAATGTTCATATTTGTTTTACCTTTTTCTAATATATGGATAAAACTTGCTTTAACTTAAATAAGAAATTAAAGCCTATAACATGCTATAAGATATGGTATGCATCGTAATATATATATATATTATATATAATTAGTTTAATAGAAGGCTATAACAATGCAAGAATATACCGACGGTTGTAAGAGAGGCTAAACACAAAGAAAAAATTTAATAAATAATAATTATGAATTAATTAAAAAAATATACATAGCATTTGTTACAATTATCGTTAATTATACAACAATTAGGCTTTGACTTTCTGCGAACTTTGACAACAAAATTTCAATCAACACTGGCATGCTTGATGGCAGAGACCTGAGACAAGGAAATATAAACACTTGACAAAGGGGTATATCCCCGAAATATTGTGAAATTCTAGCATAATATGAGATACTAGTGATAGAAGAGAAGAGCTAAAAACGATTTAATTAATGATAAAAAATAAATTTTAAAAATCGCCTTGTTTTTTATATTTCTTTCTTACCCTGCTTCCCCCTCCCGGTATATTCTCATATTGGTATCGCTTTCTATTAAATTATCCATATCTTATTACATATTATTTGCTGCAATATTTACTTTATCTATTGTAGATACATTTTAAATTTTATTAAATTATACAAAATAAACTAGGAGAATAATTCGTATTTTCTGAAGAAAAAATTAAATTATTAAATAATAATAAATTGTTATTTGATAACACTGGATTACAAAAAGTTTTTTATTATGATGCAAGCATGTGAATCTGATTGTTTCATGGTGTTTATGTGGTAGATTAAAATCTTTAAACAGTTGTGTTCTATTACGTCTAGTTTTCTTTTGTTTTTACATGTGTGGCATTTTTTTAATATGTTTATTTCATATACTATTTAAAAAAGGCAGAGAATAGAACATCGATGACGAGCACTGACAACTGAACTGTATTTTCTTTCTTCTAACACAATACATAGTACAATAGGATGTTGGAAATGGGCGTAGCTTTTAACAAAATGTTTAAATTTTGAGTTTATAACTATATACACATGTATCTCCTAAAAAAAAAATTTTTTAAATAAAAAAATTAGTGATGATTTGAAAATAGATATCCTCTCTGCAATCAGAACCCTACAATTAGGTTAGATCACATTTTTATTTGCCTTAATTTTTTTCTATAAACAAGTGTAATTTGGGGTTTTGTATTTTCCAAATTATATTTTTAACAGTATTTTAAGTTTAAATATGAAACCACATTTTTTTCAGTGGATTTTTTCGATGCTCCACTTTGAAAGAAATACTTTTGATTAGACTGATTTTATTTTGATTTGATTTAAAAATATGCTGTGTCTCATTCGCATCTCTTGCTTGATTGCTCACAGTGTGTAAAATCACAATTACACGTCTGTTTCTTTCTCATCCTTTTTAATCGCAGTTGTCCCCTTAACAGCTATTGTAAAAGTTAATAAAGACAGCACATGACAATTTGTAGTTTAACAATGCTTTTGAGGTTTTCATTTATCTTTTTCACTATATAATATACACACATAATATCCTCAATTCATCCCCCATAGGGTAAGTGGCAGCTGTCACAAAACATGATTGCTCTTCCTCACTGTTTAACAAAAAGAAAGATTTGATCAGCTTAACCTCTGTGTCACTTCAGACTTCCTGTCTATGATGCAATAACCTGACAGGTAGTCCTAATTTTAAACTTTTAACTTCTAGTGGAAATTTCCATTTTTCTGCTTAACCTAACCTAATGTAGAAATTTCCATTTTTTTTTTTTTTTTTTTTTTTTTTTTTTTTTTTAACCTTATTTCTACATGCCCGTCTTTAATCTTGTTTCATTAGATTTCTGCTCAAAGTTAATTTTGATTTAGTCTTACAAAATGTATTTGATATTTTAAAAGCTTTTATGAAAATATCTGTAATATTTATAAGTTGGGCCATTTATCGCACTAACGGTGAGATTAAAACGCCAAATTCATATTCACAATAGAAGACTAATAGCGTTTCTAATATACTAATGTGTATGTGATCGATGTGTTAAGATTAATTAATTTGCAGATTGATTTGTAAAAAACATCTCATTAATTAACTATTCGTTTTTATTTTTATTTTTTTAATTCAATGATTGTTTTCATTTTAATATAACATTGTTCTATTTACAAGTATTTTTATATTGTGGATGAAGGCTTAGTATTTCCGGTGAAAAAGTCTTTCCAGTCGTTTCTGGTCATTTTACTTCTGGGGGTTGCGATTTGGGGTTTACGTAATATAACAAAGCTCCAGCTAGTTTAAAATAAACTTAAGTTTTGTTGTAGATGGCATGCTATTACATCAAGATATACCAGGTTATTTGTCTTTATCAGCTTAACTCTGTTTAATATATAGAAATCATAATCTTTTTATTTGATTCCAGTTTTCTTTATCTACAAAGTTTGGTTTAACTGCAGATCACTATATCAAGTCAATTCTTTAAGATTTGGAAAAAAAATTAATATTACAATTTAATTATTTCTGTAGTTTTTTAAGTCTCTCGATCTTAGTATTTCCAACACAATGTTTTGACTACTCAAATTCTGCAGTTATTGTCAGGTGAAACATTAAGGAAAATTTAAAGTTTTTTTTTTTTTTTCTCTGGAGAAAAAAAAAAATTCAAAATCTGAACGATGCGGCCAAAACGTTGTGCTGGAAGTACTAAGTAGATTCAAACTAAGTCTGAACAATTATAGAAATAATCAATACATCTTAAACATATTAAAATTACATTTTTTTTTTAAATTGTTAACTTTAAATGTGATTTGATGACTTTACCAAGTTGAAAGATTCTGTCAGGCCATCGAGTGAAGATCAATGTGTATCTGTTCTATCCTCAGTCAAAGGAGAAATCTTTCTACACTTGGGCAATTAAAATTTATTTTGTCCCAATCCAGAGTGATCCATTTTTGTGGAGCTGGATTTCCTCACATTAAAAAAAAAATACTTTGTGTCTAACTTTGCTCTCATGGGAGGTAACTAAATAGGGACCATGTCTGGAAACTACAGGGTGACCCCTCAAAAAATGCCACCCATGAAATCATGAATAAAATTCACAATCCTTTCTGAAATCCAACCATATTTGGTACAAACAAACTTCAGTCTTTGTCTGACTTATCCACCAGGTTTCAGCCATGAATATTCAACAGTTTTTGTTTTATTGCCGTTCAATGATGAGCACACTTGGATACTATGTGCAAAATCGTCTATAACTCTGACACGCTCCTCTCTTGGCATTGCTGAGTTTGGTGGACAAGTCGGGCATAGACTGAAGTTTATTTGTACCAAATATGATTGAAGTGCAGAAAAGATTGAATTTTATTCGCGATTCTATGTGTGGCATTTTTTTGGAGGGGGGGGGGCATCCTGTAGTATGCCAAAAGTGATATACACTTGATTCTTTATAAAATACCTCATTGTTGTGGAAACATCATCTCTGAAATGGACTGACTACAAAGATAGTCCGAAGAAACCATAATTATGATTTTTCTCTCAAAGAAACGTTCTGTTCAGAGTTGGTGTTGGAATGAATATAAAACTGAAAATTGACAACACTCAATTTTGGTGATGGCGCTTGCTAATTTCCAGCCATTGTTAAAGGTTAGTTATTCCTTAGAAGATCAATCTATTCTGCATAATACTTGAAAAATAATCAAATTACATGAAAATTAAAATTTCATTATTTCGCTATTCAAAGATCTCAAAACGAGACAAATATTTTGGTTATTGATTCTAATTAAACTTTGTAAATTAGATTTCTTTTGAGTAACAGTTCGAAATTATTGACTTATTACATTTAAATGATTTTCTGAATTCATTTCGTTTTAATTCTTTCTTTATTATTATGTACTCACTAGGAGTTCTTATGCATCATCAGTGATTTCTTACTCATAATAACCAGTGGTGTTCCCAGGAGTCTGAGTGACAAGTCTTCTCAGATTTCCAGTACTCTCCACCTCTTTCGATAACCATTGCAAATGACTTTGCGTTATCGCAACAGCCACTTACCATTGATTTCTCGCTGGCAACGACCATTCGGTTACTTTCGGATTTGGGTGGCAATAAGCTTCTTCAAGGTCCCAGTACTCTCCGCACTCTTCCAGTGGAGGTCTGGTTAGTACTCACCCTTCTCGGTTTTTCCATTCTCCTTGACCCTTCACGACTATTTTGTGTGGTATCAGCCGAGGCTGATGCCATTATTTTTTTTGGGGGGGGGGGGTACTTTATAAGATTTCTTGCGGTTTCAGTTTCCTCGGGTTTACGTGGTGTTCCGCTTTTGTTTTCTTTCTGTTGCAACTTCCATGTTGCTGGTTAATGTTCATCATTGTCATCCATTGTATAGTCTCGGTCTTCTCTTTGATTCCAATTTCTCCTAGTTTTTTTTTTTCACGTTTTTTCAGGACTGTTCTTAGTTCTCCTACAGTCATTGGTATCATAACTTTCTTTATGTTCCATATTCCATTCAATTCTCTGGCAAGTTCTGTGTATTTGCTTCGTTTTCTGTCTCCTTGATCTTTACTCTGTGGTCTGCTGGGATGGCACAATCTACAATTTGGCAGTTTTTTTTCCTTGTTAACTATTATGTCGTCTGGTTTCCTTGCTTGGATGAGTTTATCTGGTGAACCTCCACGTTCCACAAGATTTTGTGCTTTTCTATTTCCATTATTATTTTTCTTTTTTATTTTTCTTAAGATATATTAATTATTATTTGGCAATTTTCATTGTCTTGAAGAAACGGGAAATTGCATTGGGATTTTTAAGACAAGCTAAATAGAGCACATTCTCCTTAACCAACATGGAAATATCTCTTCCCTGATTGGGACTTGTCTAAAAAACGTCGACGAGTTTACCTACCTTGGTAGTAAAGTAGCAAAGTAAAATTCCATAGAATGTGAACTAAAGGTGCGAATCCGCTAGACCTGGGCGAGACTGGACAAGATGAAAGCGATCTGGAAGTCAAATCTTCTTACCAAGATGAATTGTTTTTGTATATGGAAGTAGCACCTGGACTTTCACCAAAAGATTGAAGAAGAAAATTGGTGGAGGGTACACCAGAATGCTAAAAGCTGCTCTTAACGCGTCTCCTGGAGACAGCACTCCACGAGAGAGCAACTGTATGGACACCTTCCTCACATCTCAGTCTTGATCAGAGAGAGACAAACCAGATTTGTTGGAACTAAGGATGAAATCATCAATGATGTTCTTTTGTGGATGCCAAAAGAGGGATGTGGTTCAGTGGGCAGACCACACAGAACCTACATCAAGCAACTAGCAGAAAACTCACAATGTACCTATGAAGACCTATCAGGTGTGATGGAGAATAGAGCGAGATGTCGCGAGAGTCAGGAGGATCTGTGACACTACTACTAACTGATAAGGATTAATTGACAATCATTATTTTCTGATGAAAAGTTGAAAGTAATTTGAAAAGTTTAGTCTTTTATTTGAATAAGTTGTTGCATATGTTACATTATTGTAGCCAAATGGATGTGTATTTGTGAAAATGTTAAAACGGAAGTTTCCACATGAGGTTAGAGTAAGCAAGTGAGAGTTAGGGCTGCATGTCAAAATATTGTGTCACAAGAAGTTTATTTGTGACACATAGTAGATAAGCTGATGAGATCTTCCATTTTCTTCTGGACCATGAGAGAGAACGGTCAGGCTTTAGGACAGCCGGGGATATATTATGTGTGTGATATATACTAGTACGATACCCATCCTGGGACGATTATAAGTAGTAAATCTAGAATTAGTATTAGATTATGTTTTTCCTTTCTTTTGGAGGTATGGTTTCTGTGGCACACCATAAATGGTAAAGTTTACAAAAAGAAAAAAAAATTGTTCACATACGTTACTTACTCTATTGCCTAGAATACATATTACATAATTCATAATAAGTTACATAGTTTTAGGATTTTACCAGCACATACGTATTATTGATGCTCAAACGCATGCACCAATCTTTAAAAAAAAAATTAAATTAAGCAATTTGTTTTTATTGATGGGTCACCAGTTATTAAGGACTGGGAGCCACTCAAGGATAAGGGTTAGAAGGATTGTTGGTTGGATAATGATCGCAATCACGAGGGGATTGGAAACAGTGGGTGGAATGATCAGAAGACTTGATTTTCCTACCTAATATAACTCAAAATTTGATGTAGAGCAATTCTTTTCTGTGTTAAATTTTTGTATTTAACTTATTCTTAAAGTTTTGGGGAGTGAGTGCAAATTCATAATGATCCATTTATTAGTTTAGGAGATTACCCTGTGTGTAATAAATATATATATATATATATATATATTTATACACATACCTAACTTTATATATCAAGATGTATATCGCATTACACATCCATTGTATCATTTTCATATCATTTCTCTATGCAGTGCATATCCTCTACCCTTACTGGCCAAGTTTCACTTTCATGCAGTGTGCTGTATAGAAATGAAACCAGGCCAGTGAGTGTTGAGGACATGTGTTATATGGAGAGAAATGATATGAGAATGATACGATAGATATGTAATGTGAAGCGTAGAACTGATGACCTCAGAGGAAGATAAAATCTGGACAGTATAGGGAGATGTGTGCAGAAAGGAGACTTTGTTGGTTTGGTCACATTGAAAGTATGAATTAGTTTTTGGGTTAGTAGATTTAAAACAGTTGAGGTAGCAGGGAAGGGAGTAAGTTATAAGGATTGATCTGAACAGAAGAGGGATAAATATAGACTTATGCACTCAATATAGCCACTCTGCCTATGGGACGTGGCTTCCAGTCATATATTATTTTAGTGAATGGATGTATTTCTTCTGCATCTGCAAGTGTCCTTACAGGTGTCTCAGCGTCAATCAGCCAGATTATCTATGATATCCCAGACCCAATATTAAACACTTTTTACTTGTTATTATTACTTTGAATTAAACAAAATGTCAGCAACTTCAGAAAAATATAATTTAACTAGCAGGATAATTCGGTGTTGGATAGTATCATATGTAACATCATATTAAAGAAGAGTTTACTTTAACAGCAACCTTGATGTTGTCAGCTAGATAACTTACCCACTGGGCTATTCAGATATATGTTCGTACTCTTAACCTAACGCTTATTCATTTAATTGTGTAACATGTAAGAAAAGTCTCATTAGTTCCTTTAAGGGGAAGCTAGAGACACAGAACTACTTCCATTATGTTCACATGCCAATTGTATATATGAATACAATAATATATTTAAGGTATGCTCCCTAGTATGTCTTCGTTTTTAGGGACAGACATGCATACAGACAGAGAGGTGTTCTTATTTATTATGTATATATTTCTAGATAGATCTCGGTATATAGAGAGCGATAAAAAGAGAGAGAGAGGCAGACCACCGGACGGAGAAGAGTTACATACTAAATATACCAAAATTCTTCACTTACATTTTATTATATTAAAAAAAGAAAAATATATTCTTTGATTTAATTTTTTTAAACTGGGGTAGAATCGAAACAGCACACTCGATGTTTTCTGATACTTTACCAACTAAACAATTCCAGCATTTGTTAAGTCAACTTTTTAAGTTTTAAGGGGTCCGTCCCCATGGTTCACTTAGAGGTAAAGCATCTAGATATGCAACACATAGAGGGTAATGTAGAGATTTCGGACCACTTCTATTGTGTTTTACCCACAAAATTTTATACATATGATATAAATTTCATTACACATACACACAGACATTCAGTTTTATGTATAGAGATTTCTTAATTTGCTGGTTTAATTTGTTGAAAATGAAGACGAAGTCTTTGATTTTTATCACCTATTTTTGTGCCTATTTTAATAAGAAACTACTAGCAGAACCCGTCGATAGTCCACAGTTGTATCCTTCACAGGTGCATTCTATGGACGCCTAACACGAATGCAGACCCTACAATATTATTGTCCCAGCATACTTATCTAAGTACTCTGGTTAATGTAATTTCAGAATATATCTGGTTATGGGGTCTATTTCCAAAACAATTAAGGAGTTTGTGACATATTTCCATTCTATGAACGTTTGCCACAAATGCAGATCCCACAATATTATTGTACCATATTTGAACAGAACAGATGCTACACATTGATCCTAGCCCAACGACCAAGAGTGTATTTTAGTTGAAGTTTCACGTTCGACAAAACAGCGACATCAGATTAAATTTTTTAAATTACTTTCTTTGCATTGCATCTTCGGCGATCGGGCAATCCCATCTTTTAAATGTTCCAAGCTCAGTGAGGGTTTTAGTTCTTACAACATTCTGACCCCCCCACCCCCCACCCCCACCTAGAGTTGATCATACCAGCTACTTAACTAAGCCTTCTTCTATTATACAAAATGCAAATGTGGCAAATTCAGTGACCAGTAGAATCATTGAATGACGTCACTGCCAACCATCGACACTTTATTTATAATGCATTCATTTTACATGTTCGAATTTGGCGCCTTTTCCTTTTGAGATTCAGCAAGTCATTTAATTCAAGCGATCGTTTTCCTTTCTCAGGAAATTTAGTATTTAATTTTTGAAATTACTCCAGATAAGTTGTAAAATAAACTTAGATTAATTATGACATGTCTGTTGCCCGGCGGCTGCCCTCGTAGTCGGATTTAAAACTTGTGCAGAACAAAAGGCTGTTGTGTAAACCTTGGTCGACAAAATTATCGATTGGAGTCCATGGTAACCTCTGTTCCGCGCAGGTCGCATCTAGTGTTAGCTGCAAATGAAATTTCAAAGGAGCCGATAACTCTGTTGATGACTAACAGATTTATCAAAACGATTAACAATAATGTCACTAGAATTGAATATAGCGATTTATGTGGGTAAATAGTCTTTACCCTTCTTTTTACACTGGCTGATGAAGAGCTGAGAGTTTTCACGATTTGGTTGCAATTTATCTGTGGGTCGAATTTATTCTAAGTGTGGGCTAAGGGTCCTTATACACAGAGGGTTCAAGTATATGACGACCAGCCTTCTATCTGTCAATATTTCATATCTATTTGCTTATATGAAAATTTCGTTTCAGACACAAGTGAGTTGGGTTGGGGAGAACCCAATTGATCCTCCAGTTTTTCTTTCTTTGTTTTCTCATCGAATAAGATCCAACCATGTCTCTCTTTCTCTGATTCATGATAAATCCCTATTTTGGGGGTGAAGGGTCCTCCCTCTTTGTACTCCCACTTGCTTTGGGCTCCATCTCCCACTGTCACCTGCAGCCACCCTTTAAAACCGGGGGGGGGGGGCTTCCTTCAATCTCTCTTTCCCCAAGAAAGAGACTATTAAATTTTCTTTTTCTATTTCACCCCCCCCCCTCTTTGCCCTTTTTTCTCTTTACTTTTATCCCTTCTCTATTTCTGCATCTCCTTTCTCTCCCTTTTCTTTATTTTTCCTTTCTACTTCTTTCATGCTGGCTTGCTTAATTTTTATCATCAGCATTGGACATGCAGGCTTTTCAACATCAAGCCTTTATCTTGTTTCTTTAAATCAAACTTACCCATGGTTAGTTGATCCAGATTACCTGAAATTTTTTCAGGCATGTTTTTCCGTTCTTTGGTGTTAAAAAATATTAGTTTTTGGTTTATTCTTATCTAGCTGCATTATTTTGATAGACCATGTGTTTCCAACCTATTCATGTGGGGTCTGGTCAGTAACCTTATCTAGATGTCCTGTATGCCATTTCATTTTTGCAATTTTAGGCTGCTAAATTTTCTGGGTTTTATCATGGATAATGCATTAGCATTTTTAGGTGAAAAGAGTCTTTCTGTTTCTTTCCGATCAATTTACTTCTGCAGGTTATGGTTCTTGGTTTCTTCAATTTTCCCAGCAAATGCCAGAGCATAGGTCCCACAAATTAATTATCTTCCACTCTATAATAAACACCAATATGCATTTATTTTTGTGTGTGTAATATATATATATATATATATATATATATATATACATCCCATCATGCAAAAGTTAGCAAGTAAAACATGTGCATTTTCTAGTCCCCAGACGAAACCATTTCAAATGGTGAGGGGAAGCAAGAAAGCAAATAGCAAGTCAGACAACAACCTTAGACTTACTACGCCACCTGAAATGAATTTGGAAAGAAATCCTCCATTTTATAATAAAGTCTATGGTGGGTGTTTTTTTATTCTTTAGGTCATCAGAAACGATAATAATTTATATACAAAAAAATTAAATTATTAAAGTAATTCTATAATTTTATGATTATTTAAATAATATATATAGATAAATAACGAGTGCGAACATTGGCAAAGCATTTTTTTTTTTTTTTTGACAGGATGTACACTAGTTCTTTTACTAATACTTTCCCTTTTTTATTTTTAAGTTAAAATAAATCTGTCTAATAAATATGAATAATGATTTCTGTTGAGTCTGGTTTGTATATATATATATATACTGATTTGTTGTTTTGATATCACTGAAGTAAGTGAAGTTGATTATCTCTGTTATTCTATTAATATATCTGATACACAGAAAGAAAACTGTTTTTTAAAGTAATTCCATTTTCTATTCTACTCTTGTAACCTTTGTTTTATTAATGAGTCACCACTTATCAAGGCTACAAACTACTTGAGGATAAGGGCTAATGGGATGGATAGATTGTCAGTTGAATGATAAAAAATATTAAGAGGATTGAAAATGAAGGAAATGAACAAAATTTGATTACTTATACCAACGGTTTATGAAAAGCATTTGCTCACATTGCATTTAAAGATGACCATGTTGCAGCTGCAGGGAAGCAATATCATGGTAATGTTCTACAGATGGGAAGTTCTTTCCATTCCATAATTATTTTTCACTTCAATACCCAAGTAACTCATCATTTTATTTTGTGTTTATCCCCCGCAGCAGGGTCCGCATTGGATTTCTCCCTCCATCATACATGGCTTAGCCAGGATGAAGTCTGGCTGTCTTGAAATCTTGGTGTAGAGTATCCGACCATCTTTGTTTTGGATATCCTCATCCTTTTTCCAGAAGAGTTTACTTATTTTCTATTCTCAATTGATTTCGAAGGCTAAAATTTAGGTAAAAATAAAGGTTTTTTGATATTAAAGAGATTTTTTCATCTATAATTCTAATATACTGATATATTAAAACATAAAATTACCTGTCATAGCATATTTTATAATTTTTTACTCAAGTATCAACTCCTCCAAATAAAAAGCAGTTTTTTGACCCCCCAAAATACGCGTATCGCAGATGGTCGACGAAAAACGGATATTCCAGCATTTTTCATTTATCATAAAATGACTTCCTGAAGGGCTAGAGACTTAATTTTTTTTTTTTTTCTCAGAAATTTTATGGAGATTCCAAAAATCAAATCAAATAAGAGCTGGGAAGATCATAATTTTTGGCTAATTTCCACCTCTGGGCCCAGTGTGTACCCTCCATCATACATAGTTAAAAGCTTGGTTAAGATGAAGTTCGGCTGTGTTATGAACTTGGTGTAGCGTATTCGATCACCTTTGTTTCGGCCGTTCTCTCAGCCATTTTCCGCCTTGAATCCTCTTTTCACAACCGTTGTCATTTGTGCGCAGTACATATCCATATCATACCAGCATAGATGATTTTCCCTCATTTTGTTGGAGATCGGCATAGCATCTTAATGATGGCGAAGTTCAACATTTCAGGCATGATCGAATCGGGTCTGACCTAAAGTTCAATGCAACATCTTCATCTTCATGATTGATAGTATTTTTTCTATCTCCTTCGTCGACAGATGAGTAATCCCAACAATTACATTTCTATTGTACTTTTTCCACATTCATTTTTCCATTCTTTATATTCAAAGAGTTATTTTTATAATATTGTATTGAGTCTGCTAGACAATGTTAATTAGCGTATAACAAATATGTTGTGTTTGTGGGAAGCAGTGCAGCTCTGAAGGGACACAACTCCATCTGTATACAGCTGTCGTGCTAGAATCTAGGTACATTTCGATAACGAACGAGTATTTTTTCATGTTTTCTTTGTTTTGTTGTTTTTAATTATACTTCAAACCTGATATGATTACAATTTCACCATTTTTGCCTGTCTCTGTATTGGACTACAGCCGCACAAAACCTCGCTATTTTGATGCTTGAGTTTTTTCTGATCTTATTTTCGATGGTTACACTTGTGTTCGTATCATTTAAAATGAAAAAAAAAATGAGAAAAAAATGCAAATCTACTTGGAGGGCTATTTAAATGTATAGGTTTTGAGATTTTGTAAGTATAAAATTAGCCTTTTTAAAAAAAAAAATTAAAAAAAGACATTTTATGATTATGTGCTTATAATTGTAAAAAAACACTAATTTCCTTAAACTTGAAATTCAGGAATAGTGTTTTTTTCTATACCTCATTAGGGTATTTTCGAATTGTCCATCCTCTCAACTGAACCCTTAAATTGCACAGAACATTTACACTATGGTGTAAACATGTCTAGCCGGCTACATAAAAGTAGGTCAGATTTGTTTTTCACTTGGGAATAAATAAAATTATACTGTCCGATGCCTTTTTTGGCTCTTGGACTGCTATGTTGTTACCATAAGTACAACAGCACCCCCCTCCCCCCAAAAAATAACAAACATGTCTAGAGATCTACATAAAAGTAGGCCGGATCTTTCTCAACTGTGGAATAGAAGAATGTATATTATCAGTTGTTTTTTTTTCAACTTCTCCTCCTGGACTGCTCTTCTCATCGTGTATGTTATTCTCACGTTTCGGCTGATGTAACCTCCGACCTTCAGGTGCATCTTATTGAACTCAGGAATCTGTATGGAACTTCGAATGGAACCCTTTATTTAATCCACGGGGGGTTTGTTGCTCTCGTTCTGTCAGCAAAAGGCTTAAGTAATTTGTAATTTTATTCTTACTATCACTCGCACTGAGGATTGAACCATCAACCTCCAGAAGACTGTCACTTAGAACTGATTATTACTTAGTACTTTATCCATAACACCACGGGTCCTGTTGTGAGAATAACATCCAAGATAACAAAAATCCAAATAATGCTTCTATGTTGTTATCATGTACTTCGACGGGTGACCATTTTGAGAATACCAGGTGCTGTATGTGAGACGCGGTCCTAGTAACCTTGCAAGCTGATGACTGATATAAATCTGCAAATATAACAAACATAACTGCCAATCCTGGGTAATCCTTTGTGATCTGCATTGACCAGCCACTGGCCAGTGATGACAGATCGAATTAAAACTTCAGAACTTACAATATTGATACACATATCAAATGCTGTCAAATATTTTATTTGAGAATTAATTCCGATAAAATCTGTTTCTCTCTTAATTAGCTATTTGGTTTGATGGATGCTTCTCGTCATGTGATCCAACCTCTTATGAAAACAGAAAAACAAGAATGTCACCTTTAAGAATAAACAACCAAGTTTTGATTAAAGAATTTTACTATAAATTTAATTAGTCCTTGTGTATCATTTTTAATTAATCTCATTTGAAAGGAACCGGTTTTCTTTTAATTAACTTTGTTTACTTCAGTGAAAAAGCAACGGTAAAAGTTATGAATGATTGTAGAAATGTTAGAAGTGTCCGACTCTTTGCTTAAGCCATGTTCTTTCAGTGCCATGTAATCATTGGTTGCTCTTCTGGCATTAAGAATATTTATCAATGTTTGGCATTGGACTGGTCATAACATGTTTTACTTGTTTAGCTTGTGTTTAGTCTTCACAAGTGTGTATGTGTTGACATAAGAAAAAGACTAGGGCAATATATATATATATATATATATATATATATGTGTGTGTATTTAGGCAGCATTTTTTCATTTAAGCAAACATTGTTAAAAATAACAATTCTGCTTGATGATACCTATTTTTTAAAAATTTCTAATGATCTTTTTTGTGTTAAAATAAAAAAATAAAATTAATGTATGTCCCATATGTATTATGAACGTTTTTGATTCTTTGTCGTATCACCTTCAGATGGCAATAGCAAATGAACAAGAAAGCTATTGAAAAGTGAATTTTAAAAGATAGCCGAGAAACGTACACATGAAGTCAGTAAGACACCAAGAGAACGGTCTCACACTGTTCCAGGAAAAATGTACTTAAATTATTTTTATTGATTTTAACACAAAAGATAATTAGAAAAATTGAAAAATAAAAAAAGGTATAATTAAGCAGATAATTCTGTTATTTTTAACAACGTTTGCTTATATATATATATATATATATATATGTATATATTGCCTTAGTCTGTTACTGAGGTCAACTAAATAAATATATATATTATATATTTTATTCTTCAAGCAATGGGAGTTTTTTTGTATTTTTTTTTCAAATCTAAACAAATCTTTGCTTTCCACGGAATTAAGGTAGGTTTTCTTTGGATAGTTTTCTTCAAAAAATAAATACATTTAAAAACAAAATTAAAATGAGATTATTGATTAAAATAAGATATCATAATTAATAAATTAAAAAAAAAATACATGAATATTTTTAATAGCTCATTTAAGAAAAGCTGATAAAACTGTTCTGGATATTGTGGACATTTTAAATATTTTAAAATCAGAAAACTCTTTATTTCAATCACAGAGGTACATTTTTGGGAATTTTTCAGATGAGGATTGATAATTTGCATTATTGGGATTATTCGACTCGTGACAAAATGGATAAAGTTCAGTAATAAGCAGTTCTAAGTCAGTCTTTTGAAGGTTCAGTCCTTACTACAGGTGATACTAGTAATATAATTAAGAATTACTTAAAACTTCTACTCAGTTATGACTGACAGAACAAGAGCAATCTACCCACCATGGATTAAATAAAGGGTTCAGTTAGAAATTCCGTACAGATTTCTGAGTTAGACTTGATGGACCTGAAGGTCGGAGGTTACATCATCTGAAACATTGCGAAAATAACATTCATGGCAATGCCTGATTAGCCTAAAGGATACTGTCAGAGACTATGGAATTGGTTATGTCAAGTTCAAATCGAGTGGTAATTTACACGTTAATACTGGGATAGATTGATGTAGTTCAGCATTCCATGTCTTTTTGATATCTTATATCGGCTAATTATTTTCTAAGTTCCTTCATCAAGTGTTGTATTACCCTGCTTCTGTTGTTGTCATCTATTTGTACGAAACATGAGCCATTTTTAATTGACACTGCATGGTCACAAACCAGCATCGTTGTAAAGAAAACATAAGAATGTTTTTAAACCCCGGCCAGAGATATTTTCTTAGATTCGAGCTGAGGTTAAAAACTGCTGTTTTTATTTTGTACCCAACTCAAGCCTCTCCAGAGACCAGGAAGCTCTCTATGAGCACCTTCAATACGTGTCCGTATAAGACTGCTGAATAAGAGAGCGACCTCTAGCCATGAAGTCACCTACAAGATCTCACCCCCACTCTCATTATTCAATACAAGCATTTAGATCAATCCTGATGGCAGCTATTTGAAAATAATTCCATCCCAGATAAAGTATTTTCTGGAAGAAATTAAATCAAATTAAATTTTATTCTTCTTAACAACTTGCTGCAACGATCCCCAAGTAAAATTGACGTACAAGAATCAAACATTGATGTTGTAGGAAGAATGCTATCGATGACAAAGGAACGATAAAAAAGACTGACTTTACTTTATATATTAGATGTAATGAATTAACATTTTTAGATGCTTGATAGTATCTCTATTATAGGCTTATTTTATTGCCTGTTGGTCTGTCTGGAAACCTTTAAGATTTTTTTTTTTTGTTCAATAAACTTTAATATCTTAAAAACTACATGGAGTTCTATGAAAATCAATGTGTCAACTGTGACAATAGTCTTGAATCAGTTCCTAAAATATAGGTTAAATTGACTCAGGTTTATAAGTTAGACCAAAGGAAGTTGCATTTCTTTTAAATGTCACACTTAAGTTTGAAATAACTTTCATCGCTAAACATACAGATTGGTCACATAAGTGTTCAACCGAGTTCTAATCTCTGGTTCCCTCCTTTACTACAAAAACTCATCTAGAACTTTCATTTCTTCCTCGATGTACCTAAAACCAAACAGAACTTCAATGAACATAATTTCAAAAATTCAATGTTAACAAATATTTGTCAAGCTGTCCTTAAGTAATCAAATTCTGCCCATTCCTCACATCGTTTCCAATCCTCTCATAGTATTGGGCATCGTTCAACTGACAATATCATTAACCCATATCCTTTTGGTAAGTGGTGACTCATTAGTATAAAAAAACATCTTAAGAATGGATCCGTTTTTGTAACAATAGTAATCTATGTAAATAAGAAATAATTGTTGGTATCACATATAAAAAAATTAAAATGTATTTTTTAAGATATTTTTTAATCTCTTAAACTATTTATTTGTTTTTATTTAATAATAGTAATGTTTCATCAACTAGCAGGCATCCCTGCCATTGCCCGAAAATGAATACGAACATCTGTATACTCCTATTCCCAGCCCTGTACATCTCCGGGCCGAGACAGTTTGTCTCGTGTGTGTGTATATATCTATATATATATATATATATGGGCCACAATTCTAGTATATATTAGATAGTTTTTAATGCCAATACATAGTTAAAGCCAAATAAATGGTATTGGACTATTAAAAGAATGTCCAATGCTTTTGATAATGTTTAACCATTCATTTATTTTTATGATCACTTATGTTTGCATTGATGTTTTAAAGCATGATGTAAATCATAACTCTATAACGTCACATCAAAGTTATAATTATTTTGCTAAGGTAAATGTTTTAAGATCTGTTTATCAGAAAATCTAAATAGCTCAATTCGTAGAACATCAGACTGAAGATCTTAAGGTTTCAATTTCAATTTCCGGTCATGGCATCCGCTTTATTTGTTGAGAATTTATTATTTAGTATTAATACAATATTTTCCATTTGTATAAGAAGTCAAGATATTACTTTAAAAAAAATTGTGACCAACAGACACAGAGAAAATGGCCTTTATATTATGGGTGGATAATTATTACTAAACATGTATTGGGGGGGGGCAGTAGCTGAAAATTTACGCAAAATGCCGGCAATTATTACATAAATAACATCTGCTTCAATTATTACATAAATAATATCTACTTCAATTATTACATAAATAATATCTACTTCAATTATTACATAAATATCTACTTCAATTATTACATAAATATCTACTTCAATTATTACATAAATATCTACTCCAATTATTACATAAATAATATCATCTACTTCAATTATTACATAAATAATATCATCTACTTCAATTATTACATAAATAATATCATCTACTTCAATTATTACATAAATAATATCATCTACTTCAATTATTATATAAATAATATCATCTACTTCAATTATTACATAAATAATATCATCTACTTCAATTATTACATAAATGATATCATCTACTTCAATTATTACATAAATGATATCATCTACTTCAATTATTACATAAATGATATCATCTACTTCAATTATTACATAAATGATATCATCTACTTCAATTATTACATAAATGATATAATCTACTTCAATTATTACATAAATGATATCATCTACTTCAATTATTACATAAATGATATCATCTACTTCAATTATTACATAAATGATATCATCTACTTCAATTATTACATAAATGATATCATCTACTTCAATTATTACATAAATGATATCATCTACTTCAATTATTACATAAATGATATCATCTACTTCAATTATTACATAAATGATATCATCTACTTCAATTATTACATAAATGATATCATCTACTTCAATTATTACATAAATGATATCATCTACTTCAATTATTACATAAATGATATCATCTACTTCAATTATTACATAAATGATATCATCTACTTCAATTATTACATAAATGATATCATCTACTTCAATTATTACATAAATGATATCATCTACTTCAATTATTACATAAATGATATCATCTACTTCAATTATTACATAAATAATATCATCTACTTCAATTATTACATAAATAATATCATCTACTTCAATTATTACATAAATAATATCATCTACTTCAATTATTACATAAATAATATCATCTACTTCAATTATTACATAAATAATATCATCTACTTCAATTATTACATAAATAATATCATCTACTTCAATTATTACATAAATAATATCATCTACTTCAATTATTACATAAATAATATCATCTACTTCAATTATTACATAAATAATATCATCTACTTCAATTATTACATAAATAATATCATCTACTTCATTCATGTTATTATACCAAAATGTCCACGATAACTAAACATTTATCTCCTTTTAGATTGTGTGCTATTAATTTTTAAGACCATATTTTCCTAATTTAAAAATATGATCACAACATTTAAGACCTTCAACATTAATGATTTTGTTTCGAAATTTTTAAAATGAGGATTGATAATTTAGATTATTTGGACTACTATTCTCATATCGGTTGTTATATTCACAAAGTTTCGGACAATGTAACCTTCATCGGTACATCTTTTCGAATTTGCAAATTTTCTATTCGTACTTGTACAGAATTTTGTATTGTACCTTATCTTTCTACCATGGGGGTAGATTGTTCTCATCCGATCAGCCATGACATGGTGGAAGTGTTAATTTTTGTTATTCTTAGTTATTATCGTCTTTAGTCAGGATGAAACCTTTAACCTGCAGAACACTTAAAATAGTTTGAGCTTGAAAATAAAAGCTAAAAATCCAATGTATGTCTTCTGGAAACACATGAACAAGGAGGTTACATCGGCTGAAACGTTGTGAATATAACAGCTAAAATGAGAATAGTAGTCTGAATAATCCAAAGTAATGATTTTGTTTTGTAGAATTTCCACACACAAATCCGCATGTGTAAATGTTTTTAGTTTTTCATTTTGATTTGCGTTACGTTAGTTTGTTTCTTCTGTTCCGCATGGTATTTCTTTATTTGCTGTGTCTTCCTGTCCTCTGAAAGTGAACACGGGTACACTTACCCCCTATCTATGCGACATCGTCTCTATCAACTACACGGCAATAATAGTTCATTTTTGTTTGTGATTTTTGATTCTTCAGTCTGACTTCAGTGAGAGGTGATTTTTTTTTTTTTTAATTTTTATGTCTTGTATTGGAAGTTAACATTTTTGTATATGTTTATATATAAAAATTATTTGCTTTAAAATGTTTATTGAACAATTTTTATTGTAATATTTTTTTAAATTTTAACTTTCGGCCGATTGCCATCGTCAAAGGTCATTTAAAAATCTATTTTAGCAATGTGTTGATTTTCCTATCAAAACCAAATCTTTAAGCAAGTTTGTAATCTCAAAAATTCAGAAAGCTAGATATAAGAATACACTGGAGTTTGATATTTACCAAAGAAGGAAATTGATTACTTAAAAAAAATTTTTTTTTTATCTCCATAACATGTTTATTGATCAAAGAAATAATTTATCACATATATAAGAAGACGAAATTAATATTTTTGATTTAAGAAAAAAAGAAAAAAATTAAAACTTTTAATCACTGTACTTATTTGTTTTTTTGTTTCTTAACAATAGCAATAAATGTTTTTATTATTGATAATCGCTATTTGAGCATATATTGAAAACATAAAATACAGCAGCTTGAAATTCATGAAAAATCCTGGAAATTATTACACAGCTAACAGTAGTCAAATATCGTCTGCTTCAGCAATATTCATACTAAGGATATTTTCCAAATTCGAATAAGTTTAGTTTTATTAAAAACTGTATTTATTAATTTTCAAAGCTTTTTTCCTTTTTTATCTACTATATAATGAACTCTTTTTAAACAAATATGTTAATACAACTCATGGTTTCTCCCAATTAACCAAAATTCAAGTAAGTTGATCAATTATTTATCGCTTTACTACTTAAAATGAATTATTTAATGCAAAACATTCGTCGTTTGTAGTTTACTTCATTACTTTTTGTAATTGGATTTTTTTAAAATATACTACCTTCACACAAAAATGTTTTTCTTTGAATTAAGTACCTTCACACAATTTTTTTTATTTTAAATTAAATACCATCATACAAATTGTTTAATAACATCTGCAATTTAAATTTCATTTATTCCAACAGTATTTTATTATCAGTTTTCTGTTATTTTGATTTTCATATCGGTAAACCTATTTTTTATTATGTTTTCTTTTCTTTTTTTATGTGAGCCAAATGGTATCCAATTATATTTATTCAGTGTTGGGTACCTGTAAATAGTTCACCTGTAATAAACCAAGGATGTTTTCAAGATAAATTCTCCTCGACTGTAAACTTTTCTTTAGTAAAATTTTACAAGAAAACCAATTGTGATATTCATTTTCTACTATGGTGTTTTACAATAATATCGTGATGGGCCTGTGTTTGCATTGGGCATCTAAGCAGCAAAGTAAAAACGTTTTACTTTGTTTTAAATTGAAAATTATAGAAAAAAAGATTACAAATGGTAATATGATTATGTTCTTCTATATGTACAGGGTCTGCCATACGTAACTATATATTTTCTTTTGTTTGTAACTTTGTTGATACTTTAGCATTTCTTCTATTTCATGTGTTATTCGAAAGCGGAAATCCTATGTTTTATATCTTCCATGTTATATTTATTGTGTTGGAATAAAATGATATCGTTAATTATGGCAGACCCTGTATATAAAATACTTTTCTTTTTTTTTCTTTTTTTTTAAATTCTTACTGGTAGTTGTTCTAAAAACACTGAAACTAGGTCAAACAATCAGTCGATTAACTTTTTTTTATGCTTTATTTTCTTTTTTCTTTTTCTATTGAACCAATTGCTAGGAGAGAGAGATAAAGAGATAGGGGGAGCAACTGGAAGTAGATCAGTTTTGAAAGAAAGATGTTACCAACACTTAAAAAAAAGCAAACATTTCTATGTTATCCATGCCCACTCCGAATAACACCTGGTATCTCTACTAGTCTGAAGTCTAAAATATTTACGGGTGTGTAGGGGAGGCATGATAACTCTTCATCCCAAATAAACATGTTTTAAATGTTTCATACTAAGCCCTTTTTGATCTACTGTAACAAAAAACAAGTTCAGATGACCTCAAATCGGTTTTGTATACTTTGCAACTCCTAAAGATCAAATGATGCAAAATAATAATAAAGATTTAAAATAATCCAGAGTATTTTCTTCTTACCTGAGTGGCGTTCAAAGTTCAAGTTTCCAATTACTTTCGTCATGCTGATAAAGTAGACGAGATCAACTTCTAATCCTGTCAATCATAATCCGTATATAAACTGTATCAATCTAAAATACTAAGCACTAATTCAGTAAAAGAATTACTCAATTGATTATGAGAATTTATATAATAATAAAGTACAAATTCCATAAATAAAAGTACTTGATATGTACACTATAGCTGAGTGGTATGGCAATTTTAGTTTCGGTATCGTTTCCTTTGTTTTTTTTGTTTTGTATTTTTTTCCCTTCATACCTCGGTTTCCGGTTGTTTCGTTTTTTTATTTAGTATTTTTTTTTTCTAAGGAAGCCATTCATTCTCTTGTGTGATTATGATTAGTTATTAGTCCATGTATCGTTGAGTTATGCCACTATTACAATAAGGAGTTAGTCAATTTGTGACTCCTAGTGCTACCAGATAAGGCTTCCTTACTTAAAATGCAGCAAACATTGATGTTATTGTTTTTTTTCCTTTCCCTTTGCAAAACTCAATCATGTTCTGCAAAGCTAAAATCAAAATCAATATTTTTTTCTCTACAAAACAACCAAACAAAACACACAGGATAAAAATTTGAAGATATAAAGAACTTTGAAGCATAAAATCTTTTACCAAAATGACCTGATTCGGCATTAAATAACCCGAAAAGGGTATATATGCCGTAAAACAACCAACGAATTTCTGACTCAATCATTCTCTTATTTAAGGAGTTAACTGTTGAACTACAACCACCTAGGATTCATTTATTTTATTTTCGACAGTTATCTTCTTCAAACAGTGACTATGATTACAAATTCTTTGTTCTGTTCGAATTCTCTTATTTTATTAGCATCTTTTTTTATTGTGTGTGTTTGTGTGAGGAGAGATCATAACTAAATAGCGGAAAACGATGAAAGCAATTGAGGATTTAAATAACGCTTGATCTTTTTGTGCTTCTGAGCTAACAGCTCCGTTCTTGGATCCAGCACTACGCCATCATCAAGAGGAACCACTTTGCAGTTTCGGTCCATATAACTCGACTGCTTTTCTGAAGTGGTGAGATCCTCTGTCAGAATGTGGTTATGTAGCACTGGTGTCATCTCCCCGTAAATGCTATCAAACCAAATTCTTTTCCTGACTTACTTTCCTCAATGGTAGAGTGGTCCTCACTGTGATTTGCATCTTGGAAGTGTTTGCTATAGGTCTTATGGTTCATCGACCTGCACTGTGTAAAAAAAAAAAAAAAATGAACGTGTAAATTAAGCATGTACTCTTTGAATAGGTTTTTAATTTTTTTCCATGGAATAATAATCATACTATCGTAAGAGTGGTTCCTACATCTGCAGTTTCATTATGTAGAAATGACAGGAACAATGGGATAACAAACTATACAATATCCAACGAGTAATTAAAGAGTGGCTTTCAAGCCACAGAGGCATAAGGAAAGGAGTACTCCTAATCAAACTTCACATTGGGCATACTCATTTCACCCACTCGTTTTTATTTAAAAATGACTCCAGTTTAAACTTGCAATAAAAACATATCATTATAAATTTGAACAATCTTAAAATCAAATCCCTTCAATATATTATCAAGCCAATATGAAAGGCCTTTTTCAAAAAGAGTGTCTTGAATATTCTTAAACTTCCTAAAAAAAACACACAAATTGAACAAAATTACTCGCATGTCTCTACATTAATAAAATGATGAGACAATTTCATGTGTGTATGTCGCATCAACATAACTTTGCAATAACGTAAAATAAAACAAAATTTTTAAATCCTATTCAAAAAAATAATCTAACTATGAAATTAAATTTTCCAAAATGTATTTCAGTGTCTAAAATGCTCATTTAGGTACCAAACTGACAGCATACAGTTTCCACCTCCCTACATACCTCATGTAAATCTTCCCTCATTCTGTCTACTAGCCTGCCTGCTGATATTTTAAACATGACGTACTACTGAAATGAATTAAGGCCTTTAGCTGGTTCAAATTGATTGTTTTTCACAGCTTTCTTTTTGCTTTGCTCAAATGTGCAGAAACGTATCTGTAATTTGATTGGTCTCACCCTTTCTTCTTCTCTACACCCTCTCTCTCACAGATGTGATATTGCTAGTCTCAGTCTTTTCTATAAATACTATTATGGCATGTGTTCTTCAGAATTGTCTGATCTATCACCGGCTTCTTTTGTTCCAGCTCGTTTGACTCATTGGTCTTGTGGTCTCCGTCAATTCTGCTGTTTTGATACCTCATTGTAATACATTTTCCTATTCCAGTAGCTTTTAAGAACTGTAGGCTTGTAGAACTCTCTTCCTGCTGACTGTTTGCCTCCTACCTATAGCCTTGGTCTTTTCAAGACTAAGGCCAATAGGTATCTGTCTTTGTGATAATCATGTTTCGTTCTTGTTAGCTCCTTACGTCAAGTGGATTGGCTGGAGTGATTTCCATAAAAAAATTTGTTAAATCAATCTTTCTAAACAGTAAAATCCTATCTGTTCGCAATTTTTATAGTTTGATAACAAGTTTGGTTTAATTAATAATTTAATGACCAAACGATACAAGAATTAAATTTAACTCTTAAAAAATTGTAAAAGAAAAAACAAAAAACAAAAGTATTTACTGGATTTAAAGACGTGCAATTAATTTTATTGCAAAACCGATTTTTTTTCTTTTTCTAACATTCTTCATTGAATTATCTTTCCAAAATTGTAAATATTTTCTTACAAGAAATTAAGAGAACAGACAAAAATGTGGGTGGGTAGGGGGACAAATTAAAGTACAAAGACTCCCGGGAAATGCCAGTTATCAATAATTTAAAAAAAATCAATTCTAAACAATCACAAACATAAAATGAAACATAAATGTAACTACCTTCTTGTTAATAACTGACCCGACTGTTTCGCAAAACTGAACGAAACCATAAAAAGTCGTTCAATATAAAAAGCTCTTATCTATTAACTTAAAATAGATGCCGCATTTGCTCAGTGCTACTTATAGCCAATTATAGCCAATAATACTATCAATTAATGCCATTGCTGCCTGAGGCTCTTTAAATGATCAATTTGATTTTGTAGCATGACCAACTACTAAGTTAATAGTTTTTTTTTTCCTGTGGTCATAGTTTAACTGCTTTCTTGTTTGTTTTTCCAAAAAGCTGGCTTCATTTTCTTTTTTCAAATAATAAGCATCCATCTCACATATAGTCTGTGTTTTTTTTTTCTTCTGTCAGACCATTTAGTTTACAATGTTTGTGATGTGTAGCATGCATTGCATTCGAGGGTGCATTTTTCTTTTGAGAAATGCGTGGGTTGCTGGTGGAGTGAGTCTGGTGATTTAAAATCTGAAACCTGCAGTGAAACCAATTTATCATTGATGACTAACTTCAGATCATCCACAAGATTGACGTGAACATTTTGACAGCATCAGTATTTAATTAGGCCCATCTTTTGACTTAAATATAGAAATCATTTCCTATTTCACTTTAAAGACCTATACCGAGCAGACACTAGGGACTCATATATTCCTGCTCCCCATCCATGAGATTGTTCCTCACAAGGTTACCCTTTGTAAAGAAACCAATGTGTTAATTTTTATCATGAAAAACCGGAGAATTATCTAATGTTAATAAAATTTTCAGCATTTCTTCAATGAATTTAAGAATTAAATATAGACTTTGTAGGAGTTAGACTATGAATTTATTACACCCATTCTCTTGAGAAAAAAAGTCTGCATTATTTTATATATTAGATAGGTTTTCAAATTTTACATAGCGATTTTCAAATGATTGAATGTTTGGAATTTAACTTTCAACCACAATGTTTGTTTATTTTGTTAGTATTTTTTCTTCTTCTAGAATTATGTTGCAACATTAATAATGACCAAATATAATTTTTTCCAACTGCATTTTATGTAAGGTACTAAGGCATCCAGAACCCTGCTAATGTCATCTCTTACGTCTTATAAAGAACTAGCATGGCTACCCGGCATTGCTTGAAGTTATGGACAACAAAAGAAGAGTTAAAAAGTGTAACATCTTTCTTTTAAAACTTCTCTCTTTTCTCTTTACCCCACGCCTCCCTCTCTTTCTCTTTTTCCTCTTAAACCCTCCCCTCTCTCTTACACCCTTTCTTGCTTTATATAGCAACTGGAAAAAAATCGTTGACGGATTACTACATAATAACATTAAAATATTGCACTAAATGTCGACCCCCCCCCCTAACTAATACTGCCCTTGATGACCCCCAAAAAGAATGAATACTAAAAGAAAATACGCTTATATTTTGCCCGAGGCGATGGTGAAAAAGAATATATCAGCTTTGTGAGTGTCTTGTGTAGTATTTTACTTTTAGCTGGACACAGAAACAGACAACTTTCCTTTATATAATAGAAGATAAATTACCATATGTGCAGGGACATTTATTATAAAAGTTTTAAAATCAAATAAAACGATTAGATTTCTTAAAAAATAATGTTTTTTAAACATAGGAAGAAGTGATAAAAATGGACTTGAGAGAAAGAGGGATAAATAAAGACCTGACCAGAGATAGCTTAGTTTGGAAGTCAATTTCTAAAAGCTGTCCAACACATGCAGCGTCTGTGTATGTATAAGATTGTCGAGATTAACAGCACTTCACCCTTTAACCAAATTTCACACATATCTGTTGAATGCTGATTACTTGTCTAAAATCAGACAGGTGCTCTGAGAAAAAAAAATGGAAAAAAGTTGGGAAATTGAAGGAAAATGGAAAAAAATAAGAACAGAAAAGTGATGAGAAGGAATTGAATTCTGCTCCTTAGTAACGCAGTCTAAAAGCAAGTCCTCCTCCCATTTAAAAAAAAAAAAAAAAAAAAAAAAAAAAAGAAAAAAAAAAGGATGTTTTGGAGCAATGATTTTCATACTTATTCACAAAATATCTCTGGCTGACATCTTATCTGAAATTTTTCTCCATAAGTTCTGTAGATATTTACATCTCTCGACTTTTCTTCTTTTTTCCTGGTAGCTGTAATAATGGGAGGAATTAAAAAAACAAAACAATCAACTTCATTATTTTCTTCTGGGGTGTATTTTACTTCTTTCAGCAATTTATAACAATGTAAATCGATTTGAGCTGGAATTTCCTGCCCCAGTCTCATAGGGGTGGTGGAATTCAAACATGACGTCTGGTCGCTTTGACGTCGTACACCAAAAATGCAGAATCGATCTTGCTTCTCTGCCACATACTTCCTTCTCTGACGTCATATCCTGCAATGTAGTCATAACTCTAGTCTGTTAGCTTCTAATAGAATTTTCCACTTTAACCTTATGCTTACTCTAGCCTTATATGGAAAAATACTGTTTGTAACATTTTTACACAACCGCCTCTTATCCTGCTACAAAAGTAGTGTTTCAGTTTGTTTATTGAGCATGACATTGTCAGTCTGAAATCATTAACATCATTATCATATTCGGTTTAATGTCGGTTTTACATGCTGGCATGTGTTGGACGGCTTTAAGAAATTGACTTCCGAACTGACCTATTTTTGGCCAGGTCTTTATTTATTCTTTCTCTCAAGTCCATTTTTATCACTTCCTCCCATGTTTTCCTTAGCCTTTCCCTGTGAACTGGACCTGCTACCTTAACTGTTCTACATCTACTGACCCCAAAACTCGTCCATTCTTTCAATGTGGCCATACCATCAAAGTCTCCTGTTCTGCACACATCTCCCTATACTGTCCAGATTTAACGTCCCCCTGAGGTCATCATAGATCGACAGTAGTAACACTTTGCTGGTTAGTAAAGTCTGTACAATAATTGTCTTTGCTCAGATGATTAATTGTTAAAGGCGTCAGATTTTGTTTTCTTTGTATTGAAGAAAATGTTTGTAATGGTCTGCTGTGGCTTTGAGTGAATTTAAATTAAGTGAATGCAATTGATTCTATTTGTGACTGATCAAATACAAAATGGCTAATATTTCTTTGTCATGTGATTCTTTTCCCAGCCAAAATTTAATGGATACATTTTATTTTTTTTATTTTTTAAATTACCCAATAAAATCGATTGTTATATTCTGCCGCAGCAAGGTTATCTGCTTAGGTAGGGAAGGGCATAATATTTTAATCTGTACATTTTTTTTATAAGTCATTCAATTAACAATTCTGAAAATATATTGATAAAAGTATATAGAAGAACTAAAACATAGTGTTTATGTAATATATAGCTGCTATGTCCGTTCGCAAAGTTTGCTACTTGAAATACTTGAAACATTAATTTAAAATAATAAACATTTCATTCATAACTTTGTTGCAAACCCCAAGCAAAATCTTTCCTATTTATTAATAGAGATAAATATTAACATTTTGGTAATTTTGATACAAATTTATTTATATTTTAAATGTGACTGTAAAGAAGAAATGAATTTGCTTTTTTGCCCAGGAACAATATTGTGAAACAGAACGATTTGTTATATTAAAATCAAAACAATCATTGAATTAAGAAAACAAACAAAAACAAAAAATAGTTAACTAATAAAATGTCCCTTTTCAAAACCAATATGCAAATTAGTTAACCTTGTGATTGATATCATATATACATAAGCATATATAAAAAAGATAGTGTCTATTTTGTAAAGTTGAATCAACTTGAAATAGGGTGTTTTGACTTTACCGTTAGTGCAAGAAATGGGCTCAACTGTCGCATTTATTCATTTAAATTTATTTCAGTTGCATTAAGTGGCTTCTTCAGACCAACTGCAATTTCACATTCCCGAATATGTATGAAAAGCATGCCGGGCTTGCTTCAAAACGTCCTTACCATTTAAAACAATAATAGTAATCTTATACATACATTAATACTACTGCTAATATGTATTGACTGACTAAGTATGGGCGCGCACACATGTGTGCACTCACACCTGCACATACAGAAATATGAAAAGGCACAAAGAAACATAAAAAAGAAAATATAAAAACCTTAGATCTGGTAGTATGTACTTTTAGTCTGGAAGTGTAAATAATTTAAGAGTATAATATAGGTAAAAAATATGATTTAGCAAACATATATATTTATAAAAAAGAAAGATATGAATGAAAAATAAAAATACTAATCATTCTACTGACACTATATATATATATATATATGTATATTACTAGCAAGGCTACCTAGCGTACACCTGGTTAGTGTGGGATGGCATCATATGCAACGTCATATTAAGGAGAGTTTACTTTAACAGCAACCTTGATGTTATCAGCTAGATATCTTACTAACTGAGCTATTCAGATATATATTCATACTATTAAACCAACGCTTATAAATAGATTAATTTCATTGTGTAACATGTAAGAAAAGTCTCATTATCTCCTTTAAGGGGCATCTATAGATGCAGAACTACTTCCATTATATATAATGTACATGTGAATACACTTATATTTAAGGTACAGTCCCTAGTATGTCTTTGTTTTTAGGGACAGAAATGCATACAGAGGTGTTGTCCTTTTATCACATTATATATATATATATATATATATATATATATATACACAGGGCTTTACGGAGCTGGAGCGAAGGAGAGGAGGGCTCATTTTATATTCAGCGGGAGCAACTCCATTTGGGACTAAAGAGCGTGGTTGTAGCGCTCCTTGCTCCAAAATTATTTGATTTTTTTATTTTTTTATTTTTTTTTTTTAAACATTAGTTTTTTATTCAGCAATGGAAAAGAAAAGAAAGTCTCAGAGTTTACTCTGAGTTATTGTTTTAAATTATATCTCTGGTAAATGTATATGAGAGAGAGGAAGAACGAACCAGAGAGCTTGAAAACAACATTTTCACATCGACATGTTAAATTTTTGATGGGACAGTTCACTTAAGGCAGGAGACAGCGACCAGTGAGTCTAGAGATGTCTTTGTATTTATTTTCTTATAGATTTGAACTTTTTTGTATTTATGACAAGGATGTTTATTGCTGAGTGAATAAATAAGCCAATTTTTCTTTTAATTCGTGTTTTTAAATAAAGAATTTTAGGTTCAATTATACTATAGGGGGTGTTGGATTTCTCACCCATTTCGCTCGGTATTCACCCAAATGTTCGATAAAATCGATTTTTGGGGTGAAATGGTAAATTTTATCCTGATAAAAAATTCTAATTTATTTTTTAGCATATATCAAATTGAACTTTTATGCCAAATTTTTACCCGTTGTCTTTTTGGCGACATTTTGTTATTCTTAAATTTACGACGAGTATGTTTTAACCTTTTCATGTTTCTTTTAAATTCGTTAAATTACGTTAAAACTTGCTTTTGTAAATAGAATGTTCAAAGTTTGTTTTTTTGTGTGTAATAAAATGTTAAAGCAGTAAAAAATATCTTTAGTCCAAGGAAAAAACAATAAAAACCAACATGGCCGCCAGCGATTAAACCTGGAATTAAAGTTAGATTCTCAACACTTTAAAAAGTAAATGAGAATTTTATTTCAGAACCAAAAATATAATTAAGACCAACAATCAGTTTCATCCAAAATGTGGGCGAATACCAAGCGAAATGAGCAAAAAACACAGCGGTCCCTATTCTACAATTAAACTGATGTTTAAACTTAATTAAATTAAAGAGAATATCTTAAATTTTAATTTAAAAAAGCAAATAATTAGACTTTCTGACTAATTTGTTGTCTTTTTAGAACCGAAAGTAGATTAGATATCTTTCTTTATCTTAAAATATCTATTATCGAATATTAAAATTGTAAACAGTTTGTTTTTGTTAGAGATTTCAAATATAGACGTTTTCACCTTTTTTTTATTCAAATTTTTAATTTTAATAAATGTTTTTGCCCGACCTAGGAAAACTTGCTCCAGTTAATTTTTCGGGGGAGGAAAATTTGATCCGATATTTTTTCAACTTCCAAGGTGTTGGCCAGATATTTTGTATGGAATTTTAAGACATTAAATGGATCTCTGAATTGTTTATTGACAATTTATTGATATTTTTTGGCCAACTTATGAAAAATATTTTTTTTATTCAATCTTTAAAAAATAAACTTCATTGTTTTTTTTTTCGGCCCAAATTGTACTATTGAAGAAAAATGGATAAATCGATTTGTTTGAAAGTACTTGCGCGTTTCTCTGTTGTAATTAATAACGTACATTATACAATATAGTTACGTTCGTAAAACAAACAAATATTAAACAACAACACGACGATTAATTTTGCCCTGGCTGTCCTCCTCTCCCAGAGAAATGTTTTCTTTAAAAAAAAAATAATCACTAATAATGCTTAAAAGTAAAACTGTATTTACTTAAAACAAATCTAAATTCCCTTCCAAAATAAATAGAAAAAATATCGGGTCAAATTTTCCTTTCCTGAAAAAATAGGTTGTTAATGTAATGAATATTAAAATTGTTTTAAAATACTTCAGGGATTTTTCTATTTCTATTTTATACCTCAGGAAACGAAAATTTACGTATAATCTTATACTTCGTCTGACATGTTCTCCTATAACTCTCAAAATATTAGCGAGATTTTGTCAAATATTATCTTAAGGTCTTACACTTAAAGTGATATCCCAACCCATATTGACGAGATCCTTTGACGCCCACCCCTATCCTTCAACCACTCATTGGCAGAATAGAACGTTTATGAAAGAAGGTACATTGTCATTATGGAGCGCTGAAAAAGAGCTGCTCCTTTTTTATAGGAGTTGGAGCAAGAGCGGCTGCTTTTTGAAAATGGGGAGCATGAGAGGAGCCAGCTCCAATTTTGGGCGTTGGAGCAGGAGCGGGAGCAGCTCCAAAAGTAGTTGAGTGCATAAAGCCCTGTGTATATATTTATATATATATATATATATATGAGAGAGAGAGATATATAGAGAGATCTAGGTATAGATATGAGAGAGAGAGAGATACATAGAGAGATCTAGGTATAGAGAGAGAGAGATACATAGAGAGATCTAGGTATATAGAGAGAGAGATACATAGAGAGATGTAGGTATAGATATGAGAGAGAGAGAGATACATAGAGAGATGTAGGTATAGATATGAGAGAGAGAGAGATACATAGAGAGATGTAGGTATAGATATGAGAGAGAGAGAGAGATACATAGAGAGATGTAGGTATAGATATGAGAGAGAGAGAGAGATACATAGAGAGATGTAGGTATAGAGATGAGAGAGAGAGAGAGAGAGATACATAGAGAGATGTAGGTATAGAGATGAGAGAGAGAGAGAGAGAGAGATACATAGAGAGATGTAGGTATAGAGATGAGAGAGAGAGAGAGAGAGAGATACATAGAGAGATGTAGGTATAGAGATGAGAGAGAGAGAGAGAGAGATACATAGAGAGATGTAGGTATAGAGATGAGAGAGGATGATACAGACTAACGGAGGGGCGTTACGTACTAAATATACCAAATATACTTAAATTGTATTATATTAAAAAAAGGAAAAAATATATTCTTTGATTCCATATAATTTTATTTAAAAATAATCAGGAAGGGTGGATCGAAACCACACACTCTGTTTTCAGTCTGATACTTTTCCAACTAAACAATTCAGACATTTGTTAAGTTGAATTTTAAAATAACACTCATAAGAAAACTTGATATATGTATGTGAAGTTTTTAGGGGTTCTTTCCCGATGGGTCACTTAGAGGTGGGGGCACATAGATATTTCGCACATAATGGGTAACATAGAGATTCGAGACCACTTACATTGTCTTTCCCGGAGAATTTTATACATACGATATAAATTTCATAAAAATAGAATATATTTGAAGTTTTAATGGAGTTATTACCTCTTAGCCTCCTTAAGGGTGCACTTACAGATTCGGGAACACATCCATTGCCTTCCCCGGTAAATTTTACATAAGAATACACTTTTAGATTTTATGTAGATTCTCTTACCTTTCTTTCTATAGGGAACACACACACACACACACATGGAGTGTTATATATATTGATATCTATGTACTAGAAGAATACCCACCCCAGGAAGGGTAAAATTATTTCCCCGAACAGAACAGTTTTGTACAACTTTATGAACCCTTACCGAATCATTAAAATAAAGACAAGATACTAAACCTTGTCTAGAATCCTTATTCCAATTTTGATTAAAATCAATTACATTATTTCCATTCTAAAAAATGTCTGATATTTCAAGCTTAATCTTAAGAGGTCTTAAGAAATTGAAATTCAGAGAATGTTGCTTCATGGATCAAATATAATGCATATCTGATATTTTTTAATTTTCAAATGGGAGGTTGTACCCATATTATGCACCCTAAAACCTCTTAAAAATACGCCAAAGATGTCTAATACCTATTGTTAAAATTTCACAAGAATCGGAGGTATCTGAATTTGCACAAAGGGCTTCTCCCCCTTTTTACCACCTTTTGTATAAAACTTAATCAATCTAAATATAGTCCATATCGACCCTCTTTACACATAGAAGCTGTGTTCTAAAATTTATAATGATCGGTTAATTAGTTTAGGAGTGAATACGATAGAAATATATAAACATATACATGTACCTAACTTTATATAGATATATTTTGAAAATTGAATCGATAAAGCCATTAGAAGCCATACATACTATGCAAATATTTTTTTTTTTTATTTTGGTCTTAATTTTTTTTAAGAATTCTACCCCTCATCAGAGCATACAGGAATTGTTTTATATTAATACTAGCAGGGCTACCTGGCGTTGCCCGAGGCAAAAGTGTAACATATTTCTATTAAAACTTTTATCTTTTTACCTTTTTCTATCTGTCTCTCTTTCCCGCCCTCCATCTCCTCACACCCTCTTTCTCCTCCATCCAGCCCATTCCTCTCTCTGGACACGCACACAAACAACTTTCCTTTGTATAGATTCCTCAGGGATCAAATCGGCATAAGGGAAGTAACTCCTGATAAAAATACCAGTTACTTCCCTTTAGTACATAAAATGGCTGAAAAATCGACCCCCACCCGACGAAATCTATGCCAGTTTAGGATCAAAGAATGAATCATTTTTTCTAAATTTTAGATATTATTCCCAGGGCAATGCTAATCAAGAATATCCCAAATTTGTGGCTGTTTGTTTTGTTGTTCTTTACTTTTAGCTGGACATTCACACATATACAACTGCCCTTTATATAGTAGATTTTTTTTGTTTTCATACTGGTTGTTGTCATGAATGTTATGAAGCAGTGTATTTGAAACAGTCCTTAAAGATGAACTTAATGGCACATGGCATGCCAAGATGTATATAATATATATATATATATATATATATATATATAGATATATAGATATAATGTTCCCAAGCATCTACCATATTTATTCTCTGGCATAAACTACTTCTTACGTTCTATATGTGTATCAACGTTTCCTATTTTATGACAACCTTGTTCAAGTTTAGTTAGTTTTTAAGATAATGTTATTCTGGAGGGTTTTCTGATTTTTCTATCTCCAGAAGATATGTCCGCTTTCTCATCAATATTTCATTATTTTGAATAACGTAACATTAGGTAGATGAGTAAAAATGACATTGCCCATATGTGTAGATGTTTATTTTACAGAAGAAATGTATATTTATTTATTACCATGTGTGTAAGTTTATACACATGCTGATGAGCCAGGTTATTGATTTCTTGCCTAAAGCATTTATCTTCCCACAAAACAAGTTCCAACTCAATGAGACATAAAACCTCTATCGGTCATAAAACGTGCATCTCCCTCCCCTCATTATTACTCGGCACACATCCAACCCCTTCCTCATGAATAGAGTCATACCTTCTACTTCCAGAAACCCCATTTCCATAACTGAACGGTTTCTTTGGGAACTGGAGCCAGAATATTGAAAGCAGATTCTGTAACTGCTTCAAGTGACGTCATGTAGGATTATAGGTTCTTTAGATTGAACTCTTCCCCCACCTCCTGCTGAAATAGGTCATTGACTTTGTCTCAATTTTTGGGATGAAAAGGAATTATCAATATTACCTCTGCCAAACATTATCCTTTTGGTCGAGTTTGTTGGTTTGTCACAATGTTTGTTTACAGCTTAGCATTCACATCGCTTGACTAATCAAAATATCTGTTACGGTCTAACAAAATTTAGATTTAATTTGGAGACATTTAGGTCAAAAGTCAAGGTCACGGAACAGGTGAAAATCGCACTTTTGAGGATAACTTTGGTTCTGTTTATCGTAGAGACTCACTACTTGGCCCATATTGTAGCCAATGAAATCTTGCATCTTATGATCTTGGCCTGTTTTTTGGTCACACTTCAGTTTGAAATGCCATTTTCTTTGGTCGGTCATACTCAAGTTTGAAACTACATTTTTCCATGCATCCACATAACATCTATAAGAGGCTCTATCTATCTGTTAGTCACATTTTTTTTTTAAAATTTTGTCATGCTCGAAATTTTGACGGAATTTCAGCTTCTAATTTTTCCAAATTTGATGTAAGGATCTGATGCTTTTGATAATGGTAACAAGCATACATACATACATCAGTTCATTGACAAAAGGTATTGTGTTCTGACGTTAAACTCTGGTTTACAGTTGATATTACGTGCTGGCATTAAAAGATATGTCCAATACAATAGATCGTTAACAGCACGGTTGCAGAGTCAGAAGTAAGGTCTGATTTTAACTCTTACTCTGAGAATTTAAAAAATTCCAACTCTGACTCCGAGCATTTTTAAGAGTGCAACTGTAACTCCTTCCAAAACCTCTGTAACCTTCGTTAACAGTAGATATTGTGTTCCGGTGTTAGATGACGTGTCCTATACAATAGATCGTTAACAATAGGTATTGCGCTTTAGCATTAAATAGCTTAAAAAAGGATTAATATGCTGTAAAACTGACCCAGCAACTAAATAATACTAGTTTGAAGAATTGATGTTATTTGCAAAGATAGATGCAATTAGAACATAGTGTATGGATGCTATATGAATTGATTTTGTGACTGTTTCAAGTCCCGGATCTGTTTGTGAGGGATGGCATTGCTTATTATTATTATTATTACATTTGTACATGTTTATTATTCATAAAGATATCACTTAGCAACCCGTCAAGTTGTGAATGGAGAACCTAATAATAAAACCATATTGTCATGGGATGTGAATGGGTGAAAAATCTGACGCTTGAAACTTCCATTTGTTCGCACGTCAAAGTCACGGATTCTTAGTTATTTATTTGTTATTTTATATTAGACTTCCTTTTGAGGAAAACATATCGTTTTTGTTTCCTTTGTCTTCACGTTGTTTCCACTTTGATTTCCTTAATCTCTGAAAATGTTGCCGTGTGTATTTCTTTACATTTGTAAACGCTAGCAGAGGCATTCTGCGCTGCCTGGGAATGAAGATGATCCTTATATATTAGAGAACAAAAGCAAAACATCTTGCATAGAAATTTGTAATCTATTAAACAAAGGAAAATTTTCTTTTTCTGTCTGTCCAGTTAAAACTGTGAAACTACCAAAAATACACTTACAAACCTTACATATTCTGATTTGGTATGACCTTGATCAGGTTATGATAAAAATACTGTAATATTTATTTGTTTGGGGTCACCAAGGAGCAAGTAGAGTCGGAAGATAACTTTATAGTTTTAAAGTTATTTCCTCTGAACCAATCAAGCCTTACTATTAGACATTTTTAGATTTCTTAAAGCATCTCTATAAGGTTTCTGTTTTTTGGTCACACTTCAGTTTGAAATGGCATTCTCTTTGGTCGGTTATACTTAAATTTGAAACCACATTTTTCGATGCATCCACGCAAAATCTATAAGAGGCTCTATCTAACTGTTAGTCACATTTTTGAACCAATACAAGCCGAGGTAGTTACCAATTTGAAAGTACAATAGACATAACAGTCCTAAGCCATTTGTTGTGATCTGAACCAATCAAACACTACAGGTGATGACAGATCAAATTCCGTATTTGGAGATTGAATCGCTTCATTTTATTAAAAGATTTAGTTTCTGTTTTTAACCAGACTTAAGTTCTAGAGGATGAGACTGAGGGAGTTTTTTTTTTTTTTTTTTTTTTTTTTATTTTTTTTTTTTAATGACCCTGACTTTTGAAAGGCACTGCGTCTCCCACATTAAACCAACCTTGTGTTACACCCAGTGGTGTGCAAAGGTCTGCTTATCGCGAGGGCTAACTCCTTGATTGTATGCCCAAAAACTCAAGTATAAGTCCTAGTGATGAGAAATATGAGAAAGACAGATAGTTTAAATATGATTAAATGCGCCCCCCCCCCCCAATTTGGATGCCCAGAGCCACTTCCCTGTCGTCCCTCCCTTTTGTACTTCTGCATGCCAATGGTTACATCCTATCTGGGTGGGAGGTTGATAAATACCAAAAATCTTTAATTCTACCCAGTCCATTTTTTTTAAAACAGATAGTTTATAAACAATTTATTTGAAAACGAAATCGTTAAATGTTGTATATTTCTATTCCATTTTGTATCTTGAAAAAAAAAAAATTATTTAATTCTTAATCCAAGAACAAAACAAAAACTAGGCTAAAAATAGCGATGAAAACGGATTAATAGATTAAATTTTATATTTCAAAGACGCTTAACAAATGTATCCCAATATTCATGATTGGAAAATTAAGATTTTGATTGCACGTATAATTATTTTTTCAATAAATAAATATTTGTTTTTAATATTCATAGACATATCTGTTTTGTGTTACCTTAACACTCATCAGTATGTACAATGAAACTGTACTGTCGGTCGAGCGATTCAAACTCCAGATCTGAATATCTCAAAGTAACCCAAGCTTCTTACTACGAGGCCATCGTGATAATCCCACTTAGTGTGTGTGTGTGTGAGATATATATATATATATATATAAAGAAAGGAAGAAAGAAAGTGTTCCGACGTAATGGAAATTAAAAAAAGAAAACCAACAAATATGATTTATGTATTCATCAACGTTTCGTCTTTATTATAAGACTTCCTCATGATGATTTGTTTGAAGAAAACATCACAAGTACAAAACGTTTTGGCAGCCGGCTCAGAACCTATGGCCGCTTGAGCAAAAAAGTCAAAATATGAGATACAAATTAATTCTAACCGCGACCACGTTCGCCTCCCACTCCCTCCGCATTTATTGTAACACCTATCCCACTTCCTAATGATTTTATACTCCAACCGCTACTTGTCACTGCCACCATCTATTTGTATCTTATATTTTGCGGCCATAGGTTCTGAGCCAGCTGCCAAAACGTTTTGTACTTGTGATGTTTTCCTTAAACAAATCATCCTGAGGAAGTCTTATAATAAAGACGAAACATTGATGAATACATAAATGTTTGGTTTTCCTTTTTCAATTTTTATAGATATATCTATATATATATATATATATATATACTAGATGACTAGATGTACCCTGACCTGTTTGGTCACTACCACTATTTATTCTATATAAAAAAAAGAAATTGATAAACTGACATCTCTTAAGACATTGTTTTTGCATAAGTAAAAAATAAGTCTCTTCATTTCTATATTATCCTTATTTGTTTTATTTAATCAAACTATTTTTTTTTAATAAAAAAAAACTGATTTCTGCCAAATCGTTAGAACCTTACCTCATTATTTTTTCGCTGCAATTGGCTAGATTTTCTTTCTCTCTTTCTTCCCCGCTCTCGCTTTTTCTTTCTCTTTACCTGTTTTTTCTCTCTTCCTCTTCCCTTCGTTCACGCTTTTATAACAGTTCTCTCTGAAAATGTTAATTATGCTGTGAAGGCTAAGACTTTAAACGATTTATGTGGGGGTAGACTAGTTAGATGACTCGTTTTATAAAAGAATGACTTCCTCTCCCCCCCCCCCCCACACACACACATGCGTCTTTCTCTCACTTTTGACTTTCTCAGTTTCAACTGATTAGGGTTGTTTAGAAAAAAAGTTGTTTTTGTGCTGCTCTTTACACACACACACACACACACATTCATGCCTTCTCCCCAGCTTAGGAAATTCACCTTGATTTCAGCTTTTTTTTGCCATTGACTACTCACATCCCTCATTTGACATGTTACCAATACTAAACTGCTTCGGACACCCTTCGGCAAGGTGTTCACCATAACCACACTCTGAAATCTATCTTTTCTAGCCCTTTCTACCTATTTTTTCTGCCTACCCAATTTCCCAACTGTTATGGTGTGATGTTTATCTACCCTATTTCGGGAATAGATGGACTCTTCCAGATACTATGAATAGAGTTACAACTCAGTGTCGTGGCAGCCATAGCCACAGAATCGGACGCAGACTTTCTGTACATACTATTTCTGTACTTCTATAAATACACCTTTGTAAATATACCACCGTGTTGTCTTAATTATTATCAACCCTATCAACTACTCAAACTCTCCCTTCCTAATCATCTTGGGTATGACGCAAAACTACATCCAGTGGTCAGACCCCAATTTTGGAGCTACATCCTGTTCCATTCCGATCCAAAGTGGTAGTACCTACCACGGCCCTATCCATGTATTAAATAGAAACTATCGTTTACAGACTATATTGCAGAATAATGCTTAGAAACCAAATTAATCTACAAACCAATCATATAGAAAACGTATTTATGGTTTGGGCATAAAATGAACCAACTATTATTGACTTAGCATAAAACCCAACAACCAATAAATCTTTTTGTCTAACCAAGAAAACTGAAAAACCTTTTTATCATATTGGTAACCTTGTAATGAATACCAATCTCGTATCATATACGTACTTGCCGTTGGCGTCATTCTAAGCAAAGCAAAATAGATTGCCATACCTTGAGTGCCTTCTTATTAAGGCGGTCTACAGTGCTTTACCGATGCCTGTCAATCTGAAAGCATAGCATCATTAAGATGTGGGAAGAAGACTGATAAGCCTGACACATTTTCATGAGTTGTGAATATTCTGTTGAAAAGTTAAGTGGAGAGACAACCATGTCCTTGTTGGGGCTACAAGAAAATGTTGCAAAGCTGCCAAAAGATGTGCAACCACGACGCAAACAAAAATACATTTCCTAAAAAGAAGGAAACATTCTAAGAGTTAGATTTAGAAAGAAAAACAAATTCACATGTTTTAATGGTTGCAGTGACCGCAGAGTATTTGAGCAAACAATTTACATGGAATGGATGGGAAGTTTATATTTATGTATAACCGGAAGTAAACAAAGCACAAAAAGAAAATATTAGTCATCTGACAAATGGCTCATTGCTTGAGTGTTTTTTTTGTGTTTTTTTTAACCAACGGGTCATCACTTCTCAAGCAAGAATAAGGGTTAAAGAGATTGTCAATTGGACGGTGATTGAGGACCAGAGATAACGGGTAGGGTGGGTAGAAGATTACTTAAGAGGAATTGATTATCCAAGAGGACGGCTCAACAAGTATTTGTTTACATTAGACTTGAAGACGACTGTTAAAAAAACATGTAATTTATTCAATTATATATATATATATTAATGTGTGTGTCTGAACTCTCATGTGATGTAGGAGTTTTTGTTATATATAATTTTTTTTACAGGATTTCGTTTTGTAATGAAACCTCGCTTACAGTACGGAAAAAAATGGAATGGTGAAAGAAGATGAACAAAAACAAATGTTTATTTTTCAGTAAATATTTCACTTATTGTTAAGAGTCTGAGATGGTGGAAAATATTTTGGGAGATCCCCCATCCTTCTAAAAAACAAACTTTCTTTCCATTTACAGAGAAGAAACACTCAAAGATCACTGTTATATTTCATATAAATATGACGGCCACTTAGGGACGTTGCATGCACATCTGAAATATTTGAATTATCCAATAGTCACTTATGTCCATATTAATGTCCCTATCAACTCTTTAAAATACTCCAAGAATCTGAAAATGTGAGAAATATTTTTTTTATTGAGTTATAATTGGTTAAAATTTCCTCAAAATCAGAGGTATCTTGAAATTGGTGATGGGCTTCCCTTGCCGTTTCTTGCATGAAACTAAATTAAACTAAATATAGTCAACTTTACCCATCCTTATGTTTAGCACCTGTGTTTCAAAATTCATAATGATCGGTTAATTAACTTTGGTATTTGCATGACACAAACATATAAACATATGCACATAGCTAACTTTATAAATATACTAGAAAAAGTTTGACCTGTTTGGTCACCCAATGAGCTCGGATTAAATTGTTTGAATCAGGAAAAATTGAATATAAATTTTTTTTTGAAATTCCAAATAAACCCCTTTCTGCTTGCTATATATTTTCTAAGTGAATAAAAGTGGAAGTTTTTTTTTTTTTTTTTTCATTTATTACTCCTATGTTACCATTAAAACGGTTACTGTATTTTGAAATACTATATATATCAGAGACAAACGGTCCAAATACAGAACTTTGAATTTTCTTTTTCATTCGTAATTTTTTTGTTCTATTTTTTTTTATTGTCGATATTAACAGTAATTAATTAAAGTGATTTAAGAAAAATAAAAAGATAAACCTTTCTTAAAATATCTGCTGATTAATTTGTAGAGAGGTAATTTAAATTAAACTAAGAAGAAATATATAAGAGGCATAATGGTGAGGATGAATGACTGATCTCTCTCTCTCTCTCTCTCTCTCTCTCTCTCTCTCTCTCTCTCTCTCTCTCTCTCTCTTTCTCTCTTTCTCTCTTTCTCTCTTTCTCTCTTTCTCTCTTTCTCTCTTTCTCTCTTTCTCTCTCTCTTTCTCTCTCTCTTTCTCTCTCTCTTTCTCTCTCTCTTTCTCTCTCTCTTTCTCTCTCTCTCTCTCTCTCTCTCTCTTTCTCTCTCTCTCTCTTTCTCTCTCTCTCTCTTTCTTTCTCTCTCTCTCTCTTTCTTATATATATATATATAAGGGGAGAGGATGATTGACTGCTCTCTCCCGTAATAGACCAAAACCACTTTCTTTTTTTTTTTTTAATTTCATGAAAAAATTGTAAGTAAAAAGAAAAAAAAAAAGGAAGGCGCATGCACACACACCATCGTTCAGGCGAATTGATTTCCTCTTATTTCTTATTTCTTGGCAGTCTTATTTAAAAGGTAAATAAATGTGTATACAAATTACCAAAATGTGTTTATCTATTTATATGAATAAATGCAAAAGCATTTGTCTTGTATTTACAACAAACTTATAAATAGATTGTTTAATATTTAACATTTTGATTTCAAGTTGCGAACTTTGCTATGTGATAGCGAGCTAGCAAAGCATGTATATATATATATAAATGAATATATGCAAAAGGTTTTTCATTTATCACTCCTATCTAATAATCAATACAGGTTAGTTATTTTAATCAATAATACATCATTTTATTTACCTCCCCAGGAGGTTAGGCACAAGGCCAGGTTTATCTTACTCCCACAAGGTAAGATGTGACCCAAGCTCAGGTCGGGAAAGTGGAGCTTGAAAAGCCAGCGCCCGAGAAAGTGAGCACTCTGGCTATTAAAAATTGCCTGGGCAGCCCCGTCGGCATTCCCCGGTAGGGGCGCCTCAGGCAGTAAGCAATAAACTTACTCCTCCCCAAAGAGGAAAGGCCAAGCCTGGGAAGGTGGACCTCCTAGAACTGCACAGGACAGACCCATAGACCGGCGTAAATCAAGCCCCGAAGGCCAAGACGATACCAGTTTATGGCGTGTATCAATCAATGATAAAACATTTTATTTACCTCCCCAGGAGGTTAGGCACAAGGCCAGGTTTATCTTACTCCCACAAGTAAGATGTGACCCAAGCTCGGGTCGGAAAGTGGGGTTTGAAAAGCCAGCGCCCGAGAAGGTGAGCACTCTGGCCATTAAAAATTGCCTGGGCAGCCCCGTCGGCATTCCCCGGTAGGGGCGCCTCAGGCAGTAAGCAATAAACTTACTCCTCCCCAAAGAGGGAAGGCCAAGCCTGGGAGGGTGGACCTCCTAGAACTGCACAGGACAGACCCATAGACCGGCGTAAATCAAGCCCCGAAGGCCAAGATGATACCAGTTTATGGCGTGTATCAATCAATGATAAAACATTTTATTTACCTCCCCAGGAGGTTAGGCACAAGGCCAGTTTTATCTTACTCCCACAAGTAAGATGTGACCCAAGCTCGGGTCGGGAAAGTGGGACTTGAAAAGCCAGCGCCCGAGAAGGTGAGCACTCTGGCCATTAAAAATTGCCTGGGCAGCCCCGTCGGCATTCCCCGGTAGGGGCGCCTCAGGCAGTAAGCAATAAACTTACTCCTCCCCAAAGAGGGAAGGCCAAGCCTGGGAGGGTGGACCTCCTAGAACTGCACAGGACAGACCCATAGACCGGTGTAAATCAAGCCCCGAAGGCCAAGACGATACCAGTTTATGGCGTGTATCAATCAATGATACAACATATTATTTACCTCCCCAGGAGGTTAGGCACAAGGCCAGTTTTATCTTACTCCCACAAGTAAGATGTGACCCAAGCTCGGGTCGGAAAGTGGGGTTTGAAAAGCCAGCGCCCGAGAAGGTGAGCACTCTGGCCATTAAAAATTGCCTGGGCAGCCCCGTCGGCATTCCCCGGTAGGGGCGCCTCAGGCAGTAAGCAATAAACTTACTCCTCCCCAAAGAGGAAAGGCCAAGCCTGGGAAGGTGGACCTCCTAGAACTGCACAGGACAGACCCATAGACCAGCGTAAATCAAGCCCCGAAGGCCAAGATGATACCAGTTTATGGCGTGTATCAATCAATGATAAAACATTTTATTTACCTCCCCAGGAGGTTAGGCACAAGGCCAGGTTTATCTTACTCCCACAAGTAAGATGTGACCCAAGCTCGGGTCGGAAAGTGGAGTTTGAAAAGCCAGCGCCCGAGAAGGTGAGCACTCTGGCCATTAAAAATTGCCTGGGCAGCCCCGTCGGCATTCCCCGGTAGGGGCGCCTCAGGCAGTAAGCAATAAACTTACTCCTCCCCAAAGAGGGAAGGCCAAGCCTGGGAGGGTGGACCTCCTAGAACTGCACAGGACAGACCCATAGACCGGTGTAAATCAAGCCCCGAAGGCCAAGACGATACCAGTTTATGGCGTGTATCAATCAATGATACAACATATTATTTACCTCCCCAGGAGGTTAGGCACAAGGCCAGTTTTATCTTACTCCCACAAGTAAGATGTGACCCAAGCTCGGGTCGGGAAAGTGGGACTTGAAAAGCCAGCGCCCGAGAAGGTGAGCACTCTGGCCATTAAAAATTGCCTGGGCAGCCCCGTCGGCATTCCCCGGTAGGGGCGCCTCAGGCAGTAAGCAATAAACTTACTCCTCCCCAAAGAGGGAAGGCCAAGCCTGGGAGGGTGGACCTCCTAGAACTGCACAGGACAGACCCATAGACCGGTGTAAATCAAGCCCCGAAGGCCAAGACGATACCAGTTTATGGCGTGTATCAATCAATGATACAACATATTATTTACCTCCCCAGGAGGTTAGGCACAAGGCCAGTTTTATCTTACTCCCACAAGTAAGATGTGACCCAAGCTCGGGTCGGGAAAGTGGGACTTGAAAAGCCAGCGCCCGAGAAGGTGAGCACTCTGGCCATTAAAAATTGCCTGGGCAGCCCCGTCGGCATTCCCCGGTAGGGGCGCCTCAGGCAGTAAGCAATAAACTTACTCCTCCCCAAAGAGGGAAGGCCAAGCCTGGGAGGGTGGACCTCCTAGAACTGCACAGGACAGACCCATAGACCGGTGTAAATCAAGCCCCGAAGGCCAAGACGATACCAGTTTATGGCGTGTATCAATCAATGATACAACATATTATTTACCTCCCCAGGAGGTTAGGCACAAGGCCAGTTTTATCTTACTCCCACAAGTAAGATGTGACCCAAGCTCGGGTCGGGAAAGTGGGACTTGAAAAGCCAGCGCCCGAGAAGGTGAGCACTCTGGCCATTAAAAATTGCCTGGGCAGCCCCGTCGGCATTCCCCGGTAGGGGCGCCTCAGGCAGTAAGCAATAAACTTACTCCTCCCCAAAGAGGGAAGGCCAAGCCTGGGAGGGTGGACCTCCTAGAACTGCACAGGACAGACCCATAGACCGGTGTAAATCAAGCCCCGAAGGCCAAGACGATACCAATTTATGGCGCGTATCAATCAATAATACAACATAAAGACTTGCTATTCTGTATATATAATGCAGATAAACGATTAAGAAAGAACCTTTGGACTGCCTAATTAGCATAACTATTTTTTAAATCGTTAATAATTAACATTTGGTATTATTAATTCGGAATGGCATTTGCTTATATTTATTATCTATATGCAATAGTTTCGTCCATATTAACAGTAATTACTTAAAGTTATTAAATAAATAAATCAAAATAATAACTAAAACACCTTCAGTTTGAACAACCAGCACTCGTTTACGACCTTACCAAAGGTCGAGTGAGGCATAAGCAAGAATAGAAAGGGAAGGGGAGAGAGAATGTAGCTGTCTCGCTTGCTTTCTCTCTGATACCTTTTTATCGCCCTCTTTTTTCAGTTTTTTTTTCTGAAAAATAATAACTTTTTTGTATTAGTTAATTAATGCCTTTATTGTAAAGTTTAACAAACTTATTGATTAATGTTTATAAAGACCTTATCACTATTCTGATTAACAAATTAAAACAAGAGTTTAGTAGCACTGTCCCAATTACGAAAAAATATTGATTCGTATTTTGGTATGATCGTAGATTAACATCCTCCGCGAAATTACCCCATATCCACCCTAAAAGTATTCTACCTGTTTTAGGCGATCATGTGTGAACACTTCGAAAAACTTAACAGAAAGATGAAAAGAAAAAAGTATTATTTTGGAATTTAAAGTGGGGGGACATTTTTTTGTATATGAATTTAATGTAAAATGATCCCCATTTTTGGGGGCCAGTTTTAGGGCAGTTACCTAAATTCTATTTTTCTATGGGAGTTAAATCTGCAGCATTTTTTTTTTTTGGGTGGGATGGGGCTACTTTTTTAGGCCATTACATGTCGTTTTATGACCTTGTTACTCGGACTTAGGGTTAGTAGTAAAATCTTTTGGTAAGTTCCCTAAAAAGATAGAATGGCCCGGAAATTGGGAATATAGTATGTTTGATGTATACAACTGATCCCCCACTAAATTCTAAAATATATATATATTTTTTTATCTCTGTTTTCCACGGTGTTAACACGCAATCGCCTTAAAAAAAAAAAAAAAAAAAAAAAAAAAAAAAAAAGCAGAAGGTAATTTTTTCGGAGGGGGGGGGTTATATCGGAGGGTATTAATCTGCAAATTAACCCATATTTAATTTGTTTAAAATCTTATACATTTTATTTTAACTATACGTCCCTTTTTTATTTTAATTTTAAGCAATTGATTTTAGTTGTTTACTTTTCCCGTGAAAATTGAATAAAAAAAACTTTTACATTATCTAACTAATTAAATGCCTTATTTTTATGGTATGAAAAAATATTAAAAATTTAGATATTATTGTAGATGAACACCCATCTCCCGATAAAATGAGATTCTACTTTTTTAGGCGATTACGTGTGAATACTCTAAAAAACTGGCGGAAAAAGTAACAACAAAAAATATTTTAGAATTTAGACTGGGGATTAGTTTCGCAAATAAATTTAACGTAAAATGATCCTCGATTTTTGAGCCATTCTAGGGTTTTATATGTAAACTATTTTTTGCCATTGGAAATGAATTCTGTATGTTTTTGTTTTGGGGCGATTGGGTGAGGTTTTGCAACTTTGCTAGTTAAACTTAGGATTAATGTTAAAAAATATATTAACTGGCTTAATAATTTAGAATGACTGTAAAAAGAAGAATCTCGTTTTTTTAGGAGGGTGTAATTTAGCTGAGTGTGTTAATCTACACATTTACCAAAGTTTGTTACAATTTTGGAATTCTGTGAGTAAAATTTTTTTTAATTAACGGCCTCCCATCCCAATTAATTGCTGCTCGGAGGGCTGGTAGATTTTGCTAGCAGGAAGACCAGGCATTGCTCAACACTGAATGAGAATCACTACTATGTACTTTGTCACTATGCTCATAACACCATATTACTTTCTTTGTTTTTACTGGCCCCTTGTCTCATTTCGCTCCCTAATATAGTCAGAAGAAGCTGAAATGTTGGAAAACTCTTTGAATTAGTGTTTTATACATACGGTTTGAATCTTATTAAAATCGGATATACGTATTTGAAGTTTAAAGGAGGTTCTGTCCCCATGGGTCACTTAGAGGTGGGAGCACGTAGATATTCAGCACATAGAGGGTAACATAGATATTTGGGACTACTTCCATTGTCTTCTCCGGAGAATGCTCTCTCTCATATATATAATTCAATGTGTGTGATTTCACTATAGAAACAAAGGTTAGAAAATCTACATAAAATCTAAAAGTGTATTCTTATCTAAAATTTATCAGGTACGGCAATGGAAGTGTTCCAGAATCACTAAGTGCACCCCTAAAGTGGCTATGAGGGTATAATTACCCCCTTAAAACTTCAAATATATCTTATTTTTATGAAATTTAAATCATATGTATAAAATTCTCTGGGGAAGACAATGGAAATAGTCCCGAATCTCTGTTACCTAACATTTTAGCTTTTTCTGGCAATATTAGGGTATGAAACGGGAAGAGGGGAGGGGGGGCCAGTAAAAACAAAGAAAGTAATATGGTGTTATGAGTATAGTGAAAAAGTAGAATAGGGATCCTCGTTCAATCCCGAGCAATGTTGGGTCTTACTGCTAGTAATATATAAATTTCATTAAAATGGGATATATTTTAAGTTTTAATGGAGGTTCGGCCCCCATAGCACCCTTAGGTTAGGAGGGCACTTAGAGATTCTGGACCACTTTCATTGTCTTGCCGATAAAATTGTATAAATATATAAATTTCATTAAAATAGGATATATTTTAAGTTTTAATGGAGGTTCGGCCCCCATAGCACCCTTAGGTTAGGAGGGCACTTAGAAATTCTGGACCACTTTCATTGTCTTGCCGATAAAATTGTATAAATATATAAATTTCATTAAAATAGGATATATTTTAAGTTTTAATGGAGGTTCGGCCCCCATAGCACCCTTAGGTTAGGAGGGCACTTAGAAATTCTGGACCACCTTCATTGTCTTGCCGATAAAATTGTATAAATATATAAATTTCATTAAAATAGGATATATTTTAAGTTTTAATGGAGGTTCGGCCCCCATAGCACCCTTAGGTTAGGAGGGCACTTAGAAATTCTGGACCACTTTCATTGTCTTGCCGATAAAATTGTATAAATATATAAATTTCATTAAAATAGGATATATTTTAAGTTTTAATGGAGGTTCGGCCCCCATAGCACCCTTAGGTTAGGAGGGCACTTAGAGATTCTGGACCACTTTCATTGTCTTGCTGATAAAATTGTATAAATATATAAATTTCATTAAAATAGGATATATTTGAAGTTTTAAAGGGTTTATGCCCTCATTGTTCACTTGGGCATGCACTTAGTGCTCTGGAAACACTTCTATTGTCTTCTCCGGTAAATTTTACATAAGAATATACTTTTAGACTTTATGTAGATTCTCTTACCTTTCTTTTTATAAGGAACACACACAAATCACACATTGAGTTTATATATAGAGAGATTACTCTTTTCCTCTTCAACTAAAGAGTTTTAAATATAGTGATATTTCCCTTTGTTTATAATGAACTATTCCAATCTTTTTATTCTGTCCTTTCTTTATTACATTTGACTATTAATAAACAGAGAGAGAGTGATAAATAAAAATAAGCTCTCACATCTAGCAACTGACTTAGTCAACACCCATAAAATTATTCACCATTTCGTCAACAGCAACCCTGAGCATCTTTTTGATCTCCACGTGTCTAACATACATGAACATGCCTACAAAGTCAGAAAATAGCACAGCTGCCATAACTTTCGGAAACGTTTTTTTCACTTCAGAATTGTCGAAGTATGGAACGAACTGCCTACATCAGTCGTTGGCTGCTGAGACACTGGATCCATTAAAACCCTCACACTTCATGAAATTTGCCAAAACTATACTTGATGCTCCCCACTCCATACGCATGTACACATGCATATCGTGGCCCATACACTGTTCTGACCTTGTGTCTAACCTGATGGAGAGGAGGTAAATAAAATACTTGATGTCCCCCCTCCATACACAGGCATTCATGTATATCATGATCTATACGCTGTTCATTTCCCTGATAATTATGCATTATCCTATCTATATACTACACACACACACTTTGATATGTTGTAGAGTACCTAAGCACTGTACACAATTATTTCATTATTATAGGATAGAGTTAGAGAGGAAGAGAGTGATAGACAGATACTTAGTCAGAAATGGGTCACTTGGTGAGATAATTACAATTTACGACTAATTAGAACTGAAATGGAAATTTTTTTTAAACGTAACTCCATTTCAAAATTAAGGAATATTTTTGCATTTATTTTGTGATTAAAATATGTAGGAAACAGACCTTAGGGAAACAAACATTGATTAACACAACTTTAGTGTATAGAAAAATACCTGTCCCAGGATGGGTAAAATTATTTTCCCCGAACAGAATAATTTTGCACCACTTTTGTTCCCTTATGAAGATTAAAATCTTATTCCAATTTTGATAAAAATCCATTACATGATTCTGATTCTAAAAATGTCTAAAGGGGTCTTCAGAAGAAACGCAAATTTAGGGAATTTTACTTAATTGTTGTCTAATGACAAATTGAATACAAATCTGATATATTTAAATTTTGTCCATATTATGCCCCCTAAAAACACTCTCAAATACTACAAAGAAACTGAAATTTGGGGAATATTTATTAATTGATGTCCAATACCTATTATTAAAATTTCCCAAAACTGAGGTATCTAAATTTTTACGAAAAGCTTTCACTTCCTTTTTACTCCATTTGCATAAAACTAAAATTAAACATAGCCCACGTATTGACCCTTTACGCCTAGCAGCTGTAATTTAAAATTCATAATGATCGGTTAGTTAGTTTAGGAGTGAATACAGTACATACAAATATATAAACATATCCAACTTTATAAAGATGGAGAAAGTGTTTTTCACATGGTTAGAAACTATTTATTTGTATATCTGATAATAAGCAATTCTATATTGCTACTCAAATTGCTTAGTACATTCTGATATACAGTAAAGTACATTTTCTAATTAAATTATTGCCAAATAAAGTTAATCACTCGAGTTACAAAACATTCCACTCCTATCTACTGCTGTGGTTTCAACAATTATCTTCAATTTTGAGCATTACTACAATTTGATTGATGAAGCAAGGAAAAAGTTAATTAAAAAAAGAATTGCTTTTAATCTTTGCTTTTTTTAAATTTTTTTTTTTAAACTCAATTTACCAAGAACACCTGCTTTATCCCACTCAAAAATATACACACCAAGCCTGATCATATTTGCACCTCCTGCATAGGAACTCTTTAACAATTAGTCAGACTGTATACACTTTGCAGTATGTTGCTGTGATGGTTCCTTTTAGAGACACCTCTACACCCGCTATAGAAGAGGTATTGATTTTTATTTCTTTGCCCCCACCCCTCAACCCTTCACCCCGCCCCGTCTTTTACCTAAGCACGTGCTTACAACATTACAACAGTCAGCTTTACTCTCTTCATAAACGGCAAAATCATTCCATGTGATTTTATTCGAATTGTCTTTATTCGCGGTATGCATTTTACTTGTGGGCTTCTTACCGGTTACTCATAAGTGTTACTGCGCCCATTTCAATACATCTAAAAGGTTTAGAGAATGAAGTTTAGGCTCAACATGTGTAGGCGGATAATGTATGTTTCTTTCATGTGTAGGCGTATAGTTTGTGCACGAGTGGGCGTCTGTTTTGTACATGCGGTATAGGTCGGCATCCTTAATTCATGCAACTATCACTTTCAATGCGGCTGCTCTGATCCAATGTTGGCAACACTGTTCGTAGAATGTTCCTTATTTTGGTCACCTCTTTCTGTTCTTTTAATAGTCTTGCACATGTTGGTGCCAGTCTAATTCTTTGTGATGTTCTCCCGCCTTTGCACTTTCGTTCCTCCCATGCACTTTTTGATAATGCCATTTTCTCTTCAGATATTTATAATTATTTGCCCTTGTCTCTTTCATTTTTAATGAGCTAAAGTTCTAATCCGGGTGGTGGTTGAAGGTTGAGGGAGCGCTAATAGATACAATTTCATCCTGTGGAATCTGCTAAGTCGAGTTAAAAATCCTATCCAATATAGAGAGATGTTTGCACACGAATATTCTTGGGAAAAGTATGAACTCACAATTTCCTTAAAATAACCCATTGTCTTGAATCGCTGTAATAATAAAACTATCATGAAATTTTTTTGTTTCTCACCTATATATAACTTAGATAAATACACATTGAATTATTTGTATTTACTATTAATCAAATATTTATTGAAATTAATGAAATAAGAAATCCAAAACTGTCTATTGAAAAAAAAAAATGTTAAAAACGTGATGTTAAACTCCCTCCCTGCTTCCTGTTTGCCCGACTGTACCGACATGCAGAAATTTAAAACTAACGTAAACAGACATCTCACTACACAGCTCCTTATTTAGGATGACCCCCCAAAACGTTCACCCTAATTCTCAGTAGCCCCTTACGTCTACATCCTGCCTTGTTTGGGATGAACTATGATAAAAAATTAAAACTTAAAAATTAAAAAAATGCCGGCTTTTTATTCATTTTGTCTGAATTGTCGAATGTGCTTTACAAGAGTAAATAGTTCATCTTCTGTATTAAAAAAAGCTAGTGTGTGTGGGGGGGGGGCCTATAACACTGATAAATAGACATTGATTTTTTTGTTTACAAAATCAAATGTTTATTGAAATCAAAAAAATAAAGAAAAATCTAAATTTAAAAAAAATTCTCATTTAAAAAAAAAGAAATTGTATAAACATGACCATATTTTGAATTATTTTTCTCTTATCTGTCTACCCGGCAATGTCTCCAGCCGAGCAATGCCAGATAAATACAATTAGTTAATTATAATAGGCATTATGTTTTTGTCATTAGTTAACCTAAAAAGGTTTGATTTGCCATAAAACCGACAAACTAAACTAAACCAGTTGCCATCTACGCCACGTGAAAGGTTATATGTATCTGGTGGGCAGTTGGCTAAAACAAATTTCACTCCAATACCATAGGTGTCTTGTTTTTTTTGTTTGTTTGGGTTTTTTTAAAATAAAACCCGATTCCTGCACAAGGTGCAGATTTTGGTTTGAGGTGAGGGACTCGTTGAAAAAAAAAAAAAAAAAAAAAAAAAAATTCCTGACTAGTTTTTTAAATATCGGACTCCAACATCCGGATTTTTTTTTACGAATGAGTCATCATGTATCAAGGCAAAAAGCCATTAAAAGATAAGGGTTAATGAGATACATTGACAGTTGAATGATGTAGACAATTATGAGAGGATTGAAAATAATGAATATATAATGAATGAAATTTGATGACTTATGAGGAGTATTTATTGACATTGGATTTCAAGATGACCATGTTGTAGTTCTCGGCAAAGAATATTGTGGCAACGTGTTCCGCAGATGGGAAGTTCTTGGAAAGAACTTCACACAAACTTTTGGTTTTGTTTTGACTTTTGACAATTAATTTTTTAAATAGTTTTAGTTTTCTATTATTTCATTTTTGGTTTAAGTAAATATTCGATTAATAGTAAATAAAAAAAATTAATTCAATGCATATTTATCAAAGTTACATTTTAGTTAAGACACACACACATCATCTTTACATTAAGACATTTCGTGTTCGTTCATACGTTATCACTTTTCACACACATTTAAAAAAAAAAGGAGATTGTTCGATCGTGATTAATCTGGTGTAGGAGCGCAGGCCTTTGCTTGTTAAGATATTGTGTCTTAGAGAATATGCCAAGATCCATGCTTACATTTAGATTGTTAAAGACTCCATTTTGTAGAGACGCACAGACCACGTGGTGAGAATTAAATTGTGTTATATATTTGTGAAATGCTTAAACTGGTGAAAAACATGAAATGGTTGAATGAAAGATAAGGCCTACATATAGTTGAAGGAAGAATAAAACGTAGTTTAAAAGTAACACAAAATATTTATTTATGTACAAATCTTACATGGTGGTAAAATGTTAGTTTGAAATGTTCGTTGAAAGTCAGTTCTGAGAATAGTAGTGAGCATGTGTGTGTTACATGCAATAGGTAAGGTGTGTGTGTCGCTCTGTGTCCATGAGTCAAGAGGTTTATGGTTCGATCCCAGTCGTCTCATACAATTTTTTTTTTGTTTCTTATATTGTTATACTTCCACCTTTGAGGGAGGGTGGAGGAGGACTTTTTATATTCAACGTTACTATATAGTAATTTGAAAAAAAGTATTGTAATATGTAGTACTTTACCTATTATGAATATCATCATTTTCCTTCAAACCAACATGATTTACTACTGCTCTACAAACTACCTTAATTATTTGTGTTTCAGTAGTGCTCAGAAGGCATACTCATTTTTCTTTTTTGCTTTTTCCATTTTTCCTTTCTTTCTAAAAAATTGAATTTCTAAACAACGATAACTGGGTGGGAATTGGATTTAATACGGCTCTGTAGGCCTCTTTAATTTTAGATAGAGCAGGTGTTAAAAAAAAAAAAATTTTGAGTAAATACCGGTACCATGGGATAGAGCAGAAAGACTCCTACAACCTCGTTTCCCTCTTTCCTACATTCCTTTCTTCCTCCTTTCACCCTGCAACAATTCCAAAATGTGACCTATTTGCGTTCGGCCGGATGTTTACACTCATTAATTCATTGTTTTACATTTCTCCCGAGCAACGCCGGGGGACGTGTCCAGCTAATTATAAACAAAATTTTAAATGTTTGATAAAAGATAAAAAAAAAAAAAAACTAATTAATCAATAATGTAATCTCCCTTGCTGTTTACAACTTCTTCCCAACATTCAACAAAATTTTCGATACCTCATTGTTAGAAATCAAAAACAACGAAATAAATCGAATATGTTCATTTTTCTTAAATTGACATTCCATTTTAATGATCGGAAAATAAACAGAAAAAAATTAACTTAACTCTTTTGTGAGTACGATTATGGCATTTGTTCTTAAAAATTGTCTGATTTATTTGCTGCTTCCTTTGTCCCAGTTCGTTTGACTTGATGATCTAGTGGTCTTCATCAATTGGCTGTTCTGATACCTTGTTATAATACAGCTTCCTATTCCAGCAGCTTCTTTTCAAGAAATGCAGACTTGTGGAACTCTCTTTCTGCTGACTGTTTTCCTCCTACCTATAGCCTTGGGCTTTTAAAGGCTATGGCAATAGGCATCTCCTGTCTTTGCGATAATCATCTTTCATTACTTTTAACTCATTTCATCAAGTGGCTTCATGCCTTGTCTGGAGCAACTTCCATGAAAAAGAAAAATTTAAAAAGAAAACTCTGAAAAAAAAAACAATAGATAAAATGATTCTAAAATAGATTTCTCGAAAAAATAGATTCTAAAATTTGGAAACTGAATAAATTCCAAAATAATAAAAAAAAAAAATTTTTTAATTAAAAAAAAAAACGGTGAGGACTTAGTTGCCAACCCAATATTTACTGAACAGTTCAAATCATTCCATACTTGATTATTTAAATGTTTAGAATTTTTAATTAAAACTAAAGTATTTCTCTGTCCATCTTCATTTGCGCTAGAAAAATCTATATGGTAATTTTCTAATTTAGAAGCTGCTTTGTATTCATGTATATCTCTTGAGTATGTGTGCATACTGATAGTTTTTTTTGGGGGGGGGGGAATCGTGCACATGCCGTTATTTTTATTTAGTGATGATTCATTAAGAGAGGAAATGGGAAGATTTGTGTAAATTATATATATATATATATATAAGAAAAATTGTCGAAGAGTGATAAACATGCACGGATGTCCAAATTTATTTCAAACTTCAAATGTTCAATGCAAGGTATATTCTGTAATAAAATTATGTTTATACGTTTATAGCTATATATATATATATATATATATATATATAATTTATACTAAAAGTTTTATTTTTCAAATATAGCCTGGTTACACATTCAGAACATGTTTCAGTCGTAGCTTTAATAAGCTCAACATACTCAAGCCGATAAGTCCGTTTTTTATGGTTTCATTTTATAGAATGAAGCAAAATTACTCTTTTGATTAAATTAAAAATATTTTTTTAACGAACTTACTGTTAAACTTCAAATTTCTGACGTCGTCAAATCGAGGTCAATTTCATTAACATGAAATACAAATACTAGCGAGACCTGTGGAAATTCCACAGTTGTATCCTTCATCTATTGTATATTGCTGCCGTGCTTAAGAGGGTCTATCTCCATATTCCTTCTGGGAGTTTGTGACATTTCCATTCTACGGACGTCCAGCGTAACCGCCCGAAGGCCAAGAAAGTGTATTTTAGTTTGAGTTTCACTTCGACAACAGTAACATCAGATGAAATTTAAAAAATGATTTTTTAGTATTGCATCTTCGAGTGGAAGGTGATAACATACATATGAGCATGAAATTACCTTAGCGTATTATATAATCCTATCTAGAATAATCTCCATCCAAAAGGACCTCGCCTACACCAACCAAGGACAGAACAGATACTACACTTTTACCCCTAGCCAAAAGGAAGGGACTTTGAAGAATCATACACTACTTCACAGAAAATGAGTAACTTCTGATTTTAATTAGATTCAAACAATTATTAAGACACAAAATTATTCCGTTTTTTAAATATTTTAAACCAAATTTCGATTATCTAATGAGGTTTTTTCTTTTTTTCTTAGGAACCTCCTAAGTTCATAACTTAAACTGTATTAGTTTTCTTTCTTACCATTGCAGTATGTGTTTGATTTATCCGAAATATTTAGGAGTCCAATTTCCCCCAGTTATTAAAGGGACTTGAAGACTATAAATTTACCAAACTTTCAATTTATATCAGTCTACTTAAACTCCCTTTCACAGCTGACTACATCCTTGGACTCTAAGAGAATAAATATTAAAAAATATTATGGTGTTATAGGCTAGGTACAAAAGAACATAACATTCCTTATTCAATCCCAAGAACCACCACTAGTTAAGTAATAATTTAGATTTTCACATGCTTACCTCCAGTCAATGACTCTAGCTACATGACTCTTATAGGTATTGGCTTGATTTTATTTCAAATAATTGTGTATTCTGGGAACTCCTCTTGCACTCTACCACAATTCATTCAACACACGGACACATTAGTAAGTTGCAATCATGATTCAGTTTATTCTTAATAACTTCGAATTTCATCTATTCCTTCCTTTTTATTTCTTTGAATTATTTTCTGATAATCTTAGTTTATGTTCTTACTAAGCTCTTATCAGATTACATTTTCAGTTTCATTTAAGAGAAAAACAAATTATGCTTTACAAGATTGGTTCTTCCTCTAGTGTTAATTCCAGCTTCAATTGATAACACAATCACCGACTGACAGATAAAGACTCTTATGAAGACACTTAGAAGCATTCCCCCTCACCCAAGTTTATTTTTTATATAACCAAAAATGTATTTACATCGAATCTAACACACTAATTTTTTACAAATAATATAAAGAATTAGGCATTAAATGACCCTCAAGGACTGTTGATGTGGTTGCAACGACGTTCACCCTTTTCGTGCTGAGCTGGTTTCTTCCCTGGCTTGCACCACATCCCAAACCATAGCAGCCTATACACAAGGTTGCATCAAATGGTTCACCAATTGTAATTCCACTGGTGAAGACCAACGCTGTGGGGATCCCAGAGCTCAGCCAAGTCCTCTCTGATGGTTGTCGTCCACGTCCTCAGCTGCCCACTGATATGCTTGCGCCATTCAAGCAAAGGTAGGAAGGATTATATTGTGAATTAATCTCCCCCCCCCCCCTTTTGGCGACAAGGGGCATGTCTTAACCATTGAAGAGGTCGTCGCTGCAACACACCAGACACTTCAAGTTTAGGCGTTGGCGGAGAACGGTATTTGAGACATGGTCGACCAACCGGCAACGCAGGTGCGGTCATTGTCAAAGACTTCTAACCTCCACCAATCGGCCACCTTCATTGACCATGTCTCGCAGCCATAGAGTAAATGATAGATTGATAGACACGCCTCTTTAGTTGATATTGAAATCTCCCACAAGAATCGTTGGAGGTGCACAGAAGCAGATTTAGGGTTGATGTGTCGTTAAACAGAAACTAACCAACAAACAAAATTCACAATATCAAAGAATAGACAGTGATTGAAGGAAACGGATAGGTGGGTAGGTAGAGGTAGATACTTATTGACAAAGGTCAGAAATGATGATGATCATCATCATCCTGATCTTGTCAGACCATGACAAATGTGCCCATGAGTCATCAGACCCGTGGCATCATCTACATGTATGACTGCACAAGTGTCGGTGTCCCTATTGTGTCAGGAACAAATGAAAAAGAAAGCCTGAAGTCTTTGTTGGTAAAGGTAAAAAATGTTTGATGCATGTATAAAAAGCTATGCAGTGTAACGTTTAGAAATGAATTGAAACCCACAATGACTGTCGCTCTCCTCCTCCAATTGATTTAATGGCTAAAAGACGATATCTTGAAGGAAGGGAAAAAAAAAAATACTAAACCACCTGTGATCTGCTGAGTCAATATTTGTTATAGATGTTATAAAATATTTACTATAGAAACGCTGATGTTATCTTGCTTGTCACCGTGCACACTTAGATGGTGGGAGGAAGGATGAATGGAGAGGGAAGTGGTGAGACACATAGAATGATTCAAATAAGTGAAAGAAAGAGGTGGAATGGGTGGAGAGGGGTATATTATGACATCACAAGAGTTTTGTAGATATTTGGAAACTCCAAAACATTCCAACTGGCTACGAGATCAGGCTGTCTGAAGATACCTGCTCCCTGACCCAAAATCACCAAACATTAATGTTATTTTTTTTCCCACTTTCTCTTTGTAAAACTCAATCATGTCTGAGAAACCAAAAACATTTTTCCTTTACAAAACAACCAAACCTAACACCATGCTGAATATATAAAGAACTTGAAGCATAAAACTTTTACCAAAATGACTGGATTCGGCATTAAATATGCCGTAAAACAAAACAACCAAACCAAACACCATGAATAAATACCTGAACATATAAAGAACTTGAAGCATAATTATTTCTACTAAAATGACCGGATTCGGCATTAAATAACCTGAAAAGGGTTGATATGGCGTAAAACAATGAAACGAAAACATTCCAAGGTGTTGCTGCACATCTATGTTAATCTGCTGAAGCTGAACTGTTTAACTTTCACTCTTTTGAAAATCACTATAAATCTGAAAAACTCTACATTTTTTTAAATATATAATCTCTTGAATAAAGTCCAAGTCTATTCCTCGTAGGACAGGCTGATGCAGTTTAGTCTGCAGCTGAACATTAAGAAGACGGAATATATAACCACCGATAAAAACGAACGTGGCACGATCCCAGTTGACAGGCAGGATCTTCCATAAACGCATGCCTTAAAATATCTTCGTTCGATACTCAGCGATGATGGCAACATCCCCGACAAATTTGCTATGTGCATCAATGCAATGTGGTGCACCACCATCGGCATCCTCTGTGATCGTAAGGTCAGCGACCGTCTAAAGTCGAAGATCTATCGGACTGTTTAAAAACCTGTCACTTTGTACAGCTCTGAGTGCTTACCAACAACAAGGAAGATGGAATGAAGATTTGCCATTATGGAAATCAAAATGCTCAGCTGGATGTCTGGAATTACGCTGCTTGATCACATCTGCAATGAGGACATCCGAAGGCGTTACAGCATCGCACTTATCAGAGGCAAGATGAGGGAATGGTGACTCAGATGGTTTGGATAGGTGCTGAGGACCAATAACGACATTGTTGCGAACCTTTCTTTTGCATTAGAAGTCGCGGGGAAGCGATCGAGAGATAGGTCGATGGTAAAGACCCTACACAAAGATCTCTATAAAACCAACCTTCACCCGGACCAAACATGTGATCGTGCCAAATGGAGACAAAAAATCCATTATTGTGGGCCACGTCATAGCTTGAAGAAAAACAAAAGGAATCTCTTTAATAAATGCATTAAAATTGGATAATTTTGATTTTTTTTGATGATTTAAAAAAAAATGTGTTGGTTTTACAAAGCGTAATATCCTTATGGGGTACACCGTATAATTGATTGGTATGAACCCCTGTGGTCAGAAATAATATTTGGAAATTTTAATACTTTCATAAAGAATTGCCAAATATCACCAGAAAGTAATTTATATCCCCTCCACTCCCACCCAGATATGTTTGAGTTCATTTGCACTCTGAGATATTTTTGTCAAAAACTTCGGTTTTCTAAGAAAATTCATGACTTTAGGGAAAAAAATTCTAGCTTTTTTTTTTTTTTTTTTGAAGACCCAGGAACCACTCAGAGATTGTCAGTTGGACGATGATCGCCACTAGGAGAGGATTGGAAACAATGGGTAGAATGGGCATACAATTACTTAAGAGGAATTTTTGGGAAGCTATTTACATTCAATAATTTTATAAATAGGGATTAAAACAATATTACCATAACAAAATTAGTTATGGTTTTATTACAATAAAAATCGAGTGCATTAAAAAAGAAAAAAAAAACTTTAATTATTGTGTAATGTTTAAAAGCGAATTATATCCCTTACTCTTTATTGGTCCTAAAGTCAGTGTCGCATGTTTAGATTGAAAATCTATTGACTCCTTCCAGTGTTTTTCTGTATCAGTGTGACTAGACAAGCCAGCCCCACCCATTCTTCTTCCCTGCACTCTCTCTCTCTCTTTCACAGACGTGATGTTGCTAGTCTCAGTCTTTTCTATAAATACTATTATGCCATATGTTCTTCAGAATTGTCTGATCAATTCCCTGTTTCCTTTGTCCCAGTGCATTTGATTCATTGGTCTCGTGGTCTTCACCAATTCGTTGTTTTGATACCTCATTATAATACAGCTTCCTATTCCAGTAGCTTCTTTCCGAGAACTACAGGTTTGTAGAACTCTCTTCCTGCTGACTGTTTTCCTCCTACCTATAGCCTTGGTCTTTTCAAGACTACAATCAATAGGCATCTCCTGTCTATGCAATAATCATATTTCATTCTTTTTAGCTCCTTAAAACAAGTGGCTTCATACCTTGTCTTGAGCGATTTCCATAAAAATAAAAATGTACTTCAAAGTGAGATGGAACTGGATTCTTGACAAAAGGTAGATGTCTTATCTAGTATGCTATCAGCGCAAGCTTACACCACTAAGTGGAATCTAAATGTTTATATTAAGCATTTTCAGCAGACGAGAGTGCTTTATTCTTTTACAAAGAGCTATGCATTATCGCCATATTTCTATTTATATAAAGTAAGGTATGTGTATATGTTTATATATTTGTATGTGCAGGATTCCCTCCTAAACTAATTAACAGATGATTATTAATTTTGAAACACAGTTGCAAGGCGTAAAGGTGGGTAATGTGGGCTACATTTCGTTTTAGCTTTATGCAAAGGGGCCTAAGAGGGGATGGAAGCTCTTCATGAAAATTTAGGTACCTCTGATTTTTGTGAAATTTTAACAATAGGTATTACACATCAATTGATAAATATTCCCCAAATGTTAGTTTCTTTGAAGTATTTTAAAGGGTTTTTAGGGGGCATCATGAACACAGCCTTCCATTTGAACATTCAGATATTTGAGATTTGCATTAAATTTGATCCATAGTCATTAGTAACCAATTAAGCAAGATTCCCTTAATTTCAATTTCTTAAGATTCTTTAAATTTTAGATATTTTCTAGAAACAAAATCATGTAATGGATTTTGATTAAAATTGAAATAAGGATTCTAAACAAGGTTTAATAGCATTATATCTTTATTTAATCTTCATAAGGGACATAAAGGTGGTGCAAAACTCTTCTGTTCGGAGGAATTAATTTTACTCGTCCTGTGACAGAAATTCTTCTAATATATATATATATATATATATATATTTCAAATTTAAATCAGAAGACTTTTTTTGAGTTAACTACAAAGATTTATCATTAACTTGCAAAATCAAATTTTGTGTTATATTTTATAAGTGAAAATAAACATAATCTGGAAACTGCTGTAAACGACTTGGATACCATTGTGTGTATTTTTCATTTGGAATATGATTTGAAAATGATTTAAATCTTTAGAATAGATCCATATATTTATTCTTATAAAAAACATTTTAATCTCTGATTTTTAATCGTATTCAACACTGATTAAAATATTTCAACCTGAAACTTGTATCCTCTGACATTATTCTTACCTGTTGGATTTGTCCTTTTTTTCTTTTCTTGAATTGAAAGGCTAGCCATTGTTTAAAATGGCACCACGTGTTGCTTCTGACCTTTCTAATTTCCCCTAAAAAGATTAGAAATAGATTTATGTCTTGTTGAACAAAGCTCGCTTTCCCTAACCTTGCTCAATCCTGGAAATGTCAAAGATTGTGACATTTTTCTATTCCTGTTTTATGTCCAAGCTGTTTGTCTCGAATTGACTGTAATTCTCTGACTCTTGATGCAGTCACAGGTGCCTTTTGTCATTTATGATATTATAAATACGAATGGAAAAACCTTTTTTCTTTTTAAATGGTATTTCAAACACGTTTTACACACCTGTTGTGGATGTGAAAGCCTTTTTTTCATATCATATGACTTTTGTTCTTACATATATAAAGTTAGAAATATATAAACATATTAATGTATACGATGTATACGATTCACTGCTAAACTAATAAACCAATCATGAATTTTGGAACACAGCTGCTAAGCGTAGGATGTTCAAATGTGGGCTATGTTTAGTTTAATTTAGTTTTATGTAAAAGTGGTAAAAAAAAGGGTGGAAGCCCTTCATGAAAATTCAGATACCTCCGGGTTTTGTAAAATTTTTAACAATAGGTATTAGACATCCAATTATAAATATTACCCAAATTTCAGTTTCTTTGGAGTATTTTAAAGAGTTTCTAGGAGCATAATATGGGCACAACCTCCCATTTGAAAATTAAAATATTTGAGATTTGTATTAAATTTGATCCATAATCATTAGACACCAATTAAGCAAGATTCCCCGAATTTCAATTTCTTAAGACCTCTTAAGCCTGAAATATCAGACATTTTCTAGAATAAAAATTGTTTAATGGATTTTGATCAAAATTGAAATAAGGATTCTAGATATAGGGCTTAGTAGCATTATATCTTGATTTTAATCTTCGGAAGAGGACATAAACAAATTAATTTTGCCCATCCTGGAGCAGGTATTCTTCTAATATATATATATATATATAATGTGTATATTACTAGAAGCTGTAGATAATTATATTTTTCAAAATATGTCACTCTCCATCTGGGGGCATCATGTAGGTGAAGGGAAAATTCTTTGTGACTAGCATTTAGGTAAAAATGCTTTACAGTATAAATTATTGAATTTGTTAAAAAGTGTTGCGAACAAAATATACAAATAAAAATGACAGTTATAAGAAAGCGATACATTACTAGTGGGGATTGGCTCAGTAGTAGAACTTTGTGCTTCAGTCTCTGGGGTCCCGGTTTCAAATCTCGCTAGGTTCAGCCACGCTCATGAGTCGTAAGATGATGAAACATGTGTCCATGGATAATTATATTTTAAAAAATATATGTCGCTCACCATCTAGGGTCATCACATTGGTAAAGGGAAAATTATTCCCAACTAGCATTTAGGTAAAAGGCACTACAGTATAAATAATTGAATTCATTTAGAAATATCACAAACAAATACATGACATCAACACACACACACACATACACATATACTAGCAGAATACCCATCCCAGGATGTCTATTCTGCTAGTGAATAATCAAATTAATTCAATGAGCGCAGAACAATTTTTCACCACTTCTAGGTCCTGTTAAGATTAAAATCAAAATACTTATGCTACTAAACCGTATGTCTGGATTCCTTGTTCCAATTTGGATCAAAATCCATTAAATGATTTTAATTCAAGAAAAATGTCTAAAATTTGTGTCTTAAGCATAGGGTGTCTTAAGAAAGAATCGAAATTCAGGCTTGATTAATTCATGGCTAATAACTATGGATCAAATTTAATGCAAATCTGAAATATTGGAATTTTCAAATGGGAGGTTGTTCCCATATTATGACCCCTAAAAACCCTTTAAACTAGTCTAAAGAAGCTAACATCTTGGGAATTTTTATTAACTGATGTCTAATACTTATTGTTAAAATTTCACAAAAATCAGAGAAATCTGAATTTTCAGCAAGGGCTCCCAGCTCCCTTTTGCCTTCTTTTCATAGAACTAAATTATAACCCACTTTACCAACCTGTATGTCAAACAGTTGTGTTTCAAAAATTTGTAATGTTCCGTTTATTAGTTTAGGAGTTTACCCAACACAAACATACATATATATATATATATATATATATATATATGTATATATATATATATATTTTACATATCAAAGTGTGTGTGTACAGTGTTTAAAAAATTGATGACATAACTTCAGTATTATGTTCTATATCCTTCAAAAAGACTCTTCCTTTTAGGGGTTGCTTATGTAATAGCACTCCATTACTAGTCTGATTTCCTTTATGGTTCATTTCTTTCTTTGCTTAATCTTTAGTTTGTGTTGATTATATGTATTTACCTGTATTTGGTCTTTTGTATTCTGTTACCTGAAATAAGAAGAGCCAACATTCACAGGGTGCCAACTGTGTCTCCCTTGTTGCCTATCGAGAGTTCCTGCCGATCATGACGCTCAGATATTTCTTCTGGGTCCCACGACTTTTAAATTTGATTGGTGTCAGTTTTTTTATGTTTTTGCTGGTGTATGTCACAACACCAGACCCAGACTTATTTTACCTGTAATTCTGTCTTCTATCTACCCCATATGTGCACTATCACACACATTGTACATGTTTGTTGTTTATAATAAAGAATATTAATCAGTATTTGTTTTCAACACAAAAAAATATAATAGTGATTTAGTTCAATTAATTTAACTAAAAGAACTTTCCCTTCTTCCTCTGTGTGCCTAGCATCAGGCAGAATTTCCATGAACAGTTTTTCAAAATCTTATGTCTGTGGAAGACATTACCATAGGAATGCTTCCCTACAGACAACATGTCTGTCTTTAAATCCAATGTCAGAAAATACTTGTCAAACCTTCCTCATAAGTAATTAAATTTTGTCCGTTCCATTTATCATTTTCAATTTTCTTATAATATTCATCATTTAATTGACAATCCATCCATCTCGTTAACCCTTATTCTCAAGTGGGTTTGGCCTTGATAAATGGTGAAGCATTAGTAAAAATTAAAAATCTTTTTAAAAATTTAATCATAAAATGGGATTTTTGTTGAGTTGTCATAATTTATTAGCATCCAAAGTTAAGAAAAAAAGTTAATTCTGTTAAATAGTCATAAATACTTGGATTTACAAATATTTTTTTTGTTGTTGAATTTACTACCGTTTCCACAATAAAAATACAGAATTTACACCATTTTAAAAAAAAAAAAAATCACTAAACGGAACTTTTTTTTTTACCCATTATTTTTCTTGTATTAAATATTCTATCAGAATCGAATCAACCATTACCACAGACATCATCATCAGTTTAATGTCTGCTTTACATGCTGTCATGTGTTGAACGACTTTTAGATATTAACTTCCAAACTAACCTATCTCTGTCCAAGTCGTTATTTATCTCTTTCTCTCAAATCCATCCGTATCATCTCCTCTCATTTTTTTCCTTGACCTTTCCCTGCCAACTGACCATACTACCTCAACTATTTTACATTTACTAACCCCCAGTTATCCATTTGTTTCAATATGATCAAACCAACAAAGTTTCCTTTTCTGCCCACATCTTCCTATACTGTCCAGATTTATTCTTCTGAAGTTATCAGCTTGTCTTTAAGACTCTCATTACTCCATTTTATCATTCTCATATCATTTCTCTCCATGTAACACATATCCTCAGCCAGGTTTTACTTAGACACATCATCACACTGCACAGAAGCTTGATAGTATCTTCCCTTGGTCAATAGTGGTAACGCTCTGCTGGTTAGTAATGGTAGACGTTCCCCAAACTTACTCGGTCCACTCCTAATTTTGTATTGAATTATTAATTTGTATAAATGACTACAAACTTCCGGTTTGTGTCAGATTGCATTGTGGGATTCATTTTTGCTATAAAAAAAAATCCCAACATAGCTATACTTATTTTAATTGTGCACCTTTTGTGACAGTACTTTTTTTTATATATAGATACAGCAGACACACCAGAAGTATTCACTTCTAACCCTTGCTATCACACCAGTACCAGCTCCTCCTTGCGCTCCAATAGTATCACCAAGATAACAAAACTTCTGGACAACCCTACTAGACTCGTCATCCAAATATACTTTCTCCACATCTGCATAGTCTTTCATTTCTTGCACACAAACTGATTATCATCTCTTTAATATTCTGTCTGCTATGACAATTAAATCTACCATTATAATTGAAATCACTCAAAGATAAATATTGATGTGTTGTTAAAAATCTTAGACCCTCTTCCATGGTGCCTCTGCACCCAAAAATAAAATACCAGCATCGATCTTGATTTACGGTCACACTATAATGTAGCCCCTTATTTCTTTATTTAGGGATTTCACATAAGTTCATACCTTCAACTCTTCATAGTGTAATGTTGATTCATATCTTTGTGACGTGGCTCTTATGTTCTTAAGGGGCTTTCAAATACTAATGTCTGTAATGTACTTCAAATGGTTATGCATGACGTTACTTCTTATGGATATGTGTCACATATTCATTGTCTTCATTGAGAGGATTTGCTTGTAGCTTGTTAAAATGTCACATAGCAAAAAAGGATTGAAGATCTGCACTTACTTGGTTCTTCCTCTGCAGTTGATCTATCTAGCATTTAGAGGGTTGTTTTCTCAAGCAGGTTAAGACTCACAACAAAAAGGATTTTACATTTAACTTTTATTGCTTACGTCTGCACTCCTCATTTCTGCATGTTCATTTGGGGTTCCCTAACAAAACCTGTTGGGGAAGCAAAGCACAGGGCATTCCTGCTTGTCAAAATCAAGTAAGCATCTCATGTTTTCCAATCAGCTTATTGTATTTAGTAAAAACTGTTTTTATTTTGACATTCATTTCTAAACAAAAAAAATGTTCTACCAAATGTTATCAATCACTACCTGCCAAAACAACCCAGCCTTAAATTCCAGATGTGACTAAATCTCACCGCACATATTTAATTCACTAACCTAATTTTGCGTAACATACTTATCATGTTAAATATTATTGCAACACAAACTGCATTATTTTGTACATATGAACTGTAGTTGCAGTGATAGATAAAAAAAATTGTGGATTTTCATAGACTGAAGTCGGGGTGCATGGAAAACCTGTGGAGAGGTAATCAAGGATGTTCTTAAAAGCCTGGTACCTGGATCAAAACCTATCCTTGGAATAAACCTCTGGAGAAATTGTACATGGCAAATAGGAAAGTATGCACATGTTTAAATCTCCTGTGCCTAGCTCTGAACAGAGTGACAGAAATCACATGATTTTCTCTTTTTCTCTCTTACGCACGAATACTGGACGCAAACAAATGTATGCGCAATATCCTCGTCTTTCTGACGAGATGTGACATTTTCACATCCCAAGGATTTAAGTATTTTTATTGAATCTATCGACACTCCATACGTATGGATACACATTTATACATCTTCTCTCACACTTCTTAGAAATGAGCTCAAAACTAATACATGAAACAAACTCTCTCTCTTTCAATTCTTTATACACACATGTGCAACATCTCTCGCACATCATACACAAAATAAATATCGTTATCGTTAAGTATGCTTTGTTTCATTCACTTTCACCATCAGGAGGATTTCTCTTTCGGCTTCTATCCAAATCCACATGCCACTAATATCTCATTCATATTCACTAAAATGGAAAGTGTCCATTTGTCCCAGACAGATAAGTGACCGTCACGTGTCTCGACAAGCTGTTTTGAAAGAAGTTATCAAAACATCCTATGCGTATGACAAATAAAGATGTTTCTCTTTAAGTTCGCTTTAGCTTTTAATTGTGCAAAAGTTTTGGTGTGTTTTATTTCCATAAAAAAAAAGAAGAAACAAAAATATTAACAGTTTTAAGGATTTAAATTAGTTTTTCTTTTCTTTTGGATCCGGTGTAGTTGTAGATTTGTGAAGTAATTTCCGAGTTTAGAGGCATAAAAACGAGGTAGTATCTATTTCAAAATAAATAAAATAACCTCAAGTAGATCATTAGATTTAGGTGATCTTAACAAATCTCTCTATATATATTCCTGCCTGTCTCTTTCCTTCTGTCGCTTTCCTTCTGTCTCTCTCCTTCTGTCTCTCTCCTTCTCTCTCTCTCCTTCTCTCTCTCTCCTTCTCTCTCTCTCCGGCTCACTCTCTCTCCTTCTCTCTCTCTCCTTCTCTCTCTCTCTCCTCTCTCTCTCTCCTCTCTCTCTCTCCTCTCTCTCTCTCCTTCTCTCTCTCTCTCCTTCTCTCTCTCTCTCTCCTTCTCTCTCTCTCCGGCTCACTCCCTCTCTCTCTCTCCGGCTCACTCCCTCTCTCTCTCTCCGGCTCACTCCCTCTCTCTCTCTCCGGCTCACTCCCTCTCTCTCTCTCCGGCTCCCTCTCTCTCTCTCTCCGGCTCTCTCTCTCTCTCTCTTCCTCTCTCTCTCTCTCTCTCTCTCTTCCTCTCTCTCTCTCTCTCTCTCTCTCTTCCTCTCTCTCTCTCTCTCTTCCTCTCTCTCTCTCTCTCTTCCCCTCTCTCTCTCTCTCTCTCTTCCCCTCTCTCTCTCTCTCTCTCTCTCACTCCCTCTCTCTCTCTCTCACTCCCTCTCTCTCCGGCTCACTCTCTCTCTCTCTCTCTCTCTCCGGCTCACTCTCTCTCTCCGGCTCACTCTCTCTCTCTCTCTCTCTCTCCGGCTCACTCTCTCTCTCTCTCTCTCTCCGGCTCACTCCCTCTCTCTCTCTCTCTCTCTCTCTCTCCGGCTCACTCCCTCTCTCTCTCTCTCTCTCTCTCCCTCTCCGGCTCACTCCCTCTCTCTCTCTCTCTCTCTCTCCGGCTCACTCCCTCTCTCTCTCTCTCTCTCTCTCCGGCTCACTCTCTCTCTCTCTCTCTCTCTCTCTCTCTCTCTCCGGCTCACTCCCTCTCTCTCTCTCTCTCTCCGGCTCACTCCCTCTCTCTCTCTCTCTCTCTCTCTCTCCGGCTCACTCCCTCTCTCTCTCTCTCTCCGGCTCACTCCCCCTCTCTCTCTCTCTCTCCGGCTCACTCCCTCTCTCTCTCTCTCTCTCTCTCTCTCCGGCTCACTCCCTCTCTCTCTCTCTCTCTTTCTCCGGCTCACTCCCTCTCTCTCTCTCTCTCTCTCTCTCTCTTTCTCCGGCTCTCTCTCTCTCTCTCTCTCTCTCTCTCTCTCTCTTTCTCCGGCTCACTCCCTCTCTCTCTCTCTCTCCGGCTCACTCTCTCTCTCTCCTTCTCTCTAATAATAGCATAGCATAAATCTAAGAAAACCTTATACTATAGTGTAGCAACATTAAATAACAGAGCGACATTGCCACTTGCTAAACATTTTTGGGTTAAACTCTTCTGATTATCATTGAGTGAACTCCAAATTTTCAGCTTGTAATTAATCTATTTTTAATGAAATTTTTATCACATTTCAGCGAATTTTCGGAATCGAGGCCGCTTCGTTTTATGCAACTAAACAAGGAAATTAGTTTGTTTTTTTTTTTTGTTTTTTTTGCGAGCATCAAAAAACTTATCCTGTTTAAACTAGTAACACTGGTGTAAAACATTTTCCTTGTCTATTTCCTGCGTTGACTTGTTCGCACTCATTTGTCGATGTTTATCAGGCTGTCAGAATAATTATCCACCTTCTCTGTTGTGACTTGTATCGCGGAAGAAACCAACATGGTGCAGATGAAAAAAACACGACTTGTGACAAATTACGATTTTTTTTGTTTTCTTTTCTTTGTTGACATATCAAAATATTTGTGTTGATCAGCATCCAATGACACAGCAAGATTTTATTAATGTTGTTTCTGAATGTAAGCAAACTATTTGACAGGTATTAAACAATTCTTCATTTAAATAACAGGCTTCAAGAAAGATCGCCTTTCTCAGCCAGTTGCAAGATTTAGATGTGTCAGTTTGCGCTTCTTGGATATGATGATGAAAACAAAATATCATACTCTCCTCAAAGAACTTTTCGGGATTCTTATTTTCATTGCAAAATGTAAATCAACAAATCCATTCCTCTTCCTCTCTCTCTCTCTCTCTCTCTCTCTCTCTCTCTCTCTCTCTCTCTCTCTCTCTCTCTTCCTCTTCCTCTTCCTCCTCCTCTCTCTCTCTCTCTCTCTCTCTCTTCCTCTCCCTCCTCTCTCTCTTCCTCTCCCTCCTCTCTCTCTTCCTCTCCCTCCTCTCTCTCTTCCTCTCCCTCCTCTCTCTCTTCCTCTCCCTCCTCTCTCTCTTCCTCTCCCTCCTCTCTCTCTTCCTCTCCCTCCTCTCTCTCTTCCTCTCCCTCCTCTCTCTCTTCCTCTCCCTCCTCTCTCTCTTCCTCTCCCTCCTCTCTCTCTTCCTCTCCCCCTCTCTCTCTTCCTCTCCCCCTCTCTCTCTTCCTCTCCCCCTCTCTCTCTTCCTCTCCCCCTCTCTCTCTTCCTCTCCCCCTCTCTCTCTTCCTCTCCCCCTCTCTCTCTTCCTCTCCCCCTCTCTCTCTTCCTCTCCCCCTCTCTCTCTTCCTCTTCCCCCCTCTCTTCCTCTCCCCCCCCTCTCTTCCTCTCCCCCCCTCTCTTCCTCTCCCCCCCCTCTCTTCCTCTCCCCCCCTCTCTTCCTCTCCCCCCCCTCTCTTCCTCTCCCCCCTCTCTTCCTCTCTCCCCCCTCTCTCTTCCTCTCCCCCCTCTCTCTTCCTCTCCCCCCTCTCTCTTCCTCTCCCCCCTCTCTCTCCCTCCTCTCTTCCTCTCCCTGCCTTTTTCCTCTCACCTCCTTCTTCCTCTCCCCCTCTCTCTTCCTCTCTCTTCCTCTTCCTCCTCTCTCTTCCTCTCCCTCCCTTTTTCCTCTCACCTCTTTTCCTATCCCCTCTTTCACCTCTCTCTAACCTCTAACCTCTCTCTCCTCTACATTCCCACCATTCCCTGCCTCCCTCTCTTCCCCTTTTCTTCTCTCTTCTCCCTGCCCCTCTTTTCCTCTTCTCACCCCCTTCTATCTCTCTCCTTCCATCCCTCTTTCACCCTCATTCCCCTCTCTCTCAAATCGGTCATAAACTAAAGTTTATTTCCAATCAAATATGATTGGATTACAGAAAGAATTAATTTTATTAGCGATTTATGTGTGGCATTTTATTTGGAGGATTGTGGGGGGGGGGGCTCACCCTTTTAGGCCAATCAAACATGACACCTGCATAAATCTAAGCAATCTCAGCATATTTTACACTCAACCAATGCCGGTTCCATCTTCCAGCATTTTCTAACCTTGCTACAAGATTATTTTCGTTTTACTTCATTTTTTTTTTCTCCTTTTATTTCCCCGTTTCTTTTACTGATGACTGCATCATGTTTTCGATCATTGTCATCGGTGTCGTCATTGTTTATACTTCATTAGCTCCACAAGATTTTTATTATTTTTGTTCACATCTTTTATTTGCACCATCAAATACGATTACTAATTTGTATTTTCCTTTTCTCTTAAATTTCAGGAAATTCTTTAATTAAATGTGGCCAAACCCAAATGCAAATTGGAAATGCTGAGAAGGAATTTGTTCTGTCTGCCTGCAATAATTTCCTGCAACCATTAAAGAACTTCCTGGAAGGGGACATGAGAACCATCCAGGTAGAGACATTTACTAATACTCCCTTTCTTCCACAGTTTTTTTCCTTTTCTTTTCATTGTTTTGTTTTTGTAAGCTTCTTTTATTATTGTTTTTTAAACTTTGATTTTTCGTTTCGGTATTTGTCCGTTTTTTTTTGTTGTTTTTTTTTATAATCTTATGTCTAAAACTGCTTATCTCAATATCACTGTCTGTCTTGGTTGGTTCTGGATATGACCTGAAAGATACCATTACTTCCAGGTCCACTATTCCTCGGAGTGGTAATGTACAATTATTTTATTACACATGAAACGATTTAACAACTTCTGTGTTGTTGACACAAAGTAGTAGTACTATGCTCAATTAGTTGTGATGTCTGTTTCTTTCATTCTATAGTAGTGGCAGTAAAGTCATTCTTTCTGCCTTTCTTTTGGTGCGTTGATAGCAGCAGTGTTGTTTCTTGTTTCTCTTTTTCTTTAACAGCCGTAGGGGTCGATACTTGAGCCATTATTATTCCTGATTTTTATAAACCACTTCCCTGATGCAATTGTGTCCAAGATGGGTATATTTGCTAATGACACCACGCTCTATTCTTGACATGTGGGCCACATATCCGATGCAATGGCTGAATGCTTAGAAGATGACCTCCGGTCTGTAGTGGAATGGGGACATAAATGGATGGTAACATTTAATGCTACTAAGACAAAGCTCTTTTCCTTTAACAATTCTAAGAAACCTTTTCAACCAACGATTGACCTAGCTGAGTGTCCATCACTCAAACTCCTCGGCCTAACATTCACAGGTAACATGAATTGGAAGAAATACATAGAAGATATTGCCAAGGCTGCTGCAAGGAAAGTGGACCCTCTCTACCGAGCGAGAGAATTTCTTACACTTACCAGTATCCTATATCTCTACAAAGTCATCATTCGCTCACATCTGGACTGGTGCACCAACCACTAGCCTCTCCTTTTTAGACAGGGTCTAAAAAGGAACCTCTAATCTAATAGATCCCATACTATCTACCACGTTCTAACCCCTGTCCCATCGCCCCAATGTTGCATCCTTGTGCTTGTTTTACAAGTATCTTAATGGAATGTGCTCCAGTGAACTTGCTGCACTGGTGCCTCCTCAATGTAATTACCCCCCCCCCTCGATTGACCCGTCAGTCAGCAGAATCCCACCCCTTCACTGTAGAGGTACCCAGATGCTGGAGGGCTTTCTACTCTAATAGCTTCTTTCCTCGAACTACTAGCCTTTAAAATTCCCTCTCTGCCCTCTGTTTCCCTGACTGTACTAGCATGCAAAAGTTTAAATGTAATGTGAACAAACATCTCACTGCACAACTAATTCACAGTAGCGCTTACGTCTTGGTGGCAATTGCCTTGTTTGGAGTGAATGAAAGTGTTAAAAAACAAGTCATAGCCATTTTTAAAAAAAAACATTATTTTTTGCTGTGTGGCTTTTATGTTCATTGTATAAAATTATTTTCTTTTTACAAATAAAATTGTGTTAGTCTACTGCAAATAATTACATATTAATAACATGCTCCCCCTGTCGAGAGGGGAGGCTAGAAGTGCTCCAATCAAAGAGAATGATTTTGCTGTATGTCACTCGAGACTTTCTGTCATGCCGCAACTTCCTGAACACATCAGCTTAAATTAACTTTTAACTTCTTATGGAAAATTCCTCTTTACTTAATCTAGTTACAAAATGAAATTTTCCTTTCTTAAACTATGCTAACACACCCATGTCCAAATATTGCTACTGTAGTACCTATTAGGGTCCCATTTATAGATAAATAAATAGAATTTATCCCAGGCACAACATTAAACTGCCTTGGCCTTTCTATGTCCTTACACGACCCCCATCACCCTGAAATCCATCTTTCTACTTTTTTTTTGTGCAATCTCTATTTCAAACGCAATTAACTTTTTAAGTTCTCCCTACCCCCACCAGCTTGCATTCCATGAGGAGGTTCCGGTTTGGAGTCGGGGGTGGGGACCTTTGTTACCATTTCTTCCAAGTCCACTCTGAACCAGAGTGATAGTATCTGTCAGTGTCTCATCTATGGGTTAAATAGAATTTTTCATGGGCACTACACTAAACTGCCTCGGACATCCTTAGGCAAGGTGTTCACCCCTGTCCCATCTTTCCAAGCTCTTTCTAACTTCTTTCTGCCTACCCTATTTCCAAACCCTATCAACTACTAAAGTTCGGTCTCCCCCTCAACCATCCTGGGTATGACACAAAACTGGATGCGGTGATGAGGCATTAATTTGATAGCATTGGGGAATGTGAAATCACTCCTTAATTGCAATTAGTCTCAGGTTCACTCTTACAAAGAGTTATAGTACCTATCAGTGTCTCATCTATGGGTTAAATGGAATTTATCAATTATAGATTACTTATTTACAAATTATATGCCTACAGAACAAATTTTAAAACCATTCATATACAAAATAAAATCTATTAAATATTTGAAGATATTAAAAACTCTAAGCATAAAACCTTTTACTAGCAATCCAAACTGGCCTGTTCATGCTGCGAAAATGGGTAAAAACAGTGAAATTTTCGTAAAATTAAACTTATATCTCGGACATTTTTCAACTTATATCGATGAAATTAGTATATAAACAAAATTTAATCTTTCCTCTTTCTAATAATATAATTTGTTTTCTTGTACAATGATTAGTTTTTTTATTTGAATTATGTAACTATGTAACAAATGAGTTTAGTTTCACTTTTTTATAACAACAAATTTTAGTTTTACTAAAATAACCTTTCTATTTTCTAAGATTTCTATTTGCCAATGAAGTTAAACGACGCCAGATCAGGAGAAATAGTTTACCACGTCAGTACGTTATTGCTATCACATGGAAACACCAATTCTCATGAAATCACTGAAGTTAAGCAATGTTAACCTTGAATAATAGTTAGGTGGGTGACCATTTAGGAATATCAGATGTTGTAAATCTGAAAGTGGATATAAAGTCTTTCGCCTCCCCAAGCTATGTATTGAAATAGTAGGGTAGACTAGACTCAAACCTTGCTAGGACAACTTATCGAGGAAAACTCCAAGGTAACACCAGTTCTTACCTGCTCATCCCAGCATTGCTTCCAGTTGTCTTTGATTTTTTTCCTTTCCACTAGATTTCAGCAATGCTAGAATGGAAGAAGTGGCGGATGATTGTGTAACCATTGTATTGCTATAAACTCATCACACAGTATAACTCTATTAAGGGGGGATTTTTTTCTAGAGCAATAGGTCTTGACATATTAAAGACCTTTGATAAGCTTTGGTATAAAGGTTTACTTCACAAGCTTGCTAGTGATGAAATATTTGGAAATGTTTTCTCAACCATCAAATCCTTTCTCTCTGATGGGTTTATAAAAGTAGTAGTTGATGGGCAAAAGTCTGAAGCACGTAGTATCAATGTGGGTGTGCCTCAGGGATCCATTCTGGGCCCAACTCTCTTCCTGATCTTCATCAATGATCTCCCAAATCACTTTCTAAGTTCATTCGTTGACATTTATGCGGATGAAACAACCATCTGTGGCAACACTTCGAAGAACATTAATGATCACGATCTTTCTGATTCTTTCTCTTCCAGCCTGCAGAATTTTGTGCAATGGGGGGGAAAAAGAGGTGGCTGGTTACTTTTAATGTTTATAACCAAGCTTCTCTCCTTTTACCACTAACGCTCGAATCATCACTTTGCCCAAAATTAAATGAATGGCTCTCCTTGAAGCACCCCTGTCTTGATAAGCTTCTAGGACTGACCTTCATTCGAGACTTGAAATGGAAGACTTACATCAAATCTGTTTGCTAAGGTCTCTGGTAAAATGGTTGGATCATTCTACCCCTTCAGAAAGTATCTCACTCCTGACACAATTCACTACTTGTATAAGAGTCAAATACGCCCTAAGATGGAGTACTTTTACCATATTTGGGGAGGTACCACTCGGAACACCCTTTCCTGTCTTAACAGTAAAAATCCGGCTTTGAAATCTGGTAGGGGATGTCATCTTCTCTTCCTTACAGCCTCTTTCTCACAGAAGCGAGTTTGCTAGTCTTTCTCTACTCTATCGTTATTTTCATGGCAGGTGCTTGACTGAGCTCCAATCTATGCCCCCCCCCCCCATAAAACATTTACAACAAAAACTCGTCTAGCTACAACCACTATAAATAATTTTTCTTTCTTCCTCTGTGTACCTAAGACTAAATGAAACTTCCATGAGCAAAGTTTATTTCCAAGTACTTCCCGTCTGTGGAACACAATACCATGAGACTGCTTCCCAGCTGACTACAACAGGTCATTTTCAAATCCAATGTTGACAGATTCTTGTTGAGCCATCCTCTTAAATAATAAAATTCTGCTCAGTTTCACCCATCGTCTTCAATCCTCAGTCTCACCGTCCACCTGGAAAACTTAATTAACCCTTGTCCTCGAGTTACGTTTGGGACTTGATAAGCGGTGACTCGTTAGTACATTTTTTTTTAAATTTAAAAAGACACTCTTTCGGAGAGTATCCTTTGTTTATTGAAATGGAAGGGAACCAACAAATCCGGTGTTTAATTTATTCAGAAATTGAAATCTTTTTGCATTATTTAATAGCTAAATCTTGTATATAAAGTAGAGGTAGTCTGTTTGTCGTTTTTTTTTTTTGCGATTAATAGCTTACTTCCTACAACCTCAATACTTAATTCTGTTTCGACTAGTTTATAAATTAAAAAGAAAATTATTATAATTTTAGCAAAATCTTCATTCAGGTTTGATATTTAGAGTGCTGCAAGCGTCTCAAACTCCGGAGTGAACAACACCAGCCAACATCTCACACCTGCTCTCCATGTGGGCCAATCCAAAAGGTTGATATCAGTCGGGTTGCATACAGTCAAATCACTTCTTACACACTACCATGCTCCCTATCGCCTGGAATATCTAGGCGTGTTCTGGAATTGATGTAAGAGGTGGAATGCTGTATATGGCCAAACCATCGGAGATGCCAAACGCATAAGCTTTTGATGAAGTATGGTTGAACGGATCCTTTTCTCCAGTTTGCAGTGTCATGTCCACCTGATCATGGCAGTCATTATACCAAAGCTATTGCAGATCAGAAGTATTTGGAACCCATGTCTCACTGCTCTGCAAGATGGCAAAGCAAAACACAGGCTGAAAAGATTTTACCCAAATCTTGAAGGAAATGTGTCTAGATATGAGGATTGGTAACAGCTTCCTGAACCTTATTAGCTTTATTGTATACCAGTTTTTGTTGAATATTACTTGGCAATTCATCTACACTTTAAAGTATATCCTATTACCAATTAAATTGAGTTATTAGATATGATTGAAGAATGATGACCTTTTAAGCTCAGATATGAACCCCATTGAGTGTAGAGATTTGATTGGTTAGTTTATGTGACATAGGAAAGATTTGAGGTTGGATTTCAGTTGCTGAAGAAATCATAATGAAACCAGGTATAATGTAAGGTCTGGAAAGTGTGGGGGGGGGGGGGCTTTGAATGCCTGTGGTGATTGTCCAGCAGAAACAACTTTTAGCTAAGTGAATGGAACTCCACTCTCTTAATTGAATAAAATACAGGTTGATACCTCCCACCTTTAAAAAAATAAATAAATAAATAAATAAAAAATAAAAAAATAAAAATTTAAAAAAAACGCCACCCATGTTAAATTAGTTTGGGGCAGACAAAGGTGTTGTAAGGGATGAACAGTAGTGTCAACAGAATGATTGGTTGGTTGTTTTGTAGCAGCATATCGATCCTGTAAGTTCATTCAATGACATGAAACGTTATTTATCTTAGATTCTTATGTGTAGGTTATTTGCAGTGAATTGAGTTGTATGGTTTTTCTTATTATTATTAAACGTCAACTGGATGAAGCACCCCACCACACTTCAGATGACTCATTAGAATGGCTGCGGGGGACACTGGTGATCGTCTCAGTAGGAGATATGATCCTGAATAGGCTTCACACTCACCGAACCATAACCCCCTAAATTTTTATCTATGGGATTATGATAATGTTCTAATTTACTTGCTTCTCCATTAGGGCAGTTTGACACAAGGTCGGTTTTTAATGTAGAGAAAATCCAGCTCACCAAAAAGGGGTATTCTGGATGGGGACAAAAAGATTTGCTTCAGTTTAGAAGGATTTCTTCAGTGAGCAAGGATGGAAAAGATGAAGTGTAGTATCTTTCTGAAAGATACTACACTTTGCTCCTAGTCAAAAGGCTAAGAAAGCAAACAATCCCCAGACTATTCCTGAAGTGAAGAGGGCCATCAAAGCCAAATTCAGGGCTGTGCCAAAAAAGGAATGGGTTGGAATTATTGACAATTTTGCACATTGTATCTAGGTGTGTTTGCAACGCAGATGTGCATATTTGGAACATATCATTAAATGGCAGTAAAACAGACTGTTGGACATTCATGAATGAAACTTGGTGGACAAGTTCATTTGTATTGCAGAAAGGGTTGTTAATTTTATTAACGATTCCAATGGTGCAATTTCTTTTGGGAGGGTGGGGGGTCATCCTAGATATTTTAAGTTAAAATCATTGCTGTTCTTCATGATGATAGCAGATACCGGAGTGTTCAAAGATCTTCAAGAAGAAAACATCACCTCTGGCCCACAATAGACTGACAACAGAATGGTCATCTCTGTCTCCATTTAGGATATGACCTTTTAACAGATTAGCACTGAAGTGTATAATCTTGAATTACAAAGCTTCTCTATTGCCCCCTGGATCAAATCTTCAAAGATTTTTGTAATTGAAATTCTCTGACCTTATTTGGTAGAAGGACTACTTCTAAAGATGACTCTCACTGGTCGTAGAATGGAAAACATTAACAGAAATAGTAATTTGCTTTCATTATTCATGTCATATGATTCAATTTTATATTCATAGTTTTTATTTAATGTAGGAATAAGTAAAAAATATGTGATTACTTATAAGCAGAATAATCTATTCGAACATACTTGAATACTTTGACTTTTGTCTTTGTCTGCATGAAGTTTGCAAAGGTTTTAATTTAAATAATTTTCCTTGCCCTGGATTTTCTTCCACATTAAAAACTCACCTTGTGTCTAACTCTGTCCTCATGGGGAGGCAAGTAAATAGGAATCTTGACCTCGATCATTGTGAATGAAATTGAAGTATATCAGATAAAACATGACTAAGAGGTAAAGTTTAAATTTATATAATAAAAAGTGAACGTATGTGTGTCCGGTTGCTTCAATTTATTTTTATAAACAAGGAAAAGGAGGCTTAATCTTCATAAAAACTTATAATAAAAAACGGAAGGGAAAAATTTCTTTCACTTTTAATATAGATACAAAAGTATTCCATTTTTATAACAGAACAAAAAGAGTTGTCTTTTTCTTATTGATTAGTTTCGTTTCAATGATTTCAAGGTGAAACCTACTAGTTTACAATAAAACTTTTAAGTAAAACAATTGCTCAGGAGTCTTTTTACTATCATTTTTTTGTTTCGCTTTGTGTGTGTATTTTTTTTTTTTTTACTAAATCACTTTCTTAAATAAGGTGTTTAAAGTTAAATTTAATTGTTATCATATCGTTTTATCATTAAATTATTAATGGAACAAAATTGTTATAAAACTAATTTTCTTATGGTTATACTGTTTTTTACTCTCTATACGATTATTATGCAATCTTTTAATACATAAGGATTTGTTAAAAATTTTAAAGCCAGTTGAAATTACTTTATATTCGGCAGTTTAAATGCTTCTAAATTAATTTCAAATTTAGAAGGTTCACAAAGTAATTAATTTTTATTTTCAACAATTAACAAAAGATTAAAATGGCTAACTTGCTTACGAATAAACGCATGCATTCTGGTGAATTTAATTTACTTTTTTTAAATAGGATTTTCTAAATTTTGTTTCATTTATTTTATTGCATTTTTGATTTCAATAAATATTCGATTAATTCAATTGTCATAGTCACCAAAACACACACACACTTTAAGTTGTTTTATAATTTTATTAATATAGAGATTAATTTAACTGTTTTTTTATCAAGTTCTGTTACTTGTCATATGCTAAAAAGCATATGGGAATTTGATACAAAGTTTCTTATGATATTTATATAAACAAAGGGCATTTGTCTCTGTATGTGCATTCGGTTAAACCTCTCAAGCAGGAATATTTAGACCAAGAGTAATCATCTGTCACTTGACTTTGGACATAGGTCGCAATCCAAGGTTCTTCAAGCATCTCGTGTTACATAGCATGGATAACCAAGTGTGTTGGTCCGATGCTGTGTCATAGTGTTCTTTCTTAGAGAGGCAGGGATTCGTCTTTTACATAAGAGACAAATGAAATTTCGAAATTCTCTACAGATTCCTGAATTCGACAAAACGCACATGTAAACAGTCAGAGGTTATGTTGGCCAAAACGTTGTGAGAATAATATTTAGGATGAGGATGGAGCAGATGCTAGTGTGATTGCAAGAGTTAGGAGTGGATGGAGTAAGTGCAGGGAACTTTTGCCTTTACTAACCAACAGTTTTACCACTGTCAGCCAAGGGAAGAATCTATCGGGCATATGTACGCAGTGTGATGATGTATGGAAGTGAACCCTGGCCAGTGAGGATTGAATACCTACGTTGCCTGGAGGGAAATGATATGAGAATGATATGATGGATGTGTAACGTAAGTCTTAAAGACAGGCTTAGATCTGATGAACTCAGAGGAAGATTAAATCTGGACTGTATAGGGAGATGTGTGCAGAAATGGTATGGCCACGTTGAAAGAATGGATGTGAGTTCTTGGGTTAGATGTAGAGCAGTTGAGGCAGCAGGTCCAGTTCACAGGAAACGGCCAAGGAAAACATGGGAGGAAGTGATAAAAATGGACTTGAAAGAGAAATAAATAAAGACGTGTCCAGAGATACATTAATTTGGAAGTCAATTTCTTCGAGCCATCCAGCATGTAAAACGGACGTTAAACCGAATATGATTGACATGATGATGATAAGAGTATTATTTAAATAACCCAAATAATACAGGTAATGATTTGTTAATTCAGGTGGGCTTCTGTTTGTTGGGGGAAGCTAGGGTGGTCAGGGTGGTCTAGTTTTATGTAGATTGTCATATAAAAATTGTTTCGAAGTGTAAAATGTTATCTCACTTTATTTTCAACATCAGTCTCTTCTTTCTTTAATTTGCAGAAAGAGAAGAAACTTTTGGAGAATAAACGTCTTGATTTAGATGCGTGCAAAAATCGACTACGCAAAGCTAAGACGACAGCTGGCCAACAACAGGTACCATTTTTATTTTCTCATTTGTACTATTTTTATTAATACAAAAGTATTCAATGTTTAAAACAATAATTCCAATATATTTGTGTGTTATGACTTTTATAAAATGTCATGTCTGGTGAAATATAAAATCTTGAAAACTTTTTCATCAATGTTTTATTTTTCTTGTAGAAATGATTCCAGCTCCATTTTATTTTATTTTTTCTTTCTTTCCTGAATTTTTAAAATCGTTTTCTTCAACTGAAACAATTGTAATTTTTTTTTTTTTTTTTTACAAAGTACTGCATTGATGTTACTTTTACATTTATTCATCCTATAAGAACGTAAATTTATATGAATTAGCATGATACAACTTATTAACCGGATCGATTCTGTTGTCGGGTTAGGATTCCCCAGTCTAGAATCGGGTACTTTAGGGAGGGACTATGTGAAAGGTGCCAACATCGATAGTGAAAGCGGTGTTATGGAAGCGAAAGAATTCAAACTTGGCATTCTCAAATCGTCAGTCCTCGCACAGCAACTTTTCATAACCTCCCTTTGGGGTGATTTAATGTTGAAATGCAAATTTTTTTGTAAGTGATACATTGTATAGGATTAACTGAACACAAATGGTTATTTTACCTATAGACAGGGGGGGGGGGGGGGATTTGTGGATTCATACCTTCCCAATGGTATTAGTGTGTAATTGAACAAACTAGATCTGATAGAATGTGAAATCGCATATTCCATACCATTTATCCATTAGGTTAATCGCACACCTAAATTAAAAGAAAAGAGGGGACGAAATTTTCTCTTTCTCTCTCATTTATATATATATATATATATATAAATAACTTCCCACTTAAGATGCTCCTATAAATCTGGCCCCTAATTCACAGTAGTCCTTTACGTCTCAATGGCAGTGTGCCTTGTTTGGGGTGAACTGCAGTAAAAACAAACAAAAAAGAGTTTTAAAGTATGAATTTTGACCGGCTTGATTCTTTCATTGGCATTGGTTTCCCTAGTTCGTTTCTAGAATCAGGTACTTACAGGAGAGACCACATGAAGGTTGCCAACATCTTTAGTGGTGTAATGGAACTGACAGGATTCGAACTTGGCATGCACAGATTGTCAGTCCATGTCAGTATCCACTTCATCACAACCACCTCCCATTCATCCTATACGACAATATGAAACAAATTTTGATACTTTGGTTAAAATAACCCATGCCGATTCAAATTTCTGAGACAGTTTGTTTAGGAGTTCTTGTGTACATTAAAAATGCATAATTTTATTTATAATTTAATTTTGTTTTCTCTATGGCTTGTTGCATATCACATTTTGAACTAGAAATATTTAATATCCGAGCATGACACAAACGACAATCTGGAAAACGTCCAATACTTGTGTCATTATCATTGAAAAAGATTGTAATAGTTATTAGGTCTTGGATATGACCGTAAAGTACATCCAGTGGTGATGCCTCAATTGGGCAGCTTTGGGGAGCATAGTCACCTTTAGTTGTTACTACTCCCAGATCCACTCTGACCTAAAGTGGTTGCACCTGTCAGGATCCCATCTATAGATTAAATAAAAACTATCGTTTACAGACTATTTATTTGCAAAATATACACCTATAAAATATACACCTATAAAACAAATTAATCTACAAGCCAATAGTATACAAAACATGTGTACGGTTTCAGCATAAGATGACTCAACGATGGTTGATATACTGTAAAACCAAACAATAGTTATGAACAATAAAAGATGTAAAATTTAAATCATTTATTTCGAGTTCAAATCCTATTGGTTCTATTGTAGTCATTTATGCACTTATGCTGTTGGGAAAAATATGAACCCTAAATTTCTACCCAACTATCGGTAAAATAGCACCTTGTGTTCAGTTAATCATATACAATGAATTATTTACAATAACTTAAGAAGGGTTAATTTGGCGCTATAGTCAAAACAATGTAAAAGTCATTCATAACTGTGTTCTGGGAGGTGGCTGTGGTGAAGTGGATATTAATGGGGACTGACGACCTGGGCATGCCAAGTTCAAATCCTGTCGGTTCCATCACACCGCTTATCACTATAGATGTTGACAACCTTCATATGCTCGCTCCTCTAAGTATCCGATTTTAGAAAGAATCAGAGAAAACCAATGCCAATAACAGAATCAAGCCGGTCAAAAGTCGTACCATGCCGATTCATATAAATTTAAGTTTTATAACTGTCATTCTAGCGTTTCTGTGATGTCGCCAAAGCAAACCATTTTAAAGAGATCAGATGAACATACCAAAACTAAGAAAATTATATGGTGCAACAGTAACAACTGAAAATTCGCTAGTCAGAATCAAAATTTGATCTCTTAGCCTTAATGATATTTAGGTCCAACTTTTAAAATCTTACAAGATAACTTTGTTAGATATAAGTATGATTGGATTTGTATCTTTTTTTTTTGGGGGGGGGGGGTAGTTTTTATTTATAAAATATGTATTTTGTATGCAATTATTATTTGAATATTATTTGATCCTCTCCTTTTCAGTTTCTATAGATCTTAAATAGTTTTGAGTTTAATATCGTTATAAGTATTTACATGAAATATATTATTTTCCTAAATGTTAACCTGTTATTTTAAGATCTTTAATTTTATTGCAAATATATATTCACATTTTAAATTTTTTTCCTCTAGTAAACACTAATAATTGATCAGTTTTATTCAAATTAATCATTTTTTGTTTCATATCCATATTCATGTTCCTATTTCCCTGATGTCATTTTTATTTCATTGAATGAAATTAAATTTCAGAAATTACTCATTTTCTATTTTTAATAATTTTATTAAAAAGTACTTTTTATCATAAAAGTGTAACATATTTTATATTCCATCTTGTTTTTATCATATAAACGTAATTGTTTTTTTTTTAATGGTACATTTTTAGATTGCCTTTATATGTGGATACATCATAAGAGTTATACTAGAAGATTACCCGTCTCAGGATAGGAAAAAATGAATTCTACCTAATAGAACAGTTTTGCACCACTTTTATATTACCTTACGAAGATTAAAATCAAGATATAATGACATTAAACCTTATGTTTAGAATCCTTATCCTAATTTTGATCAAAATCCATTACATGATTTTGATTCTGGAAAATGTCTACAATTTAAGGCTTAAGCTTAAGGGGTCTTAAGAAATTGAAATTCAGGGAATCTTACTTCATTGGTGTCTAATGACTGTTGATCAAATGTAATGCAAATCTGAAATATTATAATTTTCAACTAGGTTTTTCACATATTATACTCCCCAAAAACCCTTAAAATACTCCAAAGAAACTGAAATTTGAGGAATATTAATTGATGTCTAATACCTATTAAAATTATCTGAATTTTCTCAGAGGGTTTCTACCCCCTTTGCATAAAACAAAATTAAACTAAATATAGCCCAAATTTGAACCCTCTTAGCATCTGTGTTCTAAAATTCATAATGATCGGTTAATTAGTTTAGGAATGAATCTTATACTTATAAACATACCTAACTTGATAAAGATATATATATTTTGTAAAAAAAAGATTTCTGTTACTCAATAGTATATGTAAACAGATTGAGTTCATATAACGCTTGAATTTCTTCTACTGTTTGTTGCCACAATCGTTCTCGGGGCTTGACCACGTTTGGATGTGACCGACCGTTTGGCTTTCGAATCTCGGTAAGGTGCACTTGCTATGTCTAACCACACTGAGTCATAGACGATGAAACAACTGTCTGTGGATGACCTACATATATATATATATATATATATATTGTAATGATCAAAAAAAGTATTAGTATTAAAAGCATTTTAGGATGTAACAGTGAAAACATCCTAAAAATGCTTTTAATGCAAATACTCTATTGATACTACAACCAATCACATCATTCCGACTCAAAACCATCACTAAACATTAACAAATACATGTTCTTTACCCACCCCATGAAGATGGTTCCGGAAGTAACCAAAATTACTAGAGTACACAACGAGTATGGCTAAACTCGAAAATTAATCTGGCATCTAGAAAGGATCAAAGAAAAAATATGCAGACATAAGTCATCTGTAACATGTAACGAAATATGTCTTCAAGAAAAAAATACTGCCTATATATATAGATATATATATATAGGTAAATAATCAATAATTTTTATGATGTATCTGCATATAAAGACAATTTTATAATTGGTTTTGTACAATTGGTTCCGTTACCTAAAAAGAAACAAAAACAAATGTATACATTGAATTGTTTATACAATTGTGTTTCTGCAAAAGAATAAAACTGCAAAATATTCCTTAAAAATTCAATTTATATTTCTTTTTTCTTTTTTGTGTGAAATCAAGCAATTGATTATGTATGCATGTTTTGTTAATTGTTTGTTTAAAAAGGCAAACAAAAACATCTTTTAATTTAAAGGTAAACTATGGAGTTTCATCTTTTTCAGATATAAGTGTAAGAATTGTATGTTTTCTTTTATTGAGAGTTTCATTGTCAATGAATCCCAAATGTTAAAAATTTAATTATTCTTATTCATAATAAATCTACAAAAGTTAGTTCTAGTTCATGGTGTAAGCAGTAAATAAAATTACATATTCTTGTCTTTTAGTTGGTGAAAACAATTATTTTTCAATTCTATTTTAGAAAAACGTATATTTTATAATTCTATCCAGACTAAATGAATAAGTGCAAAAGTTTTCTTTCATTTATAACATCTATATTATCATCAAAAGAGCTCACTGTTATTTAAGTCAATAAGTCTTTTGAAATACTGTATATATAGTGGAGAACAAAGACCTAAACACAGCTGTTTGTATGACTAGTCTGCATACCTATTTTTTAAACAGTTTTTTTTTTTAATGTTTGGTGTTATTCATTTGTAATTTTGTTGGCCTATTTTTATATATATATATATATATACATATATATGCAATATTTTTGTATATAACAGTAATTAAGTAAAATAATTTAATTTAAAAAAAAAGGATAAATTAGTAAAATCTTTCTTAAAACATTGTTTATTAATTGTTGAGGGAGATAATTTAAATGAATATTATTAGTTTTTCGAATGACAATAGATGTATATTAAAGATATGTAATGCAAGTTATACATTTAAAAAGAGTACTTAGAGGTAGATTAATAGCCACTGGATGGCGGTTAGTTTTTTTGCTTGTATAATACTAAAACTAACAATCTTTTTTCTTTGCATCGGGCGAATGAGACAATAAGTGGTGTAAGGAAGAAAATGGAAGGGGGGTTATTAAACACAAACGTCTAATGGTCTAAAGCTGTACAAGGAATATATTTTTATTTTATTTTCAATTAGACCCTAAAATTTTAGTATTATATAGATTGGGGCATGACTAAAGGAAGCAAATTGTTAGTTTTTATTAATAATGTAAAAGTTGAGTATGTTAAACACTGAAGAGTCGCATCAAAATAGTTCAGTTTAGCAGACTGAACAAAAGAATTCATGCCCTTCTTAATTAAATCTGAAACCAAATGAAGAAAAGATCTATTTAAAATTATTCATATAGATCACTAAATATATAAAAGGAGACAGCGTGGCAGCAAAGTCTGGATTGGTTATCAACTCCGACTATGGAATCGGCAAGCCAAGTTAAAATCACGTCATATCTATTATGTTCTCTTGTGCATCAACACTAATTAGGAATGGTACCTCCACCTTAACTATGGTCAGCATTTTCAATGAATCATTTATAAGAGGTATTGTTTTGGCATGAAATAATTTTGGGTTTATCTGATAAATTATTTATCTCTCTCCCACAAGGTCGGGAAAGTGGGATTTGAAAAGCCAGCACCCAAGAGGAAGAGCAGTCTGGGCGACTAAAAAATTACTGGACAGCCCCGTCTGTATTTTTCTGACAGCGGCGCCTCAGGCGACCAGCAATAAAACACCTCCTTCTGAAAGAGCGAGAATTTCATCTCTGTATTCATCCTCTATTCTTTAATAAAGACCAATGTGTATTTATTTGTATATACATATATATATGTACTTCCATCCAAACACAAAAGTTAGTGAGTAAAACGTATGCCTTTTTCTAGGCCCTGGATTAAAACATTTCAAGTGGTGAGGGTAAGCGATAAAGCAAATAGCAAGTCAGACATCCACCTTACCTCAGACTCACTTTGCCACCTGAAATGAATTCTGAAATAAATCCTTCATTCTATAATAAAATGGCAACGGTGGGTGTTTTTTTATTTATTTAATTTTTAAATCATCAGAAATGATAATGATTTATATATGAAAAATTTAATTACTGATGTCATTCCCTGATTTTATATGAATATTTTAGTAATATATCTAGATAAATAGTGAGTGTGAACACTAGCGAAGCATAATTTTTTCATTATTTTTGACAGAGGCTGTACTCTAGTATTATTATTTATTCTATAAAACTTTTTCTTTTAAAATTCAGAAGTCCGAGATAAATCGAGAAAGACTGATGTTATTTCGAAGTTTTCCTTCTTCTAGAGTAGTTGCACAAGTGTTGAGATTCTAGTCTACCTTATTATTAAACAGATAGCTAGAGGGAAGATATGTTGATTCATACCTTTCTCAAGAGTATTATTGAAAGTGATACACTTGGAGCCAACTCAATCCACATTGGGGAATGCCATTACAAATCCAAATGCAGTATCCCCAGCAGAACGCTGAGCTCACATTCTTTTAAAATTAAAATTCAGAAGTCTGGAACAACCAGAAACAATGCAAGGAGAAACCGAAAGACTAGTGTTATTTCAAAATTTTCCTTCTCCTAAACTAGTTGCACATTGGTTAGAGTCTAGTCTACTCTATTATTTAACAGACACCTGGAGAGAGAATATATGGATTCACACCTTTCCCAAGAGTATTAGTGAAAGTGATGCAGTAGCCAGGATAGAACTCGAACCCAACAGTCCGTGCCTGTAACCACTACACCACGCTACTTCAATCTGTAAATCAACAGAATGCAACTGTCAGGTTTCCGAAGACCCAACTCAGATTCTTCAGCTTTGTAATATGTTTACTTCACCACTCTAAGCTCTTCATGACATGCGTCTTCATTTCACCATCATTGCTTTCAATGTGGGCGGCATTGATCCTTTCCTGTCGACTCAATACATCATTCAATCCAAATGTCCTTAACTTTATTGAGAGAATTACAACGATGGCTTCTCGCTCACTCGCCACAAAGCCATAAGTTATTTCAAGAAGACTATTTTTCTTTTCTTGTAAGTATTTATTTTTTTTATCGTGTATCTCAAGCTTTTAGTATTATATTTCACATTTTTTTTTATATCGTTTCTTACTATTTGGTATTAAGGCAATGCTCATACTTGTTGGGAAATAAATATTCAATAATCCAATAATTGCGCATTTGATAAGCATCTAACAGATGAAGTTAACTTGCCGGATTTTCAAAGTCAGACTATCTAAAACATTCAGTGTGCAAAGAAGCAAGATTATCAGAGTTTTAGTATTATATAGATGACTAGCTGCACAATCCAGCATTGCCTGGGATCCATTATGTTCAAATTTCTTTTGTACATATTTAGATTTAATAAGAACAAAGCCAGATGTAAGAAAAAAGAATTGGAAAAAAAAAGAAGCAAGTGAGGAACGATAATTCGGTAACTTTCTGGATGTATTATTAAAATATCTATTAACCACCATAAGCGTTTAAGGGCACAAATATATATACTAATGTACAATGTAATAACGTTGACCCAATGGGTCATGGGTCATGTTAGTAAGATTATAAAAATACTAGAAAATTACCTGTCCCAGGATGGATCAAAATGAATTCCCCCAAACAGAACAATTTTGCACTATTTGTATAGCCCCTTACGAAGATTAAAATCAAGATAAATGATACTAAAGCTTATGTTTAGAATCCTTATTCCAATTTTTATCAAAATCCAACATATGATTTTGATTATAAATTTGTTTTAAAATTTAAGGCATAAACTTCAGGGGTCTTAAGGCATGAACTTCAGGGGTCTTAAGGCATGAACTTCAGGGGTCTTAAGGCATGAACTTCAGGGGTCTTAAGGCATGAACTTCAGGGGTCATTAGGCATGAACTTCAGGGGTCATTAGGCATGAACTTCAGGAGTCTTAGAAAGAAATTAAAATTCAGAATCTTGCTTAATTGGTATCTAATGATTATGGATAAAATTCAATGCAAATCTGAAATATTTGAATTTTCAAATGGGAGGTTATGCCCATATTATGCCTCTAAACCCCATTTAAAATACTCCAAAGAAACTAAAATTTGAGGAATGTTTATTAATTGATGTCTAATTAGATTAAACTAAATATAGCCCACATTTGGACCCCTTATACCAAGCAGCTGTTTCAAAATTCATAATGATCGCTTAATTAGTTTAGGAGTGAATTCTCTACATAAAAATAACCCTAACCACATACCTAACTTTATATAAATAGAGATATGTAAAAAGATCAAATATTTAGTGAGCATTAATTATTGGAGTGACATTAAGTCTTTCTTTCTTGCATTTATTTATAAAGTTTAAATAGAACAATTAAATTTGAAAGAAAATCATTAAAAGGTCCCATGTTAAAATAGAACATTTATCTGGGAGCATTTTAATTGTTGCAATTTTTTAATATTCTGCTTTCTAAGGCTCAAAGCTCATGCGACTGATGCCTAAGCCCAGTTTTATAATGTTAAGCGGAAGGGGTAGTCTGAACCTGTGACAGGATGCTAGTCTGTTGCTGGTTATACTCCCAGCATAGCTGGTACCTATTTATACATCTGAATGAAGCATGTTATTCTCAATTTCTTTGTGTGGGTAAACACTTATAATTGCTCATGGGTTTGGATGGAGAAAGTGTGCAAATCAGACACACAGGCAATTTACATCTTTAGACTAGCAACAATCATGTGCTAAGAATGTGCATATATTTGTTAATATTAAATTCTTATCAATATTCAGAAAATAAAAATGTGAGAATATAAACTAATGTTTCAGAATATTTTTTTTTTTTTTTTTTTTAGATGAGGATTGATAATTTGGATTATTTGAATTACTATTCTCATCCCAACTGTTATTTCACAACGTTTCGGCCGATGTAACCTCCGATCTTTTTCAGGTGCATCTTTTCGAACTTGGGAATGTTTACGTTGATCTTGAGAACCTATACAGAATTTCGAACTGAACCTTTTATTTAATCTGCAGTAGATTGTTCTCGTTCCATCAGCCATGACCGGGTACAAGTGTTAATTAGTAAGTTATTCTTAGTTATTATCAGCTGTAGTAAGGATCGAATCTTCAGCCTCCAAAAGATTGTCACTTAGAACTGATTGTTAATAAACGCCTTTATCCATTGCGTCCCATGTCCATGGACAAATAATACATAAAGTAATGTCGTGCAAATAAGATATACAGTAATATCTCTGAGAACTCTGACATAGTTTTGGTTACAGACATGCAGACAAACTCTTAATTTTCCTTATTCATGTTAATAATTTTTTTATGTAGTTAGGGAATATTATTTGTAAATGTTTGGCAGTCTATGATGAATGATTATTTGTAAAGGTTTCCGGTTGATAATTAATGATTATTTTACTGGCCAATCAGAACAAACGATTTATATCGGCCTCTTAGTATGATATTACATCCATCTGGCAGTGAATTAAAAACGTTAATATGTATTCATGTTTGAGATTACTAAGTACAAGTCAGATATGCTACTTTAATTTATGCATAAATTCTTTGCTTATGTCTCTGGGGGGGGGGAGGGGTCAAAAACATGAGAAGCCTACAATTTGATGGATTCTGAAAGTTTATGTATAAATTCCAACCGTCAGTTGTCATGGTCAATAGCACACTTCCTGAGAGTCCAACGTTTAAACTCCTTGAGCTGACATTTTCATGCAACATGAAATGGAATTAGTACATAGAAGATGCTGCCAAGTCTACCGCTAAGAAGGTAGGCTCTCTCTACCGAGCTAGAAAACTTCTCACCCTTGCCAGTATCCTATATCTCTATAAAACCACCATTCACCTATTCATGGAGTATTTTGCCACTAGCCTTTCCCTCCTGAACAGGATGCAAAAAAAAATTTCTGACATAACAGGTCCTGCACTGTCTGCCAATCTCCGGCCCCTGTCGCATCATTTCAGTGTTGCATCCCTGTGTTTGTTTTACAAGTACTTCCATGGAATGTGCTCCGATGAACTTACTGCGCTTGCACTTTCTCAATGTAAATACCCCCGACCCACCTGACTAGCAACAAAATCACACATCTTCATTGTAGCCGTCTCTTGTTGCTGAAAGGCTTTTGAACCGCTTGCCTTTGGAATTCCCTCCCTGTTTCCTAGATCGTACCAAGATGCAGAAATTTAAATGTAATGTGAATAAACATCTGGCTGCCCAACTCCCCACCCAGGTCGCCCTCCTATAAATCTGGCCCCTATCACAGTAGCCCCTTACGCTTCGGTCAGAATATGCCTTATTTGGGGTGAATAAAAGTTTGAAAAAAATAATTTTTTTTTAATGATGTTGGCTTTTGATTGATGAAAAAAAAATAGCATAATTGAAAAGAAGTGACTGAACCTTTCAAAATAAGACCCTCCCCACTCATCAAACCAAAATATTTTTTTATGTCATTTGAATTTAATAATGCATATCTACCTGCTACTTTATTGAAATAATTTAAAATCCATTAAGAATGTTTGGTTTTTTTTTGGTTTTTTTTTTGCATCCACACAAATTTATGAGAGGGTCGGTCGGTCTGCCAAGCTTAAGTTTGAAATAACATCGATTACTAAATGCAAAAATTGATTGAAATCTGGGAGGAGGAAGGAAAGTAATTTATTATATGTGACAACACGTCTATAATAAACTGCTCTGTCCATCTGCATGTCTGGTGCACTAAAGTTTGAAATAGAATTTTTATGTCTACATATTTCTATAAATTAGTCTTTTTTTTTTTTTCATTTTATGTACTAATGAGTCACCATTTATCAAGGCCCAAAAGCCACTCGACGATAAGGGATACTGACTGAGTTTATCAGGTGGACAGTGAGTCAACACTGTAAGGATTTGTAACGAGGGTTGAAACTGGGCAGAATTTGATTACACAAGAGGATGGCCCAACAAGAATTTGTTAACATTGGACTTGAAAACAGCCATGTTGTAGTCAGCTGGGAAGCATCCCGTTCCACAGATGGGTAGTTCTTGGACGTTTCATTTAGTTTTAGGTACACAGATGAAGAAAGGAAAATTATTTACAGTGGTTGTAGCTAGACGATTGGAGCTCAGTCGAGCACTTACCATGAAAATGACGATAGAGTAGAGAAAGACTAGCAACGTCTCTTCTGTGAGAAAGAGGCTGTAGGGAAGAGATTTCAAAGTCAGTGTTGGTCTGTCAGGTTTAAATAGAATTTTTTTATCGCTAAATGTGTAGATTGAATGGATGCATGTTAACAATGGATCTTCTTTTTGTTTTTATTCTAAAGGATTTAAAAGCTGATTTGATCCGCAAATAAGTACACGTGTGATGATAAGGAAAGATAGGAATGGATTATGTCTAAGTAACGTAATCTAAAGAATCTGGCATTGTTCTGAAATTTTTTAGATGTGCATTAATAATTTGGATTTAATCGGACTACTGTTCTCATCTTGGATGTTATTTTCACAATGTAATTGCCAACCTTCTGCAGGTGCACATTGTCGAACCCGGGAACTTTACAGAATTTTGAAAAGAATCCTTTATTTAATCCATGGGGGTAGATTGCTCTTATTCTGTCACCCATGACTACTGAGAACTAATGCTAGAGAAGAACGGTGGAGAATAAAACGACTCAAAGAAGCAGCGCATATGCTGAGCGCCAATGACATTCTAAGTAAACCTAGTATAGAATTTAATACAATATGGCAACCATTAATTATAAATAATAGATTAGAATACCATTAAAAATATATATATATTATATGTGTGTGTGTATGTATATATATATATATTTAAATGTTGAATTAAATTAACGATAATTGAATTATCGTTTAATAATAATCTATCGTGATAATATAAAGCTCAATATATTGAATAGAGCAATTAATTCTAGAGATGAAAGATGAGAATAAAAAAATTGTAAAGATACAATATTTATTAAAACATCAAAAGTTCAGAGCAAGGAGCTTCATATCCTTAATCCATGGATTTTCAAAGATAAACTCTTCTCATCAGAGGATAGGGAAAAGCCGACAATGTAATTGTAAATATTATCGGCAACATTTAACTTTGAAAATTTTACATAAGGATATGAAGCTCCTTGCTCTGAACTTTTGATGTTCTAATAAATATTGTATCTTTACATTTTTTTATTCTCATCTTTCATCTCTAGAATTATATATATAAGTAGTTAGACTGCATATCTAAAACAAGAATAGGTTTAAAGTTTCTAAAATTCATACTAGAATTGTCTGCAAAAACCTGTGGCGTAACGGATATAAGAGCTAAGTAATAATCAGTTCTAAGTGACAATCTTCTGTTCAATCCTCAGTATAGGCAATACTAAGAATACAATTATGGCTGTTGGAACGAGAACAAGCTACCCACGTGATTCTATTCAAAATGCCATTCAGATTCCCGAGTTCATTGCGAGAATAACATCCAAGATGAGAACAGTAGCCCGAACAATCCAAATAATGCAAACCTGGCATTATTTAGAAAGGTTAATAAACTGAAAGCTTTTATACTAAAATATCATAAATATCATCATGATTTTTGTGTCTTTTTGTTAGTAAGTTATAACAATAACTAGTTGTCCTAACGTTGCCCAGGGGTCTTTATACTTTTTTCTTTTTTTTTGACTATGCCATTTGTTTTTTTACCAAATTATTTTTTTCTCTAAAATAAAATTTTGAAACAAGTGAACGTATTTCTAATGTTTGTTTGAATGCATCGAAATTTGAAAATTATAACGGTTTATCTGGGTCAAAAATTGGAATTTTAAATAAGTGAATGTTTAGTCAAAATGCAGATTTGTTTTCATAGTCTTTAAATCGTTATAATTTTCAAATTTCAGTGCATTAAAACAAACAGTAGAAATACCTTCACTTCTTAGCCACACGTGCATACCTGAGCACAAAACCACTGGAGTCAGACATAAAAACTGAATCTTCGATAAGAACAGAAGACTACAGTTAAGTGACAACATGCGGCTTAAAAAAAATGAAAGAAAAAAATATTGTCTCAATTTTCCTGATAAAGACTCTTATATGGGTCGAAAATTAGAATTTTAAATAAATAAATGCATGTATTTATTAAAAAAATCTGTATTTTTACTAGTCTTTAAACCGTTATAATATAGGATTTTAAAAGTTTTGATTTAATTATTGCAGTATTGTTTACTGCTGAAAACAAATTGTTATAAAACTATAACTAATTTTGTTAAAATAACGTTGTTTTAATCTCCATTTTATAAAATTATGGGGTGTAAATATCTTCAAGAATTTCCAATCTTTTAATACATAAAAATTTACTTTAAAGTAAAAAAAAAAAATTATTTTTTAAAAAAATTTTCTAAGAGTAAATAAGCTAAGATTGAAGCCTATATTTTGAACAGTTATTCTACAATTTTCATCAATTCAAGGTAAACACTAATCATTTGTTGGGATTTGAAATGTGCTTCTTACTACACCGAGCTTAGAAAGTTAACACCAACCCAAAGCATATATAGTAGTCTTCTCTTTTGAATATAATTTATTCAACATGAAACCATATTCTATCAGAAAAAGGTAGAACATAATTTTAAATGTCTTTTTTTATTTTTAATGAAAGTAAGTTTCATCAGATGTGTATTCCATTATTTTGTTTTCTAGTTGCATACCGGTTTCCTTCACATGTTTATATGCAGCCACATGTCTCTAAAAGAGGCTCTGTCTGTCCATTACCCTCAAGTTTGAAATAACATTTTGTCAGTCGTCTGTCATACTCACGTTTGAAATAGCATTTTTGTCGGTCATTCACGCTCAAGTTTGAAATAGCGTTCCCTTCACTAAATGTTCAAATTGAATGAATACTTGTAAGAAATGGGTATCAAGAAAATTTCAGTACTTACCTCGTCAGTCCTGAGTATCGACGGATCGTTCAGTCTTGGAAATGACTGAAGCAGTTTACGATTTGAAAGCCGCAAAAAAATTTTTTTTTTTAAACAGACACTAAGCATGCGAAGGGTTAGATTAGGATTTTTAAAAAATAGCCCTTCAAAAAAGAAAAGAAAAAAAAGGGGGGTTTTCAAATCGTAAATTGCTTCGGCCATTTCCGAGACTGACGATCCGTCGATACTCTGGACTGACTGGGTAAGTACTGAAATCATCTGGATACTCATTCCGTACTATCGAATAGATACATCTATAGAATAGCTGTTTGTATTTTTTAACTAAGGATGCGTGAATAAGATTATCTGTAATCTCGCTCATTTAGCTGCTTTAGATCTTTCTCCCTTAAATCTATTATCACATTGGACACTGTCGGGTCTCATCCAGTAAGCAGCGCTGGCCATCACTCTCCCTTCTTCGTACGTTACAAAACAATCGACTTCTGCTTGACCATGTGATTATTATTCCAACCTTGAATGAAGTGGAACAAATCTTTTACCTCTCAAATCGATTGTGTTCCAGTCAACAGTGTCAGCTGTGCCTAACTCCGACGATCGTAGTCCCCCCCCCCCCGTCTTTCCCCACCTTCCGGGCTCGCTGTTTCTCTTACGCAGTCCTGCTTTCTTCGCACATGCACTTTACTCCAAACACTTCCGCCAAAATTGATTTTTCTGGGTTCATCCTTGGAAAACGCACACACGAGCATACTCGTCTGTATCTATCTTTCGTTACTATTAATCGTGATCTCATTGCAGCCGCTACTATGATCAGTTGTGAAGGTTTAGTCGGCTTAGATTTTATTATCGTGTTTATTCTTTCTTTCCTTTAAGAAATGTTGCTAGCCTCTATCTACTGTGTCGTTATCTTCATGGTAGGTGCTCGACTGAGCTCAAATCCCTGCCAACACACACACCCTGTAAAACATTCACAGCAAGAACTCGTCTGACTACGACCATAGCAAGGAACTTTTCTTTCTCTCTCTTTGTACCAAATACCAAATGAAGTCCACGAACAAAGTTTCTTTCCTATAACATACCATTTGTGGAACAAGATACCACGAGTCAGCTTCCCAACCGACTACAGCATGGTCGTCTTCAAGTCTAATGTAAACAAATATTTGTCGAGCTGTCTTCTTGGAAAATCTAGACATCTTAAGTAATCCTCTGCCTATTTCTACCATTATTTCCAATCCTCTTGTAACGGCGACCAACGTCCAACCAGCAATCTTTTTAACCTTGTCCTCGAGTGACCCCCGGACCTTGATAAGCGGTGATCTATCAGTAAAAAACCTTATTGGCCTCCTTGACGAACTTTCCATGCTGCAATAGTCATATAATAATGCTCTTGCATCTTCATTTTTGTACGTACGTTATCGACTTTCACAAGCAATTTTATAAATTAGATTCTCGAATGATCAAATGCAATTGTTGAGTATCTGATGTCTCTGGCTGCCAAAAATTTAGATTTTATCTATTTTAAAATGATTTGTTCCAAAATCGAATAAGACATCATAAATAGAATTTTGTTGTCATCGACTTGAAAAGTGATATTCGTTTTATTTACTTAAAGAATATTTATCTGACAATTCAATTATATTAACGGTAAGAGAGAGATTCTTATAAAAAGATTTAAACTGTTTAAATAAATGCATTAGTAAAAATTTTATATTTTAAAACATCTTTAGTTAACAAATATTTGTATGGTAGGTAAGCAACTGTGGAATTTTCATGGGGTCTTGCAAGTAATTATTAAAGCTCTAGAAGTAAAAAGGAAGTATTATAGAAGCAGAATCGGAGACATTTATTTATTTATATATATATATATATATATATATATATATATATATATATATATATATATATATATTACTAATAGAATACTTGTCCCAGGACGGGTATAAGCAATAAATATAGCATTAGTTTTTAATTTTACGGGGGGGGGGGGCTCGAGGCGGGAGGGGGATAGTACGGTTTCGGTGCCCCCCCCCCCTTCTAAATGGTAAAGTTTACAAAAAAAATAATGTTCCTATGTTACGCACCCTATTGCCTAGAATACATATTTCATAATTCATAAGTTCAATAGTTTAGGATTTTACCAACTACATACACATTATTGACACTTCTAAAAATCTATTACTTAATATAACTCAAAATTTGATGTAGAGCAATTATTTTCTCTATTAATCTTTTTGTATCTAACTTATTTTATAAATTTTTTTTTTTTTTTTCGAATTCGGGGGGGGGGGGGCTTAATTATAAAGTTTACAAAAATAATAATGTGACTGTTACTCACCGTGTTGTTAGAATATATATTCCAAAATTCATAATGATTCTTTCATTAGTTTCAGAGATAACCCTGTGTATATATATATATATATATATATATATATATATATATATATATATATATATATACGCATTCCTTAAACTGCCTAAAAATGTATGACAATCAAGCCCCACCCTCATCATAGGATTAATTGTGGCCTGATTCAACAAATAAACCGGATGATGATACCTAACTTTATATATATATATATATATATATATATATTTTTAGCCAAGTTTTAATTTTTTTATTAGTTTCATTTTACACAAGTAGAACATCCCATTTAAAAATTTGTTAGGATTTTCATGTTTTTTCTGGGGGAGGGGGGGGGGTCTGATAATTTATTAGAATAGTATTTAAAAAAACAATTCTTTGGCTTGAAGAAAATTATAATTATTTTTTTCCTTCAATTTTGAGAGATGATATTTCCTCATCTAGTTTGTTGTCATTTTGGTGTCCTTCCAGCCAAGGAAAACAGTCCAAACCGGATAAGTAAAAATACCTCATCTCTGAACTCCTGAGTATGACCTTTTAAAGTGGATTTGAAAAAAAAAAATCTTATTGTTAGTAAGTATCGCTTGTAGTAAGCATTGACCTTCACCTTCCGGAAGACTGTCACTCAAATATAATAAGTAGTAATACTACATATTTAGCCAACATTAGGTTTAAAGCTCCCAAAACTTCATACTATCATTCTCCACATGGACACATGATGTAACAGATGAAAGCATCGGTTAAGAATCAGTTCTAAGTAACAGTCTTCTGGAGGTTGATGGTTCAATCCTTATTACAGACGATAATAACTAAGAATAACATGAAAATTAACACTTCTATCCGATCATGGCTGATGAAACGAGAACAATCTACCCCTGTGGATTAAATCAATGGTTCAGTTTAAAATTCGATACAAATTCTCAAGTTTGACTATGAGGTTCTCAAGTTCAGAAAGATGCACATGAAGAAGGTCAAAGGTTACGTCATCTGAAATGTTGTGAATATAACAAGCAACATAAAAATAGTAGTCCAAGTAATCTAAATAATACAAATGATCAATCCTTATCTAAAAGAAAGAAAGAAAAAAAAAAACTGAAACGTTTTAACCATTTGTAACAATTTACTCCAGACGAGAATCTTAAACACAAATCCGTGCACTATTTTCACAAAACCTTTTTTAATTTTACATGCAGATAATCTGTAAAATGTATATCTTAATTTTTTATTTTATAAGTGACTAGCCGGAAGACTTGGCAGTGCATGAGGATTGAATAAGGGAACCTTATATCTTCCTTATGCCATATTAACTTTTTTTTTACTCTTCGGTTTGACATTTTATATATTCAATTTTTGAGGTGGGGCCCAAAGATCTACTCAGCATTGATTGAGTAAAAGGGAGTGGAAATACTTCCAAATATTAACTCGTCATTTTGGAGAGCTGATTGATTTATCAACGATCGCCTGAGGCACCTTTATCAGAGAATGCTGACAGGTCTGAACATGGCAAATTGTGCACCCCTTCAGAGTGACCCTTATTTGAGAGTTGACCCCCCCCCCCCACTTGTTAAACCGATTTCATGTCTCACCTTGCTGCAGTGGTAAGTGAGTAAATGACCTTGGTACAACACTCCAGTAATGGGGATCAATGAATGTGGTTCGCTTCTTTTGTGGTCCGAGCCGGGGAAGACTATGTTCTTCAGATACTTTGCTCTTGGGCTGACACAATGACCATTTCATCTTTAAAAAAAAAATATTAACTGAGTTAAGTAAAATAATTATAAGTTGCTTTTGGTTGTTTTCAAATAGGTCATGAGGGATATAAAGACCCTATCTCGTAGGACCTTAAATTATTGTTTTCTTGCTACCACTCAAACTGAAATTGATCGTATCAATTTAATTCCTTTCTATCTAATCACACAACTAAACCAACCAATTCACGATCTACCTTAGTATCAGGCGATAGGTGACCCTTGATTCAATCATACATCATCGTCACCATCATCATCATTGGTTTAATGTCCGTTTTACATGCTGGCATGTGTTGGACGGCTTTAAGTAATTGACTTCCAAAGTAAAACCAGTCTTTAGCCAGGTCTTTATTTATCCTTCTTTCCCTCAGGTCCATCTTTATCAGTTCCTCCCATATTTTCCTTGACCTTCTCATGTGAACTGAACTTGCTACCTCAACTGTTCTACATTTACTAACCCAAGAAGTCTCATCCATTCTTTCAACATATATACCATCAAAGTCTACTCTTCTGCACACATCTCCCTATGCTGTCCAGATTTAATCGTCCTCTGAGGTCATCAGAACTAAGCCTGTCTTTAAGACTCACATTACACATCGATGGTATCATTCTCATATCATTTCTCTCCATGCACCACATGTCCTCAACTCTCGCTGGCAAGATTTCACTTCCATACATCACTACATACCTATGTAACTCAATCTACTTTCCGTAAATCTAAAACAAATTAAAGCTCAAATGTCTGCATGAGAAGAAATTCTACGTTTTGTTTTCTTTCTTTTCACACTTATTAGCATAAGAAAATCGTTATGCCAAAACGAATTTCATTAAATAGAAAGTCGTTATGTATGCATTCTTCTTTAATAAACCGAACAAACTTTGTAGAATAAAAACCCCAAACGATTTTAGATGTCTCCAAGCATCTCTATAAGAAGCTCTGTCCGTTGTTGCATCTCTCCGTCCATTGGTCTGTCACGTTTTGATTTGAAGTAGCATTTTTAGTGCTAAACACAGATTGAACGAACGCATCTTATTTTACATATGTCCAAGCACTTCGATAAGAGGCTCTGTCACTACGTCTGTCTGCCACGTTTAAATTTATTAATCTAATTTTCTTTGGTCTGTCACGCTTAAATATAAGATAGTTTTTGGTCTGTCACATTTAAATTTGAAATATTTTTTTTGGTCTGTCATGCTGAAATTTAGAATAGTTTTCTTTGGTCTGTCATGCTAAGGTTTGGGATATAGTTTTCTTTGGGTCTGTCACACTTAAGTTTATAAATATAATTTCCTGTTTATCTTTATGCAGACTTTGTTAAATGTAACTGTCAATTATTCTAATGTGAGCATACAACCTTTTTTTTCAATGGTCAGCTGACAATAGAAACGTTAAACAATGTTCTTATTCATAAAATGGGCATTCTTTTTTAGAAACCTTTTTTTCTGCTTTTCTCATTGTAAATGTTCAGGCAATCATTTCTTCAAAGACTTGAAAAAAATATCTATCAATAGAGGGTGTTAAATTGAATAGACCAAAATAAAAACACGTCTGGATTGATGAGTCAGAATCCTTTATTACAGGGGCAGATTGGGGCTTTTTGGAAGCTGGCCAAAACTCCTGGTGGGCTGGTAGTAGATTTGAGAGTTGCCCCTCATTGGTTGGCTGATAACATGATTTGTCTCCCTCGTTGAAGTTTCTATCCTGTCTTACTGGGCAACCTACTATGCCTCACATTCGCTGGATATAGATTTTTTTTTATATCTTTTTAAGTGTTTATTTTTAAATAAGCTTTTTTGGTGATCAAATCATAGAATAATGCGATGTAGTACTTGATACTGACATTATAATATTATCTCTTCATACCAATTTGATATAGTCTCAAAATGTCTAATTGGTCAAATTTCAACATATTCTAAGTAGCTTACAGTGTCCAATCCTGTCAACTGACGGCTTTTAGTCCAAACTATAGCCTACATTAATGGACCATTCTATGTTCTCCTACCCACCATTGATATACACAGGCATGGCAAAAATAAACAGACATCCTTATTATTGATAACGAGGACTGTCAGATGGTCATGATTGACTTAGGTGAGATTGTAGGGGAGGAGAGGGGCGGCACAGATGGACGATGGCTTAATCGTTAAGTGTACCACAACCTCCGCTAACAATAAAAGGGATGAGACGTGTGATGACCGTGTTAGCACCAAAGAAGGATAAACTAGTAGGTAGGTAGTAGATACTATTTATTTCAAATAAATAAATATGTTTTTTAGTGAAAAGTTTTGATTCAATGAGTCTACAGGATGATGGTAATGATTATCCTGGCCGGAGTGTCCTTTTGGTCTTTTCATTAGAAGCTGTTGCTTTTTGGTGTAGCTGCTGTTATAGATCTTGGCTGGCAAGTTTTGTTAGGGGTGCCGAGTCGAAAACGGGGTGGAGGCACGACAAGATGATATTGACTATTTTCCCTCACTGATGAATTAAGCAATCACTCACTCAGTTAACAGTGGGAAATGGAATACCGAGCTTTGCGACGATTTGACTGTGATTAAGTCCACCTTTAGATTGATCTATAATATGGCTCCTCTGAAACTCTGACAATTCTAACGTGTCTTTGGCTCATGCCATACTTAAATGGTGGTATATGATAGATATATTGATATCTGAAACACAAAACATGTCAGTATAAAATATCGATTTTTAAACTTTTACTGCTGCTTTGTATGGCTTCGAATGCTGGCCATCGATGAGGGAAGCAGGAAGACAAAAGATATTGTGTTGGACTTCCAGTTTGACCAGGCTCAACCATATCCGAACTTACATCAATCGTGGACAAAATGAGGAAAAATCGTCTGTGCTGGTCTGGACATGTAATGCATGCAAACGATGACACCACCATGAAAATGAGATTCAGGATGGAAATCCCTGGGGAAGGCCGACAGGATGGATGAAACAAAAAGGGTTTGATACCCTTCAATAAGATCTCAAACGGCTGGACTTAATCCTGACCAAGCCTTTGACCATGTATGGTAGAAAGAAAAATGTATTCTTTGTGGGATAAACATGAAAGAAAATGGCGATCAGTCTTTGAAACTTTAGATCTGCTGTAGATCTTGGTTGGCAGGAGAGAAGCTGATTTTGTTTCATTCGTAACCAAGTCAGCCATTTAATCTTTTGTTAATAGTTAAAAGAAAAGAATGAGCTACTCTGTGACCCTTCAAAATTAGTTTTAGAAGTGTGAAACATCGATATTTTATACTAAAAATACAGCTTCCAAAACTTTCAATACATGAGAATTTGTTAAAAATTTTAAAGCCAGTTTAAATAACTTCCTATTCGACACATTCCTTTCAAATTTTGAACGGTCAAAAAGTAACTTATTCTTTTTTTTTTTCAACTATTAATAAAAGATTAAATGGCCGACTTGTTTACAAATAAACCAAAATGCATTATGGTGGATTTAATTTTGTAATTTTTTTTTTAATAGTTTAAAAAACTTATTTTACACATTCATTTTTTTTATTTAACTAAATAATCGATTAATAGTAAATGAAAAATAATTCAGTATGTAATTATCTAAGTTACACTAACACGAAATTAAATCCGTCAGAATGCATTGTTTTTTTGTAAGCAAGATAGCAAAGAACGTCGTTAGTTTTAGCCGTATCTAGATGATACTCAATTTGTCATGACACAATGACTCCCAGTTATTTTTTTCTCCCACTTGGACCACACTCCCATTTAAAAATTGACCTTGTTTTCGCTCCTGAACAAACCTAAAAAAAAAAGTGGGCAGTCTATTATTTAGAAAGAGTTGGGAGAGCCTTATTAATCGTTTTTTGTTGTCCCACTGCCAATGAATTTGTAAAAAGTTATATTTATGAATAAAATTTAAATTTTCTAAAAGCACTTTGGGGATATTTTTAAGTGGGATGGCCCCTAGAGTAAATGTGGTATTGTGGTGACTGAGATGATTCTAGCCAAGAGTAAGATAGTCAAATTTGTTACATTAGACCAAGGTGGCCATAAATCCCCATTTTCACCAACACTTTTGATGACCTTGTACCTAATTTGTGACATTGTACATTTTCTTATAGCAAAGAAGTAATTCAATGTGTAGTATCTGTTCTGTCCTCTGTCAAGCGAGGAGAAATCATTCTTGACTGGAGCAATTTTTTATTTTTGTCTCATCCAAAGTGCTCCTTTTTGGGGTGCTTGATGTCCCCCAATAAAAACGGACTTAGTAAAAGATGAGTCACTTGGTAAGATAATTGCAATTTATGGCTAATGAGAACAATTCAAATGGAATCCTTTTTCAAACATAACTCAATCTCAAAACTAATGAATATTTTAACATGTCTTTTGTGTGAAAAAAGCCTAAGGAAAACAAACATTTAACTCAACTTTAGTATAATAATATATAAATTGGTTTCATATTTTATAATTTAATTTTCAATCTTTGTTCTTTAGAAAAATGTATATCTTCTACTTATGTAGCATCTGTATTTCCTTGTGCGATTAAAAAAAAAAAAATACCTCCGTCCAACCAACCATTAGTCCGCCCCCTCTCTCAGTTCTCCGTTTGTTTCTGTCATTTTCTCACTGGCCGTTTTATTTCCGATATTCTATTTAAGAATGCAAATAAGTTCGCTTTTGTGCTGAATGCACATCTTGAAATATGGTCTATTCATTCCCTTAGGGTTGTATTCGGATGATTCTCTCTCCTCTCTCTTCTGTCGCTCTCCCTCACTCTTCTGTCGCTCTCCCTCTCTCTCAATAGAGATCACTTTCTATAATAATAGCAGCACTTGTTCAGGTTAAATCAATAACTCGTTCTGTCTATCCATTTTGAGACCCCAACCACCATCACCACCAAAGTGTAGGTGTCTATAAAACCACAACTTTAATGATATAAAAAAAATCTGCCTATTAGCTGTATTTTCTCTTTCTATTTTATTTTTCCTTTCCTTCCTATTTGCGTTCTGTTTGTCTCTCTCTCTCTCTCTCTCTCTCTCTCTCTCTCTCTCTCTCTCTCTCTCTCTCTCTCTGTATATATATATCTCTCTCTCTCTGTATATATCTCTCTCTCTCTCTCTCTCTGTATATATCTCTCTCTCTGTATATATCTCTCTCTCTGTATATATCTCTCTCTCTCTTTCTGTCTGTATATATCTCTCTCTGTATATCTCTCTCTGTATATCTCTCTCTCTCTCTTTCTGTCTGTATATCTCTCTCTCTCTCTCTTTCTGTCTGTATATCTCTCTCTCTCTCTCTTTCTGTCTGTATATCTCTCTCTCTCTCTTTCTGTCTGTATATCTCTCTCTCTCTTTCTGTCTGTATATCTCTCTCTCTTTCTGTCTGTATATCTCTCTCTCTCTCTTTCTGTCTGTATATCTCTCTCTCTCTCTTTCTGTCTGTATATCTCTCTCTCTCTCTTTCTGTCTGTATATCTCTCTCTCTCTCTTTCTGTCTGTATATATCTCTCTCTCTCTTTCTGTCTGTATATCTCTCTCTCTCTCTTTCTGTCTGTATATCTCTCTCTCTCTTTCTGCCTGTATATCTCTCTCTCTCTTTCTGCCTGTATATCTCTCTCTCTCTCTTTCTGTCTGTATATCTCTCTCTCTCTCTTTCTGTCTGTATATCTCTCTCTCTCTCTTTCTGTCTGTATATCTCTCTCTCTCTCTTTCTGTCTGTATATCTCTCTCTCTCTCTTTCTGTCTGTATATCTCTCTCTCTCTCTTTCTGTCTGTATATCTCTCTCTCTCTT
>OY744538.1:45070893-45153393 GCA_963556195.1 Sepiola atlantica | reverse complement strand
CACATTTCCCTTTTTAAGTTTTCTGGTACCACACAAAATGGTTGTGAATGCTCAAGGAAGAGGAGGAGAGCATGGACAGCACTGGAACCTTACGACGGCTTATTGCCACTCAAATTATAGAGAAGAACAATGGTCGTTGCTATCAAAAAATCAATGGTAAACGGCAGTTGTGATAACAAAATTATTTGTAATGCTGGAAATCTGAGGAGATTTGTTGTCACTCCAGGGAACACCACTGAATATTGTCAGTGAGCAATCGCTGATAATGACCTGTGTGAGAACTCCGAATGAGTAAATAATAATAATAATAATATTAATAATAATAAATTTAGAAAAAGAAAAAATCTAGCTTTCTACTTTCACAACAATTTCTTTTGCTTGACCCACTGCGCAAACACAATTTTCTTTTGTCCAGAAAACAAATGGTCACGTTCTCCTTGGAGATATGTTTTCATTCTGCAAAAGACTTACTGTATACTTCTAACAGAATAGTTGTCATTGTAAGAATGGCAAACGATGTAAGTTCTTCCGATCAATATTGATTTCTCCTACCAAGTCTGATACATCTTTTCATTTAATCCGGTTTTATTCTCTGCCAATTCCCATTCTTCTACTGAATCTGCTCTTCAACTGAACATGTTGCAAACTATGCAGCAAAGAAAAAAGTTTTAACTCTTAACGCCCGAAACCGCATTGACCAGAAATGATGTTTGTATTCTCAATCTGCCCAACAATGTATGAAATGATAACCCTTTGTTTAAATCTATTTTTAAATATGTTTAAAAGTTCCAAATCCATGAGAAAATAATTCTTACCAGATCTTACATCTGGGTACTGATATTTAGGTACTTGTTCGTGTTTTTCCATAGTCCGTTTTTCACAACTTTTTACTGACCATTTTTTTTTCTTTTTTCGGTGTACACTTACCTATCAGGCTGCTAGAGAATTAGGGAGTAGGTTTTGGGTGTCATATTAAGTTGGGAGCTGTGCAGCGAGATGTCTGTTTACATTAGTTTTAAACCTCTGCGTGTCGGTACAGTCGAGGAAACAGAGTAGGGAGGGAGTTCAGAGGCTGGCAGCATGAGGAAAGAAGCTGCTGGAGTAGAAGGCTCTCTGGCATCTGGGGACCTCCATAGTGAATGGATGGGACCTAGCTGATTGTCGGGTTGTTCTAGTGCATTTGCGTCGAGGGGGCACTAGAGCAGCTAGTTCATCGGATCACAATCCATTGAAGTATTTGTAAAACAAGCACAAGGATGCAACATTGCGGCGATGGTACAGGGGCTGGAGCTAGGTTGATAGTGAGGGACCTATTAAGTTGGCGACTCTTTTTTGGACCTTGTCTAAGAGGGAGAGCCTAGTAAATGATGCACCATCCCAGATGTGACAACAATACTCCATACATGGGCGGATGGTTGCTTCGTAGAGATACAGGATAATGTCAGGTGTGAGGAGTTTACTAGCACGGTAGAGGGAGCCCACCTTCTTTGCAGCTGCTTTGGCAATGTCTTCAATGTATTTGTTCCAATTCATGTTACCTGAGAATGTCAGGCCGAGTAGTTTGAATGTTGAGCTCTCAGGTAGGTTGTTATTTTCCATGGTAATCGGTGGTTGAAAAGATTTCTTGTAGTTATTGAAGGAAAGGAGCGTGTCTGCTGATATTGCATATAGGGGTTTATTTAATGCTGAAACACCAATTGCAAACAATTCATTGTATATGATTAGATGAACACAAGTTGCTATTATACCCGTAATTAAGGGGGGGGGGGAATTATCGGTTCATACCATTGCCATGGTTATTAGTGTGTAAACAGTATAGATCCAATCAGATCTAAACTCGGCATTACAATAGATAAACTTTCAATCATTTATTTTGACTTCAGCATAAATTTCCGTTGTTTTGTTAGTTTATAATCAACTAGCAGGACCCGTTGCCCGGGAGAAATATGAAAGAATGAATGAAAATGTGTAAACAGCCGACAGAACGCAAATAGGTCACATCGTATGGTTTTAGTGTTAAGAAAAAATGTTGGTTTTGAATTGTGAAAAAAGTATGTATCCACAAAAAGCATTACCTCGGAGTGGAACAAAAATAGCAATTGCCACAGTGTAGAAGGATATCTCATTCACTGACCGATTATGGAAAAGGGAACTTCTGTCAGGACAGGATATTTGTTCGATCTGTTATCTATTCTCTCCTTGGTCATTGAAAGCTAATCCTTCTAGACTGCACCAATTTTTATTTATGTTTTTACATTAGAAAATATAATAAACGTTGGTGGATTTTCACCACATCAAGATCTTACGTTGTGTCTAACTCTGTCCTCGTGGGGAGCCAAGTAAATTGGATAGTTCTAAATTGAGAAATCGTATAAAGAAAGATTTAAGAAGTCGTATATAATAGAAATTACCACAATGTTGAAGGATTTCTCATTCATTGACTGCATTTTTTTGTCTGCCCTTGTGGGGAGGTAAGTAAATTTGATAGTTAAAAGCTGAGAGATCGTAGAAGAAAAATTAAAGACTCTTATATACAATAATAGCAATTGTGACAGTGTTTAAGGATTTGTTGTCTTCCCTCGTGGGGAGGCAAGTTATTGGATAGTTTCTGGAAACACGATCGATGGTCATAGGCAAATTAAGTGATGCGTTTGATGCATTATTTTTATTGTCTACTTTAACTGATTTGGTAGGGGAAAAATTAAATCTACTTCATATAGAAGATAAAAGTTGGTTTATTTTTTATATTTTTATTTTTATGTTGTAATTATCTTCACTGAGACTTATGGCCAGCCCTGTACATAAATTTACATCAAGAATAACCATTTTAAAATATTAAAGACTTGCAGTAATAAAGGCTTTCTACCAAAACGACTAAATTTGGCATTAAATAACCCAAAAAAGCTGATATGTTGTAAAACAAACAACCAACCAACCTGTATATATTTAATATTTGGGCTTTCATTGAAAAATTGATTCCAATTTATTTGATTGCTTGATTTCACTTATTTATTATTTTATTTTCTAAATGTTCCTCTGCGATGTGTACCCATTATTTGTTGCTTTTTTGTCTGTTGCCACTGGCGCCTTATTTATTGCAGAAACCATCATTACCATTTTTAACAGCATCTTTTCTATTTGCTTGGTGTTTGTACTTGACAAGCTTTTTGAAAACTGTATTGATTATATATATATAATTTTTTTTAATACAAAACAATGGTCTTTGTTTGACCACTATCTACTTGATCATGGCAAAAAACAAATTCTTTGTTTTGTTTTTGTTTTTTCGGGGGGGGGGGTCGATTTTTTTTTGTTGTTTAATTCGATTATCTACTTGCTTCAATTTCATTGAAAATATTCTTTAATTCTTCAAAGTTCCATAACAAGATGGCTTCTGATGGCTTAATTGCTTATAAGCAGGCAATATGGAATCAATAAACTTGGTCAACAAATGCAGTTAGATCTAAACAGTTATGGACTAATACCATTGAGAAGAAAGGTATAAACCCCTAAGTTATGAGTAAAATAACAGCTTGTGTTCAACAACTAGTTTATAATAGATATTTGGCTTTGACATTTAATGACCCAAATGGTCAATATGTGTGAAAAACAAAGGTTCACATAGACCTCGTGGTGAAATAGATGAAATGCTAAGTGCCCCACCGGACTGGATATAAAAACGTTTGTTCATATTTACAGATTTCTAATGTCTTATTGAAACGTGTTTACTTTTGGTTGCTGATGACATTACACATTCTCAACGCTTGCCGTTTGATGTCACGTAAACATGGAGAATGGTAATTTGTTACACGTGTTTTATCTTTGCGAATGTTTTAACCAAATCCAGCTTGATGGCTGTTGAGCTGTGGTTTGAAGACGATGTGAAGCACTTTTCAGACAGTGACTAGAGATGCCTACTTTTAAGAGGAAGGAAATGATCAAGAGTCATTAAAATAAAATATTGATCTGCCGTTGAAATGTATAAAAATGAAAACAATCTCTGGCTTCATTACAGTGGAATTTGGATGTATGACTAAAAAAAGGCATTGGGAGTGGTGAAAGGAAAAATATATATAGTTAAAAATATATTAAAAAAAATATATTATTTAAGTTTCAACATACATTTGTTTATTTTAGATGTTCACTGGAAGAGTTTAAAGACTTTTATATCTGGACATTTCAAAGTAATAAAAAATATATTCATCTTCAGACGGAAACAACTTGTAGGTTACTAAAAAGAAGTTTCAATTTTTATTTGAAAGTTTCTTTGTTTTTTTTTTAAATCGTAAATTGTTCTCCTTGGGAGAGACATTTAAAAAAATAAAACAAAAAAAAACCTTTCAAATAATAATTGAAACTTCTTTTTAGTAACCTACAAGTTGTTTCCCTCTGAAGATGAATATATTTATTACTTTGAAATGTCCGTATATAAGGGATTTAAACTCCTCTAATTAACATTTAAAATAAACAAATAAATGTTCAACCTTGAATAATATATATATATATATATATATATATATATAACTATAATTATGCTCTATTTGTAATATTGAGCATCCCCAATAGTATTAGTACTCTCTTTGGTATCTGAGAATTTGCTGCTCCAGGTATCCTTAATAGAATAATTATAACGATAATTATTTTTTAATAATATATTATATAAATTTCTTTAAACAAAGGTTGGGGTAGTAGCTCAATAGTGTATACACCATCAGAGCATATGATAATAATTTAGTAAATGTTCTTAATTTGTTTTTAAAAAGATTTTTAACATACATTCTCTTAATGACAAAATTCAACAAGATATTTTTTTAAATGACTTCTTCAGTGAATTTTTTACTATCACAAGAAAAAATCAAATACAACCGTTAACATTCAAAATTGTTCATTTAGCTTATTTGTCCTTTTTTTTTTTACAGACCAATGGGAATTCTTTTTAATTATATCTATATGGTAGAGTAAGATATTCAAAAATTATTTTTAGAAATGTCTGCCATTATTTCTATTTATTAAAATAATACATACAAAATTGAATTTTGAATGTTGACGGTTGTTTGTTTGCTTTTTTTATTTGCTTAATTATGATGGTAAAAAAATTCACTGAAGACTTTTAAAAAAATATCTTGAATTTTGTTATCAAGAGAATATGTTTTAAAATAGGCAGAAACAATTGCTTGAATTAAAATGTTTTTTTTAACACATTAGGTCCCTTTTTTAACACATTAGGTACCTTTAGTAAATTATTATATGTATTTATTTACCGCGTATTTATAATTATATATAGTGAAACCGTGTGATTTTATGTTGGTGTAATGAATGATGACATAAAACAGAAAACGCAAGGCAGAGGTGGTGCAAAAAGATAGCGAACATCACGTATCAGACTCCATGGCACATTGCCACACTCCATCAGCCTACGATAAAAAACATATTTCGTTCTCCATGTCTCCTTCTTTACTACATCACAAAGTAGATAAAAATTTGAAAGCTAGTATGATATATGTATATATAATTAGTTAATATTGGAATTTATTTCTCACAGTATATTATGTATCGTGTTGCTTTTTTATTGACACTCGTGTTTGCGTAGGTAATATCATTAAATATACGCATTTCATTTTTCACTTGGGGATTTTCTTTTATTCCCAGATCTGTGGGTTAAATTAACTGTTTATTTAATGGTATTACCTACACAAACACATGTCAACAAAAAGATATACATAAAAAAGTTGTTTTTTTTCTCGTCTTCAGTTCACTTTTACATTTTTTAGTTGACAAAGAATGTAGAAGAGCTCTAAATATACTAATTGTTATGTTCAATAAAAGTAATACCTACCATATTTTTGGTTTACCTTTGATTATTTATTGATATATATATATATATATATATATCCTATATATATTACACACACACTGGTGGAGGGGTCAAAGTTCCCCAAAAAGATTTAATGATCTGATGCTGGTTATGTAGGGGGCGAACTTCCTTGCATTTGCAGATCTGTATACATACGGTGACTAAGTGGTTAACGACGCAGACTAAGGACCTGGGTGTGGCGGGTTCAAATCCAGTTTGTTCCATAGAAACACTTTCATTAAAACCCACACTTGACCTTGTGTCTAACCTCCTGGAGAGGAGGTAAATAAAATACATCAGCACGTTCCATCCAAAATCCAACCGGGAAGGGCAGGATCCTTCTGTTACCCTTCCTCATCCACCTTGGACTCTGCTATTGGGCAGCACTTGATTGAAAATCTGTGCTGTGCCAAAAAGTATAAAATCGAGTGTTTTGAAGTCTTGCATAGAGCGGACTCCAAAAACCATTCGAAAATTTTGGAGTCCGTCTCTCACCATTTGTAAACCTTCTTTATACCGGCAGAAGAAATCCATCAGATTGTTAAATCTCTTTGGGGAACTTTGACCCTTACCCTCGTGTATATGTGTATACATATATATATATATATAGAGAGAGAGAGAATAAAAATTGGATAAAGTACAATATCAAATCATCAAATAATTCAACCAAGGAATATATAAAACAAACTTTTTTCTTTCCTTAATCCATGACTTAAAGAAAGAAACAAGTTTTTTTTAATACATATTCCTTGTTTGAATTATTTGATGATTTAATAAATATTGTACTTTATCCAATTTTTATTCTCATCATTCATTTTCTTATATATATGCAAGCAATCGATCAATCAACTTAACTCAGTACAATCGGTCCATGGAGGAAAGAAAAAGATACTATCTCGACTTCTGATGTGGCTTTTAAGACCAGCAAGAGATTTGCACAAGTTGAGCATTGAAGCTGATTAACATGCTGTTCGAAATTTAAGCCCACCTGCAACCTGACAGATTTTATTGTAAAAAAAAAGAAAGTTATTAAAATCCACTAGGGATTTTATGGATGTATTTTTTTTTCTGAATGACTTGGCACGTTTTGTGCCCAAGAAGACCAGCCCTTAAGAGGAAGACATGCCACATGTCAGAGACTGCTTCAATCTCCTTTCCAGAAGTGAGACAAGATACGCACATATTTTTAGTTAAAAAATGAGGACATTATTATATCTGCCTTTAATTACTCTTCATCTTTAATTCAATAGAATACACAATACCTTTCCTATCTCTTCTTATTTCCCTGCCACGTCCCTCTCCTCTGAGCCATAGTTAATTCTGTATGAAAAAGAAAAAAGAACCTCACCTACACTTAGTTACACTTTCTTATTCATTTAATAGTTTGACTTTGCATGCAATCTATTTGGGTATGATCTACGGACCTCCTATCTTTAGAGACAATGGATACATGCTGAAATGGAACTTGTGCAATGAAGAGTTTTTAGTGAAGTAATGGTTGTACAATCTCTAACCACACTTCTTGTGAGCCCAGCATCACTCAAGTCTAATGTCAAGGATAACGCAAGACAACTGGAAGCTATGTTGGAATAAGTGGAGAAAGACTGGTGTTATTTTAGAGTTTTCTTTCTATATAACTTGCTCTAGTAAGGCTTGAGAGTATAGTCTATCTTACTATTTCATCCGTAGCATGGAATGGGGGGGGGGGGGGTTAATTCATATCTTTCCCAAGAGTATTAGAGAAAGTGGCCTTTTTACAGCGACTTCCACTTCCAGATATTCTCAAATGGTCACCCATCCAAGTACTGCCCAAGCTCAACGTTGCTAAAGCCATCATGTAAAGGACATGATATTTTGTTTTATAGTATTGTCATTGATCAAGTGGAAAAATAAAACTGGATCAAATGGATTTGAAGCACCCTAGAATGGGCAATGACTAAAAAGACACATTTTGCCTTAACACTACTTTTCTATTTAACTTCCGGTTGAATTATGAACAAAACAATATGATGTATTGAAAACAAAGATGGGTTTATTTACAAAAAGTTTTATTAATAGCCTAAAAAAATACTTTAATTACAAACATGTTTTGTTATATGCACAATTTTAATGAAAAAAAAACTTATTTACAAAACGTTTTGTTTTGTAAACTTTGGAGATTTATAAAAAAAATGCATAGTTTTATTTAATCAAAATGTATAAAGAAACTAAAACAAATATTAAAAAGAAAAAAACATTCAAATAAAAGGATGTTGTACATAGATAGTGTAACACAATTTGAAAAAGGTATTTAAAAAAAAATAACAGATTTTTCATTATAAAAGTCTTTAATTTATCATAAGTGATGACACCGCAGGTGAAAAGTAAAAAATCGGTGTTAAGATAAAATATGTCCATTTGGTTGTGTTTATTCTGGGGTGCCTCAAATTCAGTTGATCCATAAAACTAATTTTTATTTTCTTTCTTCTGACTGTTGTGTAATTCTCTTGCAGCTGAGTTCTTCCATCTTTGATATCGTTGTTTTGTTATTTATTTCTCGGTTTGAATGTCATGTTGATTTATTGTTGTGCTTTCTCTTTGCGAAGCCTGACCCCTACATGAATACTGTCTTGGTGGAGGTAGCTATCACCGTTGAATACCCTAATCACTGTCTGTCACTGTCTGTCTGTCAGCCTATTAGTGCCAGCTTTAATATATACACAAGACATCTGACAGGTCAAAGCTGAAATTAAAGGAATTGAACTTGATATCTTCATTTGGTCTTGCATATTCTTTAACATATGTCAGGTATAGCCTATTATTTTACTCATAGTTACTGTAATGAATAATTCCGTAAAGAAGAGGGGTTGTAGCGATAGAATCTTTATTCGGCTATTTATTTAATACAATCACATTAGGATGCCAAGTAGACACATCTCGATAGTTTGAGGCATTTTAAAGAGTTACTAGAAAACAAATGTGACACGTTGAGTAACCCATTGAACTTGGGTTGGATTGTTTGAATCAGGACAAAGTGAATTTCCAAAGTCAGTTACATTTTTTAAAATAAAAATAAAAATTTCTCCAGCAATTGGTTAAATATATGGTGATGTTCCCTTTCGTTTTATTATGGACTATTCCAATATTTGCATTCTTTCCGTATTACCTTCAATTGTTAATAAACAGAGAATGAGAGATGTGAGTGTACTATAGAAAATAAGAGTGAGGATGGGGTCAAACAATATCCGGTGAGAGAGGGGGATAGATAGAAATTTAATAAAAGATGGGGCACTTGAGTTAATTGCAAATTGTGGATAATTACAACAGTTTTAATGGAAATTTTGTTTTTGGGGATTTTTTTTTTTAAACATATTTAATCTATATTAATATTTTAGCATGTATTTTGTGATTACAATATATAGGGGAAAAAAGCCTTAGGGAAACAAACGTTGATTAATTCAACTTCTGTATAATAATAAAGGGAAGTAATTAGGGCAGTTTTTAATACCACGGTTACTATTATTCTTGGTCAAGAGCCACTTGAAAGTCGATATTTATTTTCCTTCGCACAAGGGCAAGATGTGATAGAAGGTTGTTTTTATGGGTATGGGCAGCACCTTATCGGTACCAGTCACAAAAATAGCATTCTCTCAAAAGTGAGACCATTGCAGAGCAACATGCAATAAATCTGTGCTGCCCTTTTTTGGAGTAGTGGTGGCATAATCACGTTGACACACCGGTTCCGTTAGATCACCAATGTTAAGCGACATTGAGCCTGGTCAGTACTAAATAAGTGACCATTTGGGAATGCCAGGTGCTGTATGTGCTCTCTGCTTATCCTGGCATTGTTTATAGTCGTTCTGGACTTCTCCTTGCCACTAGAATCAAGCAGTGCTGATTCAGGAGAGGTGTGGTTGGGATTGAGCAACCCTTGCTTCACAATTACATGTGCAGACACCCTTACAGGAGGTATCCATTGTCTCTCAAGACTGAACGAAGGTCATGGAATGAATGATGTTGGGTGTACTGCCTGGGAAGGAATATCTTGAAAGTATTACACATATACTTAAAAAAATCACTTTTAAACACCTATTATTAATACAAAAATATCTTGCACAAAGCTTTATCCATCTAAATATCTAATGTCATGTACAAAATAGACCTTTTTTGAAAATAATTTATTGGTTTTAATAATTTGTATAATTATTTTTCTATTTTTAATCTGAATTAATTAAAAAAAAATTTCATTTGAAATTGGATATTTTATCAAATTTTTTTGTTATAAAAATGTTATTTCAATAAAAAATCGATCAATAGAAAAAATCATAATCTGTATGTCACATAGAAACGAAAAATACACACAAGATGTTGCGGGATGACATCATAATAAACGTGACGTTGCTTCAGATGATAGCTAGGGAGATGCGCTGGAACATACAAGCAGTCTCTCTATAATAAGTTAGGAGTTAGGCACAAGGCCAGTTTTTATCTTACTCCCACAAGTAAGATGTGACCCAAGGTTGGGTCGGGAAAGTGGGGGTTTAAAAATTGCCTGGGCAGCCCCGTCGGCATTCCCCGGTAGGGGCGCCTCAGGCAGTAAGCAATAAACTTACTCCTCCCCAAAGAGGGGAGGCGAAGCCTGGGAGGGTGGACCTCCTAGAACTGCACAGGACAGACCCATAGCCCGGCGTAAATCAAGCCCCGAAGGTCAAGACGATACCAGTCTATGGGGGTGCAGTATCCATCTGAGTAGATACAGCTCGTTATATATATTGTTTTGTTATTTTTATTTGATTTTTTTATTATTATTGTTTTTATCTATTTTACTCAATTATCCTTTTTTTTTCTTTTTTTTCCCCCAAGTAACGTTTTTTTCTCATTTAAAATGATTCTTTTTGTTTTTGATCCTCTAGTATAGGATACCATCAGTGGTGAGTGTATTCAGTGAGATGATTCCTGAAATGTAGATTAAAGGTATTTGTCCATGTTGTGCCACTGAACCCCACTTTTAAAATATAACCACCTCCCATCAGAAAATATTAAATAAAAGCAAAAACCAAGAAAAAAATTTTTTTTTCTCCCATCTCTCCTCAAATGTGAACCAGTTGCACTTTCTCACTTTACGAAAGTAATATTTAGTGTTCATGTTTTATTGAGAGCAATTTCTGACTGGTGTTGCGGGGTCTGAGTTAGATTTTGGAAGGAGTCATTTGGAATCATAAGAATGCTAAGAGTCTGAGTTTGATTTTTTTTTTTTTTCTGAAGAATCAACAGATAGTCTTAATATTGAAAGACTTCAAAATAAAGAGTAGGAGTCTGATATTTTGGAATTCTAAGAGTTGGGCTTTATACCTTCTGATTCCGCAACTCTGTTACTGACTTGAGCTTAAAAATTTAAGATATGTAACAATAGATGTTGTATACAAAAGTTGCACTTAACTTTATATTCTGTCTAACGAGAAGAAACATGAAAAATACCAAGAACTTGTCGAGTTGTGTTAGTGACATGAATGGAAGGTGTATTACAACCCAATTGAAATGGGTTGTTGAGGGGTTGCAGGTTAGTCCTTATGCAGAGCTCTAACGAAAACAGGAATAGTTAGGAAGCAGCAAAGAGAAGAGCAATGAAAGGCATTAGTGAAGCAGTAGAAACGGCTTTGGATTTGTTATAAGAGCCGATCTATGGAACATGGTAATACCATAAAATGTGTGAAAAGGAAGCTGACATTCAGATCTGTCAAGTTATGCTCCGTGAAATAGCCATGTCTATTCTGGTGGAGACTAACTACAGGAAGTGTGATTGCTGAAACGATTTTCATTGGTTTATACTGAGCGTCCATGTTACATAGTTTTTTTTTTTTCTGTCAGGCCATTTAGTTTGCAATGTTTATATGGTGTATAATATGAGGTTGGGGCATTTTTCTTTTGAGAAATGCATGGGTTGCTGATGGAGTGGATCTGATGATTTACAACCCAAAATCTACAGTGATATTAGTTCTTCACTGATGATTGGCCTCGGAGCATGTACAAGATGTATTTTACAATATACTTATGTTGTTAGATAACTTTTTTCTATTCTTTAACATTTATTTATGCCTTTTTGGGCATCTCTTATTTTAATCAATAATCTCATTTTTTTCGGATTCAAGAACAAAATGTAGTATCTGTTCTGATACTACACTTTTATATTTTCTGTCTTCGGTCAGTGAAGGAGAAGTCCTATTCTACACTGAAGCCATTTTTATTTTCGTCCCAATCCAGAGTGACCTTTTTGGGGAACTGGATTTTTCCCATATTAAGAACTGACCTTGTGTCCAACTCTGCCCTCGTGGGGAGGCAAGTAAATAGGGGCACATACTGACGATGATTATAAGACAAGTAGCAATAAATGACAATTGGTATGAGTATATTCCACTCTATAATAAAGACCAATTTGTATTCATTTATATATAAATAAATATATGTAATTCCATCCAGTCATGAAAAATTAGTGAGTATAACACGTTTTTTTCTCACGCCGGACGAAACCATTTCAAGTGGTGAGGGGAAGTGAGAAAGCAAATAGCAAGTCAAGCAGCTATCTCAGACTTACTGCACCACCTGAAATGAATTTGAAAAGAAATCTACTTTCTATAATGAAAATCGACGGTCAGTGTTTTCTTTTTTTATTATTTAGGTCATCAGAAATTGATAATAATAATTTATATATGAAAATTTAAATTTTTGACATGTGTCTATAATTTTTTATGAATATATTAGTAATATATCTAGATAAATAGTAAGTACGAACACTGGCGAAACCTATGTTTTTTCCTTTTATTTTTGACGGTGGATGTACACTAGTATATATTTCATTACTTGAATTGTAAATAATTGCACCCCTCCCCCTTATTTTTCAATGCTTTATTTATTTGAAAAAAAAAATTTATTTTGCTAATTTTGACAGGACGGATACTCTAGTAATTATATATTAACCATGAAGAATTAGCAAAACCACTTAACATCTTACTGATTATAATTTTGTGAAACTTAGTGATCTTCATAAAAAAACCTGATTAGTTATTAATTGGCACAACTTACTGTTATTTTTTACCATCACAATGCTTGATAATTTTCACATACTTTGTCTCTAAACTATTGTTAATCCAATAAACTGCTTAAAAAAAATGCTATAGATTACCATCAGCTTTGCAGAAATTATGACTGCTAATCCATTGATCCGCTCGAACAACTGGTATGTGCAATTTTCTATTAAGTAATAAATTGTCAGTAATTAATTCAACCTGACATTCTCATCTTTTATTGATAGAGATCTATGAACAAATTATCTAGTAAATAGTTTATCTAAACAGATTATCTAAGTAGATTGCATCTTCAAGCAGATCAAGTGTTTCTCATCTATATTAATAAAATTATGAGACAACTTCACGTGTGTGTGTTTCTCGCGTCAATGTAACTTTGATAATTACATTTAATTATTTTTTAAATCCTATTTTGAGCTTCATTAATATAAACTCTCTTATCCACTTCACTTGCATACAATGTTTACACTACGTAGCCAGTTCGCCATGTAATCAGCACCTTCTCTCTATCAGCTTACTTGCTGATTTGGCACATGTGGCTCTTAACTTTTTATTATTTATCAATTTAAGAGTTAAAAAGAAAATTCTAAAGTATTTATCTGATTTAAAAAGAAAAAAAAAAGTGAAACAAAGATGTAATTAAACATTCCCGGACAACGCAGGGTGGGTACAACTAGTTTTTTTTTTTTTTGTAAAGTTGGCAAAATGTTGTTTTTTTTTTTGTTTTCAGTGAATGTTTGTTTTCCATTCAGAATTCTCAGAAGAAGAAAAAACATTTTTTTAAAACGAAAATGTCAAGTAGTTGGGTAGACTTGACTCAAGTTCTTATAAGGAAACATATCTAAGAGAAGGAAAACTCCAAATTAACCCCCAAATCTTGAATGTCGGACTAGTAACTCTATTGCATAAAAGACTACTTACTATACAAACAGCAATTGTAATGCTGGAAACCTATACTATTCCTATGGAAGTTTACTTATTGTCAACTCACTGTACCTATCCGGTGTTGCCTAGAAGTTTTAGTTTTATTTATGTTTTTCTTTTCTAAATACTTTTCGAGTTATTTATAAATAAGAAGCTCAGAGCCAGAAGTGCCAACTCAGCATGATTATGTGACGATTGCAGGGAGAGGGAAACTAGCTACATACTGTCAAAGTTGTTGGCAAAGGGAGAAGGGAGTGAATATTAATAAAACTCGAAATAGGATTTAAAAATGTTTTTGTAGTTTGCGCTATTGCATTTATGTCGACAATAAATATTCGATTAATAGTAAAAAAAAATAATAATAATTCAATATGTAATTATTAAAGTTATGTCGGCGCGAGAAATACACACACATGAAGTTGTCTCATAATTTTATTAATATAGATGTACTGGTGGAAATTCTCTGAAGATATAATAGATAATAATGTCGGAAGGTTGGTTTTAAATTAAATGGATCAACCATAGTCGTGGGCGATCCTGAAGGTTCCTTTTTCATTGGATACTACACCAAGATGTAGGGGAGGGCGCCACTTCATTCTCTCGATTGCTTTTTGCTGAAGTATCATTTTTTGAATCTTTAGTATGACTTGAACGAGGATTGAACCCCGGTCTCCTAGCCCGTTAGCAAACACTCTAACCATTATGCCGAATGGGCTGGTCATTGTATTGATATATAAATAATTTTTCTAAATATAATGCTTATTTTTGCATAAAACGCCTGTAACTGAAATAACTTATTTAATAAGAAGCCCCAGGAGGAAGTGATAAAAATTGATCTGAGGGATAAATAAAAACCCGGCCAGAGATAGGTTACTTTGGAAGTCAATTTCTTAAAGTTGTCCAATGCATGCCAGCATGTAAAACGGATGTTAAATCGAATATGATGATGATGATGATGATGATGATGATGATGAAAAACATAACATGTTATTTACATGTGTTAATTTTCCAACCTTGAACTACGAAAGTCTTGGGAGTTATTAGCTATGTCTTTTAGCGTCTTAGATTGTAGGTTTTAATGAGCTCTTTTTGATGATATGCATTGGTATAAAAAGATAAAAAAGAAGCTTCCTTTCAGTCTCATGAGACAATGGATACCCTCTGTAATGATGTCTGTGCAGGGAGTCTGTAATGCAGCAAGGATTTCCGATCTCTCAACCGCACTTCTCCAGAACCGGCATTGCTTGAGTCTAGTGACGACTGGAAACAGTGCGAGGATAGGCAAAGAAAGACGACTGCTTTCCTTCTAGACTGGTTGCACCATCAAGGCTCGAGTCTAGTCTACCCTACTATTTAATCCAGAATTGGAGGGCAGATATATAGATTATAGGTAGAAGGAAAACAGCAGGAAGAGAGTTTCACAAGCTTGCAGTTCTTGGAAAGAAGCTACTGGAATAGAAAGTTGTATTACAATGAGGTATCAAAACAACGAATTGATGAAGACCATGAGATCAATGAGTCAAACAAGCTGGAATAAAAGAAGCAGATAATAGCTCGGACAATTTTACAAGAACACATGCTATAATAGTATTTATAGAAAAGACTGAGACTAGCAACATCACGTCTGTCAGAGAGAGGGTGCAGAAAAGAAGAGTGGGACCAATCAATTTACAGTTATGTTTCTGCACCTAATCAAGAACCCTCAAATGGGGCAGAGATTCACCCGCCCAAATATGATAATAGTACTCCATACATCGTCTGATAGTAGATTTGGAGTGATAGAGAATAGCCTTAAGTGTGAGAAAGTGTGTGTAGCGGTAGAGAGCGATAAACGACTTTATGAAAAGCAGAAAGAGCAATGGATCTAATGTATGAACTCCAAAAAAGATTTATGAGAAAGAAAGTTCAAGAAACCAAAGTTGATTTCTCCTCACTCCTGGTGAAAGTAATGAAGTAGCCCTGACAGAACTCTAACCCAGCATGCCAAACCCACAGTTTCCGCCTGGAACCACTACATCACTCCACTTCCATTGATTTTAATGCTATGAATAAAATCAATGTTTTGGGTTGCTTAGTCTTACTCGATAGAGTTGGAGAAAAAAATCTGATTGATTCTTTTTCTACCCAGACTCTCATTTATATCTTTGGCATTGTTTTAAGTGAATGGATTGTGATGACTGAACAAGAAATAGGCTTGTACTAGTCTGCACCCTCCATCAAAATTAAGGGTGGGTGGGATTATGCTTTGTCAGTGGTCGCACTAATATTCATAGAATTACAGCAGTAATTTAATTTTTCATATATAAATTATAATTTCTGATTTCTGATTTAAAGAAGAAAAAACATACCTACCATTATGTTTTTTATTTAGACTGGAGGATTTTTTGGAAATTTCATTTCAGATGGTGGGGGTTGTCTGACATACTATTTGCTTTCCAATGTAGGTTTTTCTAATGCGTTTCTTTTTTATTTCAATATGATAGGACTGAATTATTGCAAGTTGAAAAAATAAAACGCAAATCATTTCTGATGATCAAACACCTACTTCGACTTTGCTCTTTTTTATTTTCTTCCTTTGATTATTGGGAGGTAAAAAAAATGACGCCAGATATTAAAAGCATCAAAGATGTTAGCAGTTAAAAATGAAAATGAAATAGAACAATCGTCGGTCACTTAAAAAATAAGAAAGAAAACGTAGCAAACTGGGAAGAAAAAGGAAGAAAGAAGAAAAAAAACGTATAAATCGGTATAGAAAGCAGAAAGTAAAAATAAAGAAAACTGTTTGATTTGCGTTCTCCCTTCATCGTAAAACTTTTGTGTGAAGGAATGGTTATTTACAAATAAATACACATTGCTCTTATTATAGAGTGGGGGATTATAAAATAATACCAGACTTTAAACATTGAAATTATAGAATCTGCAGTATTTTTCAATACATGCACAAATCTCTAAGAAATTCTGTTCACCTTTCCAAATGAAAAGAAACATGTATTTTCAAATCGACTTGATCTCAAAATAAGTTTTTCCATTAGAAAATATTTAATAAAAACATATCCCAAATATTCAGACAAAAAAAAAATCATTTTCAAATTTTTTAAATTTATTTTAATTTTTAAAAATCCTGAAGCTGAAAATTGTGTGCTTCTAAATTGTCCCAACGTTTGGGTGGTTCGAGAATGCATATGAAAGGAGAAGATAATGCCTAGGAGGAATGCCTCATGATAACAGAACAGATACAACACTGTAGTAATCAAATGTGAAATATCACTTAAAATGACCACCCACTTCCTGAGCTATTCATACTTTTTAATATCGGTAAATTTAACTTATTCTTTTTTGTTGAGTAATTCTTGCTTTGAGGAATGATTTATTAAATCTGCCACAACTTGATCATCTAGTGAGCTGCAAAGTCAACAGAGGGGCAGTAGATAGAAGAGACAGAAAGAGGAAATACTTATTTTATAAGCCCATGTTTAGTTATTTTAAGTCTTGTTAGGCCATTTTAAAACATGTCTTATCAGATCCATGCTTCCATCATGACTGTCGAGATTGCAATCACCACTCACTCAATCGTCTGTTTGACATCATTTCCTCCTAAGTTCTATCGTTTTCTATTCTCACGAGCCAAGCTTATTTCATGGCAGGTCAATCTCGTAATCTCATGATATATCCTGTTTACATATAAGGCTAGATCCACTCAAATAAAAATATTTTAACTAATATTTATACTGCTGAGATTGCAACCATCACATACTTAATGGTCTGTCTAACGTCATTTATGCTACATTCTAGAACTTTCTATTCTCACAAACCAAACTTATTTCCTGGCAAGTCAACTCTGTAAAATCATGATGATCTCTCCTGTCTATATTCTGTTTACACATAAGGCGAGTTCCACGTGAACAAATATATTTTAACAAATGTTTATAATAGCTAAGGTATCGACTAATATTAAAATTCAAACGCAAACAAAACACATGTTTTTAAATTGACTTTTTCGTTAAAAAAATACAAAAGCATTTGTATCATCCCAAACATTTAGACAAAAATAAATGTTTTAGGGATAAATTTCTTAAATCACAAAGAAGGCTTGAGAGCACATTGGTTGTGCCGTAATATAGATATTAATACTGATTAGTATAATAGTCAAAAGATAATGAAAATAATTATAAATCCTCATCCCCTCCAAAAATAATTTATAAATGTTTAATCTTTAGTAATCGATTTGTTAATCCATTGCTGCTGATTAATTGCGCTTCTATTTTTATCACAATAAATCGATAATTGATTGGTAGCAATTAAATTAGGTGATAGACTTGTCTAAAAGTTGAATGGATTATTACATCATCATGATTGTTTTTTTCATCACTTCTGGGGGAAGAGTCCCTCCCTGGTTTCTTTCCATCTCATTGGTGTCTGTAATTCAGGGGTTATGCCATAGACACAACGCTAGGCACTGTGGGTCGGTAACACTATTTGCCCATAGCTAGGTGTCGACATTCAGGGCCTGGTATTCCCAAATGGTCACCCATCTGGTACTGACCAGGATCAACGTCGCTTAACTTCGGTGATTTAACGTGAACGGATGTGTCAACGTAATTATGATGTTGAATGCCTATTGTTGAAGAATACTGACTAGTCTACTAATTAATTTTATACCAAACTTATTCCAATTTATAGAAAATAATCTTCTATTATATAAAGGGTAGTTATTTGTCTGTGTGTGTGTCCAGCTAAAAGTCAGAAACTACACAAGACTCATCCTCGCCCACACACACAAAAAGCTGATATATTCTCTTTCGGATATTGTCTCGGACAAGATATGGGCACTTTTTATTTATTTTTTTTTATTTTTTTTAAATTTTTTTTTGTAATATTCATTCTTTTGAGGGTTATCAGGAACAAAATCAGTCAGGGAGGAGACATAATAAGTTGGGTTTTTTTGTTTTTTGTCCCACTCGATCTTTAGTCTGAAACTCGAACTAAAGTGCACTTTCTTGGCCTTCAGGCTAAGATCAAAGTGTAGTATCTGTTCTGTCCTGGGTAAAAAAAAGGAAATCTTTATTGAGAGGGGAGGGAGATATATATATATATATATATATATATATATATATATATATTTCTATTATATATATATGAGTGAGAGAGAGGTTTTAAAAGAAAGATGTTAATCACACTTGTTAACTATTCTATTTTGTTCATGTTCTGGGCAACACCGAATAGCCATACTAGTTTAAAATAAAAGAATTATTAAATTTAATTTTTTCTAAGATCTGAAATAAATTCCTAACTCCTACGTTCAATAACCAGATTTCTTAGATGGCTTCTATTTGACAATATTCTGAGATTAGTTATTATTGTTGTTTATTTTATATTATTTACATGCTTTCGTCATCTTGGTTGCTATAGCAATCATGACGAAGACAACAGCCCGTTTCGGTTTAACTCTTCAGCCTTCCTTAGGTTGTCTTTTCTTGTAGCTCGTAAGCTTCCAAGAATTTCTGACTTTTAAAAAGAATTATTTACTAATGAGTCACCGCTTATCAAGGCCAAAAGCTACTCAGGCTTGATGGATTGTCAGTTAATTGAAGAAAATTGAGAGGACCAAAAATCATTAATTTTTATAATATCTAGCCCCCAATAATCAAAGTATGAAAATTTAAAAAAAAAAAAAAAGAAGCAAAGTTAATGGTTAGTCTTTTTTTCTTTAGGTCAGCAGAAATGATTCACATTTATTTTTCAACTTCAGTCCCTAATTATCCTATTGAAAATAAAATAAAAAGCATTAGGACTTGCATTGGAAAGCAACTAGCAAGTTGGTGATATTGAATTTTTTAGCTTAACTAGGGGACATTTTTTATCTTAGCTCTGTTGACAAATTGTAGACGACTCATTGACGTGACATTCCACCACGATTTTAGCTGAGAAAATTCAATATCACCAGCAAGTCTGACAATTGTCGTCTGAACCCGGGCAACGCCAGGTAGGTGCAGCTAGTATACACATACACACACACACATATATATGTGTGTGTGTGTGTGTGTGTGTGTGTATATATATATATATATATATAAGTGGTGTACTAAAAGCGAACTTTTAGGAAAGGTAAAACCTATTGTGAAGAGTATACAGCTCAATATCCAGGATAGAGCAGGTAGATATGCAGAAGAATGGAAAGGAATTAGAGAAGCAAAAGCCAAATCAAAATTCAATTCAATTGCTCAGAGCAAGGTATATTCCGCAAAAAGGCAATTTATTCAAGTTAAATTTTCCTTAAGCCAGGCTTTTCAAAGATCAAAATCTTATCATCAGAGGAAGTCGCTGGGATAGATAAGTTGGCAAAGGCCAAGATTTAAAATTTGAAAAAATAAAATAAAAGTTGTAGGGAAAGAAACACAGGGCAAAACTCTGTCCGATTGCTAAAAGCAATTGAAATTTGATTTGGCTTTTGCTTCTCTAATTCCTTTCCATTCTTCTTCATATATATATATATATATATATATATATATATATATAATTTCAGATAAAATTGTTTTCGTCCTTTCCTTCTATGGGTGTCTCGTAACTCAGTTGAGAGAAAAGTATCCAGACCACCTCTTCAACCCTAACTCTGACAGTTGTCTTTGGCCTTAAGGTTGTGTTATTTTTCATACCAAGTCGAGGATACGTCCTTGGCAATCAGTTCAACAGTCTAGTCTATTTGAGTTGGGTGGCCTTTTTTCTGTCGGGCTGAGGTATGGTTCTGTGCTGTTCTAGGAAGCCCACCTTCCCAGGCTTTACCTTTTCTCTTTGAGAAAAGATTAGTTTATTGCTAATTGCCTGAGGCGCCCCTACCAGGGAATATCGACGGGGCTGCTCATTCATTTTTTGTAGGCCATGGTTCTTTGGTGCTGGCTTTACAAACCCACCTTCTGATCTTGTGTCAATTCCTCCAGCAGTGGGAAGGAAATAAATACTAATACTGACAGTTGAACTACATCAGTAACCCTAACTCCCCTAAAGGTTTATATAATGAAATTTAATATTAATACTTTTAAAAGTGCGTTTGATTAATCTGAGTATAATTGACCCTCACAGCAGTCCATCTCGGCGTCTATTGCATGTTTCTTCTGGATCAGTAGATTTGTTTAATATCTGAAGGTCACTCTTTCTCTGTAAATGACACAACTAATATAATTAGTTCGATTAATCATTATTATCTAAGGTGCAGGCTTTTTCTTAATCTTTTAATTAAATGTCTCCTAAATACTGTAGAAGATCCGGTGGGCAATTAAAATCTTCATCTATTGATCGCTGATCAGGTCAACTTTTCTTTTTTGGGTGCAGAGCATTTGATCTTCACAGGCAAGAGTTTTTTTTTGACTGGTTTTGCTTATAACGAGTTCTTTAAATTCAGTCACTTGATCAGCTCAGGACACAGTTGTTCACAAGGGAGGAAACTTTCCTCCAACCACAGAAGACAACTTTGCTGTTTCGGCTATGTGTTTTGCCACAGCCCGGGTGTCCCGACACGCGACTTGATCACTCCAAAGCCTCTAACTGCTTGCCGAAAAAAACAGAACGGTCAGCTTAAAACCTGGCTCTTCACTGTCAAAGCAGATCTTGAACTCTTTCAAGCTCTAACATTGACAGCTTTCACTGGTAGAATCTTGTGTGGATCGCAATTGCAGTCAACGAAGTTCAAAATTGTCATGCCTGGTCTGCAGTGATACGGGATCTTGTCAAATTAATGTGTGCTGGTTCAACTCTCTCCAGGTGACAAGGATGATAAATATGGTACTTTCTATATCTTGCCTTTATGTAGCATTCACACTGGACAGGTTGAGCTAGCTGCCTCCCTTGCTCACATGTGGGTTAACAAAAAAATTTCTTGGGGATATTGAATTCACAAGCGATCCCCAAAAGCTGCATGTATATATCGTTCAGGGGAGATGCTTTTTTTTATAACTCTTATTCAAAACAAATTGGACAAAATAAAAGTAAACAGATGATTTTTCTTTAAAGAATTTAAAATTAATTATTTTTTTACAACTTTAGTTTTTATATTCAATGGGTTTCTTCCCTTTTTATATATATATATATATATATATATAGTCTATAGTCTCTGTTTTAATGGATGATGTCAGCTTTTTGTTACTTCATCACTTATGATATCATCCCTTTGTGGCATCATCCATCAAGATCTAGTTTTAGTAGTATATACATATAGGATGAGTTTATGCTTATTACTAGATAAGTTGGTATATATTCGTTACAATAGTACTCAATACTAAAATAGCGATTAGCAGAGCTGGCTGATGCATATACATGTTTTTTTACTTATATCAACAAGTCATAGTTTCGGTGTATGAAAACTTCTCAAAGCCACTACTCAATTCAACTCCTTGAATAGAGTATTGATTTACTCCTCTCCAGGAGTTAGGCACAAGGCCAGTTTTTATCTTACTCCCACAAGTAAGATGTGACCCAAGGTCGGGTCGGGAAAGTGGGGTTTGAAAAGCCAACGCCCGAGAGGTGAGCATTCTGGCCATTAAAAATTGCCGAGACAGCCCCGTCAGCATTCCCCGGTAGGGGCGCCTCAGGCAGTAAGCAATAAACTTACTCCTCCCCAAAGAGGGAAGGCAAAGCCTGGGAGGGTGGACCTCCTAGAACTGCACAGGACAGACCCATAGACCGGCGTAAATCAAGCCCCGAAGGCCAAGACAATACCAGTCTATGGGGTGCAGTATCCATCGGAACAGATACTACACTTTGATCTTAGCCAAAAGGCGAATAGATTAGTAGTAGCTCTGGGGACTGTTTTGACTGAAGCAAAAAAACACATATACATCTAAATGAATAAATGCAAAAGTTTTTTTTTTATCCCTCTATCCTCACTATATTAACATCTAAACAGCTTATGCTTATTTAATGCTATGCTAGTACATAATATTTTGAAATGCGATATATAGTAGACTTTAAATGCCCACAAACAGTGTTAGGTCTTCTTAATTTGCATATTTATTTTATAAACAGCTTCTAATAAATTAATATTCTGTAATATACTGTTGTAATTTTGCATTGTCATCTTTTCTTATATATAGACAATATTTTCGTCGTTTAAAAAAACGTCTGATGTCGACGGGATGCTGAGAACAGATACTACACTTTGATCCTAGCCAAAAGGCCAAGGAGCCATAAAAATAATTTTTTTATAGCATGACATTTTTAAATGAATTAAAAGAAAATGATTTAATCTATTATTGTATTATCTTTTAATGAGGGTGGGTAGTCTAGTATCTGTTATGTTGTCAGGATATCCTCCTCCCAGGTATTAATTCCTCCTTTTTGGGGTGGGGGTGTTCGTCATGATACCATACTCTTAGTCGTTACCTCCTCCTTTGGAGGTCAGTGTAGTATATGTTCGTTCACCATGATATCGTCCCAGGCTATCAAAAATATGTGACCGGAAGGAGCATATATTTGCTAGTATATATATATATATATATATATATATATATATATTTTAGATGTTAACGATTCTTTTTTCGTTTTTTTTTTTTAGTTTAATTTGGAAAAAATTCACTGAAGTCTATTGACAGCATCTTGAATTTATTATCAAAAGAAAATGTATGTTTTGAAAATGAGTGGAAACAATTGTTGTATGAATAAAAAATCTTTTTATTAAATTATATATATAAGTAGAATACTACCCGTCTCAAGACGATAAAAATTAATTTCCCGAACAGAATAGTTTTGCACCACTTTTATGTCCTATTACATAGATTAAATGTATGCACACACACACACATATATATATATATAATTTTTTTTTTTTTCTTTTCAAGAGTGCTCAACGGTGTAACCGGTCTATGTGAGGATATAATCAGAATCAATCCCACAGAAAATCGGTTACAGGGGCCGTATAGAGTGTCAGGTTGTATATGAAAAGAAATCAAACAAAGTGCTCGATCATATAAGAGAGCTATGTTTGTGGTTCCATGCTCGTGTGTGTATATAGGTTTATTTGCCAGTGCGCATGGACGAGTGAAATAACAGGATAAGGAATTTAATGAATTTACACTAAATATAAATACAAATATAATATTAATATTATTAACACACCATTAATAAAGAGACTAAACTTATACCACTCAAACGGAAATAACAGATAGTAGCCATCATTCCGTTTATAACTATTTTTGTTCCTTTTTTTGTTCTTTTTTTGTTTTTGTTTTTCAACACTACTGGTTATAAACGGGACATATCAACGAAACACCGCTTCCCATTGAGATCTAGAAAATACGTAAACACCAATTCAATAAACAAAAATAAACAAACACGTTAAGTCCATAAAAACATTATTGCATCATGCTTTCCAACACTATATAGAACAATTAACCCGATACATAATTTTATTCCCAAAATCAACAGCAAAAGGGCACCCTAGTTCCACAAACCAAAGCGCAAACTATATAGCCGCTCCTTTCGTATTTTTTCAGACCAGATATAACAATAACATTACAAAAAGAACAGAAAATACGAAAACACTGACTCAATAAACAAAAATAAACAAACACGTTAAGTCGATAAAAACATATTTGAATCATCTCTTTCAGCTCTATATCGAACAATTAATCCGATACATAACTTTATTCCCAAAAACGACAACAAAAAAGCACACTAGTTTCACAGGCTCAAACGGTAAACTATACAGCCACCCCTTTCGTATTTTTTCAGGTATAATAATAACATTACAAAAGAATAGATAAATAAATAATAAATAAAACCTCCTAAGGAATAAAATGAAGGCCCCCCCCCCCCCTTGAGCCCTAGTTAATCACTATCCCACACCGGATTTTTTCGGGGACGCACTCAGAAATGCACCGTTTTTTCTGTCTTTGTTGACACCATTCCCTGTCAGGCATGTCTACAATTATTTCAACTTGCCGATGATTCCACTGGGCATGGAGATTTACTAAAGATGTCTAAATCTGCCCTTTTGGATGAAACCGCGGTACATTGCTGAAATATGTAATATACAGTATCTAAATAAATTATATATATATATATATATATATATATTGATTTATGCTAATGTGTTTGTGAGTATATAAGTATGTATGTGTTTAGGCTATTTTATTTTAGATGCATGTGTGAATGTCGGTAGGGATTTTGTAGTAATACAGAAGGAGATATGCAGATATAGCCATACGGTAGAGGGGCTGGTCGGTTATCTTAGTATTCTCAGTTTATTTCTGTATGCGTTTAAACACTTTGCTAGTTGAACTCTTCTGTGCGTACATATATATATAAATATATCTGTATGAATGTGTATGAGCAGATATATTGTGTATGTATATATAAGATGAATACTTTCTAATATGCCTTGCTCCCTCCCCTCCAGCCAAAACTTTCTGCGAGAATTGGATTCGTTCGTCTTTTCAGTATATTTACTGCGGCCTGAGAAAGCTAGACTTTGAATCAAGTTGCGGCTGAAACATGTATACACATATGTAGCCAAAAATATTTGTATAAATAAAAAATTATACTAAAATACAGTTCTACTTGTTATTGAGCACTATCTTATAAACACTGTTGTTTTATTGGATTAACATCTATGAATCAGCAACCATACAAACACTATATAGAGATGTATAGTTGCCTAACTACATTGAAGTAGAAGAAAGAATAAAAAACGACCTTTTTATGTAAAGAGATTCTGCTGTCATATGGCTAACAATGAATACATATGACGAATTGTCATGTGCATAATGACAAAAGTGTGCCATTTACATTGACATTGGAGAAACAATGGCACAAGCTTTCTTGAAAATGGTCTGACCTGATTAAATATATAGTCAAGTATTTCAACTAGTTAGGACTCTTCCAACATATTTCAATTTCATTGTGACAAAAACAAAACTTGTAAGTAAATGGAAGTGTAGAAATAAAACAATGAAAAAGACAAAAAGTCCTTTTCTTTTTTTTTTTTTTTCCGGAACAATACTTGTGTGTATCTCTATTTATATAAAATTAGGTATGTTTATATATTTCTATGTATAGGATTCACTCTTAAACTAATTAATCGATCATTATGAATTTTGGAACACAGACGCGAGGCATAAGGGGTCCAAATGTAGGCTATATTTAGTTTCATGAAAAGGCGGGGAGGGAGCGGTACCCTTTATGAAAATTCAGATATCTCGGATTTTTGTGAAATTTTAACAATAAGTATTAGACATCAAATTATAAATATTTTTCAAATTTCAGTTTCTTCAGAATATTTTAAAGGGTTTCTAGAGGGCAAAATATGGGTACAACCTGCCATTTGAAAATGAAAATATTTCAGATTTGCATTAAATTTGATCCATAGTCATTAGACACTGATTAAGCAAGATCCCCATAATTTCAATTTCTTCTAAGACTCTTTAAACTTCAGCCTTACATTTAAGACATTTTCTAGAAGCAAAACCATGTAATGAATTCTGATTAAGATAAGGATGCTAGACATAAGGTTTAGTATCAATTATACCTGGATTTTAATCGTTTTAAAGAGACGTAAAAGTGGTGCAAAACTGTTCTTTTTTGGGAATTAATTTTATCCGTCCTGATATCGGGTATTCTTCTTGTGTATGTATATATATATATATATATATATATATATATATATATATGAATGGTTTTTTAGAGCTGTATTTTTATTGAGCACTCTTTTATAAGCCCAGTTTGATTCCCTTTGGATTTCTACCCTGTGGATTTTTACCCTAACTGGATTACTCTATATATATATATATATATACTTTCATACTAAGAATATGGCTCAGCTGATCTCAGCTAGAATTGAAACATATCTTCAAATGTGTAGCTAAGAATATTTGTCTAAATAAAGATTTATACCATATATTTATTTATTATAACAGCAACAATATATTGGTATATAGAAATAAATTATTTGGTATTTATCTAAAAAGTGCTCAGTATAGTGGATATTTTCATAGTATTAAGATTTTTTTTTAGTGACTACATGATTCCAAACCATGTTTTGATTTCAAATCTCTTGGGGTCTCTTTTAAAACCGGAAGTTATCTGCAACCGTGTTGTAGTCACTCAAAACAATTATTAATACTATATGTATCTACACATTGGTGTGTGTGTGTGGGAGGGGGGGTCAGTATTTATTTCAATAGTGTCTATACATTAGCCAAGCATTATAATAATAATAAAATAATCACTATGTTGGTCTTCTTTTTTTTTTTTTTTTTTTAAGAACTTCATGTATAATCCTCAATTTAGTATTTGTAATGGCATAATTTGTAACGATATGATTATCAATTATGATTTTTATAATAATCTAGAAATGCTATTAAACCTTCTTAAAGAATGTCTCAAGATAACTTAGATTCATTTTAGTTTAATTAAACAAATATTTGACAATTACTTTTAGTTAAGACGTGTATTTCTATGCAATTACATTCATAGATATATGTATCATGTTGTTTACCTATTGACACTATAGGTAATACCATTAAATAAACAAAGAAAACCACAAAGTAAAAAAAAAAATGAGACTTGTACACTTTGTGGTTTTCTCTGTTTATTCCCAGACCCATGGATTGAATTAATTATGTATTTAATGGCATTATCTGCACAAACACAATTGTCAACAAAAAAGCAGTTTGATACTAAATATACTGTATTATTTTGATTCGGAAAACTGTTCTCATCTTGGATGTTATTCTCAGTGTTTCAGCCGATGTAACCTCCGACCTTCTTCAGAGTTCAACAGAACTCTGGAATTTCAAATGGAGCCTTTTATTTAATCAACGGAGTTAGCTTGTTCTCCTTCCATCAGCCATGACCGGGAAGAAGTCTTAAGTAATTCGTAATTGTATTCTTAATAATGCCTGCACTGAGGATTGAACGTTCAACCACCAGAAAACTGTCACTTAAAACTGGTTATTACTTAGCACTTTATCCGTTACACCACGGGTCCTTGCGGACGGAATAAAAATTCCTAAGTTCCGCAAGATACATCTGAAGAAGGTTGAAGCTTACATTGGCTGAAACGTGAGAATTACATCTAAGATGAGAACAGTAGTCCGAATAATGGAAATAATATAAATTATCAATCCTCATCTGAAAAATTCCGAAACACTAAATATAGTATTGGAAATAAATACCAGTATTTTACCTATATTCAGAGAAGTCTTAAAAGTCCAAATCCAAATTGATTCTTATTAACAGCTTTCCTACTTGTCTGATGTCTTAACACCATTTTTCTTTCCTGTGTCTGCACCCAATATATGTGTTTGTATATTGTCATGTTGTCTATTTGTATCTCCATTTATAACCTGTACTGATATGATTAAGCAATGCAAAAGTGTTTGAAATATTTAAGAGAAAAGACTTTCTCCAGATTAAAAAAAAGTGAAAATTATTTTTTCTGATTTAATTACTTTTTTTAAACTGTTATTTCTTATCCCAGTTTTAATACAATGTATTGAATATGTATGTTTCATATTTTATTTTCATTGTTCTTGTTTCATTTGAATTAAAATTTAGACTCTCACATTATATTTCTATATTCTTCTCTTTAATCTTTTACCTGGTATTAATCGGTCACATAATTTTCATCTTTGCGTGACAGAAGATAAATCCTGAAAATGTCATGTATATACCACATGCCATTCTTGTGATAATGACATGTTCCCATATAGGAATGTTGCTAGGTTATGGACAAAACATTGTATAATGAATTAATGTTACATAGAACACAGCTTTTTGGTGGGCACTTGCGTTAGAGAATGAGCTTGAAAAATTATTAAATTAAATATTAGGCTGGAAACAGAAATTTCACAAACTATGTATCTCGTTATTTTTTCTTTGTGGATTTTTCTATGTTCCCATCCCCATAAATGAATGAACCATTTCATTTAATAATAGTATTGTCTAGGCTAACATGAGTGTCTGACAAAAACAGCAACATGCATGACATTGTCAGAAATATATTCCCCTGTTTACTTAAGTAATTTACATTTCAAAGAGAGAAAAAAAACAGATTTTGCTTGAATACTTCGGAAATTGTTTCAAAATATTCCAAAATAAAGTTTATAGGTAACGAGGACAAAGCATATCAGGTGAGATTAACCTCTAACCTTTCACTCTTTTTTTTTATTAGTATTCATCCAAAACAAGGCAAGTTTTTGTATTTGCTTAATTATCTCTTTTATATTTAATTAAATGAATTTGAGAATATTATAAAATTATCAACATTTTGAAAGTTATGTAGGGTTGAAATGTATCCTGTTATTATTATCCCAAGTATTCTCGACATAAGCATTACACACACACACACACACACACACACACATATGTAGATATGTATACAGAATTGAAGGGAAAACTAATATAAAAATCTTAACGGGTTTTTTTTGGGTGGGGGGGGGATTCAATTTGAAATTTTGAACACAATAAGGGAAATAACTAGTGAAAAAGTATTATTTTATATTTTGAAAATAGTAATTAAAATACATCATAATTGCTAAAAAAAATGATTAGTGACTTGTATTTAGAAATAAAAATGAAACAACAGAGCGAAACTAATCACACTGCACAAAGAATTAAAAGTTCTTGAGACTCGTAGAAAAAAGATTTTCTTTCAGTGATAGAACGCAAATACTGCAACAAAAAAAAGAAATGTTCAGAATGCCTATCCATTAAATACTCGAGATAATCAGGGAAGAGGTTAAAAGAAATATTGATCAAATGCGCCTGGTTTGGTCATTGCCTATGAATATTTTGTTCACAAAAATAACCTTTTAATCCTCTAATTATCCTTAAATAAAAACAATCTTTAATATGAATGACACAGGAGAAAGAATTGTACGTTTATAAAGAGAAAAGTTTTAATTTTATTTATATTCAAATTTTATCAAAATAACCAAAATAAAATAAACAAAATATTTTAAGTTGAGACTGAAGGGAATGTCACTATATTCACATGTTTTTACATTCTGAACGAGGCTAGTTTGTGGTACCTAATATCCTGAAAAAGCAATGCTTACTTGTTAAAATAAGGATTTTCACCATTAATTTTTATAAAATGAAAACCTTATCTCATATATACATCAGAACTTTTCCAGGTAAAAGGTTAAGGTGTAAAATGATTAATTGAATTTCGTATTTCATTAGACTTTGATGTTTATTTTTATGGTAATGCAAATTTAATGATTAAATTTTATGATTTCATTTACTGGAGGAAACTCTTTTGATTTAAAATAAATAAATAAATAATTGAATGTACTATTTTATTTTGTCACTTTAGATAATTTAGTTTATCAGCATAGTTTCAAAGCATTTTCATACACAAATGTTTTTAATGCTGTTTAATTTTTCAGTTTCATTTGGTAAACTTTGAATTTATTTATTTTTTTAAATGGATCTCTTGCCTTCTGTTAATTAGTTTGAATCACTTGTTTTGGACCAGTGTCGGATTAGATTAGGTCTGTCGCACACTTCAGGGTGACACTCTTCCAAAATACAACTCTAGTCTAATTAACACAGAAAAAGAAATTAAGAAATTGACATATTTTTTTCAGGTGATACCCTTGGGCATCATAAGATATATACAAAGAGATAACATAAAACTTAACAGCAACAATTTCTAGATTTAGCAGAGAGATATTTTGTTTATGATATCAGAAATGTCTCTCACATAAACGGTAATGTTCAGTTGTTATTCTGGATATGTTGTTCTGTGACAGTATTCACTCAGTGGGTTGAGCCAGATCCAAGTGAATTTGCAGCATTACAAGTCAAAACAGCCTACTCACGTCTGTACATAGCTGACTCTTCAGTTGTCGAATGCTGAAGACATGCAGACTGGCAACAACTTCTAATTGAGCTTTTACCTTCCGTCCTCTTGCACCATTCCAGTAATGGTGCCACGTTTACAGCCATGAAACAGGTGAATAACAAGATATCCTTCTGAATTTTTCCACCTGCAACACCATCTATAGTGATGGCAGATCAAGCTCACAACTAAAAATGCTTAATATACCTTGTTCACATAATTATACTCTATTGGTCTGAAACTTGGCCACTCTATGCTATTGACATTCAGAAGCTTGAAGTGTTAGATCACTGATGTCTCTGACATATCCTCAGGCACCATTAGTGGTTATTAATGTTAAACGGCAGACTTCCGGAACACTCTTCCTGCTGTTTTTCTCCTACTTATAGATTTGGTCTTTTTAAGACTACGGTCAATAGGCACCTTCTGTCTTTGCAATAATCATCTTTCGTTCTTTTTAGCTCCTTACATCAAGTGGCTTCATGCCTTGTCTGGAGCGACTTCCATAAAATAAATTTAGTCCTTGTTCTTTCTCTGTTAATTCTTTGATTTTCTTCAACATTGAAAAAAAAAAGACCTTTCTCCGCTTACAATTGGTCACCAGAAGTGAGTGATATGTGGAGTATACTTTTGGAAAAACTAACTCCAAACTTTAATTGTTCTCAAAGCAATACCATAAAATGTGTTAATACGTTCTATTATTATGCTCTGTGAAGTAATCAGATCTATCCTGGCGGAGGCCTTAAATACAGAAAGTGAGATTGTTGGAACAATTTTCATTGGCTGTTGCATGCTGAGTGTCTATGTCACATAGTCTATTTTTCTGTCAACCCATTTAGTTTGCAATGTTTATTCAGTGCATAGCACAATGTCACATCCAAGGAGGATGCATTTTTCTTTTGCAAAATGCTTGGGTTGCTGGTGTAGTGAGTCTGATTTAAAACCCCAAACCTGCAGTGAAACCAGTTAATCACTAATGGCTGACATCTGAGCATCTACCAGATGTATTTTATGATTATCTTTTAATGAATGATAATATTGTGATTCCAATGAATCTTTTGTGGGATTTATTAGTTTGGGTAATGCTGAGAAATGAGTCAAATCTTTCCTTAGACACTTCTCAATCATCAGGATATAACGAAGCAAGAACCATGAAAGTGCAAAGCCTTTGATGATCACATCTGTGACTATACTAATCCGGCACTGAAATTAGTTATCTTTTTTGAACCATCATGCTTGTGTGCACTTTATATATATTTTCAATATTTTATTTTTAAATTTTTTTAATGACCACGCACCTTCCCCCCCCCCTTTAGTCTTAGATACACCTCCTATTTGGTTCACCATTTCAAGAGATGTTTGCCTGTCAGAAGCCTAGTTCAAGTGCAATGCCTACAAGAAACCTGATACTTTGAATTTCTTTGTTTAATAATAGCTCAATAAGTGAGCTTGTGATTTTCCTTAGAAAATTATACATTAGTTTATTGTAGGTGTGTCTCAATGTAAGTCTGCACGTGCATGTTGTACTTATGTCATTATTAATCTTATTCTTTCATCTTCAGGATTATGTACATGGATAAGAAGTTTATTTGATAATCCATTTTTTTTTCTTTTTCTTCTGTTTTTCTTTTCTTATCTTTCTTTCTTTTTTTTTTTCTTTATGAAACACTGCAATCACTTTGTTGTCATATATTATGGGCATCCGAAAAAAAAAAAAGAAAAAAAAAGTCCTGTTAAGCAGAAGCACTACGTGTTGTTCAATAATTTTTGCCTTTATATATATATATATATATATATATATATATATTATTGAATATTATTTTTATCTATAGACAAGATTTTGTCTTTTAAAGACTCATCAGTATTGATTTTACAACTGGTTTATTTACCGCTGAGTTCAAACCTACAACCTTGGGTTTTGTAACCCAATGTTGTTAGCCCTCGGCCAGCAGACCATAAATATGTATTTATTATAATTATTTTATTTATACATACATTTTATGACATATATGCAAACATGTTTCAACGTAAGCCAAAGATGGTCAAGTATCTTCAGTCAAAAAAAATTGATAAAATAATACAGAATGAAGAATTACAATTTCCTGGCAGAAAGATGCCATGCGACCATATCCGGTAGACCCCACCCAACTTCATCACACCTTCTCCTCTCCACCTCTTTCATACTCATTAGTGTTTATCTATTCAAAATTTTATTGAAAGAAAAGAGAAAAATATGCTAATGGAATTTTAATGACCTTTTTGACTCATTTCCCAGTCAAGCTTAAGAATGGGGCATATAGTAAGTGTGTGTATTATGTATCACATTGTTTTGTTTGTTTATTTACATTCTTAGGTAATACCATTAAATAAACAGTTAATTTAGTCTATGGCTTGTTAATCAAGTGGTCAGGATGACACCTTCATTAGGGGGGGGGGGGGGGCCTCTTTCCAAGGCACAGGTTTGAATCCTGTCTCATTTTTCAATTTGTGGTTTTTCCTTATTTATTCCCAGCCCCATGGACTAAATTAACCGTTTATATAATGGTATTACCTACACAAACGTGAGTGTAAAAAAAATATTTTTTAAAAAAAGAAAAAATGTTTTTTTAAAAAGCAACGTGAAACATAATGTACTGTCAGAAATATATAAATATGTATGTATATACAAATGATTCTAATCGCACAGAATATATAATACTTACATAAAGATCAAATTCTGAATACTGTCGAGGTGGAGAAAGCGACAGGAAATTTTAGACTTTAAAGCTTGCCTACCATTGAATATGAATTCTCTTAATTGTAAACAAGAATGTTTATTCTCCGTAAGATGCATCCTTTTAAATCGTTGTTTAACAATGAAAATTTAAGCTTTACAGACGGACGAAGCCTCTTATGACATGCTTGGATGCATCTAAAATAAGATTAGAAAACAAATGTGACTTGTTGTGTCACCCATTTAACTCGGGTTAGCTTATTTGAAACGTCCAACATATACCAGTATGTAAAACGGACGTTAAACCGAATATGACGATGATGATAATGATGACGCAAGTACTCAATTATTCTTAAATTAAAGTAGATTCCATTGCAAATTCCTGAAAATCAAGTGCTTGGATTGAATAATAATGACCATTATTGGATTCCTCGTGAAATCTTCTGGAAAAGTTTGGTTTAATCTTGTTACAGGGCTTTCTTATTAATAGAATTTTTTTTGTTAAGTGTGTCGTCTTTGCTGTGTATGGATGTCCAGTGCCAATAAAGACATTGTAATATTGGATTACTCATAAAATCTTAGCTCAGAAAAGTTCTTTAATTTTTCCACCCCAGCCCATTTGGCATAATGGTAAGAGTTCAATTCTCGGTCAAGTCATACAAAAGACTTTTAAAAAATGATACTTTGTACCCCTTGCTAATCACTCAGCATTATAAGGTGAGGCTCAAGGGTAAGTAGAGTAATCCAAGGAGTGGCGCCTTCCACTTTACTTTTTTACAGGAAGACTATTATAAACTAAAATAAAATAAAACGTTTTTGTAGTTTATGTATGCCTGGTATGAATGAAGACCCCCCATTGTCATTTTGTTTTTTCACTATTTACCAAGGCCAAGAGCCACTTGAGTATAAGGGTTAATGAGATTCAGTTGGATGATTAACAATGCTATGAGAGGATTGAAAACGATGAATGGAATGGCCAAAATTTGATTACTTAAGAGGACGGTTCAAGAAGTATTTGTTGACATTAGAATTGAAGACTGTTTTAGTCTGCAGGATAGCAGTCCCATGGTAATGTGTTCCATTTATGGGAAGTTCTTTGGAAAGAAACTCTGTTCATGGGAATTCTTCATAGTTTTAGATACACAAAGGAAGAAAGGAAAGCTCTTCGCAGTTATATTAGATAGACGAGTTCTTGTGAAACTTTTAGAGGAGGGAACCTGAGATTGGAGCGCAGTCGAGCACCTACCATGAAAATAATGATAGCATAGAGAAAGACCAGCAATGTATCTTTTGTGAGAAAGGGGCTGTAGGGAAAAAAAAAAGATCATCCCTGATCGAATAGAAATTTAACACCACTATTGAATTCTCCTCAGAAAGTATTGTTTGATCTTGTCATAGGGCTTTGTTTTCAATTGTATTGCCGGACCGAAGGACAGCAACACCACATTTATACGATTGAGATATTCTTTAGAATTTACATATTTTTAATGTTTTTCTGCTTAATTACTGAGGGCATCTTTGTTAGTTTAATTGAATTGAGCCAAATGGAGTATTCTTGCCACATCTGAGCTAGTGCACCAACCACTTGTCTCTCTTAGACAAGGTCCAAAAAAGAGCGTCTAATATAATAGGTTCCACAATGTCTACCCAGCTCCAGCCCCTATCCCATCACTGCTATGTTGCATCCCTGTGCTTGTTTTACAAGTACTTCAATGGAATGTGCTCTGACCAACTTGCTGCACTTGTGCCTCCTCAACCCGACAATCAGCAAAATCCCACCCCTTCACTGTAGGAGCCCCCAGATGCAGGAAAGCTTTCTACTGAAATAGCTTCTTTCCTTGAACTGCTTGCCTTTGGAATTTCCTTCTTGCTCTCTGTTTTCCCGACTGTACCAACATGCAGAAATTTAAATGTAATGTGAACAAACATCTCACTGCACATCTCACTGCACATCTCACTGCACAACTCGCCACTTAGGATGCCTACCATAAATTTGGCTCCTGATTCACAGTAGCCCTTTACATTTCGGTGGCAATGCGACTTGTTTGAGGTGAATATAAGTAAACATTTTTAAAAATGGTTTAATACACTAAACTATATATCGATCGGTTCATTTAAACCTTCGTATTTTATTGCTTGTATGCATAATGCTGATTTTTTTTATGGCTAAAATCATGTTAACAAACTCTGTCCCATCTGATCACCAAAGTTAAGCAACATTGAGCCTGGTCAAACTTAGATGGGTGACCATTTAGGAATACCAGATGCTGTAAGCTAACGCTCCACCCAGATGTATAAAGGGCTACTAGCCTCGCTGGTAAGTATAATCACCGACAAACTAGTATCCTGGCATTTGGATGGTCGGCCATCCGTTCCACTTAAAGGACCGGGGATAAGTGCTAGATCTAAGAGCCCCCTTTCAGACTGGGAAAAGGGGACTACTACTGCTACTATCATGCTTATATTTGTTAATCCAAAATCGTAGTTCTAAAATAGTGGAGAAGAGTAGAAAAGGGTGAGAATAAAGAGATTTCTCAAAGACAGAGTGGGGTCATCTCTGAGCTTGGCCCATCTTGCCAAAAGCTATGAAAGTACATATCCATCTTAGTTGGTACGATAGTGTATAGTAATTTCTTAGTATGGATTCTCATGAAGTATGATTTCTTTTTTATGAATGCTGAAAATGCTACGTCAGCCCTTGTACTTTATGCTATGAATTGTGAGACTGAAAAAGTAAGGATTATGAATAGATATGTTAAATCAAGATATCAAAGCTGCAGTATTATCATTGATCAATACAGACATAATAACTCTTTGAGCTTCAAAGAAAACACAAAGAACCTACACTACATAACTAAGTTAATGTTATTATGTTCACAATAAGATTTCATTCCTCCTTCGTTGCTCCTTAGCAGATTTCTTGAGATGAATAGACATTCTCATGGTGAGTAATTCTGAAATATAAAGACTATATATATGCCTCTGACCCCTTTTCATGGGTCGAGCACTGTAGGAAGGAAAATCGCTAGCTGTCATTAGCGATAATGTAAAGCGCTTCTTAAAAACGAATAGTGCACTCCTTGACTGCAGATGGAGATAAACATTGACTGAACCTGTTGGGTTTGATCTGGAAATGAACCGTTTTAAAAAAGGAATAATATTTTTCATAAATATTCACTGTCTTTTGACATAAATTTCGGTTTTTCGAATGCAACAACCCCACTGATGAGACCAATTGAACATGTATTGCTTTTTCATGGTAAACAAGAAAATATATGATTTAATATGGTCAAACAATTATCTTGGAGAAATAAAATATTTAAAACTAAAAACTCTGTTTCTATTCCCTTATATATATATATAATGATTTTTAGGGGGAATGGATACAAAGGTTTTGTGTAGCTTAATGTCTAACACAAAATAAAATCATAGAATTACATCAGTAATTTGATTTTTCATATATAAATTATCATTTCTGATAACCTAAAGAAAAAAATCACCAACGATTGACTTTTTATTTAGAGTTAAGGATTTCTTTCTAAATTCATTTCAGGGTTTGTCGGACTTGCTATTTGTTTTCCCACCTTCCTCTCACCACTTGAAAATGATTTTGTCCTGGGGCTTTTTACTCACTAACCTTTGTGTGACACGATGGATTTATATACAAATAAATACACATTGGTCTTTATTATAGAATGAAGGTTATATATATTTCCTTTTCTTTATTTACCTCATTTATTTACATAATCGTTTTACTCTTCCCTTACACTACTGCTACTACTAGTCCCTCTATTCCCCTCTTCCCCTCACTTCTCGTCTCATTCGCCCTTCCTCCCACCATTTAAAATATTCAATGTGCAAACAAGAAAGCAAGCAAGAGTCGTATTATTACAAGAGTTTTAGTATTACATAAATATACACAATATTTTCATATAGTTAGTAAGTGGATTAGTATTATTATAAGAGCAGGTGAAGTGCTCTTTAGCCTTGGTGGGCAATCACCTAGAGATAATGTCTTGATAAAAATGCTGGTCCCCATCACTTCACTGGGCTGGTGTCAGGAAGGGCATCTGACCTATAAAAAATCTTGCCTCGATTAAGGAAATAACTTCCAAAGAAACCTGACAAGAGATAAGTCTGAAAGTCAATTTTCTAAAAGCCGTCCAAAACATGTCGGCATGTAAAACGGATGTTAAACTGAATATGATGATATTCATAACTGCATTGCAATTCAGGTTAAACAAAAGCTAATTAATGATAAGTTACAGTTTTATTCTCTATGTAAATTTCAAATTAATCTTATTTAATTCTCAGGGTTTTTAATGTTAGATTAACGATTGCTTTAGTACATGTTGGCCTTGACTTAAAAAATAAAGTAGAACAATTTAGAAATAGTTTTTCTATTAATACGAGCTGGAAGACATTTTTCAGCTACATTATTCTATTTGATTCTGTTCATGTCACGCTTTTAATTAGTGTTATTTCTTGTTATCATGTATTACCTTCTTGGGGGCCATTCTCGCCCACACATGTGAGACAAATGTTACCATAGCAACAGTAGCCTCTATACCAAAGTGTTCATATTACAAGTTGTCATTTCTTTATCTGCATGGATCATAATCTTCTGATCTTTTGACACGAAAGAGGTGCATAACGAAATTTATGTTTTCCTTTTGGTTTAGGGGCAGAAATGAATCATGATACCTGACTTTTGCCTTTTTAAACTTTAATTCAAAAAGTTTCCTGGACTTACTTCATCCAATCCTTACAGGGAGATGTGTGCAAAGCAGGAGACTTCATTGGTTTGATCACATTGAAAGACTGGATGCAGTGTTTGGGTTTGTAAATGTAGAACAGTGGTGGTAGCAGAGTCAGTTGGCAGGAGAGGGGAGGGCAGGAAAACATGGGAGGAAGTGGTAAGGGTGGATTTCAAAGAAAGAGAGATAAAGACCTCATCAGAGATAGGTTGATTTGGAAGTCAAAGAGGCTATCACGTCGGGGTCACCATTTTATAGAAATGCTTATATCAATTTCTATATTTTATTAATATAAAGAAAAACAACACTTCCTTTATAACAACAAACCACGAAATGGTTTATTAGAATAGAGAGAAGTAAAATGTCTGCCGCTTCCTAGACGAATTTATCTTCAGTGAAGATAGCATCATGGTATGTTGGTGACACAGGCAGGGGAGAAGATGGTGCCAGGGAATCGTCTGCCAAACGTCCGCAATTTCTAAAAGGGCTGAAGTATTCCTTTAGAGAACTAATGATATCAATGCACCCTGTGAGCTGATTGGCCAACATTTGGCCAAACCATCTCACAGGAACACTAATACGAATTAAGTAAACATCGATTATGACTCCTACATGAATAAGCAGTATGATGTATGGAAGTGAAACCTGGTTAGTGAGGGTTGAGGGCATGCGTTGCATGGTGAGAAATGATATGAGAATTATACAATGGATGTGTAATGTGAGTATTAAAAACAAACTTAGTTGTGATGACCTCAGAGGAAGATTAAATCTGGACAGTATAATAGGGAGACATGTGCAGAAGAGTAGATTCCAATGGTATAGCCACATTGAAAGAATGGATGAGTGTTTGGGTTAATAGATGTAGAACAGTTAAGGTAGCAGGTCCAATACCCAGGGGAAATTCAAGGAAAACATGGTAGAAAGTGATGAAGTTGTATTTGAGAGAAAGGGGGATAAATAAACACCTGACCAGAGATAGATTAGTTTAAGAGTCAATTTCTTAAAGCTGTCTAACATATGCCAACATGTAAAACAGATGTTAAACCGAATACGATGATAGTGGGTTAATCAACATTCGTTTCTTTATGGCTTTAAATATACTTTAATAACAAAAAATACATGCTAAAATATACTTGAATTCTGGGATTGAGTTATGTTTGAAAAAAAAAATTGTTTTAATTGTTCTCATCAGCCGTAATTTATAATTAACTGAACAAATTATACATCTCTTTCACTTTGTTGATTCAACCACTCCTTAATGTATTTATGCGAATATAGAGAAAGTGACTTTTTTTAGCATCATGTAGTTCAAATGTGTGTCTGTACACACAACAAACACATATGTACATTAAATAACAAAATAATGTCTCCTTTTGTATAAGAAAAATAAAGAATAATAAAAGACTAAAATGTTAAGCTCTAATGAGCCTGATGTTTTAAAAGACAAAAATTATTTATTATTTCCTTATTTGGTCATTGATGTTGAATCAGTTTCCTGAATCAGTTTTCATCATCAGTTTCTTTTCTTTTTTTCTTGCTTTTCTTCTCATGTCTTAATAAATTTTTCACTTTTTTCTTTAATGCTTTCTCAATATCAGGACGATGCTGTTGCTAAAGTAAGTTTTATTCTTCACTGGGTTTTTGTTTTTGTTACCGTAAAGGCAACTCTCCCATATTTGGATATTAGTTGTAATATTTGTTGGTATTTTCCTGTTTTAATATAGTTTTTATTGCAGTTTGCTACAAAGGGGGCTGCCATTTGCACAAAATTATTTTTGAACTCTGCTATGCATGAAAATTAACTACATGCACCGCAGTGTGAACACGTTTTATTACAGTTTTTTTGTTTTTCACCATACAAAAATTAATGTCTTTTTTTTTTCTTTTTTTTTAACATTTATATATATTTTGAAAAAAAAACAAAAGCAGTAATGCTTTCTTTTTGTTATATTGTAAAGCTTTGGGGGATTTCTGTTCAAGTTTGTTAAGTTTTTTTTTTTTTTTAATGAATTCCTTTTAAATTTCTTTAAATGTTGCTTTTAATCAATGTAAACCTTTGAATATGCTTTTGTTGAAAATGTTTCATGGTATATTCTACGGGTATTAGTTTTTTGTTTTGATTTTTCTTTTTCTTTTTATAAATTGTAAAACTTTCTATTGTTTGAAACATTTCATGCCATGGTACAACAAAAAAAATTAAATAGAAAAGCAACAAGCAAATCTGAGGGAATAAGGTAATTAGTAGTTTTAAATTTTACAAATGAAATTTCGCTGGTCAGACCAACTTGATATTATCAAATTTACTATAAAACAATTTCATTTTTAAGTTTAGAAATTTAGTTATCACTTATGTCTGAAAATGAAATGACTATAGAAAAATTTTTAAATTAGTAATTACTTTATTCCCTTAAATTAGCTTGTTGCTTTTCTATTAAATAAAATATTGGTTCGTTTTTTGCTAAAAAAAAAATGTATCTGCTTTTTAATATTTTAGTCCTATGTTAATTTATATTTCTAGAAATTTCTAGAGTTGGGTTTTTCTTTGGGGGGTGGGGTAAATATAAATTTTAAAAAAACAAAAAAACTAAATGACATTTTACTATTTCTTATAATTCAAAGTAAAAGGATGTTGAAATGTTAACCTACTTTATGGCATTTTTTTAACAATCTCAATCTATCCTTTTGAGGTGTATGTAGTTAAATGCACATCATGATTTTGAAAGAGAACTGTGAATTTTTGTTGGAGAAAAAAAGGTTTAAAAATTCAGATGGTTTTAAATTAGCCCTAAATTCAAATAATTTCGTGCTTTGCCAAACGAGGTATTAACCTAGTTGTAAAAATAATGCTCTAAATCTCTTCCTACTCAGCCTTTTTTTTTTTTTAATCAAGATGAAATCAATAATGCCAATAGAATGATTTTCAACTAAACTAAAGCTCCTTAAAAAGATGATGCGTTTTGATATGTCAAGTGCCCCCCCTCCCTTTCAAAAGGTGCATTAATCATGTGTGAAAGTTAATGGACTGTTCAGTACTAGTCCTCATGGAATAGTTTATGGCTTTTAAAACATTCATTTTATTTTCTGGCATTTTTAAATAGTCCCTCTGAAAGTCATTTTGAACTGATTCTCTACTGATTCTAAAACACTCATATGTATATATATATATATATGTGTGTGTGTGTGTGTGTGTGTGTATAATATATATATATATATATATATATATATATATATATAACTTAATACCTACAATCCATATATTAATACTTAACCTCTCTTCCATCTGCACAGAGAGGAAGCAAAGGTGAAACACGCCATGAGAGAGATGCATATAGATAGAGGAGGGAAGAGATTCACACATTGATATATACAAGAGTGGGGAAAATATTTTTTGTTATATTTAATTAAAAGTGATAAAAAATATATATTATGAGTACATAAAATGATATTTTCTTTTAATTTAACGTGAAAATTCCAAGGGCTCTGCTCGTGTCAATTAAAATCTGTATTTTAGTGACCAAAAAGTTTAATTAAAACCTGATTATTTTCCTTTGGGGCAGATATTTTGAGGCTTTGTATATTGTTCTTCTTGCTTCACTCTTTGCCCCCAGATACACATCCTTATTCACTAAACCTTTTATCCACTGACTTTATTTCTGTTTATCTTTGCTACATTCCTCAACTTCTTCATTCCACAATCATGTCACCCTATGCTTTGGGGTCCCTTCCGCCCACCCATAAGTCTGGCCTGTTAACTCTAACAGTGTATCCTTCAGCATCTTCCACTATTCTTCTACACTTTCTGTAGTGGATCTGTTAACTGAACGTTCCATCACTTTGTCTCTAAACTCACGTTTCACATGTTCTTTATTAAAACTCCACACTTTTCTCCTGGGGATAAACTTTTACCTCATGTTTATTTATTTTTTTTTTAAATTTAATTTAGGCACCTTGATCTTATGTAACCGTGTTGGATAATTGGGTACAACTGGTGTTTACAGACTGACTTAATAGGCTGGAGATCAATTGAACATATATCTCTATTCTTTATTTGATCTGTGATATCTGGTCAGCACAAATTGCAATGAACTACCCACGATTGTCCTCAGACAGCCCCATCCAATACCATCCCAGATCTTATTACAGCAAACCATGCCACCTTTTTGCTGAGTGGGCACTTGATGTCGATCGGCAACCACTCTGTCCCCGTTCTTGTCCATCGATTGTAGATCTTATGGCAAGATGACCAGCACATCTCTTCAACTTGTCAGGTTAATCAGCCGTATCTCTTGGGTCTTTTGGCTAGGAGAAGTGTAGTATCTGTTCTGATACTACACTTCATCTCTTCTGTCAATGAAGGAAAAATCTTTCTAGATTGAGGCAATTTTAATTCTTGCCCCAATCTAAAATGCCCCTTTTTTGGGGATCTGGATTTTCTTCAAATTAAACATCGACCTTGTCATGGGAAGGCAAGTAAATAGGAACTGCCTCTGTCGCCCACAGCTGCTGATTGCTGACCCGATCAGCACATCGGATGTTTGCCATGTGGCGCTAGATCGCAAGCTGTGTGGTGGCTAGCTTCTGCTATAGTCAACCACATCTCTAACCCAGAGAGCTGGGCCAGCAGCAAGCTGCTGTTGAATAGGTATGTCTTGTTGCCTGGTCTCTTCCTCGATGGACGATGGGGCCATAGCCAACCCTCCTTTTGTGCACCAACTTATCGCTGTTCCTGTGCTCTATGTTCAGTTTCTGGCCAAGGTAGACATAGCTATTGACCTGTTCGATCTGGCACATGCCTTGTGGAATAATTAAGCACAAATTGTGTTCAGACCGACTCAATAGGCATAATCACACTGGTTCTTGTTATATCACTGAAGTTAAGTGATGTTGATCCTGGTCAGTATCAGATGGGTGACTATTTGAGAATATCAGGTGCTGTATGTGGGAGGACGGCGAAACCTTCCTGCAAAAACTACAACAAAACAATGTTATCTCCCCTGACCAGGATACACATGCGACTGTGAAACATGTGAATTTGATATTCTCTAGAAATGTTCTCCTTTGTAGAAAGTCGACTCAACCCAATCAGGGTGAATACCATATAAGGTAATAGGCTAGACATTATGTGAGAGTAGGTGTCTGATACTTATTTACAAGTTTATTTTCATGATTCTTATAAGTGTCTGATTTTTTTTTTTTTTTTTTTTTTTTTTTTCGAATCTAGTTTTTCTGAACTTTTCTTTTACTTCAATGTTTCCATAGAATGTAACGGTTCAAATCTTCCAAATAAAAGGTTGATGCTAACTATAGAAAACAGAGCTTAATGTATATGTAGACAAATATTTAAAAGTTAATTTATTTTTAGAATTTATATTTTTGCAAATAAATTCAAATTTCATTTCTTTTTATTTCCTTATCAGAAAATTGAAAATAATGAAAAAAAAAAAGAGATTAAAACTTCTCATCAAAAAAATTCAATAAACATATACAAATAAAGTATGTTAAATCGATCTTTTTTTTTCTTTTTAATGCTTTTTTTTAAAAATTACCGCTAGAATCCATACAAGCTATCTTTATTTTAAGCAGAAAGATCACCGGTATGGCATTTTATTCTGCTAAGCTAAAAGGTGTGCTCTCTTTCTCATATATGGTGGTCCACTTATATATATATATATATATATATATAAAGATAATTATTTTATATTAGATTCAATCGTGGTAGGGAGATTGGGGATAGAGCATTATTATAGGAAATATTGAAATGATGAAAAAAAAGTAAAGTTACATACTTTACAAATGTATTATAATCATTAGGTGTTTAAACAAGGAATTTAATAAAATGACTTTTAATCCATAGATTTTCAAAGAATTACTCTTATCCTCAGAAGGAAAAACCAATAAATTACTAATTATTGGTCAGTATTAATTTGAAAATTTGTAACAAAATTTTAAGATATATTTAAAGCAAAAATAGTTCAAGAAATGTTTCAATAATGTTGTTGAAAAAATCCAAATTGAATATGCAGTGGAAAGTGATTGATTACAATAAAATCCAGGAAAGATTCAAAAAGATAGAACTCTGTGGAAAGTGATATTTTATCCGCATGCTAAAGAAGCTTGACTTGTGGCATGATGTTTCTTGATATATACTAATTTTTCACAGACTTCTATCCTTTTGAATCGTTCCTGGATTTTATTGCATGTATGTGTACATATATATATATATATATATATATATACATATATATATGTGAAAATGGCTAAGGAAAAGTGGACAAACAGAGTAACGTTCAGTGAAAATAAGGACACAAACGCATCATTAAAGTTGGACCAAGATATTTCGGTCGAAGGATAGTCAGAATCCTTTGACAGAAATATGGCATTTTGGCTAGCAGCAAAGTGAAGCATATGTTCGTATACTACACTTGATCTTTTTGGCCATCGGTCAGTGATGGAGAAATCCATCTAGACTGAGGCAATTTTTGAGGGTCACAATTCAGAGTGCCCCTTTTTGGGGAGCTTGATTTTCCTCACATTAAAACCTATCCTGTGTCTTACTCTGCTCTTGTAGGGAGGCAAGTAAATAGAGACTCTGCTTGAAATCATCTTATTTTCTTCAACATTCAAACATCAAAGACTAGTTTAATTTTTTTCTTACTAATGAGTCACCACTTATCAGGGGGGAAAGCCACTCAAGGATAAGCGTTAATGAAATGGATAAGTTGGCAGTTAAATGAAGAATATTAGTAAAGGATTGAAAATAACGAATGGAAGGAATAAAATTTGATGACTTACGAGGATCGTTTATGACACTAGTTTATTAACTAATGCCATAAACACTTGTCATAAACCGTCCTTATAACTCATTAAATTTGATTCGATTTGAAGAGAACCATGTTGTTTATTAGTATGTATATTTGTGCCCCTAACTGATTGTGAAGGTGAATAGATAGATATTTGATATAGACCTTTCCCCCCCCCCCTCAACTTTCAAACATGTCTAACGAGATCTACCGGACGGTTTGTTTACTTTACATTATGTTTCGTTTTCTTACACTGTAGGAGTTCAAAACTGATGGTATCATGTTGATTTGATCTGATCTTAGAAACACAATAACTAAATATGATGATCTTATTATTAAATAATTGAGCACTCTGTTGGATTTCTTTCTATCAAACTAAACGAAAAATTATAAAAGTATATCCAGAGTATTAAAGAATAAAGTTATAGTCTGCTTTCAATTTAACAAAAATAGTGAGATTCCATGAATAATCGTTACAGATGTCAGTTACGACAAAAATAAGCACTGTTTTATGCTCTCAAACGCTTCTGCTGCTGAATAAAGTTATATGTGCATCATTCAATTAAAACTCTTGTTGCTGTGGTGACTAACCAGACAGACAACTGTTTACCGGTTGACTCATTATTTATGTTAATTATTTACGTCTTGCTCTCATCTTGCCACTTATCTCAATCGCTCTACCTCCTAACATCTAATATATTCAATATGCAAACAAGCAAGCAAAATTTTAAAATTATATAGATTTATTAATTCTGTCATCTATAAACTGTAGATTATTCAATTTTTCAATGATAAAAATCAAATAATATTTAAGTACTTCGAAAATTTCTTAATAATAAATCAATATGATGAAATGAATTATTTGACAATACATCTTAGATGAAGTATTGTTACTTATGTAGATATACAAATCCTCTTTCCTTATGGAATAGATGATATTGTACAACTTCACCTATTTTCTTTGTCTACCTGAAGACGTACAGTAAATTAAGCCCTACCTTTCTAAATTTGTTGGAAAAATATGTTTGACATTAAACAATCGAGGATTATATAACAGGCAACCTGACATTGCCTGAGTGAGGGATTATATAAGAGTCAGAACATTGTGTGTAAGGTACTTAGTTCAAATAAAACATTAATTCAAGTGCATAAGAAAGATATGTGTAAGATATATATAGGAGTGTGAAAATATGTTTTAGCATATACCTTCTATTCTTTATGCATGCCAACCTCTTCCAATTGAAAGCTCGATGATTGTCAACATGTAGCAACAGAGCATATATAAATTTAAATTCCAAAGGCATCGATTTTGTTTTTTATTAAACATTTATTTCAAAACAATCACGAAACAGAACCGTAAATTGTACCAAAAGTGATTGTTTTGTAAGATAAATAAAATCTTGCCCTTTGAAATGTAACAAAATCTTGTTTATGTATGGGTATATATATATATATATATATATATAAGTGGAGCTACCAAAATTTACTAATGTTTAAAAATGTATTTATTATTTAATATTTTACATTAAAAAAAAAATAACACATGTTTCAAGCATGTTTGACTCTCTTCAGATATTGTTTTGAAAAAATGTTGTAGTTTTGAAAAATTTGGGTTCAATCTTAAAAGATTTGTGTCGTGGCATCACGGTTAAGCAGTTGATCTTAGAGCCAAACTAACTGCAAATTTGGAATCGGCACTTTTTGATTTGGTGTACTTATCGATTTCAGAAGATTTTAAAAACTTTTTTTAAAACTCAAAATTAAAAATATGTAAAAATAACATTAGAAACAAATGTTCCAACATTTTTAGCATTCACTTTCCAGCCAACGGAACAACATACTTATAATAATCTGAACCTTTTCACTCCCAGTAACACTTCCACACATTCTTTCAAACACACTCATACTCACACATTCCTGACATAGCCAGCTGGTCAATACTCCTACTCTCACTCCTTCCAGCCTTCAAGTCATCTTCATTTCTTCAAATCTTTTTCTAACACTATGATACCACCTACATGCCAAACACACAGTTTCCCCCTTCCCTCCTCTTTCCCCAGCCTCTCAAAATCCATGCCACACCTCACCATGAAAAAAATCTCATCCCCCCCCCCTCTTTCCTCTCTCCCACCCTAAGGCAAATTCACTAATACTCTCACCCCCTCCTTTTTTCACTGCTGCCTTAATGGTACCCGCTCAAAGCTTTCCATATTCATTTCATTATTCGCCACTACTGACTTCTCACAGCCTGGACTCTCCTCCAGCGCTCACAGTAGCCACGGCTACTACTTTTCCTTATCAACCCATCATGTCAACCCAAAACTTCGATGTACTTGCATGACATTTTTCTTCAAATTATCATTCTGAGGAAGTCTTACAATGAAGACGAAACGTTGATGAATATATAAAAAAAAAAAAATTTTTTTAAATATCTCTTGGTTTTTTCCTTTTTCATTTCCCATTACGTCGGATTACTCTGATCCTTTCTTTCTCATATTATATATATATATATATATGTCAAGATTGTATTTTTAATCAAATCATATGTATTTGATATCCTTTTTTTAAATGTAATATGAACAGACATCTTGCTGCACAACTCTCCACCTGGGTTGCTCCTCTATAAATCTGGCCTCTATCACAGTAGCCCCTTATACTTCAGTGGCAATATGCCTTGTTTGTAGTAATAAAATAAAAAATTTAATTATATTATCTCCCTTACTTTATTGGTTATCAAGTCAGAGATCAGTTTTTAGATGAAAATCAATCAATAGCTTGTTAGTCCTATTGATTTTGTTGCTATGAACAATCATCAGGATACAACGATTTATTATTGGTATGGGTCTTGCATTGGGTTAGAAAAGCAAAATACAAAAGGATAATTTAAAAAGGTTCTTACTTATTTTTATACTTTAACTTTTTTTATTTTTCTTACTGGTAGTGAAAAAGGTTCAGATTATTATAAGTATGTTGTTCAGTCGGATAAAAGGGAACGCTAAAAATGTTCGAAACATTTGTTTTGAATGTTATTTTTACCTACTTTTAATCTTGAATGAGTTTTAAAAAATGTTCAAGAACTTCTGACTTCTATAAGGACATCGGATCAAAGGTGCTGATTTCAAATCTGCAGTTAGTTTTGCTCTTAGATCAATCATTAACTATGTTGCTGTGACACACATGCAGACAAATTTGCTTCATATGTAGTTTTATATATATATATATATATAAATGTATGTATACATATCCCTCACTTTATATAAATAGACTGGTGATACCAGATCAGGCTGCCCTGTGGCTCCCTGAGACGAAATTCACCTACATTGACGTTTTTTTTTTTTTTTTTTTTTTTTGTAAAACTTAATTATGTTCTACAAAACCAAAAACAAAAACAACAGCCCCTCTCCCTTTCTCCCTCCCCCTTTTTATTTTATTTTTAGAACTTGAAGCATAAATCTTTTACTATAATGACCAGATTCGGCATTAAATAACCCAAAAAGGGTTGATATGCCGTAAAACAAAACTACCAAACCAAAAACGATGATTAAACATTTGAAGATATAAAGAACTTGAAGCATAAAAACTTTTACTATAATGACCAGATTCGGCATTAAATAACCCAAAAAGGGTTGATATGCCGTAAAACAAAACTACCAAACCAAAAACGATGATTAAACATTTGAAGATATAAAGAACTTGAAGCATAAAAACTTTTACTATAATGACCAGATTCGGCATTAAATAACCCAAAAAGGGTTGATATGCCGTAAAACAAAACTACCTTTATATAAATAGAGATATAGATGAATTAAAATAAGTTTTTTTTGTTTCTCTAATAAATATTTAAAGAAAATTTACTTCAAATACTTGATTTTTGAGTCTAAATTGTAATTTTACTAAACTTTAAAAACATTTTAAAAAACAAATAGGCCAATTTTTTATTTTTTTATTTTTTGAGAGAATTTATCCAATATTGGATGTATTCTTAATAAGATTTACTAAACTACTTTTAAAGTTTAATGGTTTTGTATTATTTGACTCATTCGAACTACTGTTCTCATTTTGGATGTTATTCTCACAATGTTTCGGCTTATGTAACATCTGACATTCTTCAGGTGTATCTTGCCAAACTCTGGAATCTTTCTGCCGAACTTGGGAATCTGAACGGAATTTTGAACAGAACCCTTTATTTAATCAACAGGGGTAGCTTGCACTCGTTCTATCAGGCATGACCGGGTGGAAGTCTGAAATAATTCATAATTGTATCCTTATTATTGCCCGTACTGAGGATTAAACTTTCAACCTCCAGAAGAATGTCACTTAGAACTGTTATTTATTGCATCATAGGTCGTTGCAAAAAAAAAGATCGGAGGTTACATTGGCTGAAATGTTATGAGAATAACATCCAAGATGAGAACAGTAGTCTGAATAATACAAATTATCAAACCTCATCTAAAAAATTCCGAAATTTAATGGTTTCTTTTTTGCCAATTCTGATGATTTAAGGCTTATTTTAAAATCATGTTCGACGCATTAGATTTTTTTTCCAGACAAAATCAGTGCTCTAAAATTATGATGTGTAATGGTATGTTTTGTATATAAACATGGCAATCAATTAGGTTGAGAATTCTTCTTGGATTTTCCTGACTTAGTCCTTCCAGGAACTTTCACTTGAATCTTTCAATGGTTGATGACCTATGTGCACCTTTACTATAGATTTATTACGATTCTCTGCTAACTGGAGCAACACACCTTCCAGTTGTCATGTTGGATGGTCTTCCATAATGCTACGTTCTCTCTGCCAAAGCGTCCATTTATTGATAAGACTAGGCTTTCAATTATTGGTAGAGCAACTAGTCAAAGAGACGGGGAAACTTATATAACACTTCTGACTAAATAGATACTGTACACTCATAACTTACTTGATGGCGAGAGTGGGTCATGTTATGCATATTCCATATTTAAAACAAATGTTATGTATAGAAAGTAGTCTAATCACTTGAACATCTTTGTGAGTGATGGCTTACTCTACCTTTTATCTATCTCTCTCTATATATATTTCTCTCTCTTTCTCTAATATATATATATATATATATATAATTTTTAATTTTACTAAACTTTTAAAAACATTTTTTTTAAAGTAAGCCAAATCTTTTTTTTTTTTCATTCAAGAGAAGAATTTATATATATTAATGGATATTACCAAATTTATCGGTTTAATTATACTGTTTATGAATGATGTGTCTGCCGTTTGTATCATTACAGTAAAACAACAGTTGTTTTAAAAGAAATACCTACTGTCATGTTTGTCAAAAAAGAAATGAATAGGTATATTATTTAGTGAAAAATATAATTGTTTATCTGATAACTAATATTTTAGCTTTCAGATAAACAATTATTTTTTTACTAAATAATGATATTTCGTTATTATTAATAATGTTGTTAGCTGTTAAGTCCTAATTGAAAAATGTCTCAATTTTACCAATCCTCCAGGCTAGAATAAATATATTTTTGAAAGAAACTGAAGCAAAGTTCGTTTTTGTATTGCAAAGAACCTGGTACAACAATAATAAATAAAAATTGGCTAGCCTGAATCAAATATCAATTTGTGATATGCAAGTCTAACCTAGAAAATCCGATTGAGTTTTATATATTAGATAATAAAATTTGGATATCAATAAACTTTATTATTTAAACTAACACGTTTTGACTTTTCAGTTACTTCTCATTCACCCTGTGTGTGTGTATATATATATATATATATATATATATATATATGAGAGAGAGAGAGATATGTGGATAAATAAGAGATTATATAAATTGAATTTATATAGATTAAAATGATTCTCGAAGATATCAAAAAACGAGCTTAATACTAAGCATTAAATAGAGCTTATATATATATTAAATATAATGTTAACTTACTAGAAGTTTATTTGATGTGTTAAAGTGGGGAAGAGAAGAGTAAAAGATATTGCGCATTTTTTATTCATTTTTATTTTATTTTGCATAGTGCTTCTTTTTTTTTTTTTTTTACTCTGGTGCCCATGGAGGCATACATAAATAAAATATGTTTGTAGAAGCCACACACACATAAATTTTGTTCTATTTTACCCTTAACAGGATAATCCAGTGGTTGCTAAAGTAAGTCAAAATGTGGGAAATTAATCTCTCCAATATAAAAAAGGATCTCATTATTGGGCATTTAATTATTTTCTTTTTACTTGCTTTTAAATCTTCTGAATTTCTTTATCTGGGTTTCATTCGTGGCATTTCCATTACTGTTCCTCTTTGAATTCTCTTTTCTCTTATGGTAAAATAGTAGTCCAAAAATAGTTGGGGAAGGGAAGAGGCGGCGATTATGAAACAAGATTTATGTTACATATAATGTTGATGATGATCTCATGAAACGAAGAGATTAATGGATGTAAGCTTGAAAGGTTTTGAAAAACTTCTATCTGATTCTCGGAATCTGATTCTGCCAGAACTGGTGATGAATTCTTCTGGAGTTGTTTGTCTTTCTGGATCTTTGTTAAGTACAATTAACTAACACAGACGATTATAATACAGACATCTGGTTCTTTATTCTTTCATTATTATATCACCGGGGACAGAGAGAGGAAGAAATGGGAACAATTTATGGTCTATTTATGGTCTACATCACTACATCTTTAAAACGATTCTTCCGTACTCCCTTCCAGCTAGGAACTGATGAGTTTGTCGATCACATCAAGTGACTCATATCCATTACTTCAGTTTCTTTGTTCCCACATATGTCAAATTTGACTTCTTGAACATTCTGACACTTACTATTTTACATCTATAATCCAATATATAACAATTGTACTAATTGGGATGGGAGGGGGGCATCACCAGTCTCAGAGATGCCCCCACCCACCTATACTTGAGAAATCTCCTCTCCCCATCCCCTCTTATTCCTGCTTTGTATCCTTCTCCTTTGCCCTTCCCCATCCCACTATCTTTGGACTATTTTATATTAACAAATTGCATGATGCATACTCTCTAGATTTAAATGTAGAGGTTTTATTTAGTGCAATAAACTATGTCTCAGGAGGGGTTGTAAGATCAAAACTTTGGAATGTTGATGCAAGCTATATACAATAATAAATTAGACCTGTATTATATCTGCTCTACTTATTATGGTATTGAGCACTTTTGGATTTAATATATACTTTTTAAATTTATTAATACCCTTCACTATCTGCATTTCTACCCAATGAACTGCAATGAACCTGTCAGTGCTAGAATATAGACCCACACTTGAAGAGAACTTGAAATAAAAGTTGTATTTTTGTTTTTATCAAGAAAAGCATTTTTTGACAGGACTGTCCGAAATATTCAAATTATAATAACACCTATTATCTACATGCTTTTATCTTGTTTTTTTTGTTGTTTTTTTTTAAACTGAGTTCACCTCAAACGAGGCAAGTTGCCACTGTAAACGTAAGGGGCTACTGAGAATTAGGGTGAAATTTAGGGGATCATCCTAAATTTGGAGCTGTGTAGCTAGATGCTTGCTCACACACATTAGTTTTAAATTTCTGCATGTCGGTACTGTCGAGGAAACAGGGAGCAGGGAGAGTATTCCAGGGGCCAGCAGCACGAGGAAAGAAGCTATTAGAGTAAAAGGCTCTCCGGCATCTGGGGACCTCCACAGTGAATGGATGCGATTTAGCTGATTGTCGGGTTGGTCGAGTGTATTTACGTCAAGGGGGCACCAGAGCAGCAAGTTCATTGGAGCGCATTCCATTGAAGTACTTGTAAAAAAAGCACAAGAATGGGACAGGGACTGGAGCTTGGTGGATAGTGAGGGACTTATCAAATTAGAGACTCTTTTTTAGACCTTGTCTAAGAGGGAGATACTAGTGAATGGTGCAGCAGCCCAGATGTGACAACAATACTCCATACATGGGCGGATGGTGGCTTTGTAGAGACATAGGATACTGTCAGGTGTGAGAAGTTTTCTAGCACGGTAGATGGAGCCCACCTTCTTTGCAGCAGCTTGGCAATGTCTTCCATGTATTTGTTCCAATTCATGTTACCTGTGAATGTTAAACCGAGGAGTTTGAATGTTGGACTCTCAGGTAGGGTGTTATTTGCCATGGCAATCGGTGGTTGAAGAAGTTTCTTGTAGTTGTTGCAGAAAAAAAGCTTTGTCTTACCAGCATTAAATGTTACCATCCATTTATGACCCCATTCCACTACAGAGTGGAGGTTACTTTCTAAGGATTCAGCAATTGTCTTGGATATGCGTGCATCTATTTTAGCCACATGACGAGAATAAAGCGTAGTGTCGTCAGCAAATATACCCATCTTAGATACAATGTCGTTTATGAAAATCGGGAACAATAAAGATCCAAGGATCGACCCCTGGGGTACACCTGCATTTATGTCATGTTTGGATGAACGGTTATCGATGGCAACCTGGATCTTTCTAAGTTATATTATTTTTATTTTTCCGAATGAAGTTCATCAGGCTAACTTCAATAATTAACATTCTACAATACTTTTTATAAGTAAATAATGTTTAAATTAACCTCCTACCCCTATCTATTAAAGTTTTTAGTTTTATTGCCAATACAAAGCTTTACACTCCTTCCTTCTCATTCATTCCTATCAACCAAAAAGATTTATCATTGAACGCACCTTTTTTGTTTTTAACAAAACACAAAAGTTTGTGTAGCTTGCTTGCTATAAGGATATTTTCATACTAGTACTAAACCCAATGTATGTATTGAAACAAATATATATGTATAGTATAAAACACTAACATATATTTTCTATCTCTCCCTATATATATATATATGATGTTTGTGTATTTCCTATAGAAAGAAAGGTTAGAGAATATACATAGAATTTAAAAGTATATTCCTATGTAAAATTTACTGGGAAGACAATGAAAGTGTTCTCGGATCTTTAAATGCACCCCTGGGGGGGGGGGGGGGGCTATGCAGGCAGAAACCTCTTAATACTTAAGTATATCCTATTTTTATGAAATTTAAATCATGTATAAAAAAATTCTGGAGAAGACAATAGAAGTGTTCTGGAATCTGTTACCCTCAATGTGCCGAATATCTACCTGCCCCACCTCTAGGTGACCCATAGGTACAGAACCCCTTTAAAACTCCAAATACGTATATCAGATTTTAATGAAATTTTAACTATAAGACACTAATTTAGAGAGTTTTTCAACATTTTAGCATCTGGCTATATTACGGGGTGAAACAGGAAGAAAGGGGACAGTAAAAACAAAGAAAGTAACATGGTGTTATGAGCATAGTGATAAAGTACAGTCGTTATCTTCATTCAATCCCAAGCAACATCGGGTCTACCTGCCAGTATGTATGTATGTATGTATGTGTATATATATATACATATATATATATATATATATATATATATATATTACTTATATATATATATATATATATATATAAGTAGAGTTGTTTCTCGAATTACTGTTATTAATAGCTTTGTTCCTACAAAATCAATGTTTGATTCTGGTTAGTCAGTTTCGTTTGTGGAACTTTTGTAAGTGTATTTAACAATAAAATAATGTATTTCGATTTCTTTTCTTTTATAAAATATTTCATCTGTCTGGGAAGAAATTTCAAATGGATGCCATCTTTACTAGATAACAGCATGAGAGGACTTGGCAAATTTAAAATGCTTATAATTAGAAAACATATGGCCAGCCTCGATAGCTCAGTTGTTAGTGCATTGGATGAAGATCTAAAGGTCCCAATTTCAATCTCGCATCTTGGCATACACATTTTTTTTTAATTAACTTTAAAATTTTTAGCAGATTCTCATGTTATCGTTTTAAAACAATTTAGTTCTGTTAATAATTTAATAACCAAACGATACTGTAATAATCACATCTAACGTTCGAAATTAAATTTAAAAACAGAAAAATTAGACTATTTATTTTCCAAAATCTTATTTTTCTGTTTTTAAATTTAATTTTGAATGTTATATGTAATCATTAATATAAAAAAGATGCATATACACACACACACACACACACACACACACACACACACAAAGAGTAAAATCCCCCCCACCAAAAAAAAAAAGAATTTATATAGGTCATTCACAAGAAATGCCACCCACTGAAATAGACCTCACTGCTAATAATGCAGAAGCATTTACCAAATGAAATCATAATTATCAACAAATTCAAACTCTCGGGGATATTTTAAATAGTTAATTTGGTATTGAGGTGACTTTTATAGTGATGGACAAATGACAAAAGAATGAAAGGAACGATGCTTGGATGAATGGATCAGAATGCATCTAGTTTAGAGTAAGATAGGCAGGATGACCAACAACCCTCCACACACCCCACATTTGTGATCGTGTTGTGTCTAATTTGTTCAAATGTATTTTATATTTTTTGCAAATAAATAATTCAAAGTAGAGTAAATAGGTGGAAATGGGTCACGGTTATATCTAGCATGGGTGGGTGTGTGTGTGTGTATATATATATATATATATGTTTGAAAAAAGAGACAAACGGAAAACAGGTTAGAATGCAGGAGAAAAACAAAAACAAAAACAAGAGATTGGACCGGTTTTGTTTGTATTATCGAACGTCTTCAGAAAAAGTAACTTTTTCTGAAGACGTTCAATAATATGAATGAAGTCAGTCAAATCTCTTGTTTTTCTCCTGCATTCTAACCTGTTTTCCGTTTCTCTTTTTTCAAACATTTTGTCTACCACGGCATTTCATTTTCATGACTTATTGTGTACCTTACCCCATATATATATATGTCAACAGAAAATCATAAGCGCACAAGTGGGATAAAATAAATAAAAACTGAGAATGAATAAACAAATACGCGTGCAACTTACAATTTTGTGACGAGTTTATTGGACGATTTTAGAAGCAAAGTAAATCCCAATTTCAGTTTTTGCTTTTCTTGTGTGTTTGGATAGTCCGTAAGAAATTTTCGGGAACCTTCCCTTCTTCAAGCCTTCTATGAAGTGTGAACAGAGTTCTTGAAAACGGCAAACTAAAATTAATATTACTAATATTTCACAAACCGACCACCATGGGTCGCCTGTCAAGGTCATATGTGGGGGGGGGGGGGGTTGTTGTCTGTTTTATTTCCGGTACACATGTACCAGGAAGGAAAAGAAATAAGAAAAGAGGGAAACAGAGTTTTTCAGTTAAATCTGTCTGTTCGGTGTGGGTGGGGGTTGTTCTCTTTGAACACCAACGTTATTTTCTGTAGGATGGGCTGTCTTATACACATCCGGTAGGTATGAGAAAAGGAAAAGAAGGGAAAGAAAGGGGAAACAAGAGTTCACTAGATAAATCTAATTATCTGTTGTGGGTTGGGGTAATTGTCTGATAGGCAATGTTTAGGGGTCTATATCTAAAATTGAAATTCTGTGATTATATAAATATATATATATGTATAACTTAGATTTAGATTTTTCACTTATAAAATAGATCATTCAGTGAAGACCGGGGTTGTTCCAATAAAAAACAAGCTCGATGATACTCGATTACAGAGTACAGAGCATTTATATGTGATTTTATGAAAGCTTACCAAAGCATTCCTTTCAAGACACCAATGATCACCATTAAAGATATTTTTTCTTACAAATACTATTTATTCAAATTAAATGTTTTTTCCTACACGTGTTTCACTACCAAGCAGTTACTTGCTTGGCAGATCATCAGGGAAATTAAATGTCTGGAATACTGGTTTCAACTGCCGACAAAACACAATGTGGCGTTGTAATAGTTATATATTTTTTTACGTGGTGCACAGTTGTGTTTAGTTTAGGAAGTATGTTATGTGTGTGTTTGAGATGTTAGTTAAATTATCAGTGTTTAAATTGGATTGATTATGTGATGTGTATATCTATATTTTAAAGGCATGTTTATTTGTGGTGTGGTGAAAAAAATTTGTAGGGACTCAAAATTCCAATATCTGAGTTATATATATATGTAATATTTGGTTTTGTTCGATAGAAAGGAATCCAACAGGGTGCGTAATTAATTAATAAGAGCATAATATTTGTTTATTTATTATTAATGTTACAAACGGTCAGGTCAAATCAACATGACACCATGGTGTTAAGCCTGGACCGGGCCCAGATCGAAAATTAATGTTTCGTTTAGTTTGTATATATTTATAAACAAGTTGTCCTGGCTATCTTCAGCCATATTTGATTTTAAAGAAATTTGCAAGTCCTAGGAGAAAGTTCAGTTTTTGTTTTGTTTTTTTAATTTCTTTTTTTCTTTTTGATACTTGATTAGTGGAGGTCTTACCGTAAAAGACCTCAAAAATGGGTTATGGAGAAATTAATAGATAGGAAAAATTCATTAGGATAAGAAGGGGAGTAGAAACAAAATAAAATAGAAACTAGGGAAAGCCAAGGGAAAAATCATTGAATGGTCGCTCTACAGGTGTGGCTTGTCAAACTCTGGAATCTGAACTGAACCCTTTATTTAATCAACAAGGGTCAGCCTGACCAGGTAGAAGTCTTAAGTACACATAATAGGTAGTTTGTTTCAGCATTAAGTCTTATATTGTAAAACAAATGAATCCAAACCTAATATATCATTTTATCGATTACGTCAATCTTTAAATTAATTATTCAATGACCTCAGCTAATTTTAAGTATAAAATCTTTCTTTCTCTTTTCTTTTTTTTATTTCAGTTTTTTTATTTTCATGAGGTATTTTGTGAAACTTAGTTTAATTTATTTAAATGTAATTATCATCATTTTAATGTAATTATCTTTCATTCACATATATCCCCATCTCTTAGCATTGGGTTTGATTTTTTTTTTTTTGATTATTTTTTTTTATTTTTTTTTTTTTTTCTGCTTCACTTATTTTTTGGGCTTTTGTTTTTTCTGCTTTCATATTTCTGTTCTTTCTTAGACACGGGATATTTGATTTTATCATTTTCATTTTTTTTTCTCTAAACATTTTGTGTCAAATAAGTTAGCCATAAAAATATCACATTCATATAATAAATTATTTTTGGTTTTAAAGAAACCTTGATTTTTTTAATGATATCAGCGAAGTTGAGTTTAATTTTACCACTTCTCATGTGTGTTTCTCGCTTCTATGTAACTTACACGTTATTTTTTATTTAATGGGAATCTAATATTTATTGAAATAAAAATACAATAACATGAAATAAAACGAAATTTTAAAAGAAAAAAATTAATTACTAATTTAAATCCCTGAGAATGCATTTCCGTTTCTTTGTAAACAAGTCAGCATCCTTACACCTTTCTGCTTTCTCCCCTTTCCCTGTACTATTGGTTTCTATCCTCTGAACCATGCAAAATGAAGATAAAAAAATATATATGGGGTCATGACCCACTTAACGTAGAAACCATATTCAGTTTCAGCATCATTGTCATTATCACTGTAGATTAAAACACTGTTTTGGTTATATATATATTAATTCCATTTAATAAAACAAACGGTTTAAAAATTCTATTTAACAAAAAATTACGAAATTAAATTCAACGCAATGCATAAATGATTGCATGATTTTGAGTTTAGAAAATGTCTAAAAATGTTAAGCTTAAGAGATCTTAAGAAGAAATTGAAATTCAGGGAATCTTACTTAATTGGTGTCTAATAACTATGAATCAAATTCAATGCAATCTGAAATATTTTAATTTTTTAATGGGAGGTTGTGCCCATATGAAAACACCTTTAAAATACTCCAAAGAAACTGAAATTTAGGGAATATTTATTAATTGATGTCTAATATCTATTGTTAAAATTTTTAAAAAGTTGGATGAAGGTCTTCCACCCCTTCTTTGTCCCCTTTGCATGAAACTAAATATAGTCCATATTACACATATCAACTGTTCTAAAATTCATAATGATCAGTTAATTAGTTTAGGAGTGTAGTATGTTCATCAGAGCACACATATATAACCATATACACATACCTAACTTTATATTAATAGAAATTTCCCACATAACCAATATAGTTCATAATAAACAAAAAACTATGTTCTAGAAATGTCAAGACCTGTATATACATACCTGTAGTGATAAGAGAGTTGGAAAAGAAACGCGTTATCTTGATGAATAATCTCTTTTATTAATTCAATTTACCTACTTGAAGCATATGGTCTCTCCTACTTCAAAGAGAGAACATGTGCTCGTCTCTCCTGGGGCTTCATCAACTGTCATCTCTGCAATTTTAACAGATGTTTTTTTTCTTCCTCTTATTTCACTTGTTATATTTCTGGGTATGTTTTTTTTTGTTTTTTTTTTATAAAACAAACACTGAATTTGTCAATATAAAAACTGATAAATCAAGTACATCTTAACCTCCAAAATAATCTTCATCATCATCATCATTAGTTTATTGACTTTCAAACTAACTTATCTCTGACCAGGTCTTTATTCATTCCAATTTCTCTCAAATTCATCCTTATCACTTCCTTGACCTTCCCCTACCAACTGGCTCTGCTACGTCAACTGTTCTACATCTACTAACCCAAGCACTCTAATCCATTCTTTCAATGTGACCAAACGAACAAAGTCTCCTGTTTGGCATACATCTCCTTATACTGTCCAGATTTAATATTCCTCTGAGGTCATCAGATCTAAGCCTGTCTTACACATCCATCGTATTATTCTCATATCATTTCTCTCCATGCAACACATATCCTCAACTCTCACTAGCCAGGTTTCACGTCCATACATCATCACACTGTGCACATATGTCTTGATAGACTCTTCCTTTGGTTGACAGCGGTAACACTCTGCTGGTGAATAATAGAAGTTCCCTGAACTTACTCCCTCCACTGTTAACACTATCTATCTATCTACAACCTGGATCCTGGGTTCAAATCGTCCGACCAGCGGTACAGTTAAGTAATTCCATACTGACGAGTGTAGAAAGACCACAAAACATATATGTCTATAGATATAAAAAAAATATTTATTTATTAAAATAATATATATATATATATATATATTATTATTAACAGTAACCTCTTTTGATTATTAGATAGTGATAAATGAAGAAAACTTTCGCATTTATTCATTTAGATATATATATATATATATATCTAAATGAATAAATGCGAAAGTTTTCTTCATTTATCACTATCTAATAATCAAAAGAGGTTACTGTTAATAATAATATATATATATAACGTAAAATGATCCTCCATTTTCGAGCCATTCTATTATTATTATTGCAGTTAACCATTTTTTGCCATTGGAGATGAATTCTGTAGGTTATTGTTTTGGGGCGATTGCGTGTGGTTTTACAACCTTGCCAGTCGAACTTGGGATTAGTGTTAAAAAATATATTAGTTAACTATCCTAATAATTTAGAATGACCGTAAAAAGAAGAATCAGTCACTGGTTTTGGAAAGAGTTGGAGTCGGATTCATAAGAATGCTAGGAATCAGTCAGACTTTTTATTAATCTCCATAGAATCGACGGGCAGTCTGAATATTGGAAGACTTTAAAATAAGGACTCGGTCAAATGATTTGTAATTCTTATACCCTCCGACTCTGCAACCTTGATATTAACAGGCTAACCTCATTCACTGTGGAGAGGCTGTATTTTGAACATTGCATAGTGCTGGGATGCTTGGAGATCAGTCGAGGATGCCACGAATAGACCATCTCAGAAATGTACTACTCTTCCACAAACCTTTTAGCCTTGTATTAAAATATTTGAATAAACTTTACAGTTCAATTTTAAAGTAAGTAGGAATTAACTTAAATCTAAGAGTTTGCTTGAAGCATTGTGTGTAATATATATATATATATATATATATATATATATATATATGTGTGTGTGTGTGTGTGCGTGCGTATGTGAGAGAGAGAGAATTTATAAAAGGCTATAACAATGTGAAAATATACCGAGTTGTAAGAAGGAAAACTGAATGACATGGCTTTTTTTAAATATATATATATATATATATATATATATATATATATGATTAAACCTTACTTACTTCCAGATTTGTTCTCGGTCTCTAGCCGTATGTGTGAAGCTGGAATATCACAATATTTCGAGGATATCACCCCCTTTCTCAAGTGTTTCTATTTCATTTCAAGCACCGTGTGCGAATATTTTTGAAGACTGCTTAAATCTTTTTGTCTGTACAGTTATTTATATTTGGGGATTTTCAAAATATACCGCTAATGACTGAAGGACTTTCATAATTGGCCTTTAAAGTTCAGAAAAATTTGAGAATGGTAATTCAATTAGTTAGAAATAAAAATTAAATAAAATTTCATTTTCTAATTTAACAAAAATTTAATGGGAATTGTACTTATCTATAGGGAACCAGTGAACTCAGTTTGATTGTTACCCCAATTCAAAATATGCACATTACTAAATCTGGACAGTACAGGAGAGATATATGCAGAAGAGTAGACTTCCATGGTATGGTCACGTTGAAAGAATGAATGAAAATTCTTGGGTTAGTGAATGTAGAACAATTGAGGTAGCAGGGTCAGTTCACAGGGGAAGGCCAAGGCAAACGTGGGAGGAAGTGATAAAAATGAACCTGAGGGATAAATAAAGACTTAGAGATAGGTTACTTTGAAAGTCAAGTTCTTAAAGCCACCCAACACATGCCAACATGTAAAACGGCTGTTAAACCGAATATGATGATGATGATTCCTGGATAAACACGGAACCAGTTTAAAAATACAATTACTTTTTTATTCTTCAAGAAATCTGGTGTTTATTGTAACACAAGATGAACTTCAAGTAGCATTCTCTTTTGTGTGTGAAGGCGGACTGTGTCATTATTAATATACATGTTAATATTGGTGCAACAGGTTTACTCCCCCCCATTTTCCCCACCATTCATGTCTTTTTACTTTGACACCTTAATTGTACATCAAATTCTGAAACTACGAACTTACTCACCATGTCTTAAATAGTATCATCAGTTACTCTTAAATTTTTTAGTGTTTTCATGAAGTTGAAGAAGTGTCAAGAACTCTTCGATTCAAAGCCGAAGGATTTGTATGTTTACCAAGTCCGAAAGCTTGCAGGTCGTTTGCAGAAGTTCATGGACACTGATCTTTAATTTGAACAATAGCTTTTTTGGGGGGGGGGGGGTATAAATTCTTGCATAATAAATCATTTATTTTAACATGGGGCACACACCTTCAAAGAATTGCAAAATGGGTATATTATTATTAACCAGATATATACTAAAAATTGAAGATTTACCTATGTATAATACAAATGATGAACAGTGTAACGCATAGTTATAAAATGTATAGATTTAAGCTTAATCCGTGAAAAATATTACCAGGCAGACGATATGAATAAATTATTCAACAGGATCGACACAAAAAAATAATATTTCTTAGGAAATTAAGATCTATTCTAAAAAAAAAACAAAAAAAATATGAATTAATAAATCACTGAAAGATAAGTGATGCAATACAACGGTGTACTTAAAATAAATAACACAACAAAAAAGCAACTTTAATGTTCAATGTTGGAGGGGGGCTTAGCGCCGATTTAAAACTAATGAGGAGGAAGCCTTGCCCCCCCCACACACACACACACACACTTAGATAAATCGATTTTATTTGCATGAAAACAAGAGTATCTTGGCCTTATGCCACATCTTAAATTTTATACAAAGAAATTCACTTTTTGATGTAAAATTTACAAAAAATGAATTTGCATTTTTGCTAGGAGCAAAGCGTAGTATCTGTTCTGATACTACACTTCATCTTTTCTGTCCTCAGTCAGTGAAGAAAACATCCTTCTAGACTGAGGCAATTCTTATTTTTGTTCCAATCCAGAGTGTCCCTTTTTTGGGAGCTGGATTTTCTCCACATTAAAATTCTACCTTGTGTATAACTCTGCCCTTGTGGGGAGGCAAGTAAATAGGAACTAAGATTTATTCAAAGATCTAAGTGGAAAAAAAATTAATAAAATAATCTCCAACTGAACTTCATTAAAATATTATAAAACCATAATATCCAATCAAATCATCATAAAACCTTTATGTCCAATCAAATCTTATTAGCATAAAATGACCTAACAAGAGTTGATATGCCATTGAACCAAACAATCAAATCCAGTCAAACCATTTCTTCAAACGAGTATAATATGGAAATACAGGGGTTTTAGGGTTTTCTTTTCATCAAATGTTTTTTTTTTTTTTTATCAAATGTTTTTGTTTGTTTGTTGGTTTATTCATTGGTTTTTTTTTTGTGTTTTTTTTTTTGTGGTTTTTTTTTAATTTTTATTTTGCTTGTTTTTTATGTGTTTTTTTTTTAGTTTTATGTTTATAAAATTGTTAGGAACTAAACTAAAAATTTAGATTCTAAGAACATGTTGGTAGGTATTGTTTTATCAATCATTCTATGGTGACAGTTGAGAGTAATAAAAATTTAGTAGCTTAGTAGTAGTTTAGTATTAAAATGTTGAGCATTGGAGCAGAACAAACACTATCTGATGTTTGATCATGTGTAGTTAGTAGACAACTTTACAGAAGGTTAGCTATCTGCAAGATGGACAGCTTTCTTGGCCTTTTGGCTAGACGCAAAGTGTTGTATCTGTTTTGGTACTGCACTTCATATTTTGTTCTCAGTCAGTAAAGGAGAAATCCTTCTAGACTGGAGCAATTTTTATTTTTGCTTCAATCCAGTGTCCATTTTTCGGGCAGCTGGATTTTCTCCACGTTAAAAACTGACCTCGTCTCTAACTCTTAAATTTTATCACAAATGCCCCAAAATCAAGCACTTAAAATTGTACCCAACACAAATTGTGCTTAATCTTGTTACAGGGCTTTGTTATGAATAAACTAGGTGAAAGTAAAATGTTGTCTTTGCTATTTACGATATAAGTGAATGTCGTTTTAGCTGTTTATGACATAAGTGCGTCTTTTCAAAAGACACTTATTTTTACCTGATTTACTCAGAGCCCCACCCCTCTCAGTCACTAATTTGACCCCTGGTGATTCCAAATGAATCTGGAGATAGATATAAATGCGATCATTGGATTCCTTATCAAAAGTTTACTCTAGAAAAGTTGTATTTCATGTTGGTACATGAATGTGTTTGTCTGGCTGATCGTGAGAGAGACACAAACACTACAAATATAGTATACGATTCAAGCAATTTTTGTGCAAAAAAAAAAAAAACCTTGGCATTCTTAGAGTTTAAGATAAATCATCAACACAAGAACGGCTAGAATGTTCCAATGATGAATGATAAACAAATATTTTGACAAGAATTCTCTTATCTGGCCACAATCAATTCTACCCTTAAGCAAATCAATATTTTTAAACTTCGCTATAAAACGTCTGCATTCTTTTGAGCAAAATTATTTTTTATTCATTAACAAGTTAATCCATTACTTGTTATTTTTTAAACTTTGTTACTTGTATTAATTAGTTTTAACATTAATTGCTTAATTAGTTATTTCATTTTTATTGCTTAATTCATTATCCTATATTACTTGTATTACTTAATTGTTATTTAATCTTTATAACTTAATTAGTTATGTTATCTGTAGTGCTTAATTAGGTATTATTTAACCTTTAATTATTTAGCCGTTATTCCTTGATTAGTTACTATTTAGCCGTTATTCCTCGAGTAGTTATTATTTAGCCGTTATTCCTTGATTAGTTATTATTTAACTGTTATTCCTTGAGTAGTTATTATTTAACTGTTATTCCTTGATTAGTTATTATTTAGCCGTTATTCTTCGAGTAGTTATTTAACTGTTATTCCTTGAGTAGTTATTATTTAGCCGTTATTTCTCGAGTAGTTATTATTTAGCCGTTATTTCTCGAGTAGTTATTATTTAGCCGTTATTCCTCGAGTAGTTATTATTTAGTCGTTATTCCTCGAGTAGTTATTATTTAGCCGTTATTCCTCGAGTAGTTATAACTTGCACTTTTCATAACAAATGTAATTTCTTTTTCTATTTGAACTGTATTGCCTAATCTGTTTACAATTGTTTGTTTTTTTAAAGTTAAATAGAATCTAATATTTATTTTATTTTTATTATTCCATATAAAGCATTTTAAAATACTAATTTTTTTTTAGTAATTTTACAAGATTCAGTAAAGTGTTCAAGTACGGGGGGGGGGGTAAGGTAATGTTATAATAATGGAAGAAAATGTAAAAAATATTAATCTGTATTTTGAGTTGTCACCAAATGTATTGTGAATTTATTTCTCGTTTTCTGTCATGTTATGTGTGTTATCATTCACTAACCTTTGCTTTGTATTTGTTTCTCTTGTAGGCTGAAGCTGATTTACGAGTTGCACAGTCTGAATTTGATCGTCAAGCTGAGGTTACCAAATTGTTATTGGAAGGAATCAGTAGTACACATGTATGTATCTATCTTCTTATTGTATATCTTTACTCTTTAATATGTACTGCTGTCTGTGATGTTTATGGATATCCGGCACGGATGCAGACCCACAATATTAAATATTATTCTAAAAATCCTAGTTATATAATTGTGTGTGTGTGGCCTGACACCCACTGTTATGCATAGAATCTATTCTAAATTTCAGAACAATGGTTTCGGAGTTCACTTAAAATATATATATATATATATATATGCGTGTGTAATGTTAGCAGAAAAAAATCAACCTAAGTGCTCGATCATAAAAATGCATTTTATTTATATACTATACACTTAGAAGTTCATTAAAGCTTTTCATTCCTGGATTCGCTTGTGTTTTTTTTGTTTTATAAACCAAGCTAACAAAACCAAAGCGGTCATCAGCTGCTCAATTGACACAGTTCTGGAAAAATTATCTGAGTGGGGACAAGGATATGATGGTATCCCTATCCCCGCTCAGATGAGGTCGTCCAGAATTGCATCCATTGAGGGGCTGACAAACGTTCTGGTTTCATTAACTGTTTTTTTGTTTTTTTTTAATCCACCAGTGAATTCAGGGATGAGAAAGCCGAATACCTTTAATGGACTTTTATGTGTATAGTGTGTAAATAAACACACGCATGCACACATATGTGTGTATATGTGTAGTATATATATATATATATAAACTAGCAACATTAAACTGTTAAAACATATAAAACCATTTTCCATATAATTCAATGCATATTATTGGATTGATGATGTTATAAATTTAGTTATTGGATTGAATCAAGCTCAACTTTGTAATATTCAGGGATATTTATTTAGGATTTTATATAATCAAAAATAAGTGAAATTACTGGACGTAATGAGAGCAGCTTTTATACTTATGCATTTTCATTTTCATGTTGTGCTCGTCTTGTCAGTCGATGTTTTTCACAGATTTCTTTAAATTCTTCATTAGTTTGAATTATCTTACAGGTACATTACATGATGAAACAAAATTAATTTCTCTACATGTTATCTTTTCTTTTTTTTTTTTTTCTTTTTTTCAAAATTTATTTTTAATATAGAAATTCTTATTTCTCGCATTATCTGCATTTCCATATTAATAAAATTGTGTGATCACTTCTCGTGTGTATGTATTTTTCGCCTCTACATAACTTAAACATTTCTTTAGTAATCAATTATTTATTTAAATCAGAAATGCAATAGGATAAAGTACTAAAACTAACTTCTAAAAACAATAATTCAATTATGAGATTAAATCCACCTCAATGCATTTCATTTCTTTATAAACATTTTAATCTTTTTTAAATAGTTGAGAAAAAATTGCATTACTTTGTAATTCTTCGAAATTTGAAAGGAATTTAGAAGCATTTAAACTTATTGAAAATCATTTCTGGCTTTTAAATTCTTAGCAAATCCTCATGTATTAAAAGATTGACAGTTTTGTAAGCGATGTACATCCAATAATTTTATGAATAAAGATTAAAACATTATCGTAACAAAATTAGTTACAGTTTTATAACAATTTGGTTCAATTAATAATTTTAGTGACCAAGCGATACCGTAATAATAAAATTTAACTTTCAAAGTTCTTTTTTTTAATAATTTCGTAAAAACGACAAAAAAACGGCATAGTTTAAAAAAAAAAAAGTAGACTCCCAGGCAATGTCAAGTAGATACTGCTAATATTTATATAATTGCATAAGTTGTGATGTTCTAAGTTTATAAAAAGCATATCGTCTGTAATTTTAAATCATTATCATTAAAATGTTATATGTAATCTTATTATTGAAGCAAACAAAATGACTAGAATTAGATGCCTGAAAATAATTGTTAATCAACGGTATCCACACTAATAATTTAAAAACTGTTAATGTTCTTTTTCAGCATTAAATTTCAACTAATATATATATAACAGACTAAAAGTGTTCAAAACTGACAAATACAGACACACACACGTTTTCACAAGATCACAGTTTGTTTAAAAGATTATTTGCAATATTTGTACAAACTATTTTTATAAATAACGAACAGAATACCCATCCTCGGATAAATGAAATTAATTTATCAAACAGGAATGGTTCGTCTCCCTTACGAAGATTAAAATATATATATATATATATATATATATATATATATATATATACAGGGTGAGCCAAAAGTAGGTGGACAGTAAAAAACATTTTCCTTCTTGATTTACACAGCTTTGAAGTCTGCCTCTTACGCTTCGACAAAAAAGTTTTTTACTGTCCACCTACTTTTGGCTCACCCTGTATATATATATATATATATATATATATATATATATATATATATATATATATATATATATATATGCTACTGAACCTTATGCCTAAAATTTGGGGCTTAAGCTTAAGTGGTCCTAAGATGAAATTGAAATTCAGAGAATCTTGCTTAATTAGTGTCTAGTAACTATGGGTCAAAATTTCATGCAAATTTTAAATATTTCGATTTTGAAATGAGAGGGTGTGTCCATATTATGCCCCCTAAAAGCCTTTTAAAATACTCCAAAGAAACTGAAATTTTTGGAAGATTTATTAATTTATCTTTGATAGCTATGGTTGAAACTTCATCAAAATCAGAGGTATCTGAATCTTCACAAAGGCCGTCGAGCCCTTTTGCAAATTAAACAAAATATAGCCCACATTACGCATCCTTACACTTAGCAGCTTGTTTCCAAAATCCATAATGATCTGTTAATTAGTTTTAAGTTTACCCTCACACAAACATAAATATATAACTAAACATGTACACATGCCTAACTTTATATATGTAGAGATTTCAATTTAGATTCACATTTGGATAATACCTTGATTTTCTAAATACCTTTTTTACCATTAATAAACCCACTCCATGCATCAGAAGACATTGGACATGTTCATTTAATATCTTATTCTTTTATTACAAAGGTGTTTATATCTTTATCTATATGAATTAATAAGTGTTTCAATAGACTATTGTCCCAACCTATGGACATATTGCTTTAAAACTGGTGATAATAATAATGCTTATCATATAAATGTTTAAATATTGTTGCTGCTTTTAACCCATCAGTGCTTTATTTTTTTTATTTTTTTTTTTATTTATTACAAAAACATTTTTGTAAATACAATATTATATTTGAGAAAAATTACTTTCAAAGAATTACTCGACTTTATTGGATAGTTAGAGCATTCATTTATACTATATATTAAATTATAAATTTTTACATTATACCGAAAACCGAGATATCAGTGTTGCCAGCATACATAAGACAGTCATAAAATATTCTTTCAAATATTACACCTACTAAGTATAGATATCATTGAAAAATACAGATGTTGCTGAAATATGGTTAATTATCCTTCTGGTTCTAAAAAAAAAGATTACGAGCACTAACAGGTTAAGATATAAATAAAAAATCCAGGCTCATGGCGAGATTAATAATATAGATACAAAACTAATTTAGTAAAACCATCAAATATGAAAATAAAGAACAAAATTTAAATTATAGCTTGAGAAGAAGAAAAAAAGTATAAAAACATAATGATTTTTTTTCTTTCGTCTTTTCTTGCCCCTCTATTCTCTCTGTCCAGATTCTTTATTTATTTCTCCAACATATTTATCCATCTACAGAGTGATTCCTCCCCTTTTTCGCCCCTAAAATACCACCCATGAAATCGTTAATAAGATTCACAATCCTTTCTGCAATCCAACTATATTTGGTACAAATAAATTTCAGTCTATGCCTGATTTGTTCACCCAGTTTCAGTCTTTATTTTATCGCCATTCAATGATATGTGGGGACACTTTGGTGATCGTCTCATGAGCAAGGGATGTGATCCTGAATAGGCTTCACACTCACCAGACCTTACCCCCCCTCCTCGAGTTTTATTTGTGACATTATCTTAAAGATAATATCAACACAATCGCCAGACTGTTCCTGAACTGAAAAGGACCATCACAGCCCAAATAAGAACAGTGCCAAGAATAGTTTTAGTCATTAAATTGTTTTGAAATTGTACCAATCAGCATATTTTTAGGAGTCCCCTAAAGTTAACGTCAACCATTTTTTAAATAATTTGTGTGATAGTTAGATTTGTCATAATAAAAAAAATATAAACTTAAATCCTTAATTATCCCCTTTATTTTTTATTTTATTTTTTTTTAAGCCATATTTATATTTTTGTTTCCAATTTGCTTTTTATTTTAACCAGCTGCTTTAATTAATATGCATATTAAAGCTTTTGCAGTATTATTTTTTTTAGCACCTTTTCTCCTAACTTGTTCCTTTGGTTTGTTTGGAACACATTCGAAAATTCATGTTTTCTTTTGGTTTAGGAGCACAACTGAACTATTAAAGCCAGAAATTACTTTCTAGTTGACAGTTTAAAGTCTTAAAATTCATTTCCAAATTTCGAACAGTTATGTAGTATGTTTCGAGATTTTTGAGATGAGGATTAATAATTTGGATTATTCAAACTACTGTTCTCATCTTTGATGTTATTATCACAACGTTTCAGACGATGTAACCTTTAACCTTCTTCAAGTGTATTTTGTCAAACTCTGTATATAAACTTTGTACGGAATTTCAAACTGAACACTATATTTAATCCATGGGGGTAGATTGTTCTCATTCCATCAGCCATGATACTAAGAATATAAATAAAAATTACTTACGACTTTTACCTGATCTTGGCTGATAAAACAAGAACAATCCACCCCATGGATGAAATAACGGGTTCAGTTCAAAATTCTGTACAGATTTCTGAGTGTAACAAGATATATCTGAAGAAGTTCAGAAAGGTTAAATCGACCGAAACGTTGTGAGAATAACATCCAAGATAAGAACAGTAGTCTGAATAATACAAGTCATGGCGTAAACAATGTCAACCAGCATTTACTTTGTGAGCATTCAAAATCTGAAAGCGATTTTGCAGTTTTCAAATTTTTTATTAGATTAAAAGATAATTTCTGACTTGAATTAAAGTTTAAAGGCAAAAGTCAACTGTTATGGTTGATTTGTGCTTCTAAATGACAAGAAACACATGAATTTCCAGATGCGGTCCTGTTATATCAAAGAACTCGTATTTTAAATGCCTTGCTGGTAAATAATCCCCTTCCTCCGAATTGGTTCCATTATAAAGTCATCACTTTTTTTTCCATTGTGCTTATTGCTGCATGCTTTAACTAACCTTCAAGAGCATGTCATTAAAACAGACTTCCTCCAAAATGATTTAAGGATTTACAAAGATTATCAATTTTTTTTTTTTTTTTTTAGTTCAGATCTGTATAGGGGGTATGATGTTATTCTAATTATATCTTGTCTCTCCTAGGCACATACTCATACACACACACACACACATACATACATACACACATACACACTCATACATACATACATGCACACACACACTCACTCATACATACATACACACTCTTAGATAAACACACACATACACACTTGCACACATAGATTTGTTATGATAAAAGCAACTTGTTGAAATTCGTTCGCCATATCTTCCAGGGTTCGACTCAAGCCGGCACAGTAGTTGAAGATGGCTTCCTGGTAATCATTTCTCTTTCAGTAATAAAAATAATACAGCTTTCTTACGGAAGATCACTGCATTACACTTTTGCGGGTTTTAGATGTGCGTGTGTGTAATATATATATATATATATATGCATGCTTGGGATGATTTGAACAATATTTCCGGTTTTCTCTCTCTTTCTCTCATCTCTGTTCTGAGGGCATTTGGTTATTATGCATACTCACATTCGGGCTAGTCTTCACTCTAATACCAAAACCATATCCAAGCCAAAAATGGAACACTATGATTGGTATTAGAATTGTTTCTCTAAATGGATATATATTATAACATGTAAATCAACCTCTAAAAATAGGAACAGAGCCGATTCAAGACAGCTGAACTTTTACACACAAAAGACCTAATATCCTTTCAATAATAAATTTGGCTTATCTTAACACTTTGCTGCAGTTTCATGGTGTATCCAATTATTGGCATTGTTTTAATAAATTTGAATACCAATTCTAACAAATCAGAAAAATCGACTTATACAAATCCTAACATTTTTTTTTTTTAAGTATATGATGTAACATCCAGGCATGTTATTTTCCATTTGAAAAAAAAAGGTTTTTTAGAAGTCGATTTTCATGGTAAGTTTAAAATTGTATTCGTAAAAATGTATAAAAACGTACAGGAATTTATTAAAAAAAACTTTTGAAGATCGGGTAAACATAGAAACTACTATAAAGAGTCTAGATAAGACATTTATTATTACTTATTCTTATAAAGCTCTATCTGAAAGGATATTGAGCTCTTTATGTGTACAAAGTTTGCTGACTTGATTCGGCAAATTTCCAATATTAAGAACACGAGTTTCATGTTATATATAAATTCAAAGGGGTGAATTATAATATTGTTTTTTATGGGTTTTTTTAAGATTGAATACTCTAATTTTATTAATTATATAAATAATATTTTTAAATAGTCAATCATTTTCTACTTTTTTTCTTCAAAAATGAATTCCTTTTTTAACTATTGCCCTAAAAAAAATTTTGTCAAAATTTAGTTATTAACTTTTGTTTCTAGACAGTTACATTAAAAAAATCTCTTTAAAAATAAGTAATCAATATCATTTTCTTTTCTTCTGAAATTAAGCAACTTATTTAGCTCTTATATATAATGTTTCATCCAAGTTCAAGAGTTAATACTGATGCACAAAACGAAAGTATATTTAATTAGACTTATTTAAAAAAAAATTTTAATACAAACTAAAAATTCAAAATGGACACTTTATTAGAAAAATAAATTAGATAGTTTTGTACATTTGATCATGAGTGCAAATTGTACCATTATTTTCTTTCATGGCTACAATAAAGTTTGGTTTATATAAAAGAAATTTAAATTGCATGCTATTTAAAGACTTCTATTTGTTTATTTTAAAAAGTTTTCTAGCCTCTTTTTTAACCTTGCCATTTAATGAAATCCATAAATTTCATTTTTTTTATTATCAAACCGGTTTTCATTTAATTTTTTTAAATCTTTTTTTGTTTCTTTTTGTCTGAATTATGGATTTATAACTTTATTTAACCATTTTTTCTTATTTATGATAACTTATTTTTACATTATATATACATCGTATGTGTCCAAAAATCTTTGAATAATCTGAATTTTTATTAAATTAAAAAAAATTCATTTTTATTAAAGTTTTAGAATTGTTTTTCGTCTTCTAATAGTTTTATTTTTACCTGCCATTTTCTTAAGACTTTCAGGATTTTTTCTCAAATGAGTTTTTTTCATCTTTTCTGTCCTTTCAATGCAAGAAATCTTTATTGCATAAAATATTACTAGATAAATAAATCTCACCTGAATCTCTTTAGAGAAAGAATTCCAGAATTGTACTTTGTATTGTACTCTATCACCTTTCTCACTTGTGTAACATTATGGGATAAGAAATGTACTTTCATCATAAGTTTTCTATGGAAGAAGATAAGACTGGAATTTATAAAAATAAAAAGGTGAATCCTTGTGTTAAAAAATTATAAAAACATAACTGGGTTAGGAATTTTTTCATGCCATCTGTCAACAATAGACAATGGAGAGAATAGTTTATTAGGATTTGGTAAACAAGGAAATTCTAGAGTGCATCTTTAAAATTCTGACCAGAGAATATCCTTGGTTGGAATCATAGGAATATGTACAAAATGTTATTGACATCAATTGCTATGTAAGTGACATAGATAAATAAACAGAAGAGAAGAGACAGATGGACAGAAGTCTACATTAATCCACACAGCAGACCATTAAGTTCGCTTGTAACAGTACACACACATGCATGCATGTCAATATACACATAAGACTTTGCCGAAATTTGAGTCGCAGTCTATCTACTAGAGCAACAATGAGTTGGAAATGAAAATGATTTTATTGTGTGTGGATCATTAATAAACAAAGGAAAACCTTTAAAACCAAAAAGATAATAATTGTACATATTTTCTTTTTGTGTCTTATGCCAACTAATAACAAAACAAAAAGTTAAAGGGGTTAAGTTACATCCTACTTCTTAATGGTGCTATGTTACACCTGTCCACTAACAATTCATTATCTGCCTTTTCCCTTACTTTTATTCTGTAGCGTGTACAGAAAAATGTTAAAATTCTATAGAAATAAACTTAAAAATAAAATACAATTGTAATTTCAAGTTGACCTTAAAACTTTAGTGATTAGATGATGGGTTTGGAAGAATGTCAGGATGAAGAAAGCCATTTGGTAGAGTTAGCTGGCTGACTGGAATTGAATAAGAAAAAAGTCACCATCTTCCACGGAAAACACTAACATCTCCACTAAAGTATAAATCAACCTTATTCAAAGGGAACACTGGAATATAGAGAGAGTTGTTCAGCAGGCTGGCTTTTGTCTAAAACAGAATGTGGTATCGTAGAGTTTCATCTCGTCTGGTCGTTTCTAGCGAAGAACAAGAACAGGATAGGACGTCTTGTCGTTACAAAATCTAATCAGGAACTGAATCATCTTTGGTGCCAATTCTCTGAGTGCAAATTCAAAGTTGAGTCTGCGCAGAGGTTTCCTCTTACCTACACAGTTATATAAGTCTAGGCATCATCGTGCATGTGCCAAGCCGAACCACAACTCAACATAACACAAGATATTGCACATACATGCAAACAAAACAGATCTGTCATGCAACTGCTACAAAATTATTTTTACTTGAATTCATCCAGTGGAATTATCACAAATTTAAATCGGAAACACATTACTACAGTTCTCTGACTTATTAGTAATTTAAGTTAACTTAATTATATTGATCATATGTTTTAAACGACATTTGAGCCTTGTGTATATAAACAAAGAGCAACCCTTGTTATACAAGGCGACCATGAATAAAATTCTTTTGTCTGAAGAACTTCCGTTTTTCATCTCCTTGCTAAATGCATAACTCATCAGTCAATAAGTTCTGGTCCTAACTAAAAACAACAATTGTCATACAAAATTCTACTTTATTCATACAGGCTTCTTTACTTAAAATGCACCAAACATTGATGTTATTGTTTTTTTTTTCCCTCTTTCCCTTTGCAAAACTCAATCATGTTCTGCAAAGGTGAAAACAGATTTTTCCTCTACTAAACAACGAAACCAAACACTATGAATAAATATTTGAAGATATAAAGAACTTGAAGCATAAACACTTTTACCAAAATAACTGGATTCAGCATTAAATAACCCGAAAAGGGTTGATATGCTGTAAAATGAAACAACCAAACTAATCTACTTTATTCATCAACATAGTCTCCTTCTACAGTGACACATTGATTTAAATGTTTTTGTAACAATTCAATGCACGTTTTGTAGAACGATTTGTTTTGGCCCTCAAAATAGGCCTTGGTTTCCGATATCTCTTCTTCATTGGAACCAAATCTCTTCCCCTGGAGCATTCTTTTGAAGTCTGCAAACAGTCAGTAGTCACTGGAGGGGGCAGATCTGGAGATAGGGTGGGTGCAGAAGCAATTCGAATTGCAATTCATGTAGTTTTGCCATCGCTGCGATCAACTTGTGACACGGTGCATTGTCTGGTGAAAAAGCACTTTTTTCTTCATTTGTGGGCGTTTTTGTTGATTTCTTCCTTTAAACGCACCTATGATGCTATATAGTATCTGCTATTGATAGTTCTTCACTTCTCAATTTAATTGATGAGTAAAATACCTTGCACATTCCAAAATATGGAGGCCAAAACCTTGCCTGCTGATGTTTGCATCTTTGGTCACTTATGACGGCCTTTACCTGCTGCTGTCAACTCAGCTGATTGCCGATTTGACTATGGAATAAAATGATCGATCTGTTTCATCCATTGTCACATATTTATGCAAAAAAACTCCTTTTTGTTGCATTGAAACAGTTTCAAACAGTGCATTGAATCGTTGACGCGTTGTTTTTGATCGACTGTGAGCAAATGCAGCACCAACTTTGAACAGAGCTTTCTCATTGATCAAGACAAACTACCACCTTGTAGTTGTTGTTTCCGACTGCGCAAGGTTCTTAATATCACTTATCAAGCGATTGATTTGTTTGAACACTATTTTCCCATCAGAGCACAATGCTTTATCAACACACGAAATTCAGATTTTTCCATTGTTTTAAAAATTGAATCTAGCTCAAATTTCGACATGTGCCATTTGAAGGTTAGTACTTTACAAAAATAATATGGATTTTTTAAGAGTGGCGTCATCTATATGTCAGGCTCAGCACTTATTGAGTGATGTGTTATTACAAACAAATATAAAAAAGGAAAAAAAATGAACATTTAACACCAAAACAAAAGGAACAATATATTATCAAAAACAACCTTTTGAACAAATAAAAAAATAAATCTTTGTTTTTAAATGACAAAACAATTTATCTTTTTTATTAATAGCATTGTGGGAATGACGTAAATCTCTTCCAAATATACCCCCTCTGCCATCGTTTTCTGAATTAATGACATGCATATCTTATAATTGATCTTTCCACCATCTTTTTTTTCTCATCTCTGATAAAGATGTCTGCCACCAAATGTTGAACACGTTAACCTTTTCAGGAATAAAACTAAAGAATTGATTTATTCTTCAAAATCTAAAGTTAATTACACTGTATTCTTTCCTTACAAAATTTATTTAGTTCATTTTATTGTCTTTTTAATCATTTTATGCTTATTTAAACATGTTCTAATCTATATTAATAAAATTATGACATAACTTTGTGCGTTTTCTCGCTTCAACTAAGCATCAATATTTACACAATTAAGTAAAAAAAAAAATTTATTTACTATTAATCGAACATTTATTGAAATAAAAAATGCAAAGAAAAATATAATTTAACAAACTAAAATCTGTTAAGTACTTAATTTAAAAAAGAAAGAAAGATCCATCCCAGATGGTTTGTAATCTTTTTGTTGACAGAAAACAGCGGAGTCACTCATTGACACATTGTAAGTAGTTTGCTCACTGAACAGTTATGAACAGACGGCTATGTGCGTTCACTGCACAGATCATGATCGTCAGCTCGTTGTGCTGATCTGGAGTCAGCGTTTGACTTCTATACCAGTTACAGTGTCAGTTGCATGGTTTCAATCAGTGCTGTAAGAGAAGAATTCTCTTTCCAAATAAAATTACGACTCCAAGTAACAACGGTTTATTTTCATTGGAGGTTGCACTGATACTAGTGATAGATTTTTTTTCTGCTGCAAATGGAAATTCTGAACCAAATCAAAACTAAGTCCAACTGAACATCTGTTTCCGAGGGTCACCAAAAACCAAACTGACTGTCAGACGCCCAGAGGGCCAACAGACCACCTTTGCCCCTCTGCTGGAACATATCATCAGGACCACCCCAGAGAAAAATACTTGAGATAATGGCCAGCCTTATCTATGAATATAAAAATCATATTTTTGGCAAAACTCAAGTGGACATAATGCCAGCAGGGAACGTAATATCTGAAGGAACATCATTTTCTCAAGTGGACAAATCGAATTCTGTGTGGTCCATCCCAAATCAGAAAAATTTGCTATTTCTTGGCTGGTTTCTCTTTTCTTAATTAAAAATTTCTCACTCACAAGTTTGTTATTTGCATGCATTGCAACTATGCCGCCTGTTGCACACTTACATAAAAACGTCTCTCAGCAGTGGTAGCAGATACTACAAATATTGGTCTGTATTCTAAAAAATGAAAATTGTATTTTCGATTGATTTTAATATTTAAGCCTGATCGATATTTTATTTTTGATTAGTCAAATAAAGGAAGATGGAGGAGCTTTTATCCTCACACTCAGAAGTCCCCTCACTGCTACCCATAACACCAGGGACAAATTTAATAACAATTTTTCAAGATTCACCAACTGACACACATTCGAATGTAAAGAGAGAGAGAGAGGAGGGGGGGGATAAGGAAGAAAAAAGAACTCTAGTCAAAACAGCAGCAGCTACCTGTTCTGGTTTATGTAGTTAATAGCATCACCATTTCCTAGCTCGATCAATTAGCACACCATACTTACAGACAGAGGTTGTGAGTTTGAACCTTACCTGAGGCATAAGTATTTTTACTCTGATTTTGTCTCAAAATGAACTTTGACATTTCAAATTACAATATTAAGCAAATTGTTTCATCTTCTTTTATTTCTCTTTAATCTTTATTCTTTACAGAAATTAGGACTCCGGGCCACGCCGGGTAGCCCTACTAAGTAAAATTGTATAATTGTTATTTTTGGTTATAGAAAGAAATTTGAATTTACTAAAAGGTTTAAATTGTTCCTTTTAACGTTAATTTCTCTTTATATTTAACTAGCTATATTTACCTGGTGTTGCCCATGAGTTTTTTTTATTTTCATTCTTGTTTCGCCTTTTTTTTCCCCTTTCTTACTATGCCTTTTTTGTTTCTTGTTTATGATATGATTTTAAAAGTTAAATTTGATTATTACGGTAATTCAACGAAATTGTGATAAAACTATAACTAATTTTCTTAAGGAAATGTTGTTTTAATATCTATCTATAAAATTATTGGATGTAAATAGCTTTCATAACTTTCAATAGATGAGGATTTGCTGAAAATGTTAAAGACTTTATATTCAGCAGCTTAAATAGTTTAAAATTCCTAAGGATCATAAAGCAATTCATTTTTTCTTTTTCTACTATTATCAAGATTAAAAATGGATGACTTATTTACAAAGAAATGGAAATGCATTCTGGTGGATTTAATTTTGTAATTAAATTATTTTAAATAGGATTTTTTAAAGTTTTTATTAATACTTTATGCAATTGCAATTTTGATTCCAATAACTATTTGATTAATTATAGGTAAATTAAAAAAAATATTAATTCAATGTGTAATTATATAGTCGCATGAAAGAAAAATGCACACACATACACACATGAAGTTGTCTTATAATTTTATCCATATAGAGATTTAATTGTATGGTTTGGCAATAGAAAGAAATCTGAATTTATCGAAAGTTTTTTAAATTGTTCCTTTTAATGTTAATTTCTCTTCGCAATTCAATTCCTATTCGTTACCTGAAATCATTGAAATAAAACTAATCGCTAAGAAAAAGACAAAACTCTCTTACTCTCTCAAATCGTTCCGTTTTAATAATAAGAATTATATTAAAAGTGAAAGAAATTCTTTCCTTCCTTTTTCTTTTTTATTGTTATCAGATAGTATTAAGATTAAGCCTCTCCTTCTTTGCTCGTAAAAATTAAATTTGCATACATGATTATTGAAGCGCGCTGGACACATGTACGTTCACTTTTATTATATAAATGAATCCTGGTATTTGTTAGTGGATCCAATCTTTATTATTCGAGTTATTGGTAGTGAAGTACTTTCGGTATATTCTGCACCGATACACTTGGATCTTTCATATTCTCTGTCTTGTCTTTGAATGGAGGGGGTGGGGGGTAAATGGTGGCAAATCTGTTATCATTTAACGAAACTTTCTATTTTCTTACACAATACACGACACGATCTTTACATAATGCGCCGTCTTTTTTATTGAATTTTTAATTTTTTTTTATATAATGGTGGAATCATGATATCGTGACTATCAATGAATCACAACTTTCTCTTAACACTTTTGAAAAATGTCGTCACATTTATTTTTTTTTGTTTGTTTATAACTTTTACTGAGAATGTAAATTGGATTTACCTTCATGTAGAGTCTGCAGTCATGATCATGAAACTGTTGTCTTAGAACAAGAAAATCAAAAGCCTTTTTTTGTTATTTATTTGGAAACCTGTTTTATTAAAACGAAGAATCCTACATTAAATTAAGGCATTCTTGTTTTTCTTTACCTATGTTAGTTTTGTCACCCTATTTCTATTAATCTAGTTTTACGATATCCAGATGATATCTCCATACAGTGTGACCCCATAAAAATGCCACCCATGGAACTGTTCATATAATTCACAATCCTTTCTGCAATCCAACCATATGTGGTAAAAATAATTTTCGCTGTCTTACTTGTCCATCAAGTTGCAGTCATGAATGTTCAACAGTCTTTGTATTGCTGTTCAATGATAAGCACACCTAGATACAATGTACAAAAATGGTCAATAACTCTGACGTCACACTCCTCTCTTGGCACTATCCTGATTTTGGCTGTGATGGTCCTTTTCAGTTCAAGAATAGTCTGGGATTGTTTTGATAGACATTATCTTTGAGACAACCCCACATGTAAAAATCTGGAGTGTTAAGGTCCAGGAAGTGCGAAGCCGAGTCAGGATAACATCTTCTACTGATGAAACGATCACCAAAGTGTATCTACATATTGAATAGTGATAAAAGGAGGACTTTTGGACGTTCATGACTGAAACTTGGTTGACAGGTCAGGCATAGACTGAAGTTTATTTGTACTAAATATGGTTGGATTGCAGAAAGGATTGTGAATTTTGAACGATTTCATAGATGGCATTTGCAGGTGTCACCTTGTATAATTTTTCAAACTAATTCCCTGACTTAAATTACTATAAGCATTCCTTTATTTATATATATATATATATATATATATATATATAACAGATGGTTCCAGCGTTTCTAAGGTTTAAAATCCGCTGAAATAATTTATGCAAAATGTTTAATTTTGCAAAAATCATCTACGATTTTGAAATTGACAAAAAAAATATTAAATTATGACAACTCTTGTAGGTTTTTTAAATATATCTGTTTTTTAAATATATCTGTTTTTTAAAAATATCTGTTTTTTAAATATATCTGTTTTTTAAATATATCTATTTTTTTAAATATATCTCTTTTTTCAAATATATCTATTTTTTTAAATATATATTATTAAAACTCTGAGAATGTTTATCGACTTATGTTTTCACCGGTCACACTTCATCTGTACGTGAATGTTTTAGATGGTTGGCAGAAGGGCAGATAACATAAATGGTGAATAAGAGAAGTGGTGAGAGGAATGGAATGATGTAAATAATTAAGAGAAAGAGGAGTGAGATGGAAGAGAAAGAGGGTTTATTATGACATCACAATATATTCTGAAATCCTTTGATTTTGTGAAAATTGTACATGTGGAAAGTGGGTGTTATGTATTCTGTTATAATTGTAAAGTTGTTAATATTGTGAAATGTGTAAAAAAAATATAAATAAATAAATATTGGAAATAAGAATGTTTTGTAAATAGTTATGTTAAGTAAGATAAGATCATTAACATAGTACGATATAGACCACAGTTGAGCTGTTCGATCAGTATTTGTTATATAATTAAATATGTCTCCCTTTCTCTGTCTCTCCCTTTTCCTCTCTCCCCCCCCTTTCTTCCTTCCTTCCCCCTCTCTTTCTCACCTATCTCTCTCTTTCATCTCTCTCTTTCATCTCTCTCTTTCATCTTTCTCTCTCTTCCCCCTCTCTCTTCCCCCTCTCCTCATTCTTTCTCTTCCCCCTCTCCTCATTCTTTCTCTTCCCCCTCTCCCCCCTCTTTCTCTTCCCCCTCTCCCCCTCTTTCTCTTCCCCCTCTCCCCCTCTTTCTCTTCCCCCCCCCTCTCCCCCTCTCTCTTTATTTATCACATTTTTGTTGGTCTGTCACACTCATTTGAAATAGCATTATGTCTGTCAGACATCTCAAGAATAACTTTCTTCCTACTCATCAGCATCAAACTGGTATAAATTCAAATTTAACGCTTTGGCAATTATGCCATTACCCGAAAAAATGTTTTCATTTATTACCCGGCATTGCCTGGGGCTTTCTCCCCCTTCCCCTTTTTCCTCCCCTCTCTGCAGGCAAAAGTGTAACAATCTCTCTCCTCCCCGGTGGCCCCCTTCTCCCCTGACCCCCCCCTCCGTTGCCCAGGGCAAAAGCGTAACATATTTCTATCATCAAAAGTACTATCTCTGTCTTACCCGGTCGTACCACTACCCCCCCCCCCTCTTCGTTTAAAGAAATGAATTCTTGGGAGTCATTGCGGATCGAACCGTCAACCTCTCAGTGTTGGTCCTTTCTCAATACTCGTAGTGCCAAGCAGATAACATAGAAGATCTGACAAAAAATAGGTCACTTGAATGCTGTTTGAATCCGGGCTTCGTTTTCGCAAACCGCACATGCGTACAACATACAGATGACGAGAAAACGAAGACATGTATTATTATACTAAAGCTGAGTTAACGTTTTTTTCCCCTAAGGCTTTTTCCTGTATATTTTAATCACAAAATATATGGTAAAATAGTCCATAGTTTTGGGATTATGTTTGAAAAAAAACTTTCATTTTAATTGTTCTAATAAGCCATAATTTGCAATTAACTCATCAAATGCCCCTTTTCTTACTAGGTTTCTATCACTCAACTTCTCTCACTGTATCTTGTTTGACTCCCCCTCCACTCTTATGCTATATGATCTCTCTCTTTATTAGCAGTCAAAAGTAATAAAACTAACTATAAAACTTATGATTGAAATAGTCAATTATAAACAAAAGAATATATCACCAAGTTTTATAGCTGGAAAAGGGAAAATAGAGATAGCAAACATAAAGACTAATTTTGGATTTTGTCTTTTCGTTTTTTTTTTTAATTTAATTTGTTTTGCAAACACCCTTTTTTTATTCAAACAGTCTAACCCGAACTGAATGGGTGACCCAATGGTTCATATTTTTTCTAGTCTTATACTTCCTGTGCTATCAAAAATGACCGAAATTTTTTTTTTCATTGCTTCCCAATTTATCTACAACTTTATAATTAAAGACACCTGGAAAAAACAGTTGTGGTCATGTTTACATTTAAAACCGTACTAACACTTCAGTCTGCTAACACTTGCATTTTCTTGAATATATACTGAATTCCCTCCCTTAGTATTATAGACACCGGAATACTCATCTATTATATAGATCTTGAACCAGAGACAACATTATTATATTAGAAATAGTTGCTATTCATATTCATAAAGAGAGTGCTCAGTGTCTAAGTTTGGAGACGGTCAACAGTGCTCGATAACTGGCAGTTTCTCACCTTGAAGAACACAAGGTGAGAAATTACCAATCACCATGGACTGTTGACTCTGTCTTCAAACTTATATACGTATATTTATTATTATACTAAATGGGATTTAGTCGATGTTTGTCTCCCTAAGGCTTTTTTCCTATATACTTTACTAATAAAAAAATATATACTAAAATA
>OY744538.1:45063393-45065893 GCA_963556195.1 Sepiola atlantica | reverse complement strand
AATTGAAACAATCGTTTACAGACTATTTGTTTACAAAATATACGTCTACAAAAACCAATTGATCTACAAACAAATCGTTTACAAGAGATATGTATTGTTTCAGCTTAAAACGACCCAAGTGGTGTTATATTTTACTTTAACATTTTACATGTGCTGCATGATAACATTACCGGTGTCACCATGTTATTTGTCTCTTTATTAAAACTCTCTCTCTCTCTCTCTCTCTCTCTCTCTCTCTCTTCCACACCCTCTCTCTCTCTCTCTCGCTTCCACATGGCAGCATAGACAGGTAGTCACTATAGACATGTACTGGATAAGCTGAGAAAATCTTCATTTTTTTCTGAATCGTGAGACAGCCTTTCCTTCACCCTATTCAGGATTGGTTGGAGGTATTCTGAAGAAAGAATTCCCCAAAACATTGTTAAACTCCAAATGATTGTATGCTGTTATTATTATGAACTTTGCAACTGCTGTTATTAAAAAGCAGACAGCGATAACAAAAACGAAGAGAGAATAAACTACTGCTATGTGTCATCTACACTACATAACACTAGATGTATGTGTGTGATGAGCTGGCGTTCGAATAATGTCGGGGTCAAAGGATTGATCCATCAGTGTTACATTACACTTCTACCCAATCTGGGGAGGTGCTGCTCAGAGTACAAAATCGACTTCACGCTCTAGTGAAGGATGATCTATTCTCTTTCTTACAACCCCTTTCTCACAGAAGAGACATTGCTAGTCTTTCTCTACTCTGTCGTTATTTTCATGATAGGTGTTTGACTGAGCTCCAATCTCTGGTTTCTCCCTTTTAAAACATTCACAGCAAAAACTGTGTCTAACTTCCATGAACAAAATGTTTTTCCTCAAACTTCCCATTTGTAGAACATAATACCATGCGGCTGCTTCCCAACTGATTACAACATGATCGTTTTCAAGTCCAATGTTGACAAATACTCATCGAGCCGTCCTCTTAAATAATCAAATTCTTTCCATTCCACCCATCATTTTCAATCCTCGCACAGTGTTGTTCATCGTCCAACTGACAATTTCATTAACCTTTATCCTCGAGTGGACTTTGGGCCTTGATAAGTGGTGATATATTAGTATATAAAAAAAATTGGAGTGCCCATGCTCAAACTTGGACTATTTAAAAAAATAATAAGAGGCTATTTTCGTGAGAGCATGATTGTAAAAAGACACCGTCATTTTTGTTGTTTTGTACCCCCCCCCAATATTTTGCTTTTTAGTTTGTTTTTTAATTATTTCCTATTTCATTTAATTTGCACCACAAATTAATGCTTATCATACTCTAAGTTCAATTACTATATACACGATTAGCAGCAAAATCACACCCCTTCTCAGTAGAGGTCCCTAGATGCCGGAAGATTTTCTACTCGAGCTTCTTTCCTCGGATTGCTTGCCTTTGGAATTCCCTCTGTTTCCTCGACCGTACCAACATGCAGAAATGTACATGTAATGTAAACAAACCTCTTGTTACACAACTCCCCACCCAGGTTTCCCTCTATAAATCTGGCCACTATCACAGTGGCCTCTTATGCTTCAGTGGCAATAATAGCCTTCTTTGGGGTGAACTAAAGTAAATAAAAAAAAATTTAAATACCCAAGTAGCGGCAACGGACATCAAAGCAACGCAGCTGTATAAAAAAACTACAAGTCTTTCTTTATTAGCTGTTTTTACACGTTTACTAAGTACAGTTCTTTCGTATGACTTGGAGAGTAGAAAGTGGACATTGGGTTCACTTTTGGCAGCCTCATAACTTTTGCTTCCCCCCATATTTTTTCTTTTAATTTTCACATTTCATGAGTAATGTTTCTAACAAAGGGGTAAATAATTGCTGTTGTTTTAAGTGGGTAGTATATGGAGATTTTCAATCCTCTCATCGTATTCGTCACCATTCAACTGTCAATCTATCTCATTAATCTTTATCCTCGAGTATTTTTTAGCCTTGATAAGTGGTGACTCGTGGGTAAAAAAGTATTTGACAATTTCGTAATTTAAGGCCAGCTGAAAAGGAGGTAGTTTCAGGCTCGCTGGCGAAGCTGGATTCATCCGTAATTGTTTGCATTCTGGTGTGTATTAACCTGTTTTATTTATGTATTAATATATATATATATATATATATATATATATATATATATATATATATATATATATATAATTACGTAGGTTTTTGTTATTATTTTTCTCTAGCAATAGAAACGGAGCCGTTTTTCTTAGTACTTTTTCACTTCCTAAGCAGTAAAGAATGTTTCATTTGGCCGCCCTTTTTTAATATAGGATGTGTCATTTTATTTTTATATATATTTATTAATTTTTGCGTTTCCTTTTATAAATTTCTTTTATGTACGCAAAAATGAATTATATATATATATATATATATAACATAGATCCATGTAACCACAATTACATGCTCAAATGGCGTTCCAAGAATTCAACATAACTGTTTGTGTACGATCGTTTTAGAGACCATATATT
>OY744538.1:45038393-45058393 GCA_963556195.1 Sepiola atlantica | reverse complement strand
TTCTTTGTTGAGGCTGTCTACATGTAATTTGTCCAAAAAAGAAGAAACTTTTTTTTTTTAGGGGGCGCAGTTCTATAAATTTACCCCATTTTCAAGTAAATGCTTGTTAAAACACCATTATCAACCAATGTTAAAGTTAAGAAATTATATATTAAACTAGATACTGTGGGTCTTAGACAGTTCGTCTAGTATATATATATATAATTACATATTTATATTCACAGAAAAGTGCTTGTTTCATTTTATAAAGACTAATCAGTATAACTATATACAACTGACCTGCTAACAACATGGTTCGAGCCTTAGACCTTATGTCTGATAACCCAATATTTATATCCATGCACCCAACGATTCAATTGTATGAATGAGAAGTATAAATACTGCATTTTATCAGTACCTTAAGAGGATTCATTCTCATCTTTTGACAGGGGAGAGAACCTTTGCATTACAGCTTTTAAATTAAAACAATTAATTCTTCCCAAACAGAGTGCCCTTTGAGGAGGCCAATAATTATAATTAAATATTTATGTCTGCAGACAAGCGCTGGTTTCATCTTATAGTCACTGCCCACATAGACGACCCGTGATCCTTCATCTATGATCTCTGTTTTAATGGATAATGTCATCCTTTTTTTTACTTCAGCATTTATGATATCATAAAGGATCTCTTCAATCTGTTTTAGTGGATGACATCAACATTTTGTGACGTCATCAAGTGTGCACAGAGATAAACATACAAGATAACAAACGAGCAACATTCACAGAGTTTTAGTAGTATACAGATAATTGTAACAAATACTAACCCAACGGATCATGGGTGATCTAGTACAGGCATGTCAAACTCAGTGTGCTCCGAATCTGTGTCGATTTGTTTTCTTATGAGGGTTACACGCAACTAATTAAAGTCATTTAATAAAAATTAATGCAGAATATTTTTGTTACTTAATGCATGAAACATACAATCTTCACACAAACGATTTAGCTACATTCACGAATGAAAAGTAATTTTAACAAAAGAAAAAAAAATTTTTTTTTTTTTTTTTTTTTTCAATATAATGTTTGGCGTTACCCAGAAGAATAATGAAAACCAAGAAACTCCTGCTCCAACCCCTTCACCCCATTTTTAACTTTCTATAAGTATCAATTTTCAAGTTGTAGATAAAAGAAACTAAAATGTTTTCTTCACTGTTTATATATTCTCCGGCCTTTATCCACAGTATAAAAAAATATTTGTAAATTAAAGTATGTGTTATATGAAAATCAAAAGAATCATTAAATTAGAAAAAAATAAAAATGAATAGTTAATTAATGATGTCCTTTTGCAAAGTAACATGCAAATTAGTTAACCTAATGACTTTGATCGCATACACATGATTAGAGTACATCAGAAAGTATTATTCTTTTATTGTGGGTAGTTAAAATCAGCATTTTAATCTCTCTGAATGAGAAATTGCACAACTGTATAAGTATACATATGTATTTTATCTACTTTGTGTATTCCTATAATTTATGCCATTTTAAATTAATACCTTAACCCCTGGAAAAACGTGCGGACTAAAATATCCTGAACACCCCTACAGGTTAGCTTTGAATAATTTTATCAATGGAATATGGAAAGAAAGAACATAAACATTTAAATAGTTTCCTGCCTGTATAAAGGCCAATGGAATGAAATTTGGAAATAATTGTATTGAAAGCAACAAAGTGAACAAGTCATAGGTATTTAAGTTCCTTTCACAACCATTATAAAATGATTATTTGGAGAAAAAAAAACTTATTCCTAATGTTAACTCCTACAAATTTACTGCAATTGGTCCTTTGGAAGAACAAAATGTGGTCATCAAAAATGTGAGCGTCGCTTAATAGCATAGAAATTAAATTATTTCTAGCAATATTTCTGAGATGTTATGGGTTTTTTGGTGTTTTTTACTATCATCCTCGTTGAAGATGTTATTTTTGTGACGTTTTAAAGAGGATTTGACCATGGTTAATATTATTAACAACCATTTTAAAAATTTTAATTTATTAAAAATAAATGGCATTATTTTTCCATAAAGATAAACTTGCCTAGTGCCTTCCCTCTTCCTTTTCTCCTTACCTCCACACTTTTTGATATATTTGGATGCATCTAAAATAAGATGCATCCTTTCAATCTACACGTTTAGCAATGAAAATGCGATTTCAAACTGGCTACATAAAAAGCGCAGTGGAATTATAGTACGGTTGAGAGATGATAACCAGTTTGTGTGCAAGAAGTGTAAGACAATTGAAACAGATGAGAACTCAGATGTGTATATTTGGATGGCGATGCTAAGTTTTGTTACTTTTGTGATATCATTGGAGCACAAGGAGGTGCTGGTGTGATAACAAGAGTTAGGAGTAGAGGGAGTAAGTTTAGGAAACATCTGCTATTACTAACCAGCAGTGTGTTACCACTGTCGACCGAGGGAAGAGTTTATCGGGCATGTGTATGAAATGTAATGATGCATGGAAGTGAAACTTGCCCTAACCAGTAAGGGTTGAGGACATACGTTGCATGAAGAGAAATGATATGAGAATGATACAATGGATGTGTAATCTAAAACAAACTTAGATCTGATGATTTCAAAGGAAGATTAAATCTGGACTGTAGTGGGAGATGTGTGCAGAAGAGGAGACTTTGATGGTATGACCACATTGAAAGAATGGATGACATTTCTTGGGTTAAGTAGATGTAAAACAGTTGAGGTAGCAGGGTCAGTTAGAAGACAAAGGCCAGGGAAAACATGGGAGGAAGTGATAAGGATTGACTTGAGAGGAAAAAAGATAGATAAAGACCTGGCCAGAGATATGTTAGTTTGGAAGTTAATTTCTAAAAGCCATCCAACACATGCCAGCACATATGTTGAACTGAATATGATTAAACTGGAATGTGACCAATAGACAGATCTTCTTATAGAAATATGAGAACATGTCTAAAATGTCTGATTTCAATAAATATGAAAGTTCATCTCTGTGTGTTCACTGCACAGGCTGTGATCGTCCGCTTGTTGCGCTGGTCCAAGGTCATTGCTCGATTCCCACATCGGTCGCAGTTTCAATTGCGTTATCTCGGTCAGTACTGCAATTACAATTCCAGTTTAAAACAAGTAACAAAGTTTTATTTTTTGGAGGTTACAATGATACTCGTTTTCTTTTACTGAACAACAAACTTCCAAATGAGAATTCTTAGCCCGACCAAATCAAAACACAAGTCCAATGCAATCAATTAGCGAAGAGCCCTAGGACCCATCTGTTTGTGAGAGGCACACAAACCTCAACTGACCGTGAGATGCCCAGAAAACCAACTCGCTATGAAACGTATAGAGGGCCAACTAACCCTATCCCTCCTGTCCATCTGCTGGAATATATATAGATATCCCTGGGACCACACCAGAAAAGACCATTTGAAGTAATCAGCTGCCAATCTATGAACATAAAAAATCTACTGTCTAGGGGGTCCCGTATTTAGCCAACCATCATTGTTGGAAAAACTCAAGTAACCACAGCAGAGAATCTGTAGAAACATCATTTTTTTCAGGTGGACTACTCAAATCCTGGGTGGTCAAACCTAAACTAAACATATTTCCCATTTCTTGGCTGGTTTCTCTTTTCTTAGTTTAATATTTCTCGCTTGCAGCAAGTCTTATTCGCATGCATTGCAACCATGCAGCCCACTAAACATGCCACCTAGTGCATGTTTACATAAATAAATGGTTGCTATCCAGGTTAAAGTAAAATAAAGATTCCATTGAGCAATCATCACATTTTCTAGTAAACTCCGTTATCAAATTGTTTTTGATTAGTTTTCGGAACTGTATTTCCTTTAAAATGATTTATGTCACGAATAATAACGTTTATCAGACTTTGTATTATTTGGAATACTATTCTCATCTTGGTTGTTATACACACAACGTTTCGGCCAATGTAACTTCCAATCTTCTTCAGGTGTATCTTCTAGAACTTGAGAATATGGACGGAATTTCAAGTTTGACATGAAGATTCCCAAGTTTGACATGAAGATTCCCAAGTTTGACATGAAGATTCCCAAGTTTGACATGAAGATTCCCAAGTTTGACATGAAGATTCCCAAGTTCAAAAAGATACATCTAAATAGCAAATTCGTATGAATCAGCATGGTATAACTTTTATGATCTTTCGAGAATCAGATACTTACAAGAGGGATCACATGAAGGTTGCCAACATCCATAAGTGAAAATGGTACTGTGGAACTGACTGAATTCGAACTTGGCACACCCAGGTCATCAGTTTGTGTCATTATTCACTTCACCACCATCACATGCCCAAATTCCCAAAGATGTACCAGAAGAAGGTCGAAGGTTACATCAGTCGAAAAAGTTGTTAATAAAACAACCAATAAGAGAATAGTAGTGTGAAAAATCGAAATTATGAATCCTCATCTGAAAAATGTTTGCTACCTGCCACCATTTTTCAATATGCTTTTTTAACGCATCGTGTGGAATGAGAACTAATGTTCACAGGTGGTTATTGTCTGTCGGCTTATTTCCTATAAATAGATCAGATATTTTTCCCAATCTTAAAGTCGTGCATATTCCTTGAAGATCTTCTTTCTTATCGCTAAATTAACCTTCTTTTTTTTTTCCTGTGAACTTTGCCATGACTATATTTTATTTTTGATTGGCCGCAATTGTTATTTTGCTTTTCATAATTTGTCACTGAAGTTTTTATAGTGCTATGTTTCGTTTAGTAGTGAATGCTTCTACTAGTGTCTTCATCTAGTATTTAAATTAGTTATCAAGTAATTTAAACTGTTTGCTATTTTACTTTGTTTTTAGAATTCAGAATGTTATGTAGGCTTTTTTAAAGCATGATACACCATATAAAAATGTGTGACTATATTCAAAAAGAACATGTATTATTTATCAAAACTCTTTATTCTGAAAGATACAAAAATGATTTTGTTCATTATTCTGTTGTTTCTTGCATAATTTTTAATATTGTCTTTAATTATATTTTTTTTAAAAAACAATTTGACTTATTTGTAGTTTTTTTTAAATAATTTAATTTTAAATTCTTGAAAGTGTTTAACTTTGTCTACTTAAAAACACTTTTATATACTTAATGTGCCACATTATATAGAGTGACCCCCCCTCCTCAACCCATCCACCCAAAAATGCTACCCGTGAAATGATTAATATAACTCACAATCTTTTCTACTATATTTGGTACAAATAAACTTTAATCTATGTCTGACTTGTCCACCAAGTTTAAATCATGAATTCCCAACAGTCTTTGTTTTATTGCTGTTCAATGATAAGCACGCCTGCTACGATATACAAAATTGTCAATAACTCTGACACACTTCTCTTTTGGCACTGCCCTGATTTTGTCTGTGATGGCCGTCTTCAGTTCAGGAAATAGTCTGGAGAATGTTCTGATAGACATTATCTTAGAGATAACCCCATAGATAATAATCTGGAGGTTTACAGTTCGATGAGTGAAGCTCATTCAGGATCACACCTCCTACTGATGAGAGATGATCACCAAAGTGTCCCCGCATATCATTGACTAGCAAAAAGAAAAAAAAAGACAGTTGGACATTTATGACTCAATCTTAGTGGACAAGTCAGGCATAGACTGAAGTTTATTTGTACTAAATATAGTTGACTTGCAGAAGGGATTGTGAATTTTATTTTATTAAGGATACCATGGGTAGCATTTGGGAGGGAGGCGTCACCCTGTACAATTTTTTTATGGAATTTTATCCAAGTGATTTCAACTTATTAAGCTTTACATTTGTATTGTGAAGTCTGTAGATTATCAAATATTGACGAACAGATTTTAGCAGATTATCTTCTAAGGAAGATTAAGATTACTTATTTAAAAAAGCAAGAGCATTACTAATTTAGCATATTTTAATCTTGTGTGTTTATTCAGTTAAAGTTTCTAGGTATGCAGTACTTTTTAGGATTAATACCTGATCATATAGCATATTATCTGATTCAAATGTATTGATTTCTGTTTTCTCTTCATCGCTGAAGTAGCCAGTTGTCATCTTATTTTTATCTCATGATCTGATATTTTAAACTGAATCTATCATCTTTCTTACAATTTTTTTTCTTGTGGATTTGCTTATCCAAATTGACTGACAAAAAAAAACCTCACCATGAATTTTCCTATGTTCCCAACCCCGTAGAATAAATAACCGCTTATTTAATAATGGTTCATTGATTCATTTCATATGAATCAGATGATTCTGTTGCTTGGCATTGGTTTCCCTGATATCTTTCGAGTTAGAATTCCTTCTAGAAACGCATCGGGTACTTACAGGAAGGACCACGTGAAGGTTGCTAACATTCTAAGTGAAAGTGTTTCTGTGGAACGAACTAGATTCGAACTTTGCACACCCACGTTGTCAGTCTATGCCATTAACCATTTAGCCACCGTCACCTCCCAATAACAGTATGAACTATACAAACATGAATATCAACCAAAATGTAGCATTATACATGACATATAGCAATCATAATAATAATGTAACAATAGATATGAAAACTTAACAACTTCAAAGCGTATTAGATTTTTCATGTGTCAGACGACCATTTTCCAAGGAGAAAAGAACGTGGTAAATTTTTATAGTTTGAATTGATTTGCATGTGTCCAACTGACTTTAAAAGGACAAATTAAAAGAAGACGGAGAGTTTGAGTTTTGACAGCTGAGATAAAGCGTTGATGTTGGAAACGGTTGTCAGTGTTGTTACAGTGTTTTATGAGCAGGAGTTCCTTCTGAAGTTCGGACCATCATTATGACCTTATTACGGCCACAGGAGATTCACATACATATTTGTTTCTTACAAATAATAATAATGGACCTTTTAGCCGTCTTACTTCGGTTAGTCACTAATATTAGACTCTGGAAAAGGAGAACGTGCTGTGCATGTTGTACAAGCGTATAGCATGGTCATCTATATGTACAGATATCCTTACAAGTCCCATGGCAATAAAAAAGTGACGATATATGAAGACTTTACAGGTTGGAAGCACACAGCCAGTATTTTACACATCATTGCATTATTGACTGGACAGCAGCAGCAGCAAAGAATGCCCTATGTTCTCAGCCTCATAGAATAAATTGCCGTTTATTTAATAACAGTATTACTCATGCAAACACGAGTGTTGGCCAAAAAGTTAGCAGTATACATGACATATGCTAACAGATAAAAATATATATTTTTGGTTTAAGCTGTATAAAGAATCATTTGGTAGTAAGGAAGTACATTTCTCTACTGAATCTTTTTTATCATCTATTTGAGTATTCAGGATAGCTAAACAGATGAAAAATACGGGTGTTGTTGAAGATAAATGCATTCGAAATGACAATGTAGTGCTAGCAACAAATGAACAGGACAAGAGGGGTTCTCGGAAATGCTTTTACAAGATTATTGAATATTGAGTTTTCATGAAACCGAGATAGTTTAGAAGTTATTATGGCATGTGTGATCTATTCCCTGCTTCTTTTGTTCCAGCTCGTTGGTCTAGTGGTCTACCTCAATTCACTGTTTTTATACCTCGTTGTAATACAGCTTCCTATTCTAGTAGCTTCTTTCCAAGAACTGTGGACTTGTGGAACTCTCTTCCTGCTAACTGTTTTCCTCCTACCTATAGCCTTGGTCTTTTCAAGGCTAAGGCCAATAGGCATCTCCTGTCTTTGCAATAATCATATTTCGTTCTTGTTAGCTCCTTACATCAAGTGGCTTCATGCCTTGTCTGGAGCGATTTCCATAAAAAAAAAGTTGCAGAAGCCGTTTCTGGTCCAGCTATAAGAAAGAACTGGTATGGGAAACTGTAAGTAAGATGATGAAGGCTAAATCTGCAGGTGTTGTTGCAGAAATGTTGATGGTTGCAGGTGTTGTTGCAGAAATGTTGATGGTTGCAGGTGTTGTTGCAGAAATGTTGATGGTTGCAGGTGTTGTTGTAGAAATGTTGAAGGTTGCAGGTGTTGTTGTAGAAATGTTGAAGGTTGCAGGTGTTGTTGTAGAAATGTTGAAGGTTGCAGGTGTTGTTGCAGAAATGTTGAAGGTTGCAGGTGAAACAGGCATTGATAAATTGAATCATAAAAGAAGAGGTTGTTCCAAAAGACTGGGAACTTAGTGCAATTATGCACTGTTACAAACATAAAGGAGGACCTCAAGATAGAGGTAATTACAGAGGCTTAAATTTGATGGATCAGGTCCAGTAAGTAGCAAAAAAGAAGTCAGATAAGCATAGAGGAGATGTAGCTTGATCTTATGCCTGGCCAAAATACCACTGGTGCTATATTTATCCTGAGACAGATGCAAAAGTATCTTGGTAAGAAGAACCTGTATTTACCTTTTGTGGATTTCGAGAAAGCTTTTGACAGTGCCAGGAGATGTTGTCTTGTGGGCTTAGTATAAATTAGGGGCAAGCAAGTTATTGGTGAAGGGCCTCAATGTACAAAAACACTCAACGTCTCTATTTACTTGCCTCCCTATAAAGATAGTTACACAAGGTCGGTTTTTAATGTGGGGAAATGTAGCTCCCCAAAAGGAGCACTCTGTATTGGGACAAAAATTAAAATGGTTTCACTCTAGAAGGATATTTCCTTAACTGACCGAGGACAGAAGATTAAGTATAGTATCAGAACAGATCTATACTTTGCTACAAGCCAATTCGCACAGTACATTTAGTGAAAGCTTTAATGTTAAAATGGAAGCACATCAGGGTTCTGTACAGAGTCTTAGAAGCATTGTCCAAAGAGTTTTGTATGAGCTGTCCAGAAGAGATGCTGTATGATGATGATTTAATGTGAAACAATGGAAGGTCTACTTAAGTTCAAGACTTGGAGGAATGCTATGGAAAGTAAAGGTCTGAGAGTGAATGTTACCAAGATCAAAATGATGATCACTGGTCGTAGTGTTGGAAAGCTCTCAAAAAGAGGAAAGTTTCCCTGCTCAGTTTGTGGAAAGAGAGTCGGGTGCAACTCAATTTTTGTGGTACTTGTAAATATTGGGTACACGAGAAGTACAGTGGAATTACATGTAGGTTGAAAGATGATAATCAGTCTGTGTGCAAGAAGTGTAAGAAAAAGGATGAGAACTTAGATGTGGAGATAGTATATTTGGATGGTGAGGTTGTTCAAAAGTTTTGTTACATTGATGATACCATTGGAGCCTAGAGAGGCACAAGTGCTAGTGTGATTGCAAGAGTTAGGGGTGGATAGAGTAAGTTCAGGGAACTTCTGCTATTACTAATCAGCAGAGCGTTACCACTGTCAACCAAGGGAAGAGTCTATCAGGCATGTGTACAAAGTGTGATGATGTATGAAAGTAAAACCTGGCCAGTGTGGGTTGCGGATATATGTTGCATGGAGACAAATGATAAGATTGATGCATAATGGGAGACTTAAAGAGAGGCTTAAATCTGATGATCTCAGGAAACGATTAAATAAGCATAGGGAGATGTGTGCCGAAGAGGACACCTCAGTGGTATGGCCATGTTGAAAGAATGGATGAGACTTCTTGGGTTAAGTAGATGTAGAACAGTTGAGGTATCAGGGCTAGTTCATAGGGGAAGGCCAAAGAAAACATGGGAAGAAGTGATAAGAATGAACTCACTTGAGAGAAAGAGGGATAAATAAAAACCTGGCCAGAGATAAGTTAGTTCGGAAGTCAATTTCTAAAAGCCATCTAGCACATGCCAACATGTAAAACTGATGCTAAACAGTATGATGATGTAAGTGTTTAGTTTTAACTTCTGTTGACTAAATTATTTTTCATGAATACACACTAAGGCAGGGATGGTCAACCTATGGCGCATGTGCCAACAGTGGTGCATTGCATGATTACAAGTGACCCACTGAACTCCAACGATAATAAAAGAAAAACATGTCTGCTCAGGAAAAAATAAATGATTTCTACAAAAAGTAGGAATATATCTAACGACTATAAAACCTGGATTTTTCCAAAGAAAAATCAATAAGCACCACCCCTCCCCCTCTTCTAGGTCCTAGGATGAAAGTTTTTCGAAACCAAATGTAAACTTTTATCATTTTTTTTTCTTGTAATGCTGGATAGGTACAACTAGTAATTTGCTTTGAATTATCATAAAAGCCAATTTGAGGATTGGATTTTCAAATTTGAAATTTCACAAATTAAAATATCTCGGTGGGTGATATCAATTTTTTTTTCTTTTTATGAAAATATTTGATTTTATGTCTCCATATTCTGAAACCATATTGTGTTAAACTGAAATGTGCACAATGTATGCAGTAACTCTGATGTTGTTGTGTAAAATTGAGTATTTATTATTATACTAAAGCTGAGTTAATCAACATTTGTTTCCTTAAGGATTTTTTTCCTATATATTTTTATCACACAAAATACATGTTAAAATATTCTTTGGTATGGAGTTATGTTTGAAAAAATAAATCGATTTTAATTGTTCTAATTAGCTGTAATTTTCAATTTACTCACCAAGTCATCCATCTCTTACTGAGTTTCTGTCTATTACTCTCACCCTCTTTCACTCTGTTGTTGGACCCCCCTCCCCCCCCACTATTTTATGCAGTTTCTCTCTCTCACTCTCACTCTCACACAGTTGTATTACCTTTGAGTGTTAATAAACAAACTATAAAACAAGATTGGAATAGTCCATTATAAACAGTAGGAAATATCACCATAAGTGTTGATACTGTTAAACCCATAATTGGGGGGAAAAGAGATGGCAAACAGAAAGAGACCAATTTTGTCTTTTTTTTTTTTTTTTTTAAATTTAACTGGCTTTGCAAACTCACTTTTTCCTAACTCAAAACTCTCACCCGAGCTTAGTAGGTGGCTCAAGGACTCACGTCTTTTCTAGTTTAATACTATAAGTGCTGTTGATGGATGCTACATTTTTTGGAATTTAACCTTTTCGAGATATTAATACAACAATTATTCTCCATTTGCATGAAACCAATTTATGAAAATTGCAAGGATAAAGACTAAGAAATTCCTGAGCATAAACAACTTTTATTCATCGGCAAAAAGAATTATACATTTATGTAACTGAGTTTCTGTCCATATATTAAATCATTACCTTGACGATCTACATATATATAAAATAATAATAATAATACACTAAGGCATTTCATATTCGAACGTAGTTTATTACATTTCACACACATTTAAATCTTAAATTTTTGTCTGATCAGCAGAAATGATGTTGTTACGGTAAACAATTCCGACTTCACCCATTTTAAAATGAATTGTTCCAAAATCAAATTGTCATCCCGTCGACTAAAACGGTTCAATTTTAAACGAATACATTTCAAAAAATGACATTCGTTTTATTGATTTGAAGAATATTTTGCTGACAATTATTTTTATAGTAAGACATAATATTTATTGTTTAAAAGAAAATTAAATTGTTACAATTTTAGATGAATAAATAAATATGAGAATTATTTTTGTGGAAGTTATTTTTTCTTTAATAATATTAACCCCAACAAACATTTATTATTTTAAAAGGAATATTATTAACAGTAAATTAAACAGGTTGATGTAGAAAGCACCGTGAAATTTCCACGGGATCCCACTAGTATATATATATATATATATATATATATATATATATATTATTATTATTATTATACTAAAGCTAAGTTGATCAACGTTTGTTTCTTAAGATAGCATGCATACCAGTCGAGGATACGTTCTCAACAATCTGTCCAACGTAGTGTGGGCCATTCTGACAACAGCGCCATTGCTGTGTATGGTTTTGTGCAGTCATAGGCAGTCCACCTTCATTACTGACATTACGAAGATCCATTAAAATATAAATTATATACATTTTACAATCACAGCAGTAGTTTCTTATCTAAATTTAAATGTTTTAATTGATCTCAATCTATTGAGAGAATTAATGTTCAAAATTACATTTTTATATTTTAAGTGTAATCATTTTGTTTAGAATACCTTTTTATAAAATAGTTACAGTTAAAAAAATATGTTACGTCATGAATTCAAAAGTTTAATTCTGTTACAATGAATTGATTTATAGAATTAATACCAAAAAAACTCTGTAGTTAAGATTTTAATGAATTCATTTTACAAGTTGTTTTTTGTGTGTGTGTGTGTGTGTGTGAAGCGTTTGGTGGGTATTCACCGAGAGATGATGTCTCGATAAAAATATTGGTCTTCATCAACTCACTGAGTTGGCATCAAGAAGGGCATCCCGCCTATAATTTTTTTTGACGCAATCAATGTCTTCCAAAGTAAAAACAAATTTGTTATCATTGTCCAACACATGCCAGCATGTAAAACAGACGTTAAACTGAATATGATAATGGAGAATATTTTCCTACAAGATTTGGATTCTTCTGACGAACAAAGGGATAGAAATACTGACAACACCAAGTAGTTATAGAATATGATGTTCTTGATTTTGCTAATCTCAAGATGGTAGTGTTGTTTTTCCCCCCACATACAAATCATGATACTTTAATGAGAAAGTGTTATGTCTGATAATAACTACTGTTATTGGTTTAATAAGACTAAAAATGATCAATGAACGAAGTATGAAACTTAATATTTATTAAGCAAATTTACAGATTGGGTAATGACTTAGAAGCCGCTGAATGTGTAATGATAATGTCCGTGTTTGCGAGTCACTTTTGTTTGTCTCAAACTGTCATGGCTAACCTTGTCCCAAGGAGATAACTCTCCCTGCAAGGGAGATAAATCGTCTTATGCATATTGTCTTAGGCTAGGTCCTGAACAGAAAGCAATTTTTTTTTTTATTTAATATTAATTATTTCTCTTCTTTTTTATTTTTAAACAAAATATTCCATCATCTTTAGGTAATCTTATTTGGGAAATAAATGGTATTTGCATTAATTTTGATCTGAAACTTTTCTGTAATATTTGCATTTTAATACCAATGTTTTGTTAATTATATTTTGTTAAATAATGAAAAAATTAAAAAATTGATCCTATTTCAAAGTTAAGGACCGGTTTTTATAAAACTATTACAGAATTTCAACAAAAAATTATTATTTTTCCGATAAAAGAAAATGTTCATTCTTTATATAAAAAAAAAATTAAATTAAAAAAAAACTACCAGTTATTGAAACATTTTGAATTCTGTTTTAGAATTTTTGAAATCAAGACAAAATAGTTTGGATTTTGGGATTATTTAAACTACTGTTCTCATCTTAAGTGTTATTCTTAAGATCTTTTGACCGATGGTACTTCTAACCTTCTTCAGGTGCGTCTTGTCAAACTTCGGAATTTTGAATTTAACCTTTTATTTCGTCCATGGGAGTAGATTGTTCTCATTCTGTCAGCCATGACCAGGTAATTTATATTATACTAGCAGGGCTACTCTGCGTTTCTCGGGATAAAAGTGATAACTTTTATCTGTCTTTCTTTTCCCCTCCCACATTTTCCCCCTCTCTATCGCACTCCCTCTTTCTTCTCCACCTAGCCCATTCCTCTCTCTGGACACACACACACACACATCGACAACTCGAGTCAACGTAAGGGAAATAACTCTGTGAAATAAATCAGTGTTACTTCCCTTTAGTTAGTGGCTGGAAAACAGACCCCCCCCCTCTCCCGACCAAATCTGTGCTAGTTTAGGGTTAAAGATTAAATAAATTTCAGATATTATTAATCTGAGACAATGCCAATCACAAAAATACCAACTTTGTGGGTGTTTGTTTTGTAGTTTTAGAGTTTTAGCTGGACATACACACATACACCTGCCTTTTATATAATAGATTCTTAGTATCGCTTGTACTGAGGATCGAACCTTAAATCTCCACATGGTGCAACAGATAAAGTGCTAAGTTCAAAGTGACAGTCTTTTGCAGATTGAAGGTTCAATCCTCAGCACAGGCATATTACTAGTAATATAATATAAATTACTTAAGACTTCTACCCAGTCATGACTGATGGAATGGAAAATAAAGGGCTAAGTTCGAAATTCTGTACAGATTCTTGAGTTCAAAAAGACACACCTAAAGATGAGAGGTTATATCAGCCGAAAGGTTGTGAGAATAACATCCAAGATGAGAATAGTCGTCTGAAGAATCTAAATGATACAAATTTTTTTTTATTTTTAAGAATTAAATTTGTTTCTATTTATTTAGAGTTTTTTTTTTGTTTTGTTTTTGTCATTTTCTAATGTTTTTAAATGAAAAAAGTTTTTTCCCATTATTTTTTTTACAGGCCCATCATCTGCGCTGCCTAAATGATTTCATTGAAGCCGAGATGAATTATTATGCCCAATGTCACCAATACATGGTGGATCTGCGCAAACAAATGGGCAGGTAAGACTTTCCGCTTGTCATTTTATGTTGTTCGCAAGAGTCATTCTCCAATGTTCACTTGTTTTTATAACCTGTTCAATTTTGTTTCCGTTTTTGTTTCAATTGGATATTAACTATTTGCCAACCTCCTGATTTGCTAACAAATAGATCAAAAGAATTTAAGAATGTCAGATCCCAATTCATAAACTATTACTTTAATTGAAGATAGCGTTATAATTTGCTAAAATCATGTTACGATACCTTTTCTTCTTACCCCAGGCTCGTCTCGACATCTTAAATATTCCACACAAAGACTGCAAATCACTTTTATATAGAGATTTATTAATCAGCAGGAAGTCACAAGAAAACCAAAGAGATAGATTAATACTTTAAACGACGGGTTACTTACTTGCGTGCGTGAGGGAGAAAGAAAGATTAAGTCGGCTTGTGCCGTGCACTAAGTCACATTGTGTGCCTATCTCTACCCTGAATGGGGCTGAATGGGGAGCGGTGACTTTAGTGTCAGGAAAGAGAAAATATTCTCTCTCTCCTCACGTGATTTTGCCAAATTCCATTTCTGGAGGTCACTCTTGACCCTTAGGTGTCACTCAAACATTTTCATTCAAACTTACAGCCGTGGTTATGTAACAATCACATATTTTTATAATTCATCAATTCACCAAGACGCATATGAACACACCGAGGACAAAAACAAAAATGAGAAAAGCTCTCTCTGCACAGGGGATCAACGTGTCTCTTTCAGCCCTCAAATAGATAGAGATAACTGGATTAAAGAACCAAATGACAGACATCTCATGAAAAAGGGGTCGGCACAAAAGTTGTCAAGATGATCAGATTTTCTGTAATAAAGTGTCTTGTTTCAGACCAACTTCAGTTCCTCCTCAACCTCGACTAGAAACATAGCTGCAAGACACCAAACATTGCAGACAACATCCACACTCTCCCTCAACCAACAAGCAGCCAGTCCTCCTTGACCTAATTCTTCAACGAGTAATGCTTTGCTCTCCCGCGACCATATGTAGTATATAACAACTGGTCTTAGAAGCTTATTTTAATAAAGAAAACTTCTAAAATTTGCACACATTAAAAGTTTTGTTATTTGATTAGTAAAAGTAAATTCATATGAATCTGCATGGTACAACTTTTTTTGACTGGCCTGATTCTGTTGTTCATATTGGTTTTCGTGATTCTTTATAGAATATGATACTTATAGGGGGACCACATAAATGTTGCCAACATCCATAAGTGAAAGTGGTGCTATGAAACCGACTGGATTCGAACTTGGCACACCCAGGTCATCAGGGTCCTGTTTGATTAGTTTAAATTAGATATGACAAAAAAGATTCTTTGTAGCCTGACGTATTGAGTGGAAATACCTTCAAAATTCATTCAATGGTTGGATTTTAAAAATTTTATGCAATTTGCAACTAAATCATATGAGGATTTGCATTTGTGTTCAGCTAAAAAAGATGTTCTGAAATTACTAGTAAATGCTAATTTTATTGTCACATAGAACTTTGTCTTTATCCCACAAATGATGTATTCTACGGATCAAGAAATGCTTTTCAAGCGAACTTTCGATGGATCAACATATGATCCAGAAATTTGAATCAAAAGGAAGTATGGAATATTAATTCCTCTTTTCAATTGGATGTATCTGTTTTCGAAAATAGCAAACGGGAGAGTTGGTAATCAATTTAGATATTTCTAATTTTTGTTGTTTTTGCAATTGCATTAACAAAGGCTGGAAGACATTTTAATTTACAGATTTTTGTTCTTTTTTATCATACAACCAAATATCCGATTCTTATCCTTCTTTTTCTAATATTATAACCAAAATCATTTTTTTTTTAATAGTTTTCAGAAAATAATTAGCATTTCACAATCTACATATACACACTTAATAATAATTCTATGAATCGCTTGCATTTCTGTTTCTAGTACCCCCATCCGCATCTGGTACAGCATTCACCCTGAGCGGGTTAAACCAGCTTTCTCCACAGGAGGAAGCTTCATGGGAGTATCAAATTAACAAGCGGTCCCCAGTCACATGTATATCCCGGTCAAGGGAGATGGCAACGTTAGGTTTTTGCAGTGAGGTGTCGACGTCCTCCTTACATACAGTGTCTGGTATTCCCAAATGGTCACCCATCTGGTACTGATCAGGCACAACATTGCTTAACTTTAGTGATCTAACGAGAACCGGTGTGTCATCGTGATTATGCCGTTTTTCTAGTACATAATAGTACAGATGCAACACTGATTTTCCGGCACGCTTAACTGATTTCACCTTAATAATAATTCATTAACACACCCATAACCCACTAATTATACACCTACCATGTCTCTAAACCATTAGGGATGTCTAAAACCATAACACCATCGAAACACTACTATCAACTTTTTATTTAAAGGAAATAGACCAGTCTTTACATTTAACACCACGGATGTCACTTGAATTTGCCTGTGAAGCCATAACTAGAGTTAAATTTAAGCAAAATAACTTTAAATCTGAAAATAAAAAGAGTGCCACCAGTCGGCACAATGTAAAAAAAAAAAAATTTTAATTAATGGTGTGCTACACACATAGCCACCTGTTGACCATCCAGTAAACTAGTCTGGTGGCAACAGAATTATCAAGTTCCTCTCATGCTTTTGTTTGAAATAAAAAAGGTGCCGGACCATTAGTTGCTGGAAATTCGGTATTTATTACAAAATTGAAGAAAAAATTTAATCTTTGATAGTGTAAAACACCTCCTTGTATTCAAAGTAATCATCTCGAATATAATCGATCTAATGTACTTATTCTAAGAAATAAAATCATAGTTTATGTAATTATGTGTTAAAATAATGACCATACTTACTTTTTTTTTATGTACGTCATTGCTACAAAAAAAGCTATAGCAATAATTGCGATAGTGAAATCAAAGAGATTCATGTTAATTTTCATTTGTATTTTTGTACTCTTGTAATAATGATGTTTCTCCAGCCTCTGTTTTTCATTTTTTTAATATAAAATACCATTGATATATTAACGTATTTTTTGTCTTTCTCTCTCTCTCTCTCTCTCTCTCTCTCTCTCTCTCTCTCTCTCTCTCTCTCTCTCTCTCTCTCTCTCTCTCTCTCTCTCTCTCTCTCTTTCTCTCTCTCTCTTTCTCTCTTTCTCTCTCTCTCTCTCTCTCTCTTTCTCTCTCTCTCTTTCTCTCTTTCTCTCTCTCTCTCTTTCTCTCTCTTTTTTTCTCTCTCTCTCTCTCTTTTTTTCTCTCTCTTTTTTTTTCTCTCTCTCTCTCTCTTTTTTTCTCTCTCTCTCTCTCTTTTTTTCTCTCTCTCTCTCTCTCTCTTTTTTCTCTCTCTCTCTCTCTTTTTTTTCTCTCTCTCTCTCTCTCTCTTTTTTTTTCTCTCTCTCTCTCTTTTTTTCTCTCTCTCTCTCTCCTTTTTTTCTCTCTCTCTCTCTTTTTTCTCTCTCTCTCTTTTTTCTCTCTCTCTCTCTCTTTTTTCTCTCTCTCTCTCTCTTTTTTCTCTCTCTCTCTTTTTTTCTCTCTCTCTTTTTTTCTCTCTCTCTTTTTTTCTCTCTCTCTTTTTTGCTCTCTCTCTTTTTTTCTCTCTCTCTTTTTCTCTCTCTCTCTCTTTCTCTTTCTCTTCTGTAACTGGACGAAGATAACAAGGCAAATTGTTGTTCAATCACACCTTTTTACCCCCCCCTCCTTTCAAACCTTTTCTATTCATTTTAAATTAATAAAAGATGAGTTGCTTAAATATTGCATTACATTATCTCAAGTTTTTAAAATGGATTATATTTTCCCGATTATACATGTAAACTCTGTGTAAATCACATTTTTCATTCTGGATTAAAGGATCAAAGATAATACCTTCATGCAAAACGCTATTAAGATGATATCAAAGTCACTCTCTTAAAAACACTGAAAAACATAGTATTCATTGATTTCAGTATTTTTATTTTCTTTATTTATAAATAAAATTGATTTACAAAATTTGGCATAAACAAAAATTTTCAATTTTATATTTTTAAACAGTTAATGCAATAATTTTAAAATGAATTGACTAAGCATGTGCATTGTTATCAAAATATAAATAAATAGTGAATTGTTTACTTTATAAAGCTGATAAATTTCAAGGAATTTTCTCAGTTGACAATGGCATGAATCCATTAAAGAGAAACAACTCCGCACTTGCGTTAATTTTTATCTCTCCATTTTTTTTTTCTGGCAAACAAATGTAGATATAAAGGCGAAACTTGGGCCCATTTCTTACACTAACGGTAAAGTCAAAACGCCCTATTTGAAGTTAATTCAACTTTATACAGTAGACGCACCATCTTTTTTTATATACTGCATATGTATATGCAATATCAGTCTCAAGGTTAACTAATGTGTATATTGGTTTTGAAAAAGGACATTTGATTAATTAACTATTTCGTATTGTTTTTAAATTCAATGATTGTTTTGATTTGAATGCAATATTGTTTTATTTCCTGGACAAATATTTAGCATTTGTGTTCAAATGTTCCTTTCTTTAGGAGGACTTGATTTTCAACAAGTTGTGATCTATTTCTAAATTGCAAGTGAAAAAGCAAATTGATTTATTTTTTTTCTCTTCATTCACATTTAAAAGATCAATAAATTCGAGAAATTACCAAAATGTTAATGTTTATGTATCCATATTAATAAATGAGAAAGATTTTGTTTCGTGTTTACAACAAAGTGATGAATGAAATGTTTATTATTTTAAATAAATGTTTCAAGTATTTCAAATAGCAAACTTTGCGAAGTGATAGCGAACCAACAAAGCCAGTCAGTATAATATAAATTAAACTTTATATTACCGATCAGCTAATAAAAGGGAAACCTAATTTCAACAATTTCTGTAAATCAGTAGTATAAAATTTAATTCATATAATATCCATATTTGTTTGCCCCCCCCCCAAAAAAAAATGGAGATAAAGTCAAAGCAAGTGCATATGGCTGTACTAAACTTTAATTTTATTTATTGCTTTTTAAAATTGTACTTAAAGCATTCTGCAATAGGTATCATTACTATTACCGACATTCTGTTGGGAAATTAGTTAAACCCAATTTATTGTGGCTTACCTTTTCATTTGTGACCTATCTGCATAAAAAATAAAATATGTAATAGAAGTTATAAGCCCTTTAAGTTAGTGTAAATACCGATTCTGAGTAAGGTAGCCATCTTGTTTAACATAAACAAGTGGCAAAACAAAGATGGCTACTTTGCTCAGAATCGGTATTTACAAAATGGCTGACATAATGATTCCATATGGTTTTACTTTCAATTTTATAGAAACAAGATAATTGCATAGAAATGATTATATGCAATTAAAAAAAAAAAAATTTTTTTAATTATTTAAAAAAAATTATTTTTTAAATTTTTAATATCGGTAATAGTAATGATTACCCTGTAATAATAGGTTATTGCTAGATAATAATAAAAACATTTCTTAATTAATACTAATTCAGATTAGTCAGATACTGAGTGTGACCTAAGAGTATATCCGGTGATGAGACCCTTATTTGGGAGCTTAGAGGAGTGTGTAGTCACCCCTTAATTAGCATTATTCCCAGGTTCACTCTGACCTAGAGTGGTAGTACCTGTCAGGGCCTCATCTATGGGTTAAATAAAAACAAATGTAT
>OY744538.1:44818393-45033393 GCA_963556195.1 Sepiola atlantica | reverse complement strand
CTGCTGATAACTGATATCAGCGCTCATCCCTGTGTAAGATGTAGCCACCTCTTCCTATTCCTCCTCCTCCTCAGTCACATTGGTATGCTATGTGTCCTTGCTGGTTTAATTTAGACAAAAAAAAAACAGCCCATAAAACCCTGCTACCAACTGAGCTTACATCTATCAGTAATTTCCAAATGATTGCTTGCTTTTTCTTCACACTGAAATGGATTTCAGCATTACTCCCAACCAACTTATTCTTTAACTTGAAATCATTTTTTAGTAAGCAATTTAAAAATAGCATTAAATAAGTTATAACAAATTGATTGGTACACGTGGAATAGTGAATAAAAACTGGTCATATTCAAAAAATCCAATATGGAGTCGTGAAATTTCTGAGAAGATTGCAAGAGAGATAAGTATGAAATCATAATTTTAACAAAGAGGTAACTTAATCCAACCCTCATTATTTAAAAAAAAAAAAAAATAACAATAATTAAATGGTGGGGATTGGGTTACCTCTCTTTGTTAAAATTATGATTTCATGACTCCATGTTGGATTTTTTTCGAATATGACTAGTTTTTAGTCACCATTTCACATATCCCAGTCAACTTGCTATAACTAACTTTTTCTTTTTTTTTTAATACTAAAACAAGATAAGTAAAAAAAAAAAAAATGGTTTTAGCGAGTAATGCTGCAAAGCAACCATACATGAGGAAATTACCTATATATCTATCCAACTCCATCTTTTCTTATGTATCCTCTATGTCTATCTAGAAAGCTAGCTATTAACTACCTGTTATTATGGTAGTTAGGATTTTGCCCTGCATTTTATGGCTTTTTCTTTTTTCCAACTGCTTTTTTCTTTTCTTAATTTTGCATTTTCTTTTCTTTCATTTTATGAAGAATATTTTTTATTCATTTTTACTTTAACTCGGTACTTTTTCTTCTTTCTTTCAATATTCAAAATTCTATCCACAATGACTTAGTACCTTCTGACAATGTTTGCTATTAATTTCGAAATCCATTTTTTTTTAAATTTTACTTTTGAATTATTTTTATTAAATTATTTGATTTATGTTTCTTTTATAATTCCTTCATTGTACCTTATTTAACACTCTGACACTTTTGAATTAACGTTCCAGTTTATTTTGTTTTTTAATAAATATTCAGTTAAAAAATGTTCTGATTAAATTATATAAGTATGAGAAATATATAAGAACACATGTGTACATAAAAGATCACTCGTGACTCATGTCAGCTAAAATATGTTCCACACTGTAGCTTTTGGTATTTCTTTCTCTTTCTTTCTCTTTCTTTCTCTGTCTCTCTCTCATATATTTATATATATTTGTGTAGTCAAACTCAGATGTTTAAGTTCAATGGACATTCCTAAAGTTCTAATATGTAATTCCAGAGCCATTGTAAATGGAGGTATTTTCTGACAAAAACCAGGTCTTATATTAAGCAAAATTGGTTTTAATAAAAAAATAACAGCCGTTTCTTCATAGCCATACAATCAGATCATTGGTAATTATAAAGTCTGAATCTTATAGACAAATGAATCTTCAGATTTACAGAAGAAAAAAACTTACTATTGAACATTTTCATGAAAACATCCATTTTTATTTCTTCGATATACATGGTGAATAATCTCTATGATCCACTATTTTTAGTTTAAGAGAATTATCCTTGAAATATCTTACAGAGTAATCTTTCCTTAAAAAAAAAAAAAACACCCGTGCTTACAGAAGAAAAGATACAATTTAAATCCAAGGGAGATAATCTATTTTTTATGATGAGGCACATCCGTGTTCTCTCCCTTGGATCCTATTTTTAAATTAATAAAAATAATTCTATACGATTAGATGAAAGATCAAGGTTTTTCAACTAATATCTATTAGTAAACTTCTCACCCATTTCTATTTAAGTGATATTTAGATAATTATTCCAATATTTGTGAGAGGTAAGGTTGAAATTATTACCTCAATTTAATTATTATTAATATACTTTTTTTTAATGTCCTATAACGTTGTCAACGTTTTAATAGCAAAGTGAAGATGTCTAGATTATATTATCGGTTTGACATAAAATAGGAATAAATGACAACTAATCTACATATGACTATATGAATATATTTATTTATTTTAATTCTATATCTTCATGTTCATCTAAAAGTGAAATATTAACAGCATGTAATCGTATCCCTGGCCTACATATATAGTTCGAGATTAAAACGTTTATTTCTTAAAATATATTTCAGTTAAAAGTTTATTTCATATTGTTGCACTGCCTATTATTTTTAATTCTATTTTATTTTAGTTCTGTATATTTGTGTTCATATAAAAGATAGTTATTAATGTCAAGCAATGGTATCTCTAATCTACGACTTGTCTTTATTACTGAAAATTATTTTTTAAATTTTTATTAAAATATATCTCAGTTAAAATTGTTTTTCTAACACCATTACTCAATCTATTTTAGATTTTTTATTCTATTTGATGTCCTTATATTAGTGTTCATTTAAAAGTTTATCAAAGCCATAAATGTAATTTCTAATCTAGATATGTTGTTACTACTAAAGATTAAAGAATTTAGTTATTTCTTATAATATATAACAGCTAAGTGTTTGTTTTACATCATTGCATTGTCCATTATTAATGTTTCTTTATTAGTTAATTATTTTTTTTAACTAAATTATTTATTATCCTAATAATATTTCCAAAGTAGTTAGATTTCGTCCTGATCCAGTAAGATATCAAATTTGCCCAAAAGATACTGAGTTTATGTTCAAATTATTGTTCTAGATTTATTTTAGCCTATATTAAGATGAGTATATATATATAATTTTATAAACGTTAAATCAGCCTTCATTCAGGGCTGGCTTCTTTAACAATAGGTTATTCTCGAAGAAGTATGTACAGAAACACAAATTAATTAGTGTAGGCTGATTTAATGTTTATAAAAATTTTATAAAGCTCTACTTTGTATTGAGCACTTTTTAAAAAATATTGGTTTAATTTCATTCTATCAACATATTTGAACTTGATTAATTATATATATATATATTAGATGAAAAAGCTATTAAAAATATAATACATCGCTACATATCCCCCATCAACTCTGCTAATAAAATAAGATTCATCATTTATTACAAAAAAATGAAAACATCGAACCGTGTAGTTAAAAATAACTTCTCAGACCCAAAATACATTAGGAAGAACCAACATAATATATCCATGCCCATGGGAGAATATATCTCCGACAATAACAATAAAACTAATTCTTACATCGGTTTTACTACCACAAAACTTTCCTGAAGACTAACCTTATATCTCTCTGACACTAGCTCCATTTGCCAACACCTAAAAATACATGACTGCCCCCCTTCTCAATATAGACACATACTAGTTAACAATACTAAAATAATACACCACGATACCAACACCAAAAGATTAAAAATTCTTTAAGCCCTCTACATGAAAACTAGACATCCCACAATCAATAATATGAATTACGAAACTAGTCACAACATTTTAAAGTATCTAGCATAGTAATTAACGTTACCAGATTCTTAGCCATTAAGCAATTATACGTTTGAATCTTGAACGTGCTTAGAACGTAATCAAATTCTTTAAGGTTAAGCAATCAAACTTTTAAATCTTGCATGCTCTTAGAACGTAATCACGCTCTGATGTAACATCTCAATATTATAGATGTTTCTTTTAAGTTGTAAATTACTGGCCGTTATAATAAAAAAACTCAACAGTAAAGACATATTTTTAAGAAAACAAGACTAACACCACCTGAAGGTGATTTGACGAATAAAATCGAAAGTACTCGTGAAAACGGAAAGAAAATGGAACAAGAAACACATGGAACTTACATACAGCAATTTGACCAGAATACTAAATGGACTATTCAGAAAATTGAAAAAATAAAAAACGGTCTTATCAAGCAAAAACACTCTGTGTTATTTGATAATGTTTGCCTAAATATATATATATATATATATATATATATATATATATACTAAAGCTGAGTTAATCTACGTTTGTTTCCCTAAGGCTTTTTCCTTATATATTTTAATCACACAAAATATATGCTAAAATATTCCTCAGTTTTACGATTGAGTTATGTTTGAGAAAAACTTCCATTTTAATTGTTGTAATTAGCAATTAACTCACCAAGTGATCAATTTCTTACTAAGTTTCTATCTATCACTCTCACCCTCTCTTATTGTATATTGTTTGAACTCTTACTCTTATTTTATGCAGTATCTACTATTCTCACTTCCTCCTCTCTCTCTCTCCCTCCCTCTCTCTCTCTCTCTCTCTCTCTCTCTCACTGTTTATTAACAATCAAAAGTAATAGAGATTGGAATAGTCCATTATAAACAAAAGGAATATCGTCACAAGTAGTAATACTATTTAACCCGAAGCTTGAAAGTGGGGGAATAGTGAGCAAAAAGCATGCGTTTGTCTACTTATTCTAAAATTAATTTATTCAAATAGTATACAGGTTGGTCTGAAAGTCTTGTTCATATTTACTTGCCTCTCCACGAGGTCAGAGTAATACACAAGGTCGGTTTTTAATGTAGAGAAAATCTAGCTCCCCCAAAAAAAGGCACTCTGGACTGGAATAAAATTAAAATTGCCTCAGTTTAGAAAGATTTCTTCTAGTAATAATAGAAGAACAATCACCAAAGAAGCATAGCTTCATAAAATATCACACAGGTTATTGTCGCATCATTTTATGCCAAAAAAAATGATGGTCGTCATACAGACCTTCTTGGTATGACTGTGTCAATGAAAGTGAATAAACTGAATCCATTAGTTGTTCTTTTCTATAACTGTATTACTTGTTCTTTTATTGTTTTAGTGTTTTTAATTTATTTTACTTTTCTTCAAGTGAATAAGCTGAATTCAGGACATGTTTCATATTGTTGTATTTATTTATTCCACTAGTCTCGTTACTTTTTCATAAAGATAACAAGACTGTCCTGTAGTCTAGTTTTGGTAAATTTGTACATTAACACTCTCCGTTGAATCAGAATAAAAATTAATACATTTCACCTGCCAAAAGCCATAAGCCGAACTTGTGTCAATAAAAAGAATTCATGTTCAGCTTGAAGTTATTCAACTAGTGTGGAACTCTTTAATATCACTGGAACATTTCAGTTTTCTTTTTTTCAAAGTTTTTCGACATTTTTCTTGATAAGTCGGCAGGTGAAAATAGTATTTAAGAATATATTCTATTCTTTAATTTATAAATATATTTGTTTAACTCTTATCATTTATCCACATATAAAGGCAAATTAAAACATTTCCAACAGTAAAAAAAATAAAAAATCTATTAATCTTGTTTTTTCTGTCCTCCAGAAACATATGCTATCAAATTTTTAAAAAGATTTATGTACAAATTACAGGCATGGTAAAACAACAAATTTTTAATTGTAAGCCTTATTCTTTTAATAGACCGATCTGACAATCCTATCTAAACGAGTTAACGAAATTTAATTTTTTTTTTTTAATTATTGTTTAAAAAACGACTTGACATTTAATATTTACTTTTTTTTAATCATTATTTTGCTAACAATTTTTTTATTTATCATTAATGTCAGTTAGGACCTCCTTCTCCTCCTCCTTGCTATGACAATCAGGGTTTTAATTTTATTTTACTTAGTGCGTCTGTTTTAGTGAAAACAATGTGTATACAGTTGACTTTTCAAAATTATCATTCGTTTTTTCTGTACATCAGAACAAACAATGTTATTCCCCCAAAATGTACCTGTCATGTTCCTGTGATATTCAGTCATTTTTAAATAGTTTGAATTTTTGTTGAAAGTTTATTCTTTACATGATCAGAGAATGGATCAAGTACAACTTCATTCCCAGTTGTACATGTAAATAAAATTTCCAACAATAAAATGATATTTGAATGACGGCAGTAAAACTACATAAATCTTCATTTGGACTGTTTTGCTAATTTTCAATTTTTACCGACATTCTGATATCTGATTGGATAATATTTCAGTTATAAAATCACCCCCTTCCTCCTACTGTATACCCACTGTTGTTGTTATTGATCATGATGATGTATCAATGTGTTTGCATTAATTAATTGGGTTAGCATTCATTTTAGGGGAATCCTAAAAAATACTTCAAAACAACTGATTATTGCATAAAATCATTATATATAATTTTATTTTTAATTTTTTAATTTTTTAAACTTTTACCTATCTATATTGACGGATTTTCATTCCCAAAATATTTCTCTCCCCTCTCACACACACGCATGCACGCGTATCAAAGTCCGACCCAAATAGTAATCCGTCTGACATATCTATATTTCATTCCAGCTAGCCTATTTTGGGGTAGCTTTCCCCACTGTTATTGGCACACATATATTTTATTTCAGTTCATTTCTTTTTTTTTTGGGGGGGGGGATACTTATTTCGGCTGAGAGAGCTGTTAGGATGGAGACAAACTTTTGAAGCTCCAGTGTCGGTCAGCAAAAAAACAAATTATACCATAATATTTAAATTATATATATATATATATATAATGGACTACCAAATTTTGTTGTATTTGGTAAATAATATGTATTGAATCCAAAAATATTCAATGCTATGAAAAATAGAGCACTTATAATAATATGGCTTATGTCGAAACTTTAATGAAAACTATATATATTATATATTTGAAGAAAAGTGGGGATAAATGTAAAATTAAAAAAGGAAAGCCAAAAACAATGTGATTTATGTATTCATCAACGTTTCGTCTTTATTGAAAGACTTCCTCAGGATGATAAAGCAATGTAGAAAAATTATACAGAATATTAATTTTGATTTGTCAGAAAGTGTCCAGACTTCAGCATGGTTGTTAACATGAATAAGCAAAGAGTGAAAAACATGATTTTGGTAGTAGCGTTATCAGCAGTGGCCTGTCTATAAATTACATAGTTTTTGGCTTTCCTTTTTTTCATTTTACATATATATATATATATATATATATATATATATAAATTGTGTGTATTTCTACATCATTTTAGACAATTATTACAAAGCAAACAAAATGATTATCTGTATTATTTGGATTACTATTCTCACCTTGGTGGTTATTTTCACAACGTTTTGGCCGATGTAACCTTCAACCTTCTTCAGGTGCATCTTTTCAAGCTCTGAAACCTGTATGGAATTCTGAATCGAATCCTTTATTTCATCCACGGGGGTATATTTTTATCGTTTTGTCAACCATGACTGGGTACAATAAAACTAAAAATTACTTAATACTTCTACTCCATCATGGCTGACCGAATGAGAACAATCTACTCCTGTGGATTAAATAAAGGGTTCAGTTCGATATTCTGTGTAGGTTCTAAAGTTCGAAAAGATGCACTGGAAGAAGGTGGGAGGTTACATCGACCAAAACGTGAAAATAAAAACCAAGATGAAAATCGTAGTCCGAATAATCAATTTTTATCTTAAAAATTCCGAAACACAATGATCATCTTTAATTTCCCAAAAATTGTCATCCATTTTGCGACTTTCTTTTTGTCTCGTAAATATTATCAGACGGCCTTTTCTTCATTGTGGAAATACTCTTTTCTTCTTGGTGAAGGTTTTTCTTATGTTAATTTTGGTTGTGGAGTAAAAATATAACACTGACATTTTAATCAATCAAAAATACTCACCGATTGTTATAACTTTATAAATTCCTTTTTTTCCCGTGCTCTTAAAAAGCTTCATGGTTTCATTTTCTACTCTTTAATACAAAACGTTTTCAAGTTTTGATTGCATAAACTTGTTTGTCACAACGGAAAATAACCACAAATGCTCAAGAAAACGTCCTCTATTTTTGCATAATGTGTTTGAGAATAACTGTTTTGTATTTTTAGATAGGTTTGAGGTTTAGAAGGCTGTGACAATGCAAATTCAGGTTTATAGGATAAATTCAAAGAATGTCTGGATAAGAAACGAAATAATAACAGACATAAAGACACAATATGTAATAATTTTCTACTTACCGTTTTTAATCTTGTTATACAGTGTCCAAGTTTTTCTGTTATGGTGTGATGTTGATCTACCCTATTTCTGGAGTAGATGGACTCTTCCAGACACTATATATATATATAGACTTACAGTGAAGTGTTATGGCAGTCATGGCGGCAGTCATGCGCCGCCTGTGTCGGTATACATACCAGTTGAGGATCCGATCTTGACAATCAGTCCGGCAGAAACTGGGCCATTTCAGTGACCTTTTATCTGTCTGGCTGAGGTATTCGTCCTGTGTAGTCCTAAGATGGCCCACCCTCCCAGGCCTTGCCTCCCCTCTTTGGAGTAGAGTTAGTGTATTGCTAACTGCCTGAAGCACCCCAACCGAGGAATGCCCAGAATATTTTTAGGAGTCCAGAGTGCCCCTTCTTTAGGGGTGCTGGCTTGATTCTCCCCACCTCTCGGCCTTGTGCTACATCTTCCTAAAGGAAGTTCATACCGTCATTGGTGGCAGTCATAGCCACAGTATCAGACACAGACTTTATGTAACATACTATTCTGTAAATACACTCTTGTAAATATACCACCATGTTGTCTTAATTATTATCAGCCCTTCAAAGTCACAACAATAACTTCCTTTGCAAAGCAAATCCATGTCAGATTCATGTGGGTATCGTGTGTTGACCAGGAGTAGGTTTTGTATTTTTGTCTTATTCAATCGACACATGTAAGAGTCTTGTATAAACATTTATTTCTAGCAGACTCTAGATGAAGACATTAGTTTTAAGAAGCTATATGTATCGGAATCTTGTAAACTACTTTTATGATTAAAAATAGCTATAGGAAAAAAGAACTTTCATTGTTATAAATAATTTATCTTAACATGTTTTGCCTTTTGAAATGCGATTTCCAATGGTCTGGGGTTGACAATATAGTCTCGACTGATAGCTGGAATATGGTTTATACATGGAAGAGGGAAAACAAAGCTAAAACTGGATCCATTTTCCCTAGCTCAAAGTTGTTTCTGGACATCTACTGAGGGATCTAGACATCTCTACCAATTTACATGACATCTGATCTCTTTTCTTTCTAAATAACAATTAAAAAATCTAACTGCATCACCCCGAATATGCTATCTAGTCATATGACAAAAAATTGGTGCCAATCATACTAAATAAGAAATCACGTATACTCACCAACTTCCACGCTCACCTCAAAAACCACACTACAATGGCCTCATCAAAATGATAACTTTGAATGATATGATGGGATTTTTTAAGCGTTTTCCATATTATTTTTATAACCATTTTGTCACTTGCTCCTCCAATAGCAATTCACACTCTACTTTTGCTGCGATTGTGTCAATAACCCATTAACACTTGAAATTCAGAAACGATTCTATAGTTTAAAAAATAGTTGTTTTCTTTTCAGTATTAATAAAATTATGAGAAACTTTGTGTATGTGTGTGTGTTTTTCGTGTCAAAGTAACTTTGAATTTTTTTAAATTATTTACTATCTGATTATTTATTAAAATCAAAAATGTATTAGAATAAATAAAACAAAATTTAAAAAATCCTTTTTAAAAAAGTAATTACGAAATTAAATCTACCATAATGCATTTTGGTTTCTTTGTAAAGAAGTCAGCCATTTTAATCTTTTGTTAATAGTTAAAGAAAAAAGGGTGTGGCCATTTGAAATTTGAAAATAATTTGGAAGTATTTAAACTGTCAGATAGAAGCAAATCGTCATGCGTTAAGATTGAACATTTTGTAATATCATCCAATAATTTTATAAATCGAGATTAAAACATTACCTTAACAAAATTTTGTAGTTTTATAACAATTTGGTTCAATTAATAATTTAATTACTAAATGGTACCATAATAATTAAATTTAACTTTCAAAATTCTATTCTTAAAAGATGACAATTTGGTAAAAAAAACAAAAAAACTGCATAATTTAAATAAAATAATGGTTGATAATTACAATTACTCCATAAAAAGCAACAGTACATACTCGATACACTAATCTTTGACATTCTTTATTGCAACATCTACCAAAATGGAACAACTTACTGTGACACTATCTCAAGAACTTCCATCATTTTAAAACTCATTTTTATTCAAAGATATTATCAGCACTTAAACAAAATCAAAATTTTATGGAATAATATCTGCCTCTTCATTACCATCTTTGACAATCTGCTAGGATTCTGTTGTTTCGTTTTTTGTATATTTTTTGTCATTGACAGCCAAGCTCTCGTTTCTTTAGTATTATTTAATGTTGCCCATTTTGTTTTTTGATGTTGTTTTTTCCTTTACTTCGAACCCCCATTAAGAATGCATTTTTTATTTCAGAACTGTCTGCACCCCCCTCCCCCCAACTTTTTTTTGGTTGTGTAATTCTGAAAGTTCTGTTGCAGCTAAATGGCATTCATTCTTGTTACTCCTGTGACTTTTCTTTGTTTTTGCGTGATTTTTTTTGTTTTTTCTTTTTCCTGAGTTTTTTTTTTCTTTTCTCCTGTGACTTTTTTGTTTCTTTGATACGACATGACCACATTAAAAAATGTCTTTCTTTGATCTAGGAGCACAAATTAATCTTGATACTTGACTTTTGTTTTGCAATCTTTAATTCAAACCAGGAATGATTTTCTAATCGGCACTTTAAAGACTTTAAAATCACTTTCAAATCGAATTTCGAATGGTCATAAAGTAAACAGATGCCCCCCCCCTTTTTATCTCAATAGATCAAACGGATTAAAAAGGTCGATTTGTTAACTATATCGTGTGCGTTCAAAATTTAAAATTGATTTTGAAGCCATTGTAGGATGCAGAGTTATATCCCTTGACACAAAGGAGCAGTTCGATCACGTGATTGGTCGAAAATCAAAGCAAGTCTTTCACCTCTTTCGGCTTTGATCGAGTAGGACGTACTTCTGTTTCCTCTCAATGTGAGAAACATACACGTGAGTTTTTATATAATAATAATATATACTTTTTGAAATTGAACAAGAACAATACGCGCATTCAACATTGTATGGGACCAATGTATTTCTTATTTAGAATTCATATTTCTATATTACATTCTTTGTCCGCATCCATGTATTTACATGTCGACACATTTACATGCCTTTTTGTGTTTGGACAGCATTACTAATATAACGTCAGCATCTCTAATAAACATTAAATGCATTTGTTAATAACTATTCCTTTTTATCCTTTATCGTCAATATGGGATACAATGTGTTTGAATAAAATATTAAATATGCAACTATTTTATAAATTGGATATCAAATATTCAATTATAGAGTGACTCCAAAAAATGTCACCAATGGAATCTGTGATAAAATTCAATCTTTTCTACAATCCAACCAAATTTGACTTCAGTCTATGTCTAACTTGTTCACAAAGTTTCAGTCATGAATGTCCAACAGTTTTATCATCATTCAATGATATGGAGGGACACTTTAGTTATCGTTTCATCAGTAGGAGGTTTGATCCTGAATGGGCTTCACACTTGCCGGACCTTAAATCCCCCCCCCCCAATTGTTTATATCTATCAAACCAATCCCGACACTATTCATGAACTGAAGAGGGTCATCACAGCCCAAATCAGTCATATCCTGTTGTGACTGTGTGAAGCCCATTCAGAATTACTCCTCCGACTAATGAGACTATCACCAAAATGTCCTCGCAACCGTTTCAACAAGTCATTTGAAATGTGAGGAATTGCAATATCACCAAAAAATGATGTGCAAAGGCCACTGCACTCCAAGTGCACTGCATGGGTTAAAATATCAAAACATGGGATCATTGGTCTGTACTGGAAGATTAGAATGAAAGATCATGCTACCTAGTGGTCATTAATAGGTTTTGAGCAGACGAAGAGATGTTGTGAGAGATGATCAGTGATTTCAACCGGATCAGTCAAGGTAGGGGGGGGGGGGCAGAGTTATCGTCAATTTTGCACGTTTTATCTGGGTGTGCTTGCAACACAGAGGTGCACATTTGGAGAATATCATTGAATGGCAATAAAACAAATACTGTTGGACAAGTCAGGCATAAACTGACGTTTATTTGTGCTAAATATGGTTGGATTTAAAAAAAGATTGTGAAGAATTTTATTAACAATTCCATGGGTGATATTTTTGAGTGGGGGGGGGGGGGGTCACATTTTGTACAATAAAATAAAAACTGCTAATTTGTTATAGAAATGCACCGAAATACTAAAAGTTTATGACTTTCAGAATAACCATGCTAAAAGTTGGACTATTTAAAGAATAAGATGCTTTTTCCAGGACTGTGGAGTCAGTTGTCCAAATTCTCGTCTTTGACTCTTCAAATCTTAAAAGGTTTGACTCTGACCTAAGAAAACTTCAACAGACCTGTTTTCAAGGATCTGTGAATTCAACATTTTTTTAATGAAATCTAAACAATCAATTTTTTTTTTATAAATGATACATGATGATAAATGCCCCAAACCAAAAGGTTAGAGGAGGGGTTACTCTGCAGAAAGTAACCCTTATTCTCAAGTGACCTCTCGGCCTTGATAAGTGGTGACCCATTAGTATAAAAAGAAATAAATAACTTCTTGCTTTAATTAAAGTTAAAATCAAAAGCAGAATGATGATACTTTTGTGACTCAAAACCAAAGGAAGAATTTTTGAATGTGCCCCTGTCGTAAAAAAGACCCCTCCCCTCCTTTTTTGTCTTTCTCTTCTGATCTCTGCCCCCCACCTCCTCTTCTCTCTCTCTCTCTTCTGTGGGCTTCATGTCTCTAATCCTTTCCTGTCTCTTACTTGGTCACTACTCATTGCTGCAGAGATGAACCTGAAGAATTGGAAATGTGACGAACCAATTGACTCCAGGATTCTATTGTTGTTATTGGTAAATTCCTACTTGATCTTCCCTAACCTCACTGCTGTGTAGGTACAAATGCTTTACGTGTCAGTTCTCTCTCTGTCTCTCTCTCTCTCTGTCTCTCTTCTTTTTCTTATCAAGTTACCTTCTACTCCATGAACAGATACTTTTTCTTTTCTTCTTCTTCTTCCATTCTGGTTGTTGTCTGCTGTAATTTCCTAGGCATTTCTAGCAAATAGTATTCTTGCAAAAATACACAAACAGAAAATAATACTAACCTTCAGTTTGGGGTTTTCTTTTCTCTCTTTTTTTTTTTAAACATTTTTGCACTACTTGTTTTGATTTAGGGTAACCAAATATTTTTTTTTTTTAAGTTATTAGAAATTTCGATTTTTTGGACTACTATTTTCATCTTGGTTGTTACTTGCTCAACGTTTCGGCTTATGTAACCTCCGACCTTCTTCAGATGCATCTTTTCGAACTTGGGAATCTATATGGAATTTCAAACTGAACCCTTTAAATTCTGTATAGATTCCCAATTTCGACAGATAGATTCCGAAGTTTGAAAAGATGCACCTGAAGAAAGTCAAAGGTTAGATTTAGATTGGCCAAAACGTTGGAAAATAACAACGAAGATGAGAATAGTAGTCCAAATTATCAATCCTCATCTAAAAAAAAAAATTCTAACGGTCTATTTTCTTGGTCAGGGGTGGGGGTCACAAGTGGTGCAATGGATACTGCCATGACCTATGGAATCGACTAAACTGAATTCAAGTCCACTTTTAATACCATTGGGGCAGGGGTATGAACGACCCTCCATCAGATATGGTTAAAATAACTGGTTCACTCACAATACATATTGTTTTGGCATTAAATAACCTCAAAAAAGGTCGATAAGGCATTAAACAGAATGTGTGAGGATTTCTGTCCTTGAAAGAAAGTTCAGTTCTTACACAAAAAAAATAGAAATTGTGCAGAAAGCTAAATGAGAGTAACAGCTTTTAAAGAAAAGGACCAACAACCGTGTATATCAATTGAACCATTTTACTTAGGCTTGTTAAAGAATGATATACAAACAGTAAAAAGTAAATATACAAAATAAGGCTTTACAGATTCGTGCCTTTGCGTGAACTTATCTTATGTGAAGAGTATTCTGTTAACAGGTGTGTATGCTTCAACCCCAACAGTTGCTGGCTTTTTCCATTGTAGTAAGAAGGTTTTGCTAGTGACAGCCGTCTGGGAGCTTGTTGTAATACAGTCAAGTATTAACCGGTGTCGTTCATAGAAATGAAAATAGAAAAAGAGGCAGGAGACCTAAGTGTTTGCGTTTATATGGGCTGGCCCACGTGATCCCAAGTACATAATAATTAACACTTCTACCTGGTCATGGTTGGTGCGCAATGAGTACAATCTAACACTGTCGGTTAAATAAAGAGTTCAGTTAGAAATGCTATCCAGGTTCCAGAACTTGACTAGAAGGTTCCCAAGTGATCGGTCAAAATGTTGAGAATGGTAGTCTGAATAATCAATGTAATATAAGATATTAATAAAAGTATAGCAGCTTTTATATTTAATTTGCTTAAGAATAAACTGTTTAGTTTTAAGTTTGTTTTGTTTTTTATAAAATGAGGGTATTTGAAAGTTTGCAGGCGGCTGTCATCTTGTTGCACCTTCTTCTCAGTTGCAGCTGTTGGCACTGTATAACACTTCTGCAATCCACTTGAAGCTTATCCAAAATCTAATATTTCTTCAGCACGAGCAGCAGCAACTGCATTCTTCAAAATGCAACTAACAATTCTCGTTGCGCTCTGCGTGTGAATGCACCTCGCACATACACAAACCTTTTTAAACTCTTAAAACTGCTTCTTTCAAAATTGTTGCTTTTTCAAATGATACTCAAACAAAACTTCAAATTTGATTCGCTGTCCTTCGAAAATCAGTACAGGTAAAAGATATACACTCGCACTTCACTTTTCAAGTTTGTTTTTTCTCACTATTATTCCAAATTTGATCCAATTTCTATACAAAATACTTTTTATCTTTTCTTAATTGATTTGCTCTCTTTGTTTCTCAATTATTTTTAATTATTATTAAAGTTGGAAAAATAGTATTTTTTACATTTTTGTTTATTTTTGACGTTTTACTTATGACCAAACTAAATCGCAAAATGTTTTTGTTTATATATATTTTTATAACCTTTCAACAAAGTTCTATGTACTTCGCCGTTGCAACAATTTCAATTTGAAGTGGGTGCCTTGAGTCATTCTAAGCTGATGTCAATAGGAGATTCAAAACACTGATATATCTTATATAAATAGAAATTGTGTCCGTCTGTCCGTCCTCCAGTTACAATTTGTCTAGACATAATACATACATTGCAGAATTTCTCATTTTGAAATATCAGAGATCGTTACTTTTAAAAAATGGAGAATATTACATTAATAGTAAATAATAATTTTCCAACAAATAAAGTGGATGCCATGACCAGAAAATCGAAATCGAAACCGAAACCTTGAGATATTCAGTCTGAGGTTCTATCTACTGACCTATTTGGACTTTCTTATAAATAAAGCTTAAAACATTACCATGATAAAAATAATTATAGCTTTGGTGTGACGTCATAGACTTATGATTTACATGTTTCAAAACATGAATTCAAACATAAACGATAATAAAAAAATAAATAAATGAATGGGTAAGCATTATCAACAGCGATGAAAATTATTTTACTAGTCCAAAAACTATTTATTTTTCTTTAACTACGTATTGTATGTAGTTCTTTCACAATTATATAATCCTCACAACCTATCAAAAATATGCTCCCTCCGGTCACATATTTTTGCTAATCTTGAAGAAAAAAGTCTTCATCATTTTCTTCTGCATTTATCTTTCCAACAGTCAAAGACTTAGTCAGAGGGAAATCCAGCCATCTTGAGATCTTGGTGTAGGATTTCCAACCACTTAGCTTTGTTTCGTCCGTCCTCTCGACCTTTTTCTCAGAAGCCTCGATCTTCAATCTCGTTTTTGTGACGTTGTTGTTCAGTACATATCCATAGCAGCACAGACGATTTTCCCTTATTTTTTTAATTTTGTAAAAATAAGTAATATATATGAGCTGGGCCCATGAAACTAATGACACATAGCCGAGACGACTAGGTCATCTTGAAGTTTTTGATTCAATTCTGTGCAAAGACAGCAAGAGAATTTAACACGTTAACAAGAAGAATGTCTTAAAAACAATAAACGCATAAAGTGCTAATAAATGGTTGGGTTCAAAATTCTTGATGAGTTTGACAAGACACCTGAAGAGTATCAGAGAGCAAAATGATCAAAACATTGTAATATCGAGATGAGGATACCAGTCTGAAAATTGTAAATAAGGATATAAAGTAAAGAAAGTTTTTTTATGGCTTTTTCTTTCCCCCTCTCCTCTGGCCATTTCTTCCCATTCTAACTCGGAAGAAGTGCGAAAAAAGAAAAAAAAAAGACGACACAAGTAAAGAAAACATAACCTCATTCAGTACCAACAGACATACACCGACAAACAAAGCTGTGGTCAATATGTATCCCTTGTTTTGCTTATAGGTAAATATCATTTATACATCAGTGATAAATTTTTCCGATTTTAGCATATAGGAGATATAATCAAAGGCTTCAAATTGAAAGAGAAAAGAAGGCAGAAGACTTAAAGATCAAAGAGACCCCCACAAAGTCAACTAAACTAACAATTCACTAACTTGCACAAAAGAGGAAAAAGAAAATGATGAAGCAGCAAAAATAAAAACTATCAAAAGTATACTAGCTGAATACGTTTTTAAAAAAAGTCAAGTTAAACATGTAGTTTGAACTAAAATTGCATTTTTTCCAAAATTATAATTTAATAAAGAGTTTTCAAAATAATTTATTTTCAATCTTTTTTATAGTTTCAACATCGATCACCATATTACAAATGATATTCATATAATCACCACTTTAGTATCAATAGAAAATATTTTCAGGGTTTTTTTTTTTAAATTGTCACTTTCATCCTATGATACATAGTCGGATAAAACAATTGGTAGATTTTCGCATGCAGCACTTAATAATCACAATTTATAATTTATAGTATTAATAGTGAGGTTAATTAATAATGTTATGTAAAAGTTAGTTTTATTATTTATTTTGTTGTTTTTTTAGTTTTGTAGACTCTTTTCCTGTTTTCTGATTCAGCTTTTAATTCTAGTTGTGATGCTGATCAGTATTTTGTCTGTTGTAGCTCGTGTTGTCTGCATTGCAGTTTTTTCATTTTTTTTTACTTTTTTCTCTTTTTTCTCTTTCAATGTTAAAGTTTATTTCATATTACGTTTGTTTTTCTTATTCTGAGGATTCTTATTGGTTCAAGTTTTGGGGGATTTACAATTCCATAAATTCTTTTTCTTTGTATTGTTTTTATTTTTATTTATTTTTTTTGTTTTTGTTTTTTTTTTCTTGGTCTCTTTTACAGTTCCAAATCAATGGTATTCAAATTTAAAGTCTATCAAGTCTAATGCATCAAAGTGAAAAATCAATTTTCAATGATTGAAATCAATTCATAAAATTTAGTTTTAAATGATTAAAAATTAATAAAGGATATAAACAAGATCTATTATGTTTTGATAAAATTAATGCTACAATTAAAACCTAACTATTTTATAAATTTTAAATCCCCCGTCCTCTTGTATAATAGGGCGATAATCCCCATGATGTGAGATATGTTTTATGTGTTATATTTTAAAGAAGAAAAAAAACGAGAAAAACAGAAATCTACCTATTTTCTATGACAAATTTTGAACAAAAATCAAAGAAAAAAAAGCAAAGGGTTTATTATACACATACAGAATGTTTTACTCGGCTTAAAAAAAAAACTTATATGAAACAGCAAGATTATAAATACAGCAAATTAGCAGAATCGAAAACAAAACAAAGTGTACAGATGTTTACAACAAATATTTGATATATATAAGCAATTTTTGTTCTGTGGGAATCAGCATAATTGAACTTCTAAAACAGAATATTCATAGAAATTGATTAAAAAGATTAATAAATGCTATATACAAGATCTATGTTTTGATAATATTAATGTTACAAATAGGGCTTAACTATTGTATAAATTTTTAAGTTGTTTCCCTTTGAATAATCGAGGGAATGATTCCCATGGTGTGAGATATTATTTACTTGCCTCTCCACAAGGACATAGTTAGACACAAGGTCAGTTTTTAATGTGGTGGAAAATCCAGCTCCCCTCAAAGGGGCACTCTGGATTGGAACAAAAATGTAAATTGCCTCAGTCTAGAAGAACTTCTCATTCACTGACCGAGGACACAATAGACTAAGTGTGGCAGAGTCTATTATAAATCGAGGAACTCAATTTTTATACTTACCTAATATATAAAATTATATTGTTCACATTTCAAACTCTGATACTAAGGCAATTTTCATTTGTTATTATTGCACCGGGTAACGCCGGGTAGCCGTGCTAGTTAATAATAAATTCATAAATCAGATGTTTTTCTTTTAATTCAAAGTTGTAAATAATTATTTCATCAGAAAATTGATTCGATTTGTTTTTATAAAGATAGTCATTTTTTTTTTCTTTTTTGATAAGTTAATAAAAATTATGGGATCACCTGGATTTGAGGCACCTCAGAATGAGCAACAACCAAAAAGACACATTTTGTCTTAACACCGATTTTTTTTTTTTTTTAACTTCCAGTTTTATGGCTTATGATAAATTAAAGATTTTTATAGCGAAAAATTAAATATTAAAAAAATGTTTTTTAATACCTTTTTCAAATTGTGTGACACCATCTCTGCACAACATCTTTTTATTTAAATGTTTTTTATGATTGTTTCGTTTGTTTATACATTTTGCTTAAATAAAGTTTTGTAAATAAAACTATGTATTTTTTTTATAAATCTCCAAAGTTTACAAAACAAAACTATTTTTTATTATTATTAAAAATGTGCATATAACAAAACATGCTTGTAAATAAAACTAGTTTTTTAGACTATTAGTAAAACTTTATGCAAATAAACACTTATATGCCATATTGTTTTGTTCATAATTCAACCGAAAGTTAAATAAAATAAAATGATATTAAGACAAAATGTGTCATCTTGGTTGTTACCAATTCTAGGGTGCCTCAAATCCATTTGATCCAGATTATGATTTCAAAACAGCTTCAAATTTTTAAAACAAAATTCCATGTTTTTATAATTGCTAATGCCTTACCATCAACAATTCGTGGAGATTTCAAAGCAGATCTTATTTTAAACAACTCTGTCTGTTTAAGATATAAAACAAAATATATATCCTAAAGTAAGCAACAAAATTGGAATAAAATTACTTTTTGTTTTTTTTTAGTTGTTAGAAAAATAATTCTTCCATACCTTTGTATTTTGAATGCAAAATATTTATGAAAACTTAATTGTTTTTGTTGTTTAATTTATTATAATTTTGAGGAGTTTTGGGTTTTAATATTGCCATGTCATTTTTCTGAAGGTCAGAAGTTACATTCATGGAAACCTTCTGAATATAACAACCAAGATGAGAATAGTAGTCTGAATAATCCAAATTTTCTTATGCTTTATATTTTTATGGACTAATTGCAAATTAATCTATTCGTTAATTTTTCTCTTAAGATGTTTCATTTATTGTTGCATAATCTCTGTTCATTTCTCCTTTGTAACAAATTCACAAATTCTAATCAGTTTTGCTATGAAGTTGTTCTACTCTTAAAATGATGCAATTTATCTTAATTAAAATTCATTTTCCCACAAAAGGCATCAGCATATTTTACCGAAATGACTCGTTGTTCATTGGAAAAAAAATTATAGCTTTTAATCTTTCATAGTTTTATAACATCTCTGAACTTGACTTATACGCATACTCCAGAGAGCTTCGCCACATGCTTGAGAACAACATTCTGTCACTTATCACAGTCTTGGGCCAGTTTTTCAGCTGTTGTGGGCGGCATACCAGTCTAAACCCTTATCTGGTCAACTCATCTCTTTGGTGGTCGTCCCCTTGATCTTTCTTCAATGAAATCCTTATATGCTTTCTTTACATAGCTGGAGTCTGGTAGCCAAAAAACTTGTTCTAACTATGTTAATCTCCTTTTTCGAATGACATCGTTTATGGATCTGACGAAGTCCTCTTCGATTTTAAATGAATTTTTTTCTTCTGTGTTCATGAGCTAATTATTACTTATCTGCTTGTATTTCCTTTGTCAAACGATTCCATTTTTGTGTTTTATGTTTTTCTTTGTTTTATTTTCCTTTCTGAGGTGGATTTTCATTTTTTTTACATGTCTGTCTGTGACTTTGGCTAGTTTCCATTGACTGTGATTATTTGGCTTTGATTTTCACATTAGTGTGTTGGCATAATTGATCCAATTCATTTTGAACACTTTCTTCTCATGTACATTTTCATCCTAGATCAAGATAGTATTTTTTTTATTTAAAATCTTTTAGTAAGTCTTTTATATTCAATAACATTTGCAATTCAATTTTTCTGATAACACTTTTTCCCCAGTTGGTGAAGATTATTGAATTTTTCCAATTTCTACGTCGGAAATCTTATTGTAATTTAGAAATACTTTTGTTTTAGTTTTATTTATTTTACTCGCTGGGTTTATTTTCTTTCTTGTGTCTTTTTTCATGAGCCCAAAACAGAAACTTTCTTTTTCATTTTATGTGTACTTTTGTATTCTTTTGTCCTCCCCTTTCTCACAACCATTAATAATATCAAACAATTGTCTTGCTTTGTACATCAAGTATATACGTCGAGAAAATGAACCTACACTTCACTAATAATATTCTACAAGTTTTCCAAAGAACCTTTTTGTCTCTTCAATTCTATTTGGTTGTCTTTGTCAACAAAATCAACATTTATGTTACTTTTTTCCCCTTTATCAAAAAAAACCTTCAAGTTTGATTTGGAACTAAAAAAAAAAAAAAATTAAACATTTTATGATATATTTTTTTCTTAACAATTTATTCCTTGCCATTAAATAAATGATGCTTAACTTAAAGTTGAAAACCCTTTTTTCCCCCACTTTTTTATTGACTCTTCATTTCTTTTTCTTATGTGCTTTTTCCCCCATCTCATTATAATATAAAATCAAACAACATTTTCTTTTTCTTCCATACCAAATAAAAATATTTATTTTGTTAAAATAAAATTTATGATTGTATTTTGTTTGAAGTGAAATATTATTTGAGTTTATTGTTTATCTACTATTCAGTTTGGGTAAGATATAGATTGACAGTCGTGATTTTAGTTTTATATAAAATCTTTTTGCTCCTAAAAATGAATGCTCATCAGTTTTTTATGAAGAAATAGATTTTTTAATATTAACAATTGTAATATTTTTAATATTACTAACAAGTGAAAATGTACCTAGAGATTAGTTTCTCTAAAAAGTTGCATTATTGAAATAACAGTGTTAAAAAAAAATTTAAAAAAAAAAAAAAATGAATTATTTGTAAAGTGTTTTCTATTTCTTAAATTTTTTCATGGTTAATTTTTATTCTTTACTTAAAACAGGTTTTTGTGTTTTAATTTCTAGTCTCGGTAGTTAAAAAGGAGCATGTCCATTGTTTTAAGTGTTGTATTGACATGTATAACCAATTATATTTAGATTAGGGAATTTGCTGACTGAAAGCTAATTTTATTTTTTAATATTAGAAACCTGGCTAAAATTTGTAGCTACAACATAGATCCTATTATATATATATAATATATATATATATATAATGAAATCATTTTGGTTGTGTGTGTAGTTAGTCATCATTCGTTCATAAGACAGATATCATATTTCCCATGAACAATGTTTCCGACAAAGGGGGGGAGAATTGCTGTTTTCTTGGTCGGGTGGTATGTAGAGATTTTCAATCCTCTCATCATTCAACTGTCAATCTATCCGTCTCATTAACCCTTATCCTTGAGTGTTTTTTCGCCTTGATAAGTGGTGACTCATTAGTAAAAAAAAAAAAAAAAAATTGATCTGTTCATCATTATTTCCAAACTTACCCAAGTCAAACTGCAACAAAAAAATAAATATTTCATTTACCTTGCAGATTGATTTATGTAAGTTTTGTTAGGTATCAAATAATGTGAATGAATAAAAACTAAGTAATGCAAAGTGGATTTAAAAAATAGGAAAAGTGAACATCTCAAATAATTTTGGGAACTTTGAATGACGATATTTGCAAATATGAAAATAAACAACCATTGAAGTATATATGTAATAAGGTGAATTGTTATAGACAGCATTGATTTGGCTTTTAAAAAGGTAGTATGACTTCAAATCAAAAGTGGGGTATTGTTTTGATTGGATATTTATGATCTCTGCAGTTGCCAGACTATTCAAATCAGGGCAGATTATTGATGATAGCGAAATTAGTTTCTATAAAATATTTGTTTTACTTAAATTTTGATTATGGTAAAGATTAGATACGGCTGCTGCTTCGCAGATGGAAAGACTGTGTTAATACAGAAAGTGTTCCCCATTATAATTCACATAAGAAAATAAAACGTTTTTAATTGAATTTTTACGAAAGCTTTTGTTTACTAAATTGTTAGGTGAAAGTAAAGAATAGTCAACAAAGCCTCCCCCTCCCCATGTTAAAAATGGCTTTCTAAATAATATTATTTCAGCACGGTCCGTAAACTCCAGAAATACCGTTTTTTATTTGTTTGTTTTTTTACAAATACTCAAATAAATCGGAAATGTAGTTTTTTTCTTTTTACAAATACTCGTTTTTTCTTTCATTTTTTTGCACAAAAACAGTTTATAATGAATTATATTAATAGTTCACGAGTTTCACCATGACTTTACGTTATCCGAGAGGAAGATAATCAGAAGGGACATTTTCTGCATTGACACTGTCTTCCCATCTACGAAGCAGCAACCGGAACTGAATTTCAGTATCTAATCTTTACTATAACCAATTTTTGTACAAAATAAATGTACTTTTTTAATTTTTTTATTTAACACTTTAACTTTTCTCTTAACACTTTAACTTTTTCTCTTTTTTAGTTTAACGTCCCAACGTAATCATAACTGTTGTTTGACTATTGTAGTGTGGATCCTGGGTTGGATGAGATATAGATGATGGCCGCATCTTAGAAATGTACCAATACCCACGCTGTCACAATATAAGTGGTAAATTTGAAAAAGTGGCAAAAATGATTATTGTGGATTTCTGTATGTGAGTTGAGTAGTCATTCGTTTACCCTGCCCTTCGAGGCAAGGGAGCTGAGTGTAATCTCCTGTTAGTGGACTGTCTTCTTTCTGGCTTAACTGAGATTTGTTCAGTGTCCTAGGCGACTGAATCAAAGAGTGAACTTGCTTTTGGGTGCCCAAAATGATTTTGGGGTGTGAAGAAATCACATGACCGTTATTTTCGCTTTTTTTGTTAATTCACGCTGGAACCCTCTGTTGGTACGGAAATAGAATTGCTTTCGTAGAGTTTTGTTCTTGGAGGCGTGGCTTGTGTTTTCGCTCTCGCCATTGCTCAATAAATATATCTGATTGGGATACATGTCAATCCTGTACTAGGACAACTAGGGAAAAAACAACTTTTTTCTTACTTTATTCGCAAAATTTTTTAATTGACAAATTTTTTGTACATTAAATTACAGTAAAGAATTAGGAAAAAAATATTTTATTTAATTGCTTATTATCAATATTTTTTCTCATTAAATTACGAGATACGGGTTTGTTTATTGACACTATTCTTTTGTAAATTGAATTTCTGGAATGAGATAAGAAAAAGTTATCCCTCAGTTGTCTCCCTTTATTAAAGTGTCAAGCAAGAGTTATGGTTACTTTGGGATCTTAAAATAGAAAAGACCCAACTTACAAGATAACATTTTTAGAAGAAAACCTATTTGCTTTTGTGGTAGAAATAAAATAAAACTATTCTATAGGCTCTGCATGTTTATTTTATCATTGTTTGTACTTTTAGCTGTCTATCTACGAATCTGAAAGATTTTCGAAACGAAATCTAGACAAAATGATAAACATTAATTTGAAACGGTAGATGCCTGAATGCTTGTGAATTAAAAGAAAAAATGTGTTCCTTGTCTTCGTGATCTGTGAGCGACACAACAGGCATGCATTGTATTTGTTTAGTTGAAATAAAGTTGGAGGAAGGGAGTTTAGAGCAAGAGACCAGTGTGAGTATTCCTTTTTTTCTTTAACACATTCAATTTAATAGTAGAGGAGGTTGAACAAGAGTTGTCTCCCTTGCATCAAATAAGAGTTGTCTCCTTTGTATAAATCGAAATGGCTTGTGTTCTTTTTCTTTCTATGTATGATTTGTTAATATAAAAGGTCGTCCTGGTTGATTGTACTGTTTGTTTTTTGTTTTTTATTTTATTTATTTTTTTTTTTTTAAATCCGTTTTCCATTTCTTTCATTTCTCCATACGATGATGCCCATTTTGGGCAGTGATGGTTGGTTGGTGGGTGGGGTCTGCTTTGCGCTTTCTAATAGAAGTGTTTTTTTTTTCTTTTCTTTTTTTCTCTTACCGTTGTCCTTTTACAGCTTGTCGTCATCGTCTGTCGTCGATTGTGCATCTCCTACATTTTCCTCTACTGATCCAGCTAGTAGCAGCTTCCATCATCCAATCCTCCATCCCTTCGCTCCATCGCCAGCGTCAGGGGCCCAGGTCCGTGTCCCTAGCCTCTGTAGTTTGGGCACTTTTGCTCCCCACCCGTCGGCACCTCCAGCTATTGAGGTGACAGCACCATCTCCTAATATTGAAAAAAAACAAGCCCGAGTTTTATATGATTACGAAGCTAAGGATTTAACGGAAATATCCTTAACAGAAGATGAGGTATTATCACTACGCTTGGAAATTAAAAAAAAAATAATCCTTTCATACAGTTTTTCCCTCTTTAGTGTCCACTTAGTTGCTCTGTTTTATTCTTTATTATTTTGTGTCATGTTTTCAATTCTATCTTTAAGCTAGTATAATTTTTTTTAATGTTTAAACGTTTTCTATCTTGGCAGACAAAATGTTTTTGTACCTTTTTTCCTATTTACTCTTTCAATCTGTAACTGATAATGGTTAAACACAAAGTTTCAAATATTTATTAAAAGAAAAAAACTAGCAGAATCCTACAGAAATTTCATGGTAGCTTTCTTCATCTATATAATAGTCTTAGTTAGCATGACAGTAATAGTATAAATACAGCTTTCTTTATATACATAAACAAGTGGCAGGCAACTAATTTTTTTCCAAGTTAATTTAATTACTATATATATATATAGTGCGTTTTAAGTATGTGTATATTTTGGGGGGTTTGATTGTGGTGGTAAAAATATTTACTGGTGAAGCCTTTTTGAAAATACCTTGTATTTTATTATAAAAGAGAATGTATGTTTTGAAATGGTCAAAAACAATTTGAATTAAAATATGGTTTTGAAACAATTTTTGAACATTTACTAAATTATTATATTTTAAGCTCTGGTGGTGTAAACACTATTGAGCTACTACTCCAACTTTTATGTGAATTTAAAAGAATTTATAATATATATAACGAATCTTGCTATTAATTAGAAGGCACTTCCTGTAATTAAATATTGATAGAAAAGAAATAAGACTTAACAGAACAAAAACATTCATATAAATATATATATAAGTTCTGTTACATACATAAATGTCCAGAGAGTAAATTGTCTCTTCATGAAAAAGAGGAAAGTTGATTTCTCTTTGAGAATGTGTGTGTGACACTGTATGATAGCAGTTTCTCTGTGTGAATGCTGTGCTTCGTGTGGATGGCACTATGAATGCCATCGCCAAGAGACTAACCTGGCCTAATGACAGTAAGTGAAAAAAGGAATGTATTATCTCGTAGCTGGCAATTAGACATCTGTGCTCTTCTTGCTGTGAACAAAAAGGTTTGCTAGAGGCTTATTGTGCTGAGTCGCCTGATTGGTCAACACATGACCAAAAGCTGCCCAGTATAATAACTTTCTGCAAAAAAAATAGTTACAAAATAATTTGTGACTGCTACATACGTACATATATGTATACATATAAATTGGTGGATCAAAGTTGTCATACTCTTATTTATTGTCAATTTCGAAGCAAATTAAAGTTAACACATGTTTCTAGAAAAATTAAGAACATATTTGAAACAAATTCAAGTAGTAAACAAAAAAACGCCCGTCGTCAGAGCATTTTTGTCAAATGAAAAATATCATCTAAAATTATAGGTGTTATTTTAATATTTTGAGCAGTCCTCTGCTCTTTATCAAAAAATGAATTAAAATGAAATCGTTGAGAAAAATTGGAATCTTCAACTTTGTGCAGCGTTCATTCTTTGTCTTACCATGCAAGTCAGTTCGCCCAAAATATCTACCGAATGGCAAAGAGGCTGTTGTCTTTTTAAAAATATTTTATATATATATATATATATATAAATGTATATATGTACTTTGTGTAGACTCAATAATGTATAATTCCAATGCTTACACTGTTTTAAGATTTTCTTCTGCTCTATAAGTGCGTCAGATTAAAAGAAATTTCTAAATTACAAAATGGCAGATGAAAGACTGAAACTACAAGATTCTTTTTCTTATATATGTCAGTTCTTTGGAATTTTCCTTTTTTCCTCTCTCTACCTGAAATTGAGCAGAACTTCCATGAACAATGTTTCTTTCCAAGAACGTACTCTCTGTGGAATACAATACAACAGTGTTGCTTTCTAGCTGACTACCTCATGGTCGTTTTCAAGTCCAATGTCAACAAATACTTGTCGACCCATACTCTTAAGTAATCAAATTCTGCCCATTTCACCCATCGTTTCCAATCCTCTCATGGTGTTGTTCATCATCCAACTGAAAATCTCATTAGCCTTTATCCTTGCATGGCTTTTGAGCCTTGATAAAACAGTGACACATCTTTATATATATTAAAAATATTTTTTCTAATATTGCTTCTCAAACTAGTCTGTTTAATTTACTTCAAAGTACTGTTTTAGTTTTTCTGTTCTGACTAAAAGAATGAACAAAGAAATTATTACAATTCATTTTGCAAAGAAGTCGTTCAGCTTTCGTACAGCAGATGTGCCTGTTATTCTAAACTCCGAACTTCTTTACGTTGATAAGCACAGATTAGTGTTGTCTTATTTGGATTATTCGGACTACTGTTCTAATCTTTGATGTTATTCTCACAACGTTTTGGCTGATGTAACCTCCAAACTTCTTCAGGCGCACTTGTTGAATTCAGGATCTGTAAGGAATTTTGAATTAAACCCCCCCCCCCTCATTTAATCCATGGGGGTAGCTTGCTCGCATTCCATCAGCCATAACCAAATAAAAATCTTAAGTAATTCATAATTGTATTCTTAGTATCGCCTGTAGTGAGAATTGAACCTTCAACCTCCAGAAGACTGTCACTTAGAACTGATTATTACTTAGCACTTTTATCCGTTGCACCATCGGTCTGTTCAAAATTCCGTACAGATTCCTGAGTCTGACAAGATGCACTTGAAGAAGGTCAGAGGTTACATCGGCTGAAACGTTTAGAGAACATCTAAGATAAGAACAGTAGTGTGAATAATTCAAATAATACAAATTATCAATCCTCATTTAAAAAATTCCCAAACAGATTAGTGTTGTTTAGCCATTGTTATCTTGGTACTTCTCCAGATTAGGACCCAACCCTAACCCTAACGGCTCCAAGTCGATTTTAGCTTGGGTTCTAATCTGGAGAAGCACCGTTATCTTTATTAAGAATTCTTTGTAACTTATATCGAATTATTTTCAAATGAGGCTGCAAATTGACTCACTTTTATTCCGTTTGATATTCGACACAAACTTATTCATTTTCACTTAGTTCAAAATAGAAATATTGAGTCGATTGCTTTTAGTTCATTCAGAGGGTGGATTGAATTATTCAACTAGCATGTTCTTCAACAATAACGATTCCCGTATCATTATTTGACGGACGTATATGATGTATTCTCTCCCTTTTCTCTATTTAAAAATTTTATTCAAATTCTTTTGAAAAAATCTTTAATTATTAAGCACCAATTTTTTACATTACAATAAAAATAAAAAAATGGAAATTTTGCTACGTATGTAGGACATAAACTTGGCAAAAATGATCAGATTTAAAAAGGCCTTTTTGGAATTTTGAGTAGAGAAATCACTTTACGCTAAACTTACGGCATTTAAAAAATTAACATTTCCAAACAATAAATCGTAATTTGAGAAAATGGTAAATTCGTATGAATCAGAATGGTACAGTTTTTTGGACTGGATTGATTCTTTTGTTGGAATTGGATTCCTTCAATTCTTCCTGACGTCAGGTACTTACAGGAGGGACCGCATGAAGGTTGCCAACATCCATAAATGAAAGTGGTGCTATGGAACCGACTGGATTTGAACTTGGCACACCCAGATCGTCAGTCTGCATGATTATCCAATTCACCACAGCCACTTCTCGGGAATATGGTGTTTTATCAAGATCAGAAAATTAAATAGCAAATAATTTACAGGTTGGTGAAAAACAACTCCAGCAGAATCGTTTTATGTTAAACTTACATAGGAAACAGAATCTAAACCTAAAAGTTGAACCAGTTGGATTTTCAAAAATTACAAATACATATGATGAAAAGTTGGTGATTAATTGATAATAACCTGAAGATACAAAGGTAATACCGATTTTATACCACCCTTGGTTCCAGAGACTTGCTGCATTAACCATTTTGCCGGAACATCCGAATTTACCTTAATAATTCATCAACAGATCCCTAACCCAATAATTATACACCTACCATGTTTTTAAACCACCAGGAATTGCTAGAAACTTAAACAAGCATTAAACGTAAATGAATAAATAAAATGAAATTAGTTAATATATGAAAGTAGATTGGTCATTACGTTTAATAACACCACGCTTGCTACTTGAATTTGCTTGTGAAGCCATAAATAAGGTTAAATTTAAGAAAATAAGATATAATCTGAAAATAACAAGAGACTACCACCAGCAGGTACAGTTTAAACAAACACCCTTGATTCCAAAGGCTTGCTGGATTAACCAGTTTGCCAGACCGTCCGATTTCACCTTAATACTAATTCATCAACAGATCCCTAACCCAATAATTATACACCTACCATGTTTTTAAACCACCAGGCATTGCTAGAAACTTAAACAAGCATTAATTTGGAAATAGACCCAGTGTTTACGCTTAACAGAAGCAAAATAAGATATAATTTCAAAATAAAGGGAGACTATCACCAGCAGGTGCAGTGTAAACAAACAAATTGATGGTGCACGACACACAGAGCCATCTGTTGGCTTGCCAGAAAACTATTCTGGTGGCAGCAGGATTATCAAGTTTCCTCTTGTGATTTTGTCTGAATTAAAAGAGATGCCGGACCATCAGTTGCCGAAAAATCAATGTTGTACCAAACAAAAAAGTGTGAGTGTGTATGGTTTGTATACGTCTGCTCATATAATTATTATTTATATAGTCACCCTATTTATAATATATACAATTGATTATCATTACTTATGTTTCTTATATGTGAAACCATCATCAGTGCACCATTCCTTTGCCTCCTTCCACAAAATGTGTTTTCATAGATGCTGTGCTTTTATGTACATGTTGCTTCCATGTTGCCGCCGCTGCTGCCTGCATGTCATCTCAGCAAAATCTGCCTTTTGCCACTTTCAGAAATATTCTCGTTCAAAAATGAATTCTACTATTCTTTTATTATAAACTAGTTGTATTTACCCGGCGTTGCCTGGGTGAAACTCCTGAGAAGTTTGAATTTCTTTTCTAAATTAAGAAATCATGGGGAGTTTGGACAAAATTCTTTTTTTTTTATTTCTAAACTATTGGAATGAATGGTTTTATATATTTAAAATATTCTAGAATTGAATGTTATGTTCAAAATAGGTATTTTAATTAATTTGAAATTGAAATAAAAGTGTATCAAATAATTAAATACTAATTATTTTTTATTTTAAATAGAAACTAAGTCGATTTTATCATTTTTTTCTTTTTTTTTGATTAAATAGACATTTTGTAGATTTTGGAAAAGATATCAGCCATAAGAAATAAATTTGTTGATTAATGTCGACTAAGTCAAATGAAATGCCAATTAAGTCTTTGTATTACTGCAGAGATTGAACCTGCAACTAACACAAGAACCACTTTGAATTCAGTGCTGAACAATCAAGCCAACAAATCAAAGGTTAAAAGATCACTATCATATTAAAAAAGGAGAGGGGGTAGTAAAAAAAATTATTTTAAAGAAAATAGAAACATTTTTTAAACTTTTATTGTATATTATTTAAACTCTTCCACTTTATAAAATATATTTTTGCTTTTAATCAAAAAACAACAAAAAATTCGGTAAATTTTTTTTTTTTTTTTTTTTTTTCAGGATAAAAATATATCTAAGTAAAATTATGTATCGTTGACTTTCTTTTTCCTTTAACTTTCAAATGTGATACTAAAAACGAAATAAAACAAAATATTCTTTATAATATAACTAGAAGAATACCCGTCCCAGGGCGGGTAAAATCAGTTCCCCAAACAATAGTTTTGCACCACTTTTATGTCACCCTTATAGATGAAAATCAAGATATAATGATACTAAACCTTATGTCTAGAATACTTATTCCCATTTTGATCAAAATCCATTACATGATTTTGATTCTAGAAAATGTCTCAAATTTAATACTTAAGCTTAAGGAGTCTTAATAAAAAATAGAAATTCAGGGAATCTTGCTTAAATTGCTGTCCAATGACTACGGATCAGATGAAATGCAAAGCTGCAATATTTGAATATTCAGATGGGAGGTTGTATTTGTATTAGGCTCCCTAAAAAAACTTTAAAAGTAGTTTAGAAACTGAAATTTGGAGAATATTAATTGCTGTCTGATACCTATTGTTAAAATTTCACAATCGGAAGTATCTGAATTTTCACAAAGGACTTCCACCCTTTTTACCCCTTTTGCATAAAACTAAATCAAACTAAATATAGCCCACATTTGGGCCCCTTACATCTAGCAGCTATGTTCCAAAATTCATAATGATCAGTTAATTATTTTAGAAGTGAATCCTATACATGGGTATGTGTATATGTTTATATATTTCTAACTTTATGTAAATAGAGATTTTAAAATATCTTTATAACAATTTGTTTTTTATAATAAAAGAACATTTTATTTTAATATCAGCCTATTATTATTTTTTTAAATTATTCATAAAAAGGTAAGGATAGAACTGTGTGTGTAATATATGCATATAGTCATCCAAAGACGGCTGTTTTGCCATATCACGGCTCCTCAGTGTGACTAGATGTGGTTAGTGTTTCAAGCCGACGTTCGAAACCCAACTGTTTGTACAGTAGTGAACAATCTTACCAGCTACTGAGAGAACTCTCTTCTAATTACGAAAAGTAATGTTTTACGTTAAGTGGTAACCATTACTTCCCCTACTAGAGTGCTGAACCCACAAGTTGGGAGCAAATAATATATATATATATATATATATATGAGAGAGAGAGTGAGTTTACCTCTTCCGTCAAAAATTACAAAAGAAATTATACTTTGCCAGTTTTCATACTAATATTCATATGAAATAACATCTCAATGGGTGAAATAAACAAAGAAAACGTCTCAAACTGGAAATTTTTAAAAAGAAAGAAAAAAAACGTATCAATCGGTATAGACAAAGAAAGAAAACTTCTCGTTATGGAAATAGTGGAGAATTTCTTTCCGCATTCATTTCAGGTGGCGGGATTGTCTGACTGGCTCTTTACTTTTTACCTTTGTGTGGGTGTGTGTGTGTATATATTATAGTCACTACTGGTTTAGTATTAGACTGGGCTAATTTTCAGGAGAGATAGAGAAACAAATTGTAGGTTATTATGACCTTTTGTAACTACTAAGGTTCAATCTTTGGCCAGGTCATACGAAAGATTAAAAAAAATGGTACTTAATACCTTCTTGCTAAACATTCAGCATTATGAGATGAGGTTTAAGAGTAAGTGGAGCAATCCAGTGAAAGAAGTGGCGCCCTCCCCTACATCTCGATGTAATCAAGCCTTCAGGTCACCTTCAACTATGGTCGATACATTGTTATTGATTTTTCTAAATATATGCATATAGGGAAGCTTGTAAATTCTAATTTCTCTCATTGACGTATGTTATGTCCAGTATTTCTGCTACCAAGTATTAAGATGTTGATGTTTAGCTTTGTCATTTTTAACATTATAAAATGTATATTAGTTTTATCAAGTTGTCAATTGAAGAAGATTTGATCACGATAGATTTTAGAAATTAAAAGGAGAATGATACAATTGTGTGGATAACGAGAAAATCAAAATAAATATGAATGAAAATGTTTCCAAAATATATCTGCAGCAAATTTTGCCCAAGATCAACGGTAATGTTGTAGATGAAGATCCTCAGCTAAATCGCTCTCAACTAAAAAAAAAAAGTGATTTTACTTTATTTAGGTGGTCACATGTGAACACTCTGAAAAACTTGGAGGGGGGGGGGGTAAAGAAACAAAAATTATTTTAGAGTGGGGGTATTAGTTTTGCATATAAATTTAATGTAGAATGATCACCCACTCTCTGACCAGATAGCATTTGAATGGCATATAACTGTTTTAGTTAAATCTTCGATGAAACAATTTTTTTTTTTTTTTTTTTCTCTCTCTTCGACAAGTTTTTCAAGCTATTTCTTAGAACTGATGAAACTTTGCTTGGTTTCTTTGGGTTTTTTATGATTTTATGTTCTTTTTTAATGTTATTTTAAAATGTTTACTTTTCTAGTTTCTTTTTGATAAACTAATCTTTTGCCAATAATAACTTTAATTTTAAATGATGGAAAGTAATTATTTTATTTTTATTATTAACTCTTCAGCATGAAAGAAAAGCACACAATTTATCTCCATTCTAGTTGTCCTAAAACGCTATCAGGTTGGACAATAGCCCGGAAATGAGTGATCATTTTACTTTACATTTATATGCAAAACTGACCCCCCCCCCCCCTCTCTAAATTCTAAAATAATTGTCTTTTTTTTATGGTTCTTTTTGTTGTTTTTTTAATTTTTATTTTCCCCAAAGCTTTTCAGGGTGTTCACGTGTAATCGCCTAAAAGAAAAAGTAGAATCTCACTTTTTGGGGAAATGATTAAGCTGCAAATTTACCGACCGAACCTAAAAAAGAAAAAAAAAAAAAACTTAATCTAATACGAAATTAATTTGCACACCTGCACATATTTGCACGCAAAGTAAACTTTTGCTAACCACAAACTTGTTTCACCACCATATTTCCAGCCTTTCGTTCTACGTGTCAAAATCCTTACTCAAAAGCAATTTTTTAGCCACCATTTTGTTTTCCTTTCAGTCAAAATGATATCTCCATTTTGTCTACTAGAACCTTCTTTCCCGATCTATATATTTGATGTCTTTGTTTTATTTTATTGTATCTCGCCTCTTAAAAAGATGACACAAGATGTCAATGATTCATTTATCAACAAAGTTATGCATTTTTTTAAAATTGTTTTTCCATTTAAAAATTTATTTTCTTTCAGAATTTTTTAAAAATTTATTTTTCATCCATCTGATCTAAAATATGAGAAACTTTTTTTTCTTTGCTATAGAGGTTAATTATTTTTTTTTTAAATCGATCATTCGATATCAATTTTTATAGATTGCAACATCTTAATGAAAAATACAATTTTATGCCTGAAATTTCAACAATCTTTTTATTTACATTTCAGGCTGTTTCTCCAATCTTAGTTTTTTATTTTCTATTTTCACAACATCTCGGCCGTTTTACTCTCCAGCCTTTTTCAGATGCCTTCTGTGAATTTCTAACGAAACTGTCTTATTTAATCCAATGGGAACAATATATCCCAGTGGATTATTTAAAGAGCTCAGAAATTCATAGTAGGTTGTCGACTATGACATAAAGTACCTGGAAAAGTCAGAGAGTATCAAATCAAAACTTATTGACAACAAAAGCAGAAAAGCAACAAAAAAAAAATCCATATAAAAAAAGAGCAAGTTGTAGGAAACAAAAGATTATCTACAAGTATATGCATCCTTAAAACAATTGTCCGAGGCTCTCTTGAATGCACTTGTGATGGGCTGCTGAACTACATTCTGAAAATGTTTGTTCCTTGGAGAAGCAATGCAGACAGTAAGGGGTTGATCTTAGAACTTGTGCATATAATTGCACAGGCCTCAGTATGAAAAGAAGGGGTTCAGAATTAATTACAACCCGGAAGTAATTACAACTCGAAATTAATTACAACTTGGACTTAATTTATCAATTTTATTTGTTATTCAACTAATAAATCTCATTTTATTTCTTTCATTTGCAAAATTATATTGTACGAATTAAAAAAAGAGTTTTATTTCAGTTTATCATCAAGAATTTATAAAGTCATATATTAATCATATTTTTTAAAGAAATGTGTAAAGTCGTATGTTAATAATATTTTTTAAAGAAATTTGTAGTATATTTTATCATTTAAGAAAATTCGTAAAGTATAGTTATCATATTTTTTAAAGAAATTTGTAAAGTATATTTAGATTTAGATTTGTAATTAATTCTGTCACCCAAAAAGAATCATCACGAGGTAGATTGACTTTCCTGTTCATAGTGTTGGATGTTAGGATTAGGTTGCTCTGCTGTAAGTAACTTCCACTGCAGAACCTTTGCCTCGTAAGTAAGCATAGCAAATCTCTTCACCATGCGTGCAGAAACGTTGTGACTAGAACAACAACAGCAGCACCAACAACAACCAAGATGAGGATAACAGTCCAAAACATTTAAATAACGATAATTCATCTCGTAAATATCTTAAAACTTTTAGTTTATTGTACATAGTTGAGGAAAAAAGTTTATGCACCGTGTTAAAGTAATTGGACAATGTAGAAGTTCTGCTGCATCCAGCCTATAGTACAGATGTAGCTCCATCCTTTGTTCTTTGTTTTTGAATATGAGTCATCACTTATCAAGGCTAAAAGCCACTCGAGGATAAATAAAAGTTAATGAGGTGGATAGATTGTCAGTTGAGTGATGAAGAATATTATATTGAAAATGATGAATGGGATGAACAAAATTCGATTACTTATGAGGATGGTTTATAACAAGCATTTGATCGACATTGGATTTAAAGACGACCATGTTGTAGCCTGCAGGGAAATAATCCTGTTACAACATGCTTCACTTATGGGAATTTCTTGAAAACAAACTCTGTTGATGAAAATTCTGTTTGTTGTTTGGCACACGGAGGAAGAAAGGAAAGTTCTTTGTGGTCTACAGTCTATTCTAATCAATGGAGAACTTTATGAAGAGTCGCCAATTTGAATCATTCACTAAAGTTAAAAAAGTCTGTCAAGAATTCTTCGATTCAAAATTGAAAGATTGTAACTTGGATCAAATCCAAAAGCAGATCAGTGACAATGATCGTCTTTCTTTTCAAGAATAATTGTTGTTTTTGAATTCTTGCTTAAAATTAATCATTATTTTAACATAATGCACAAACTTTTTACTCAAATCTAATATTACTGGCTTTGTTGCTTTTATATAAATTAATAGTTAAGCAAAACCAAATTTTTTCCAGTAAATCTTAATTTCTCTTTCAAATTTGCATAATTAAACTCAACATTTGTGATTGATGCTAATTTCAGACGAGGCAGATCCGTTTTATTCATTCTTGAACTGTGACATTCTACCTCGCAAAATGACATAAACATTGCTTCCATTTTTCATCTGCCGAAATCTGTCTACTATTCTTTTTCAACATGTGTAATTCTCGTCAACTAAAAATATCTTGTTCATCTGGTTGCAACCGCTCTACTGCACTTTCAAAACAAAAAGCTGCCATCATTGCTATCGTCGTCGTCGTCGTTGTTCTTACGATTTTTCTGGAGCAACAGTGTTTTCTTTAATTAACCCATTAGTTGCTCAAATTCGTTTCTTTAATTTATTACCAAAAATCGTTTGTGAATGCAATATTATATTTGAGCAAAATTACTTTCAAAGATTTACTTGATATTATTTGATAGCTAGAGCATTCATTTATAAGATATATAAAAATGTGGGTTGGATATAAGAACTGCTTCCCAAAAACGTTCTGTATTGAATAATAGATAAAACTGATTGTATCCTTCCACTCTAGATTTTTACAGTAGACTGAAAACTGAGACATCAGTGTTGCCAATATACATCAGACAGTAAATATAATATTTGAAAGATACTCCAATCTTCATGACTAACTATAGATATCACTGAAAAATACAGATGCTGCTGAAATATGGTTAATTATTCTTCTGGTCTTAAATAAGGACCATGGGCGCTAATGGGTTAACTTTGTCTATCAATTTCAAAAAAAGAAAAAAGGCAATTATTTTAAGATTTTGGTAAGTATTTTTTAATCAGTCGTGTTTTGGAAGAGGTTGTCTTTACTTTTCAAATTGGTATGAAAATTGGTTTTACATTATTTTTTTGTCTTTTTCTGTCTATATCTCAATTTTCTTCTATTATTTTTTTTTTTTTTTTGCACTTTCCTAAGTCTTACAGACTTTTCTTTTACCTTTTCTGAAACCTTCCCTGTAAAATCTTTGATTTCAGTGAAAATAAATGTTTCTTTGTTTACCTTTAAAATTCCATAGTCTGACATATTTGTACTTCGCAATCTGCCTCTATTTACTTGCCTCCCCACGAGGGCAGAGTTAGACATAATGTCGATTTTTTTTTTAATATGGGGAAAATTCAGCTCACCAAAAAGGGGAACCTTGGATGAGGACAAAAATAAAAATTGCCTCAGTCTAGAGGAATTTCTCCTTCTCTGACTGAGGGCAAAAAAGATGAAGTGTAGTATCAGAACAGATACTACAATTTGATCTTCACTAAAAGTCTTTCATGATTTATTTAGTTTAAATGCAAAAATTTTTTTAACATTGATTTTGCATAATATTTTTTTTGTTTAATTGTAACCAGTATTTAATTACAATTTCAATTTGATAAATTTTTTAATCAAAATTTTTTTTTTCTTGCTCCTATTGAAAAATTGAAACCACATTTATTGAAAAATTGAAACCACAAAACGTTGAAAAATCAAACCACAAAACGTTGAGCCTGAATTTTATTTTTGTTGTTTATTTTTGTTTTATTTTTAATTGTCTGAATATTGCTATCCCTGTGGCTAGGTTGACTCTTAAAGGCTAAACTTCTGGACAAAAGGTCAAGTAGATCAGTTAATGTGCTAGTAATGATTTCGTTAAGTTGAAATTCTGGCACAGTTGAAGGACTTCACTTCAGAAATGAAAATATTTACCTACAAAAATCAAGTATCCATTTATATTTAAGGTCAGCTTGTACACAAGTGCATATAACTATTTTCAATTTATTGATTGACAAGTATAAAATAAAAATAAAACAATCTTATCAAAATAGCCATTGTCAACAAAGTAATTTGCTTTTAATATTAAGTCTTCGGACAGATTAAAAAAAAAAATTTTTTTCTATTTTTAAACTTTCCATTAATTTTAAATTTTAATCAAACAAAACAAGTTTTCTATAACTGCACTTAAATAGCATACAAAACACAAAAAATAGTTGTTGACAATAGTCGAGGCCAAACTAAAGGCTCCCTTTTCATTGGCTACTACACAGACATGCATTCACTCTAAGATGCTATTTCAATGACAGACCGGCGAAGATGCTATTTCAATGACAGACCGGCAAAATATTATTTCAAACTTAACTATGACCAAACCGAATCTCTTAGAGATGATTGAATGCATCTAAAACAAAATAAATAAATAATTACTTTTACTAACAAAAATATGTTCCCTCCGGTCATATATCTTTGCTAGTATTTATGACGAACGAACATATGCTACACTCCCTCCACTTCAAAAGAAGGAGGTAATTCCTGTGAGGACGGTATCATGAAGAGCAAACGTATACTACACTACCCCTCTTTCAAAAAAAAAAAAAAAGTTAATGCCTGGGAGGATGGTATCATGTCAACAGAACAGATACTACATTATCCCCCCTCCCTTCCCAAAATAAAGGAGATGGTAATCCTTGGAAGGCTGGTATAACAACAGAACAAATACTGCACTACCCTTCTTCCTGAATTGAGCAATAAAAGACAGCTTGAAGATGATGTATAGTTTTAGCTTCACGCAGACAGATACCAAATCTCTATTAATAATAGATGTTTATCTTTTTATCACCCTATAAGTATCTAAGGGGAAAGAAGCGATTCTTAAGAATACATGGTCTAGTGGCGCTTCTCGGGTGCAGTTTTACCAACAAGATTAGTATAATCTAAGGCTGAACATTTATTTTAAGTGACTCCTTAAAACAACTGTGAGTGTTATCACAAGTTTCTATACTTTTATTTTCAGACTCCAACATTCTATTGCACTTACAGATTTATAGACTCTTGTCTCCCTTGCACTGATCAGTTATAAGTTATCTCTCTTTATTATGAAACTCTTCAATGACCTCATGCCTGAAATAAGAAAGAGCCTTCCCTCTATTTTAACCATGACTACTATAGCATTCGAATGTGTAAACAAACGTTCAGTAAAATGTATTAATATACGAGTGTACACCCTCCGTCAAAAATGACACTTCGCCAGTGTTCACATTCATATAAAATAACGTTTCAATCTGTGAAGTTAAAAGAAAACATCTCAAACTTTTGCGTTTTTTTGCTATCTAAATCGATGTATAAATGAAATATAAATATTGTAAGATGTTTTGATGAAATTGTTTTTATGTCTTAGTCTCACTCTAATATAAATCTTTTCTCTCTTTTTGCTTTTTTGTTTTTTCAGTTAATAAGTGTTTATCATCTTCCTTCTTTGGGTGTTGATTATATGATGGCCGAGAAGGGTCACCAACGTGGCAAAGTTCCTATCACTTACTTACAACTCCTCAACTGAAGCCGGCTGCCTTTTTATTATTATTATTATTATGTTACACAACCAGCAGGAAAACACCCGCTTCATGGCAAACCAAAACACACGCTAACCTCTCGGACTTCAGCAATTCTTCATTGGGTTCTTAAACTCTCCAAGTTTCCAGAATATATTCCTAGTGTCTCAGACCAACCTATCAACTCTCCCATACAAATTCTGTACGATTTCAAATCTTGGTGTATCTTTTTCGGTGCTCCCCCACACCCTTTCCGTCTATCACTGACTGGGAGACTTGGCCTGGCCGTCAAGGGATGACTCTTCTTTTATTTTTCCAGTGGATACTGACTGACCAATGTGGATTGTGTCCATTTATGCAGCAGCAGTTGTGTCCATTTGTGGTTTCTATTTCATATTCCAGCCTCTTTTGTTAAAGATGGTCTTGGCCACTGTCTAGCTATAACCTTCTTTTTTTTTTTCTTTTTTTTTTTTTTGCTGGTTATTGGTGGAAAAATTAAAAAGAAAAAAATATTAATAAAAAAAAAAAATGATTGGAATAGATTAAAAAAAAAAATGATCACTGACATTTAATATTTGTAAACTTAGCTTGTGGGTCGGACTGCTATACTGCAGATTCCAGGGCAGACTCTCTCTCTTCTTGCCTGTCTGTGGACATTTTAGATTAAAAAATTGGTGAGGTTAGGTTTTCCTTTTTTGCATTAAAAGAAAACAGTTGGTTATTAAAATTTTAAAAAAATCTTTCTTTGGCTATGTTTTTGCCTCTCTCTGATTAAAAAAATAAAATAAAATAAAAATAAATAAATAAAAAAAAAATTAAAAATTAAAAAAAACTTAGTAAATTGTGCTACATGTGTGTGCATGTTAGTCGTATATGAAATAACATTTCTTCATTTTATATGTCTCAAGATATAAATGATGAGTTATTTAAACTTGTGCTCCATGATTGTTTCTCTTTGAATGGTTTTATGAGAGAGGAGGAAAAAAATATATTCATGTAGCAATAAATTTTGTTCTAAGAAAGTTTTGAAAGACTTTATATATTTTTTTTTATTGTATTTTGGTTGGTGTTATTTTTTTTTAATTTTGTAGATTCATTTCTGCTGTTATTACTCAATGCTGAAGGTTCATACCTTTACCCCCCCGACCTCGACCAAGGCTATCGAAGACCCAATGAATGTAACAGATCTGATGACAGAAGAGGAGTGACGGACAGATAGCGAAGTTTACATTAAGCCAGGCACACAGCAGACCACCATAGTTTGCTTGTAGCAGCACATGCATGTAAACATACACACAAGCCTTCAGAGATTTGAGTAGCAGTCTATCTATTAAAGTGACACTACTCCGGCCTACGTGCTGGGACTAAACAGTAGTAGCTGTTCTGTCCTCAGTCGGTGGAAAGAGGGAGGATCCTTTTAAACTGAAGCATTTTTTTTTTGTTCCAATCCAGGGGGCCCTTTTGAGGAACTGGATTTTCCCCACATTAAAAAATCCAGATTGTGTCTAACTCTCCCCTCGTGGGGCGGAAAGTAAATAGGGACAATGAGAAGTTCGTTATCATGTTACTCGCATTAATAAACGAAGAAAAACTATTAAAACGAAAAAGATAAAAATTGTGCATATTATCATTTTGTGTCTTGTCTGAACTAATCAAAAGCAAACGGCAGTCTCTTAGATGTTGGAACCCCTTAAGAAAGTTAAAGGGCCAAGTTACACCCTTCTTCTTGGAGCGTGCTATGGTACAACCATCTTATTAAACAGTTTGCTACTTTAAGTCTTGTCATCAGAGCTGTTATATTCACTAGTGCACCAATAGCTTTTTGGAAAGGTATGAACCTCCCACTTCCTTCCAACTATGGGTGAAATAAGATCAATGGCTGCAGAGAGTGACCAACATGAATTTTATTTACTCAACAATCTTGTTTGGATTTATACACGGATGAATGCTTTAAAATCTTATGTTCAATCAACTGTTCCTTTAAGTTTTAGAAACTATTTACATTTCCTATAATAGAAAGATATGTGGGATCTGTTAGTTGATGTAAAAAGGGAAATTCCATTTTGAAATTAGATTATATAAAAAGGAAATTTCTGCTTTGAAATTAAGGTTAGAAATTTAGTGAACGTGTCAGGGAAGTAACGCAACTGTAATAAGTTGTCTCCCTTGCACTGATCAGTTATAAGTTATCTCTCTTGCACTGATCAGTTATAAGTTATCTCTCTTGCACTGATCAGTTATAAGTTGTCTCCCTTGCACTGATCAGTTATAAGTTGTCTCCCTTGCACTGATCAGTTATAAGTTATCTCTCTTGATTATAGAACTCTTCAGTGATCTCATGCAGGAGATAAGAACGAGCCTTCCCTCTCTTTTAACTATGGCTACCATAGAATTCAGATGTCTAAACAAACGTTCAGTCAAATTTATTAATATACTAGTGTACACCCTCCATCAAAAATAATGTTAAAAAAAGAATTATGCTTCGCCAGTGTTCGCACTAATATTCATATAGAATAATGTCTCAATCGGTGAAATTGAAAGAATAAGAAAGAAAACTTCTCTACTGGAAAGTTTAAGAAAAAATATTTATATGAATTTTAGTGTGAACACTGGCTAAGCATAATTTTTTTTCTGTAATTTTTGACGGAAGGTGTACACTCATAATATATTACGTATATATATTTTCAGTATTTACTTCAACAGTACTCAATATGTGAGTAGAGCTTAGTAGAACAATTAACCTGATGATTTTCCCCAGGAATGAAACAAACGTTTCTGTGTAGCTTAGTTGTCATAAGTATGTTTTTGTACTCGTATGTATATGAGAGCGAGGACTTTTAATTTGTGGATAGACATTAAAACAAATGATGCAGGATATTTAAAAAAAACAAAAACATTGCAGACGTTTGCCAAAGATAATAAAGAAGGTGGGGAAAAAAACGTATAAATCAGTAAAGAAAGAGGGAAAACAAGAATAAAAAATGTCTCATGGAAATAGAGAGAAGATGGTGGGGGCTGTCTGACTTCCCTTATTCATTGGGTAGATTTGTACTCACTAACTTTTGTGTGACAGAACGGATATATATATATATATATATTATATACACACATTGCTCTGTATTATAAAGTAGAGGATGTTATTCAAATTGTAAGTCTCAACATTAAATAAGCCATAAAACGGTTGGTATGCCATAAAAATTTCAAACAAACAGACAAAACGCCTACTTTTAGATGAATAAAATGAATTTCATTTTTTTTTTTTTTTAAATTAAAATAATACTTAATATTTTTTAAAAACTGATTTCCTCTCTGAATCAATTGACACAAACTTATTTAACAAATATTCATGAAAAACTGAAACATGTAGAAACCGCTTAATTAATTTACAAAAGAAATGTTTTTGACAAATCAATTGATATTATATTTATATACACAAAAAGAATAATTAAAAAAATAATTTGAATTATTCGGACTATTATTCTCATCTTGGATGTTATTCTCACAACGTTTGAACCAATGTAACCTGTTCAGGTCCATAAGGCCCGGGATTCAGCATGTCACCAATTGAGCTGATTCCTGGTAGATATAATCACCTCACTCACTGGCAAGTCTCCATCGTATGTCAAGAATTATGCTTATTTTATGGAAAAAATAATGTTCCCATTCATTCTAATTAAATGGTGAGTCTAAACGTAGTAAGTCTGTTCACGAAAGTACCCACTAACGAGACTCTGACTGGTACGGGAGAAGTTTACTTTAGCTATTTCACTTGGAAAACACATCTGCATCCCAATTGATAATCTGATGGAGATGTTGACTTTCTGTGTAGAAACTACATACTTTGTGATGGGATCTGACATATATCGGCAGTAAAGAGGTCTGACTATGGGGATCACCATTGTCTCCAGTATTGAGCAATGGAATACTTTGAAGAAATGGCATCAGGATCTAAATCACTAAAGCAATCGATATGGCTGCGATATGTGGATGACATATTCTGGCCTCATCAGGAGGATGTTCAAATATTGCTGGATCATGTGAACTCCATCCGTCCATCTATACAGTTCACCATGAAAAAAGAACATAATAACAAATTGTTTTTTCCTAAATGTGTTGATAACTCACACTGATTAAGGGTTCAGGTCATCCTTATATCGAAAGTCAACTTTCGCTGGGCGGTATCTCAATTTCAACTCCCACATATAATGTAAAGAAAGGAATCGTCCGCTACCTACAACATTAAGCAAATGCAATATATAGTAACACCAACACATATCAAGAGGAGATGGAAAGCCTCCCCAAAACAACTATCCAGAAAGCATGGCATCAGCTCCGAGAAATCCAGATCAAACGTCAAAGGACATTACCCGAAAACTCACCACGGTCTGTCTACAATATAGGAAGCGACTCAACTCTCCGAAAACTACACAGGTGAGACATGCCGCCCACTAAAATATGGCTAGTAGAACACTGGAATAGATATTGAAAAGTCTGGTATGGCTGACCACATATGAAGGGAAAAGGGAAACATCTACCTTCATGGGACAAAGTAAAAATTATAGACAGAAGAACGATGAAGAGTAAGACTCAAAGAAGCAGCACATATGTTTGGCGATAAATAATATGAAGACACATCTAAAACAAGAATAGGTTTAAGCCTCCTAAAATTCATACTAGAATTGTCTGCAAAGACCTGTAGTGCAACGGACATAAGTGCTAAGTATTAATCAGTTCTAAGTGACAGTCTTCTGGAAGTCGAAGGTTCAATTCTCAGTACGAGCATACTAAAAATACAATTACAAATTACTTAAAACTTCTATCTGGTTATGGTTGATGGAATGAGAGCAAGCTACCCCCCATTCAACAAGGGAGGTTATATCGGTGGAAACGTTGTGAGAATAACATTCAAGATAAGAACAGCAGTCGAATAATTGAAATAATACAATTTTAAAATATGCCCTTGATCTGTTCGGCCACAACCACTATTTATTCTACTTTGATTTCATCCTAAAATTCATAATCGGAGACATATCTTTTGAGATATTTGTTAGAGAAACCTAACAAAACAGAATCGAGTTATTTCCCTTGAATCAAAAGAGTTATCGCCCTTGGATAAAAGGAGTCGTCTGCCATGACAGTTGAAAAGTAAACAGAACAGCTCTCACGATCAAACAAGCATCTTCATTTAATCGTTGTTTTTGTTAAATAAATTTGTTAAATGTTTTACTTCTTGCTTCCTTCATTTTTGAGTTGTAATTAAACCGATAACAACGTGTAAACATCCAGACGTAACATTGGCGATGGGAATAGTTTTTAGAACGCAAATCTACACTTTCAAAGATGGATTGCAGTATTAACACAGCAATTAATATAACAACAATTACGTTTGATGGAATTATTTTCAGAGATTCTCAACACCTGCACCATCGTTTTCGGAAACAAAGCTTACGACATCGGCAGAATCGGTTGCACAATCAATCACGGAATTTCATTACAACCCAATGGCTAAATCGATGTTCTGTACGTGGTTTTCACGCTTTGAGGACCTTTTCCGTGTGGAATTCAAGGAACAAGCTGACGACTGGAAAGTCAGACTTTTTGCTACAGAAGCTTGAGACATCGGAACACAATCGGTATGCAAATTACATACTACCTAAACACCCACATGACTACAACTTTGATGACACAGTGGTGACTCTGGGGCAAATTTTTGGTGAGCAGATTTCGTTATTTAATATGTGTTTCAATTGTCTCAGCATAACGAAGTCTGATTCGACCAATTTCTCAACTTATGCAGGCATTGTGAACAGAGAATGTGAACGTTTTAAAATATCCTCCATCACGGACGCTCAATTCAAATGTTTAATTTTTGTGTGTGGTTCAAGATAGGTAAGGGAGGCAGACATTTGCACACAGATTCTGTCAAAAATAGAGCAAAATCCAGAAATTACATTGCAACAAGCCACCATGGAATGACAGCGTCTCGTGAATCTAAAGCATGATTCAACTATGGTGCAACAAGCAAAGCATCCACGGTTTACACAGTCCAAAAACACCATCGGCCAACCTCACCGACTTCAACATCTGTCAAGCCCCCAACCGCTTGCTGGAACTGTGGCAGCTGGCATTTTGTACGAAACTGTACATTCAAGATACACTGCTGTCGCAGCTGCAATTGACTGGAACATAAAGATGGATTTTGCACCTCTCAAGGACAAAAACCAACTCATACTAGACAAACCTCGCATAACAGGCACCAACAACATCACAGAAACACAAACAGTCTGGTAGCAACTTTTCTTCCAAACCAGAAATTAAACCGAAAATATGTTGCAGTACAATTGAATGGCCATCCTGTTCAGCTGCAAGTAGATACTGCCTCTAGTATTACACTTGTATCAAAAAAACTATGGGAAACCATAGGCCAGCCTTCATTGACATCAATAAGTCAGGTAGCACAAAGTGCTTCCGGGGACTGTGTTCACATCACGAGTCAATTACCCGCCACCATTAAAATGAACGACAAAACGGTTTCGGGTACCATATACATAGCAAACTCATGCCATAATTTGCTGGGACTTTACTTTATTGAGTTACTAGTTCTTCTCGACATTCCACTCAACCGGATATGTGAGGTGGTATCCAGATCGTCACCTCAGAGCAGCATTATCGACCAGACAAAAGACATCATGAAACAATTTTCTCTAGTCTTCACAAACAACTTGGGATGCTGCACTCAGGCAGAGGCCACACTGTCCCTTAAACCATTTTCTAAGCCTGTTTTCCGACCCAAACGCCCAGTGCCATATGCTGCATTAAACACTAGTGGAGTACCGCCGGACAACAGAATTCGGACAAGCTGATGTCTGGTCACAACTCATCAGTGCACAATCAGTTCAAGACGACGACACTGTCATCACTACCATCAGCATCGAGGACGATTTTCAACGCACGCTCACAGATTGTATCCAGACAATTCCAGTGACAAGGATTGATATAAAGCGAGAAACACAACAAGATCCAATGATACAAAAAGTGTGCAGATTTCTCCAATATTCATGGCCTCCTAACCTCACGGGAGAACCCCAACAGTTCAAACGTCGCAGTGGCTCTCTTTCTGTCATTGATGGTTGTTTGATGTTTGCAGAAAGCGTTGCTGTTCCCACTAAGCTCAGACAAGCACCCTGAAACAACTACATTCGGGGCATCCAGGCATTAATCGAATGAAATCACTAGCCCGCAATGTGGTCTATTGGCCTAACATAGACACAAATATTGAGTGTACTGTCAAACGTTCTATCCAGTGTATAGAAGCGCAGAAAAATCCACCTCGGATTGGTGATTCTCGATGAACATACTCAAAGCGACTATGGCCCAGAATACACGTAGACTTTGCTAACCCTATCAATGGTTTTACTTTTCTGGTGGTTGTGGATTCCCATTTTAAATGGTCAGAAGTATTTTTCAATGCAGCAGATTGACACTCAGTCTACAGTAACAGTACTCAGGCAGCTATTTAGTCAACACGGCTTGCCCAAGACTTTAGTCTCAGACAACTGATAACAATTCACGTCTTCAATCCAATGGACAAGCCGAAAGGTTTGTAGACACATTCAAACGGACACTACTCAAAGCAAGGGGGAACAACAGATGGGGATACTACATGCTTTCCTCCTTTCATATCGAGTAACACCAAATGGTGCTGTGAAGAATGGTCTGTCACCAGCAGAGGCACTCATGGGATGAAAACTCTGTATCACACTGACCGCTTTACAGCCCCAGCGACAAAGGCAACAGCCAAGCCCTAACAAAACAAAAGCATTTTTAGTTGGCACACCAGTGTTTGCTCGGAATTACAGACCTGGCAAGCCAAACTGGGTACTTGGCAGCATCCGCAAATTAAATGGACAATTCCTGTATGATGTTCAAGTCGGGAATCAATTCTGGGCATGGCACAAAAACCAGTTACATTCCAGATACACTGGAGATAACTTAGTTGACAACAGAACAACCATCTGTTAATGGACACATTCGAACTACCATCTCCATCACCTCCCAATCAGACAAATACAAATGGCAATTATGAAAGATCTCACAGGAGTTGGCCAAAGCACAGTCGCACTCGAGTAAAGCACCTCCAAGTTAACCCTAAGTGCACTCGGTACAGTTAAAGAATTAAACAAGATGTTAGGGCAACCTAACAAAAAAGAATTGAGTTTTTCCCTTGAATCAAAAGAAAGAGTTATCGCCCTTGGATAAAAGAAGCCGTCTGCCATGACAGTGGAAAAGTAAACAGAACGGCGGTCACGATCAAACAAGCATCTCGTGTTCAGCGGTTTTCTACATTTCATTTAATCAGTGTTTTTGTTAAATAGATTTGTTAAAGGTTCTACTTCGTCCTTCCTTCATTTTTGAGTTGTAATTAAACCGTTAGCAACGTGTAAACACCAAATGTAAGAATATTTTTCTTGCATAACTAAAAATAAGTCTCTTTCCTTTTTTTTTTCTTTTTTTTATTTATTTTTGTATTATTATTATTATTATTATAAGTATAATAATATAGAACTAGAAGAATACTCGTCCCAGGACGGGTAAAATTAATTCCTAGAACAGAACAGTTTTGCACCACTATTATGACTCCTTACAAAGATTAAAATCAAGATATAATGATACTAAACCTTATGTCTAGAATTACTATTATCTAATTTGGAATAAAATCCATTATATAATTTTGATTGTAGAAAATGTCTAAAATTTAAGGCTTAAGCTTAAGGGGTCCTAATAAGAAATTGAAATTCAAGGAATCTTGCTTAATTGGTGTCTAATGACTGTGGATCAAATTCAATGCAAATCTGAAATATTTGAATTTTCCAATGGAAGTTTGTGCCTATATTATTCCTTCAAAAACCCTTTAAAATACTCCAAAGGAACTGAAATTTGGGGAATATTTATTAATTGATGTCTAATACATATTTTTTAAATTTCACAAGAATTGAAGGTATCTGAACTTTCACGAAAGGCTTCCATGTCATTTTTACCCCCGTTTGCATAAAACTAAACTAAATATAGCCCACATTTGAACCCCTTACACCTAGTAATTGTATTCCACAATTTATAATGATTGGTTAATTAGTTTAGGAGTGAATTTTGTACATACAATGCATGAAGATATAAACATACCTAACATTATAATGATGGAGATTATTATTTTTTATTATTGAGTTGAATAAATATAGAATGAGAGAGGACAAGAGAAATACATAGATACCTAAGAGAAAGATGGGTAACTTGTTCAGTTAATTACAAATTACAGTTGACTAGAAAGATTCTAGAACTAAGCTATACTTTAGCATGTACTTTGTTTATTAAAGTTAGAGAAATAAACGTTGATTAACTCACATGTGACCATAGTTTCTCTAGTAGCCTATTATGAAATAAAAACAAAATTCATTCCTCCCTATCAGCAAGATGAGCGGAGAGGTGAGCAAAAGCTAAGGTTCATGTGTCTAATTGATGTTTTAGTATCTATTGCATGATTTACTTCGTAGAAATCTGCTTGACTTCCGGAGGAGAGCGGTCTTTATCTATCATATAAAGAACCGTTGCATGTGCGTGTTTGTCCAGTTAAATGTCAGAAACCACACAAGACACCGACAAAGATGAGATATTCCTTTTCAGCATTGCTTCGGACAGAATGTAGACACATTTTTTTTTTTTTTTTTGTAATATTTATTCTTCAGAGAGTTACCAGGAACAAAAATTAGTGAGGTGGGGGGGGTCGATATTTAGAGCGATTTTTTAATTTATTTTTTTTAATTTATTTATTTTAATTCTTTTTTGTTTACCTCCATTGACCTTTGATCTGAAACTCGAACTAAGATGCACCTTCTTGGCCTTGGGGTTAGGATTAAAATCTAGTGGAGTAAATTTTCTGTCTTTTATCAGAGAAAGGGAAATCCTTCTTGACTGAGAAGAGAGGGGAGAAGTTTTAAAAGAAAGATGTTACACACACTTTTTAACTCTTTTATTTTGTTGTCCATGCTCCCAGGCAACGCCAAGTAGCCATGCTAGTATAAAAATAAATGCTTTGTTCTGTCAGCCCGGAAGTTTATAGGTGGTTTTGGTCGGTTTCAGCTACATCAACTGTGCTTGTTCGGATCATTCATCTGTGACCAGCAATTGATTAAAATTAGGTCAGCGACACATAGTGGCTGATGCTCTCAGACTGCCAACACGAGATGGCGCCAACTGATATCACTAGTTGACGAAAGACTGAAATTCAAAAGAGGAACCTATTGGGGCATAGAAATAAGGATGAAACTAGGATGTGTTCAATTTAACGATCAAACTAAAATTTATTTCATGAAAAAAAATATTAGCTCCATCATGACAAGTTAATCATGGAAGATCTACACATATGGGAAAAAAATTTTTTGATGTAAACTTGAAATAACTATTTAAAATCTTGAACCATTTAATTTTTAATTTGAATAAGGTACATTTTTACTGTTGTCACCATTACCAAGGTAATAGAATAGACATTTTTCCTTCCTCTTTTTGTAGCCTTCTATAATGTTATAAGTTGTCTCCCTTGTACTAATCAGTTATAAGTCATCTCTTTTTATTATAGAACTTTTCAATGACACCACACGGGAGATAAGAAAGAGCCTTCCCGTGTTCACTTGAATTAAGGTTTAAAAACAATTTCCATTTGAATTAAGTACAAGTGTATTTGACGATATTTCTGTGGCATTTTTATATACATCTTTTGGGTTGTTCTTATCTTTGTGTTTATGGTCAGTGTTTCAGCCGTTGTACTCTTTAGCCTTCCTCAAATGTATTTTGTAAATGTTGAAACACTATTTTCCACATTAGGTTAGAGTGAGCAAAAAACTGGAAAATTTCATCCGAAGTTAAGAGATTAGAATTAGAGCTACAATCTCCAACCTCCAGAAGACTGTCACTTAGAACTGATTGTTAATCAACGCCTTTAACCGTTGTGCCACTGGTGAGAAGTTACATTGGCTGAAACAACATCATCATTATTAGATGCTGGAATGCATTGAACAGGTGAAAATGACAACCGAGATGAGAATAGTAGTCCGAATAATCTAAATAATGCAAATTATCAATCTTCATCTCAAAAATTCCAAAATACTATGAGGTGCTCGCTAGAAAAGCGGGAAATTTGAAGTTGTAAATTTTGTTTGTTTAAATTTTATTGCGTCTGGCTTATTCACTTTTTCGATTTGCACGGACGACATTTTGAGCATCTGTGAGTGTATTATATAATATTAGTCTTTGAAAAACTTAATAAAAGTTAATCTTTGTAAAAATAAATTACCGTTTGACAAATTTCCCGCTTTTCTAGCCCCCCCCCCCCCCCTGTATAAGTGTATAATTCAAAATTACATTTGGTCTTGGACATAAGTAACATAATGAATATGTTAATATGTTCTTAATACGTCAGTAAGAATTTCCATTTCTTTAATTTGTGTTCATCATCATCATCATCTTCATCATCATCATCATCATGCTCTATATCAAAATCAGAGATGTTTTTATTTGTCTTTTGAGGACGGACATACATTTTATAGCCAGGCTTAGGTTTCGATTTCATTGACTGAAAAATAAATAAATGAAAATTTAAATTTAAAATATACAATATGGAGAAACAATTTTGAAATTAAAAAAAAATTTTTTTAATTATTTTTATGAAGTCACTCCAAATGAGGCATGAAGCGACTTAATGTAAAGAGCTAATCATAATAATAAAAAAGGGAAAGGAAGGTAATTCACTTCAAGACAAACCAAGCTTGAAAGAAATCCCACCACCAGCGTTCAATCCCCTGGATTCCAAACAGGCTAGCCAAAAGTAAGCTCTTCAAGAGCCCAATAGGGAAGCAAGAGGTTACAAGGCTAACTGACAAAAAGTCTACCCCTAAAGTACCTTTTCTATTTATATTTACTTCTTGTTACGAACATCGCCTATCTCAAAAAAAAGTTTGTGGTTAGCAGAAGCGAAAATAAAGAACATTGTTCAACAAAACCTGGCACTTTAAGTATCAGACGAACTGTGTTAATCTTTCCACCCTGATTGACGCTGTCAATCAGAAACTTTGCACTGTGAATAAAATCCGTTGTTTTGACGCGGAGAATTTTATTTTTAAATTGGTAAGCAAAAGTGCGTTTCCTTTTTATGAGTGAAACATTGGAATTTTTACTTTGCTGATGGTATTAATTTTGTATTAGGGGAATTATATGGTGGTATTCATTTTGTATTAGGGGAATTATATGGTGATATCAATTTTGTATTAGGGGGTCTACAATAAAACGTGTATTATAAACAAAAAATAAACTTTGAACATGTTTTTGCCCAAGAAAATGAGTTTTAACGAATTAAAAAGTAAAAAACGAGGAGATTTATTTTTTGTACTAATTAGTTACAACTTATCAAGGCCAAAAGCCACTCGAGGATAAAAGTTAATGAGAAGGGTGGGTTGTCGGTTTAATGATAAAGAACAGTATAAGACGATTGAAAATTATTTATCCATTGAACAAAGTTTGATTACTAATGGGGGCAGTTTATCATGCTGGACTATTTCCGACCGCTTTGCGTTTTTAAACTTTTGAACACGGACCGAATTAAACTTATTGGTGGCACACATATATTGAGAATTGTTAAGTTTTTTTAAAAAATTATTCATTATTCTGAAATGTGATGCGTTATGACTTTTGTGTGAACGGCCAAAAATTAAACTGATGTAAGGGGGATCACTCGGGTCTCGAAATTTGCCTGTAGTTCTTAGTACTTGCTGAGTTATTTCCCTTTTATTGTTTCCCCACTGATGTTAAATTTCGAGATACGACAAACAAACGGAATGCAATTCTAGCCGCGATGCAAAAGAAATCTTTACCGTATGAAAAAATACAGAAAAGTTTTCTTTTTCAATTTGTTACCATTTTTTATTTTTCAATGTTTTCAACAACCAAGTCCAGGACCGGCGACACAGTTATAAAAAAAATGGGGGGCTCTCCTAAAAAGTGTGTGTGTGTGTGTGGGGGGGGGGGGGTTTAACACATGCATATATAATTTCATTATTGATGGCCGTAAAGTGAGGGGGGGGGCTAAGTCAAAAAGTGGGGGGGGGCTGTAGCCCATCCTCCCCTTCCCCCCGGTGCCGCCGTCCATGAAGTCAATTACAACAGTCATGTGTTTGCCTGGCTTATGTTGGCATACACTTGTGGGAGTCATATTCACGTTACTGTCCCGAGTATCCAGTGTCTCAATTTCTGATGTCTTCCCCAAGTTTACCAAACAATAAATTGCGTCAGCCTTTACGTCATGGTCTTTTGTCTCTAATTTCTAAAAAAGCTATTTCTAATATTAAGTTATTAACCCACTTTCAGAACTATTTGATCAATTGGTTGATTCCATTGTCCATTGATGTGACGTCAATCATCGATGCAAACCGTTGGGTTTCCAAATTTCTCTATCGAATAATCTTTTCGACTTTTTTATTATTTTTTTCTATTACATATGAAAGAATGGGAATATTGAGCATTCTCATTTTATCAAGATAAGCAACGTGTGGTTCGAGAAAATGAATCCTCTAAACATGTGGTGTGCCGACTGCCGAAAACTATTTCCTGCATTACTCGGACAATATGCACGCGCTGACAACAAAAGACAATAAAGAAGACTGCTTAACAGAAGATACGGTGTTACTTTGGCTTGATATCTACAAGGAAAAATATATCTACGCCGTACGTCTCTCATTTTTTTTTTTTTTAATACAATGAATCTTCACGTCAAGCCATGATCTTTCAATTCCTTGTGTGTGTGCTCTGGTGTTGGGATCGTCGAAATTTTGCTGATGATTTACAGAAAAATGATGAAAATTGAGTTGCTTTCAATTAGCATAAGCTCTTCATTTGTTGGGATAAATTATTTCAGCGACTTCTCGTTGAATAATTGGCACGCTCTCTTCTTTGAATGTTAGGGTTATGGTTCCAGGCTCTCTAACCACACATTATTTCGAAACCAATTAGGAAACGTATTTTTTTTGCTTTTGTACCGTGTTGATTGCAATATGAGGTGTCGATCGCATAATGGAGTAGATTCATTAGACAGAGATGGCAATGTAAGTGTAGATATCATACCAAAGTAGATATGTAGATAACACGCCAAAGCAGCACCGGATATATTTATTAATAGTTTGTCTTAACAAACTATAACAAAACATAAAGGAAACATGCATGTTATTATAATAAGAAGAAAGTTCTGTGAAGCACAAAGGTTTACCCTAACCCCATGGTAGGGTCGTCGGTAGAGACAGAAGCTACATCGGAGGTCTGTTTAGTAGAGCGACCAACAAGCAAATAGAGGAAAAAAGATGGTCAACCTCTCAGACCTCGTGATCCCACAAGAACAATAAAGTCTTGTATTCTCAGGAGATTTCGGATCTCCCTTGACCCCATTTTCCCAGGGGCACAAAACACCCCTCCCCAAGAGAGATAACTTTGAAGGGAGGTGACTTTGTTGTCCTCACACATTGTTTTGAGTCGAGGCGCCTCCATCTTTAGCTGTTTGTCTCCTTAACTTATTACTTAGTGGAAAGAATTTAATCTGTTATTTTTTTAAAGTCACCTTCTTTCTAAAATAATTTTCATTCTAATCAGCAATTTTGTTTAAAAATAAAATAGATTTTTTAAATTGAACAATTGCGAGATTTTTTGAATTGAATAATTACGAGATTTTGAAATTGAATAATTACGAGATTTTGAAATTGAATAATTACGAGATTTTGAAATTGAACAAATATAAGATTTTCAAATTGAACAATTATGAGATTTTTAAAAACAATATAAATGTTATGAGTCATATTTCTTTTTTTTTCTTTTTTTCAATTCAAAAGTTTTTTCATAATAAATCTACTAGAATACTAATTTAAAACAAAAAAATATATATTTAAACTTACCATATATATTTACTCAAACTTATATATATATATATATATATATATATATATATATTTCTAAAACTGATAATCTTGCTTGGTTGTTTGCACACTGACTGTATTATATAGGAGGATGGTCGAATGAGAAGAGAAGTAAGAGGAGAATGTATTCATAGCAGTCACATATTTTCATGTACTATTTTCCTTTGTTATAATTAGGCAGGTTTACCGCTGAGTGATTGGCCTACTAAGGTGTTGATGTAGACACACAGGAATTTGTTGGACTATTTCTTACAGTGGCCACATAATCTGTCTTCCTACGTAACCAGTTGGAGTTAAGACATCATATGAGCAAAACTTATGTTGTTGGCTTTCCCAACTTGCTAACGTGGCACCCTTTATAAAGATTGACTCTTAGTTGTTTTTAATTACTTTTTAGCACAGCCCAAAATAAAAGGTATTTCTATGTAACCTTCAATATCATCTGTTGCCATCTATCTATTCATCCATGAAGTCAGATGGACTTTCAACATTAATTATAATGGAGAACGGATGTCATTCACACATCCTTCCATTATATATTAAAGACAAAAGTCTCATAATCTGACAGCTGTGAGTTTGTAGCAGTCACCAATAGGGACTACTTTTGAATGCGTAATCACTGTCCCTGTGAGCTGGCTTGTCCAATCAAATCACAGGGCGCAGTAATATCGTTAGTTCCCTAAGGGACTACTTATGTTCCCTTAGGATTCGAGGAAAAAGATCAGACGACCTCCTGGCACCAGCTTGGACACATCGCAGAGAGTACCACCGAGGAACGAGGAAACGCTCTCCCCCTCTGCCGCCGTCGCTACTTGACGACTACTACCATCTTCACCTGAAGAAATCCACGGGCGGCCCTAAGAACTCTTATATTCTTCCTCTTCCTCAGACGGACACCGTCCCACTCTCTTCTACCTATACCAAACGGTATAGGTAACCTTGAGTTAATAAAACCCCTTTTTGTTATAGTTACAGAAATACTTTTCATTGTTCCGTTTCTTTACGAGAAGATAAAAGGATAACCCCTTTCATCCCACCATCATCACCCTTACAAGTTCAATCCCTATACGGGCAGTACATTTTGATTTTATCTTTAAACACTCAAAAACAAATGATAGTATTATATAGATTAAGTGAAGGCCAATGACAGCAAAATATTCAAGTTCGACAATGATTCCATTCTTCCATTCAGTCCATTCTTCTTCAGGTGTATTGTTTAGCTTATTATGTTTTCCCTGTATTTAAATATGATTTTTTGATTGTTATATTGCGTACACTAATTCGTATTATGTTGATCAATCTAGAATCTATACATAATTTCGCACTGGATATGTTGCATAACGGATAAAGGTGTTAGGTACAATCAGTTCTAAGTGACAGTCTTTTGGCGGTTGAAGATTCAATTTTCACTACAGACGATACTAACTAAGAATATAATAAAATAATTACTTAAGACTTTTATCCGATCATGGCTGACAGAACGAGAACAATCGACCTCCATGGATTAAATATAGGGTTCAGTCCGAAATTCTGTATAGCTTCCCGAGTTCAACATAAATATTCCCTAGTTCGACAAGATGGACCTGAAGAAGGTCAGAGGTAACATCGCCTGAAAAGTTGTGACAATAAGATCCCAGATGAGAACAGTAGTCCGAAAAATACAAATAATACAAATTATCAATCTTTATCTAAAAAATTCTGAAACATAGTCTACACTAATGTTTCTTAATTAAATCTGATGAACTTGTTATTTTCATGTTAATATTAAAATTCACGAAAAGTCATACACCAAGTGACATGAACTGATTTACGAAAAGCCAAGGTAGGAATTGAGTCCGTTTTAAACAAATCCCAAAGAAATATTTTTTTGTGGCATATTCGACACTCTTTGGCCCACAAGTGGTTGGTCATCAGTGATGACATCGTAAGTGGTTAGCCATATCATGCAACTTTTTCCAGGACTGCCACATGTGGGCTGCTATTGTTAAATATTAGGCAAGTATAATTTTTGTTAGTTGAGGATAACAGGAAATAGGGTTCAGTCGGGGTCAGCTAGTGTATTCAGATATCAGCTCAACCTCTTGTTTCCCAGAAGCGGACGTGACCTCACATGGCTGAAAGGAGGGGAGGGGAAGAGAAGAAGCGCAGTCGGTTGGAAACCTCAAAGTGAAGCGGATTGGTAGGGATGACTTAGGATGGACGATAAACTAAGGGGACAAACATCCCGAGCTTGAGATGCCTTCCTCTGCTACTGGCAAAAGAGAAGGTAACACCATATCCCTATAAAAGGTCCTTTCTTCAAATTGATGAGTTAGTCGTTTCTTTGTGTTGTTGTGAAACATTAATTGCAGGTGATCTGGTCACGGAGGAGTGGTCGCTACGAAATGAGATCGGACTGTGCAGTTATGATTGCGATCTGCATTCGATCACAAGGTATGTTTATGAACCCATGTATTTTAATTGATTGTGACTTGTGAGACATTTAGACCTTCCCTCAGAGGAGAGGTAATGTAACACTATGGTTTGAAACGTTGCGCACACCAGGGAGGACGCCAGCTTCAGCCACCCAGGAGGAATGCTGCCACAAATGCAAGTAATCACATGGAGCGTGACAAACATTCGTATACACCATTGCATCTTACGTTTGCTTTTGTTAAATGATCCTTTGGTGTTATTTTTATCGATTATAGATAATAGATAATGACTAATATACCTGAGAAGGCTGGAGAACAAATTGGTCGAAATGCAAATAATGATAACTCCTCGACAATTAATTTCACCTTTACTCACCTGAGGGTCAAATCTTCTTAATCGTGGAATTTTCACAACATTCTTTGGATTGTCCAGCTGCAACCATGTTTTGATCGAGTCTTCCAGTTCCTGGAGCTCAAGATACTTCCGTTCCTCATTTTGTTTCTCCGGTAAATTTTTTGCTTTAGAAATCTTTGGTCCTTGTTCACACCTAAAAGGAAGATTCGGTACCATCAGAACAGAAAGCTCAACAGGGGTGAGGGGCAATATATATATATATATGTAAATATATATATATATATATATATATATATTAGCTGGAATACTTTTTCCGGCACAAATTCAGAAACTTGGGACATTTAATGGGTGCAAGAGACCAGAATCCAAAATACCTTTTGTTAATTTACTAATAAGTCACGATTTATCAAAGCTCAAAGCCACTCGAGGATAAAGGTTAATGAAATGGATAGATTGTCAGTTGAATGATGATGTATATTATGAAAGGATTGAAAATAACCAATGCAATGAATAGCATTTGATGTCTTATGAAGACAGTTTATGACAACTATTTATTGACATGAGAGTTGAAGATGACCATATTTTAGGCCTCAGGAAAACAATCTTGTGGAAACGTGTTCGACAAATTCGAAGTTCTTGGAAATAAACTCTGTTCATGGAAATTTTGCTTGATATTAGGTACACGGAGGTAGAAAGAGAAGTTCTTTGCGGTTACAGTAGTTTTGACTGTGAAAGTTTTTCCAGAAAAAAAAACAGATATTGAAACTCACTTAAGCATATTCAATAGAAGTAACAATAGAGTAGGAAAAGACTAGCAACAGCTCTTCTGTGAGAAAGGGATTGTAGAGGACAGAAGAGATCATCCCCCACTAGATTATGAAGTCAGTTTTATAACTCTGTCAAGACAAGAAAGAGTGTCCTGAGCAGCATCTTTCCAAATGTGGCAGCAATACTTCATCTTAGGATGTATCTGAATCTTATATAGGTAAAAGATTGTATCAGGAGGCACACCCTGTTGGTGGGGCCTAGAATGTGCCGACTGCAACCCCATGCAGAGGGGTAAGACCCCCCCCCCTCCGAAAACGGGGACACCTTTCGGCCATAGGACGGGATCCTGATGGATGGGCTTTCATCCACTTTGGCCCTTACTTTGGCCGGACAAGAGGTCAGAGAGGGCCGAATCCGATCAATTGGCTGGTCACGTCATGCCCTAGTATTTATAATTTCATCTCCAACTGTATTATTCTATATAATTCTTTAAAAAATCAAAACCTTATTTCTCCTTTTAATTTTCACTCAAAATAGATACTAGTAGACGATGGCTGAGGGTCAATCATGTTGAGAACAAAGAAGATTTTCAATGCCAAAGAGTAATGTTTTTCTTGGAATGGTGTTTTCTGCAAGTAATGCTGCTCTTTCTCAGTGGAGTTCCCTTCTAAGAGTAATGTTTACACTTTCACTGTAAAATTTTCTCTCTGATAGCAATGTATTCTGGTTATCTAAGAGCAATGTATTCTCGGAATATAAATAATTATCCTACCTATAGAATTATATTCGAAAACTTTATTCGACATTAAATAACCCACAGATGGTTGCTATGCCGTAAAACAAACCAAACAAAACCAAGCATCAGAGGTCAGGTTCTTTCTGAAGCAGTAGAATGATCCAACCATTTTTCCAGCAACTTTATCAAAAAAATTGAAAGTTAAATCCTCAACAGAAGCGATACTATATAAACGGATCTTCCATTTTAGATCTGGAGTGAAAGTCAGTCCTAGGAGCTAATCAAAACGTGGAGCTTCATCAAGAAGAGGAACATTCATTATGATTGGGGTAAAATGAGGATTGGAGTGTTGTTGGTGAAAGGAGAGAAGCGTCGGGTTTTAGAGGTGTTAAAAGTAACAAGCCACTTATTTCCACACTGCACCACTTTTTTTCCTGTGGAATGTTCTCAAAAACAAATGTTGCACAGCAAAGCCCCATAGTTTCGTTGAACTTAACGAACAACTCCGAGCTGTCATTTCTCATGTGCCATTGTAGCTGTGCACCAAAATATGCCGCTCAGTCCCTGAAAGATTAGCAAAGTGCATTGAGCTCCATACGGAGCTTTAATAAACATCATGTTTCATGTTGCAAAAAGACTTAAGTGCACCGTATGTTAGTTTCTATATTGCAGTTGCATATTTCTTTCATGCTACATTTATTATGTTGAAATAATATTATATCGTTAATTATAGCAGACCTTGTATGTATATGACATTTCGAAATGATAGATATGAAAATAGTACTACAGTTTATATTTACATACATATATATATATATATATATATATATATATATATATATATATATAGGGCCTATGGATTCCATCAAGCCTTGCCAAAGGCAGGAGTGGAGAGGAAGACTCAGATTTCGAGACTAGACAATCAGGCCCCACCCTCATCAGAGGATTAATTGTGGCCTGATTCAACAAATAAACCGGTTGATGATGATGATGATGATGATATATATATATGAGGACAAAGACGTTGGAATTTGAGTTTGAAATATAACTCGTGTTTCAGGGTTCGAGTCCGGCGACCAGTGTGAATAATTCTTCTCTACACTGACGATTCCTGTAAGGATGAAACGTATATGTATCTAGATAAAAACAACTATTTATAATTAATTATTTGTCGCCCTCCAAACTAGGCTGACCTCTGTAGTGTTAGTATTAACACAGCTGTCATAATTGCTACAATGCAATGTTCTTTTTAAAAGTAGAACTCTCTACGTCAGCTGCCTTTAAATAAGATTAATCTCTCGCTGATTTATCGAGTTGTTGACAGCAGCCGTGAGAGCAAATATGTTGGAATTTGAGTTTGAAATATAACTCGTGTTTCAGGGTTCGAGTCCGGCAATTGGTGTGGATAATTCTTCTCATAAGGATGAAACGTATATGTATGTAGATAAAAACAAATATTTATAATTAATTATATATATATATATATATATATATATATATAAATAAAGAACAAAAAATAAAACTATCCATACTAATGTTAATTGACAAATCTTGAGATTAACACCTTTTTGTAATATACATTATCAAGCATAAAACACAAATTTATAACCACATGTAAACATATAAATAAATATTTACTTGGTTATTTAAGTCATAATTTTTTAAAAATACATAAATAATTTACCCTATTGTTTTTCAAATATATATTACTAGAAGAATACCCGTCCCAGAACGGGTAAAATTAATTCCCCGAACAGAACAGTTTTGCACCACTTTTATGTCCTCTTAAGAAGATTAAATCAAGATATAATGGATCGAATTCCATGCTAATCTGATATATTTGCATTTTCAAATGGGAGATGGTGCTCATATTATGCCCCTAAAACCTTTTAAACTATTTCAAAGAAACTGAAATTTTGGGAATATTTGTTAATTGATGCCTAATAAATATTGTTAAAATGTCACAAAAATCGGAGGTATCTGAATTTTTACACAAGACGTCCACCTACTTTTTACCTCCATTCCATAAAACTGAATTAAACTAAATATAGTCCACATTTTGACTCCTTACGTCTAACAGCTCTGTTCCAAAATTCATAATGATCAGTTAATTAGTTTAGGAGTGAATCCTGTACATACAAATATATGAACATACCCAACTTCATACTGATAGAGATTATATATAATTTTCAGATAGTTGAAGTTTTCGTCCTGCGTTGTATTATTTGGATAAACATGGCGCTACAGATCAAGGTTTTGAGTATCGACCATTTCAAAGAGACAGTCTTCTGGAGGTTGAAAGTTCAATCCTCAACACAAGCGATACTATATGAACATATCTAACTGTATAAAGATAGAGATTATATTAAATCTAAGTTCATCAACGTTTGTTTCCCTAAGACTTTTTTCCTATACACTTTAATAACGTAAAATGTATGCTAGACTATACCTTAGTGCTGGGATTTTGTTATGTATGAAAATAAAATTCTGTTCTTATTAGTCTTAATCTATAATTAACTGATCACGTTACCCATCTCTCTATATATGTTTCTTTCGCCTCCCTCATTCTATGTTGATTCAACCACTCTTTGATATTTCTTAATACATCTGTGAACATTTAGAGAAAGAGTGACTTTCTTGTTTTAGCTTCGTCATGTAATTTACATATGTGCGTCTGTACACACCAAAAACATGTATGTAAAAATAAATCGAGAAAAAAAACTTAATGTGATTTTAGTATAAAAAAAAATCAAGAAAAAATCTTCCTGTGATTTTAGTGTAAAAAAAAGAGAGAAAAAAACTTACTGTGATTTTAGTGTAAAAAAAAAGAGAGAAAAAAACTTACTGTGATTTTAGTGTAAAAAAAAAAGAGAGAAAAAAACTTACTGTGATTTTAGTGTGACTTCATCTTTTTCGGAAATGGAATTATCCTGTGAAGACGGGTTCTGCCAATTTTGCTCGTATCTGCCCATCTTTGACTTCCTTCTCTGTCGTTGTCTTTCCCGTAATCGGATCAAATAAAAGACGCTTTCCGGTGCATACATATCGAAAATCGGTCCATGGTGCTGTAGAAACCTTTTCTGGACACTTTCGATGTCTTTGATCTGTGCTGTTAGTAAATCGTTCGTTTTGGAACCGAAGGACGCATGGAATGTCCGGCCGTGTTCTTTTTGCTTCCGTGATTGTTTGAGTCTTTCTGCCAGATATGCAAACAACGGGACGAAATGTTCGCAGTTGTGCATCAACAAACGCCGGCTGCATTTTAACTCCAGCAAACGACGCATGGCCAACACCGTCTGTTGATGATGCCGCACAAATAAACGGTCGTAGTGTTTCATTTCCAGAACGAGCAATTCCGTGCGCTCGGCGCACACAGCTGTTTGTAGGTATGTACCCAAATCCATTAACACTTCTGTGTCTCCTGCGTTACGAAAAAGAAAATGGCAGTTGTAATGTTGTAGACTAAAGGGAGGTAGATCATAACTGGACACTAAAGCACTTAGCATTCGAATTTATTTGCAGAAAAATTAATTACTGGCTCCATCTAAATACTGACCTGGCTCAACGTTGCTTAACTTTGTAGCATAGTGGCGGTACGGATAGACGATGGCAAATCGTCCAGTGTAGCACGACTTTCACTAGGGACCCCCAACTGCAGCCATATAATCGTTGACGTCACCGGTTTTTGCGTTCTTTAAGAAATTCATACATTCGCGTTCCATTTAGCGTTTTTAAAAATTTCCCTAAAATAAAGTTATACTTATAGGAAGTTGTTTTAAAGTAAAATAATTATTTAAAGATTAAATTATCTAATTTGGAAAGAAACCCTTCTTTATCTTGCGATACAAGTACGAAATGTTCTTTTTTTACGGCTGGATGTATTGTTTACACAAAAAAATAGCATTATTATGTGAGACATTGCGAGATGTTATGTACTTATGGATGTCCAAAAGTGATAGAATTACTTTCATTACGTTGTAGACAAAATAAACGGGTTTTTAAAGACTTTTTTTAACAAAATTTTCCGTGAGTTGCACATTTTTGATACAGATTATTACTTCTTTTTTTTACTAAAAAAAAAGAATTGCTTAAATAACTTACCTGCTTAAACTAGTATTTACTTTTGTTTAACGAAAAAATATTAAAATGGATAATTTTAGGATTTTGATATTTACAAATACTATATTTATTAATATATATATAAATTTATTATATATATATATATATATATATATATATATATATATATATATACATATATATATATATATATATATATACATATATATATATATATATATATATATACATATATATATATATATATATATATATACATATATATATATATATATATACATATATATATATATATATATATATATATATATACATATATATATATATATATATATATATATATATATATATATATATACATATATATATATATATATATATATATATATATATATATATATATATATATATATATATATATATATATATATACAATTGGTGAAACAGAGGGCAGGGATGGAGTTCCAAAGAATTATAATTCTGGTTCTTTTTTAGAATATAACAATAATAACAATTTGTTGGTTCTTCTCAGAAGAATATTTATTCAATAAAACAGTAGTTATCATTTTTGTTCTTTTCCAAAATATAACTTTAATATTACTTTTACAAATGTTAGTCTTTTTTCTCAACTACTAATAAATAATTGTCATCAAATTATTAATATTCTATTTCTTTCAAACTCGACTTGGCAAAATTGACTTTCTGAAGTATTTATAAAGGAAAATTATAGAGATTTAAACATATCTCATTCATATAATTAGAAGTATTTAATGCTAGACTACAATAAAATATTCGACACAGTAAGTCAAAACACAACTTCAATTACATGAAAACACAGAGGACAAATAAGTTTAAATTATGTGTTTGTTATATACATTTTTTAAAGCAGTGAATTTCTAATCCGACGGCTCCAAATAAAAGACAACTGTAATAATCCATAAGATCCATGAAATGATAACAATAAAAAGAATGGGGACATTTTGTAATCAATTTGAGAGAAACATTTTAGAAATGGCCAAAATCCAAAGATGCATTTAAAGATAAAAATGTCCTCTTCAAGAAGATTCAAAGAAATAATTGTTTAACAATTCTGAAGATATATAAGAAAAAGAATAAAAAAATGTTTGTTTTTTTTAAGTTACTAGAAACAAATATAGGGTGGGCCAAAATAAGGGTCCTATCTTTAAATTTGAATAACTTGAATTTGAATAACTTCCACAAAATAAAAGTTAAACTCACCAAACTTTATGTGTGTGTAGACTGACCCTTCCGAGATTTTTTGAAATAAACAAAACAAATTTTAGCCGAAAAACACTTCTTAAAACTTACAAAAACTAAAGTATTGTTTTTTACACTGTTTTGAGTTTTTTAAGCAAAAATAATGTTTTCTAAATGAGGGTACGTTCCTTAGGGCTAATACGGCTCATGCTTGCTTTGGAAGGGGTCCTTTACTTATTCTAAAAAAAAAAAAAAAAAAAATCAATAAATAAAAAAGTTATGAATTTTTAAAAATAGGACCCTTATTTTTGCCCACCCTATATTAAGTCCTTATTCAGAAAATCAGTTCCAACTTCATATTTATTGAAATAATAATGTTCACTGCAAGAATCACATGAATAACTAATGTGATATTTACCTTGATGGAAACTTAAAATATTTCAACTAAAGAGTTCATTTTCATTATTGATTTTCCACTAATGCTTAATGTTGCGGCCGACTGGCTCCTTACAGTATGGCATGGAGGTCGACCAAAATGGCATCTGATTTCCCAGGAAAATGAAATTGTAAAGTAGAAACTGAAACATCCAGTAAGTTTTTCAGTTTCCTTTGGGTTTGTCTGTTTTTTTTTCTTTCTTCCTTTGATGATTTGCCTATCGACCTCTGATGAATCTCTTCATTTAAACCTTTCTTTTCACGGGCTTGTTCAGCGCTGCGTCTCCTGCTAGATGGAAGACTAAATGAAACCAAAACAAAGAACTCATTGTCATCCAAATGATGAATAAAATTTTGGATTTCATTTCTTTTTAGCCATTATGAGGCTACTTGCATTCTCTATATTACAATTTGGTGCCTGTTTGATCCTCTCACAAAATTCCCCCGATGACACTTTCAACATACATGGTATGAGACCTTGTTGATAATAGTATGGACTCGTTTGTACCATCGGCCATTGACACAAACGTTTTGATATTGTCTTTTTAAACAAACAACAATTTCTTCCAAACAATTTTGAAATGTGTTGGAAAAAAGTTCAATATTTCTCTGAGAGGAGGGAAGTGTCATCAATTTGGATAAATCCTCATTTGTAAATAAGCAATTACCAAAAAAGTCATGTTTGGCAAAAAATATATCTAGTGGGCTTCCTATTTTTGATTCTATTCATAGAATCACATCCTTCACAATCAACAAAATGTTGCCGACATTTGGCTGACTGTCCAGATATGTGTAAAACATATGCATCTAAGGACCTGTTAAAAATTTGCCAAGTATCCCCAGGATTTGCAGTTCTAAAATGGCAGTCTCTTCTTGAAAGGCTGTTTGAAGTCTTTTGTTCAAAAGATTACGTTTAAAAATACTCAAAAGAAATTTTTTGAAGTTTTCATGATGGCAAAAATATATTCCACCCAAATGAAACATAACATGTATCCGGTTTCCTCGAAATCGTGGAATAAATGATTCTTTGAACCCTTCCTTTAAAAGAAATGATTTGAAACCATTCACATCTCCAGTTTTATTGCTAAAGCGAACAGCCTTCATAGTCAACATAATGCTATAAGTTAGGCTTTCCAGGGAAAATATTTTGCTCATAAATATTTTGCTCATATGAATTTTCCCTAGAAAAAAAAGACTTTCCTCACTGAACGGCGAACTGCTTCAAGATGGTGGATATTGCAGTTTAATTCCACAATATTTTTCCCCATTCTCTCTGAAGTTGAAATAATGTGGCTCGATTGACAGGGACACGATCAGTTAAACAACTATTGATTTTAGAAATAATAGTATTTAGACATCTTCACTATTTATGTCATTGACAGATGCATAAGCATTTGCCAAGCTTTTAAGCCTGCTACAAATGTGGTTTTTATAATCAACAGAAGTTCCACCTGCAAGTTGCTGCAATGCCACTACAAAAGTAGACCGTTCCGTTGTCAATACTATTGCATTCACATGAACACCATTTTGGGTCTGGTGATACCAGATCAGGCTGCCCTGTGGCTCCCTGAGACGAAATTCACCTACATTGACGTTTTTTTTTTTTTTTTTTTTTTTTTTGTAAAACTTAATTATGTTCCACAAAAACAAAAACAAAAACAACAGCCCCTCTCCCTTTCTCCCTCCCCTTTTTTATTTTATTTTTAGAACTTGAAGCATAAATCTTTTACTATAATGACCGGATTCGGCATTAAATAACCCAAAAAGGGTTGATATGCCGTAAAACAAAACTACCAAACCAAACCATTTTGGGTTGTTGCATCACACATTAATGTGGATGTATTGGTTGTTAGAATAGTTTCAGCCGTTTTATAGTCGGCAAAAAAATAGCTCTCCTACCAACCGGTAAGTAAATTACATTTTTTTTCATACAAAACTGGTTTCCAGAGAAATATTTGCAAAAAGCAAATATAGCAGTAACGTGACTAAGCTTACAACTATGTCCATGCTATCGAAATGATTTTTGGCGCACAAAGTAAAAATCATACATTCTTGATCCGATGACTTATTATTTAAGATAAAAAAGATTGTGGAAAAAATCAGCACAGCGGTAACATCTATATTACACCAACCTTACCTCCCCCCCCTTCTGAATTCGATTTGCCATCGCCAACCAGTTTCTTACTTTGAAGAAGAAGAAATGTAAAAAAAATTGTGCTCATTGCAAATGGAAACGTTTTTAAAAGTTAAAAATGACCAGCCATTCAGTAAACATGGATGATGATGTTTTGTGTTGGTGTCATCGAAACTGTACGATTTTTTTTTGTTGTTAATTTCAATCTATCTCTGAAAACCTGGTTATTATATAAATATACGTTACAAGAACATATAATTATTTTGTTTCGGAATTTTTTGACATGAGAATTGATAATTTGTATTATTAGGATTATTCGAACTACTGTTCTCATCTTGGATGTTATTCTCACAATGTTTCGGCCGAACTCGGGAATCTTTCTGTCGAACTTGAGAATCTGTACAGAATTTCGAATGGGCGATACTAAGAATACAATTAAGAATTACTTAATCCTTCTACCCGGTAACGATAGACAGAACGAGAGCAAGCTACCCCTTTGGATTAAATAAAGGGTTCCCTTCAAAATTCCATATAAATTCCAGAGTTCGACAGAAAGATTCCCGAATTTGAAAAGATACATCTGAAGAGGGTCGGAGGTTACATCGGCCGAAATGTTGTGAGAATAACATCCAAGATGAGAACAGTAGTCCGAATGATCCTAATAATACAAATAATTATTTGTTAGATAATGAATGAGAAAAAGAATGTAGAAGTAAAAGTATGTACCCAATGACTTAAAATTATGTAGTCATTTGCAATTGTACGTAATTAGTAACAAACGGAAATTACCGGTGTATGTCTCGATCCATATGTTACTGAAGGAGATACCAGACCCGATATAATATGTAATCAATGAATTCGAATTAAATCTCAAGTTGCAATAGCAAACAACAGAGACGGATAAATGATGTAATTGATTTGAAAGCCACAAGCAAATATTGATGTGTCAGACGCATTGCTATTTAAGTCCAACATGTAAAACCCGATTGACTCAAATTTATATATTAGAAGGAAGAATATTCGGTTTAATGTCTGTTTTACATACTGGCATGCGTTGGATAGCTTTTAGAAATTGACTTCCTACCTAACCTATCTATCCCAGGTCTTTATTTATCCCTCTTTCTCGAGTCCATTTTTATCACTTCCTCCCATGCTTTCCCTGTGAACTGGACCTGCTACCTCAACTGTTCTGCATCTACTAACCCGAGAACTCTCATCCATTCTTTCCACATGGCCATACTATCGTAGTCTTCGATTCTGCACACATCTCCCTACACTGTCCATATTTAATCTTCCTTTGAAATCATCAGATCTAAGCCTGTCTTTAAGACTCACATTACACATCCATCGTATAATTCTCATATCATTTCTCTCCATGCAACGCATATCCTCAACCCTTACTGGCCAGGTTTCACTTCCATATATCATCACATTGCATACAGATTCCTTTTTTTTTAATTTATTTTTTTAATTTTTTTAATTTCAATTTTAATTTTTCCGGAATCAAACCTTATCTTCAGAGATGACTAGAATTGTGTTATATTTGAATGTTTTTTTAGCGTCCATGTTTTGTGGTTGCATTCTACATGGTTGTCTTGGCGTTTTCTAAACTCAAATCCTTGGTGTTAAAGAGGGAGCATCAGGTATGCTGATATTTTCAAGAGACAAGTCGTTCTGATGGAAGCAGTGATATGCTAGAAATATTAAAATAATTAAAAATTAGAAGTGTGTTCAATGCAAGATTATATATATATATATATATATATATATATATATATATATATATATATATATATATAATTTAGGTAAAACATCCACAGGGTAGTAATCCAAAGAATTTCAACCGGGTTTATAAAAAGTGCTCAATATCAAATAGAACTTTTATATATGATTTTTTTTATTTACACAAACATGTACAAAATCTGCGACACTGGCATGCCGATGTTATCGATCAACAGCTATTATAAACTGAGATCTCATCAGGCAGAGTTAGAATCCGATCTTAACCTTAGACCATATTTGGAAAGAAACAAATATGGTCTACGGTTAAGATCGGATTCTTACTCTGCCTGATGAGATCTCGGTTTATAATAGCTGTCGATCGATAACATCAACATGCCAGTGTCGCAGATTTTTTACATGTCTGTGTAAATAAAAAAAATCATATATATATATATATATTATAGATATTAGGTAAATATATGTATGACATATTCATTTACATAGGTTGCAAGAATTCAACATAAACAACAGTTTCGTGTATGATCGTTTCTGAGATGATATGAATTTTTATTGATATCAAGTCTCATCATCAGCACAGGGAATAACCAAGTTCAAAATTAAAACATAGCATCACGACTAGAGTACAAATAATTCTCAGTTATACAGCAATTCGAGAGGTTGAGGGAGGATTAGGACATGATAATTACAATCCACTTCAAATAGCATACAAAGCAATTGGATCGAACATACAAAGGGACACAATGGGGGAAATAAAGCCTCTCTACAGTACATGTATAGAAAAACCATACAGTAGAAAAGGGAATTTTTATACCAAATTTGTCAATGGGAAAAATACAAAAATATGAGAACCTACAGTTTAAAAATTATTAGATAAATTTGCCATTAATTAAATTGAAGAGATATTCCTTTAATAGAACTATTGGTACTTTGTTACATTAGGACCCGTGCTAACAATTAAATTAAACATACAAAGGGCACAATAGGGGAATAAAGACTGTCTACAGGCGCAGAAAAAGCACACAATAGAAAAGGGAATTTTTATACAATTTAAAAAAATTTTAAAGAGAAAAATACAAAAATTTTAGAACCTATAGTTAAAAAATTTATTAATAGATAATTTCGCTATTATTTAAATTGAAGGGATATTCTTTTAATATAACTGTTTCAAGAAATATTATCTTAAAACATATCTTGCCTGCAACAATTCAGAAAACCTAGAATCGCAAGTAAATTGACCGGAATGAACCGGAAAGATTCTTTTCATGCAAAAATGCTGAGCATTTATCCTCGACATAGAAAATATTCGTAAATAGAACTGTAAAATGAAAACAATCATCGAATAAGAAAACAAAACAAAAACGGATAGTCAATTAATGAGAGTTCGTTTTGCAAAACAATATGCAAATTAGTTAACCTTCAGATGTCAATCGCATAGACAAACATGAGTATATTAGAAAACTGTTCATCTTCTATTGTAAAAAGGAAGTTGGCCTTTTAATATCACTGTCACTGTCAGTGTGACAAATGGCTCAACTGTATATATATATATATATATATATATATATATATATATATATATATATTTATTTATACAAACATGTACAAAAGCGACACTGGCATGATGATGTTTTGATCGGTAGTCATTAAAAACTACGATCTCCTCAGGCAAAGAAAGTCGCTGTGCATATTGAAGAAAGAAGGAAAAGCTAAAAAGAAAAACATTAGATTGAAAAGTGAAAGGTCACATGATCAAATTTAAAATAATAAACGGTTTGTATATCTTAAGTTAAGGGGGTAAGAAACTAAGCTATTTTTAGTATTAAATATGGGTTGTCTGAGTTAAATTATGTTAAAAAGGGAGGGTGCGAGGCCGGATGTAACAATTCATAGGAGATGTGAGGGGAGTTGTAGGGTAGCACATACTAAGGAAAACATTTATCTATCTATCTATCTAGGTCAGGGGCGGGCAACCTCCGGCCCGTCGGCCACATCCGGCCCGCGAAGGCTTAGCGTCCGGCCCGCCACCCTGCTATGCTTTATTATTGCAATCCGGCCCGGGGACCTTCCAGTAAGACTCATATCATTTTGTGACATAGACGTAAAAGTAGGTTTCAATTAAGATTTAAAATGGTATAAAAATGTATAAATATCAGCGAGCGATGATGAATGTATATTTCATTTTTCTTTAACTATTAATTTAAAATCCTTGGCCTGAGATAAAAATAGAAAAAGAGAAAGAGAGAGGCAAAGAGGAAACCAGAGACGAGGAAAGGGCATGAAACATAGAACTTATGTGAGGTGTGTCAAAACGAATGCTGGATCAACTTGCTACTTCCCCCGTTTCTTTGGTTTTATGATTCCAAAATAACTCTTCGTCGGCGCCTTTTATAACATCACATACAGAAGTCTCTTGAGAAAAAATATCAGATTAGTAGAGTGTTCAATGCAATTTTTGTACACTTTATTCATGTAAACAAAATATAGTAATTCTGAGATTTCGTTTTTTACTCTGGCCCGCGATCTCCTTCCAAAAGTCTCATCTGGCCCTCACTCTGAAAAGGTTGCCCGCCCCTGATCTAGATAGATAGATAGATAGATAGATAGATAGATAAAATTAGAGATAATCAACAAATCAAATAGACACAAAATGTTTCACAACAAAAACTCGTTTAGCTACAACCACTGTCAATAATTTCCCTTTCTCCCTCTCTGTACCTAAAACTAAACTCCCATGAGCAAATTTTCTTTTCGTAGAACTACTCGTCTGTGGAACTCAACACCGCGGGGCTGCTTCCCAGTTGACTACAACATTGTCGTTTTAAAGTCCAAAGTAAACAAATTCTTGTTAAGCCGTCCGCCTAAATAATCAAATTCTGACAAACTTCGACCATCATTATCAATCATCACGGTGTTGTTTCACCCTCCACCTGACACTCATTAACCCTTATTCTCGAGTGGCTTTTGGGCCTTGATAAGTGGTGGCTCTATAGTTCAATCTACAAGAAGTAAGAAAATTAAAAAATAAGAATGGAAATTACCGATCATCTCGTTCAATCCCAAATAATAGAGACGTAAGACTTTGGCTGAGTCTTTTCGCATTTTCGACCTCATGTTGCGAACTTTGCTGACGCCATCTTCATAGCAAAATAACGGACTAGACAAAGAGAAAAATAGAAACTTTCAGAAGAACAATTTGAAAAAAAATGAAGACAATTATATACACCTTTGTTGGAACCGGAGTTATCTCCAAGGGAGATAATTGGTTCTAGCGCTAGACGGTGCTACTGTCACGTTATTTGGTACTCTTTTTCTCCCACATAGTTATAAATTCAGAAATAAACTCTCATTGTTGCGACCATCATCTGATTGAACCGTTGTCCAATCAACTCAGCTTTGGAGCATGTTTTTTTAAACTATAAGGGGCCTTGCTTGTTAGAGTTATTTTTCTGATCGAGTCCATTGACTTTCAGACAATGGTCAAGAAACCAAACGACTTTGTTCGTATTTTCTCAAACGTTGAGACTATGTAAGTAACTTTACATTTCTATTTATTCAAAAACTTTTATATGTGATTATAATCACATTGACACACTGATTCCTATAAAATCACTAAAGTTAAGTGATGTCGAGCCTGGCCAGTGCAAAATGAGTGACCATTTTGGGAAAACCAGGTGCTATAACAAAAATCTCTTCACATTCAAATCAATCGTCTACAAAAACATGTACAATTTTGACATAAAATGACCCAATGATGGTTGACATGCTGTAAAACTCCAACAACAATTAATAGACAATTTTATTCTGTCTCTGTAACAACTCATAAATTTTTGTATTGTTATGGCGAATTGTATTTCTTTGATATGAGTTGTTTTATTCGTACATATTAACTAGTACCTATTGCTGAGATATATATGGTGGTCATGTTGGAAAACAGGAAATGCTTTAAGCAGGTTGTAATAATAGGATGCAGACAAGGAACAGTTCGGCTCAAGTCAAAACCAAAAATAACAAGTTTATGAAGATCTTTCAGCAAAAACCTGCTACCTTCGGAATTGTCCACTGGATTTCTTTAACCCCCAACAAAATGAATTCTGCAAATAATGTAATTATTTTTATTGGTCTGTTAAATAGTAATGGGTACATTCGATCATACATATCTTATACATATGTAAATTCGCAGGGCAACGTTAACACATAGATAGGAAATCAGTGTCAGGGGGTCAGCGTATGCACTCAGATGTCACCTCAACCTACTGTGTGTGGAAAACGGACGTGACGTCACATGGCTCAAAGAGAGAGTGGGCGAGAGAAGTAGTTAGTTCGTTAGAAAGCTTTGAAATGGACAGCACATGTAAAGAAATGATTTAAGAATCGATTATAAACTAAGGGGCCAAGGGCGTCAGATGTATGTAGCCCACGAATGTTCTCCCTCTCCACTGCTAGCAGAAACAAAGGCAACGTCAACAGCCTAATAAATGGTTTTCCCTAAATTTAGAATATTCTTGTTTTCTTTGTGAGATTTTAATTCCAGCGAGAACGCACCCCACAAAGACAATCGGGGATGAAGTGTCTCAGTCATAGAAGGAGCTGTCGGGGTATGATTTAATTGTTCTGTTATGATTTGTTGGTTTGTATTCGATAACAAACAGACATTTTATTTGGTTGTGACATGCGAGACATTATACCTCCCCTTGGAGGGCAGTTCTAATGCAACAGATCTATGAACCCAAAACTTGATTATCAAGCTTGTTCAAATCTGAGTTGATATAACGCCATTATATTTGCTGTCACAAGATGTTTTATGCTCTCATAAAATATACTCTATTTACAAAGTTAATCTTTGATTTCATATCAGTGGGTGGCCATTGGTGTATCTATGTTTATTCTTACGTGTGTAAAGAGGAACGCATGTAACACAATTTGAGCGCTTATCAATTGAAATCTTGATCTTAAAAGATTAGTATCCGACATTATTGTTGTATTTAAGATATCAAGTGTTGCTTTATAGATCGATCAAAACGATATACAAATTGTTGAAATCCCATTTTGTTTTCTGAGACTTAATAACCCTGACTAAAAGGAATTTATTTGACGGGGGGGGGGGGATTTAAACAGACAATGGATTCTATATTGCCTCATTTTTGTTCACTAAATTATTTAAGTGCATTGCAAGGAAGAACTGCTTATCATAATCAAATTTTGAGGTGATTTTTTACACACGGCCAGTTGGAGCAAATTGATTGCTTTATAAGCTTTTATCATCATGTATGGCAACTATAATGTGCTGCGTGACTTCTTCACGCCGGTTTCTAGAAGAGGGCTTCGTGGAAACTCACAGAAGCTGAACCAGAGACGATTTCGGATGAATCGTCAGAAGGCTTCTTTTTCAGTTTGGCTGTGAAACAAGCTGTGGGAAGTCATCGTCAGCTTACAGACATCCAAACAGTTCAGGGTGGCGCTGAACGCATTGTGACTGTCGATCTTTGGTTGATAACCTCTATACTTCCCGTCCTGTACATCCTCCCGTCTTTCATAACTCGCTTTTACATGACTCTAATGTCATTATCAATATATTGAATTGAGTCAGAGCAAATAGTTTGCTTTAGAAGTCAGAGAAAATTAATTGCTTTAAAATTCAGAGAAAATTACTTGCTTTAGAATTCGAAGAAAATTGATTGTTTTAAGATTTGAAGAAAAATGACTGCTTTAAGAGTCGGAGAAAATTTAGTGCGTTAGAAATCAGAGTCTGTGAAAATTGCACGATTGCCTAATTTTTTTTGTTCTTTATAAAGGTGAACATCACTTAATAATGGCACAAAATGTTCATTTTTTAAATTTTATTTCGGAAATATTGTAAAAATATACTTACCTGTCTAGATAGTTCGGTCTGTGAGTCGTTTTTGAATTCGACTTCTTTGAAATCTTTGATTTTGCGTCATTATTTTCAGCTAGAAACAGTTTTTGGTATTGTGAGACATGTTGCTTTGGGGTGCACGTGATTTCAAGTTGTCCTCTAAAAGAAAGAAAAAAGAAAAGTGGCTTTGAAACTTGGTAGAAATATTAGGCAACATTAATGATTCTTAAATTCCATCCATTCATCCATAATCCATCCATGTGCATACTCCGGAGAGCTTCGCCACATGCTTGAGAACAGGACTTCCATGCAGAGGTCGATTGTTTAGCTGTGTCATCACATATGTGGTTTTAGCAGGTCATACTGAAGTACTTGCTAAAAGCATCTTCAGGGATGGAGGTTTTTGTAGAGAGGTGTCACTGTCCTTTTATATACAGCACCTGGTATTTCCAAATAGTCATTCATCTGATACTGACAAGGCTCAGCGTCACTTAACTTCCTGTCTACCCTCTACTATCCAATCAATGCAGCTTGAAAGATCTTGCAGTGTTCACTGATTATGCAAAGGACTACGTAACTTAGTGGGAAAGAAGAAGAAGAAGAAGAAGAAGAAGAAGAGGAAGAGGAAGAGGAAGAGGATGCCCAGTCCTATTAAGTTGAAGGTATTTCAGCCTAATTATTATAATTACTATTGCCACAAACACAAACGCTGTAGACATCAACTAACATTCACTAAAATATATACATTCATTATCAGCTATATTTTTTTCCTCAGAAAACAATAAACATCTAAATTGTTGAAGAGAAAAGGTTTATTGAACTAAATACCCCAATCCACCCTATTAGCAACAAAATCCCACCCCTTCACTGTAGAAGTTCCTAGATGTTAGAAGATTTTCTACTCTGATAGCTTTTTTCCTCGGATCGCTTGCCTTTGGAATTCTCTTCCTGCTCACTGTTTCTTCGACCGTACCAACATGCAGAAATTTAAATGTATTGTGAAAATAAATAAACAACCAAACAAAAAAACTCTAAGGGGGCTTTGTAGTTGTCAGTAAAAATAACAGATCCAACACTGGTGTGTTTTTCCCCTGTTGTGAAAAATATTTTGGAGGGGAATGTTTTGTACTAATTTTTATTTATTAATTTATTTATTAAATTGTTAGGTGAAAGTACAGAATAGTTAACAAAGTCATGTTAAGAATGGCTTTCTAAATAATCTTCTTCGGTTTACGGACCGTGCTGAAATAATAGCGTTATTATTTAGAAAGCCATTTGTACTTTGACCTAACAATTTAATAAATAAAGTAATACATTTGGGAAGCTGAAACTCTTGCCGAAAGTTATATTACGAATGAAGTTTAATATCGGGAACTAAATCTGACCGAACACCGTTTGCTGCTGACTTTGTGTCAGGTACTCTTCTGGTTTGCCGAAAGATGATACATTCAAAGTTATTACTCAGTAATAAATTTGGTAAATATCTAATCTGATAGTGCTCAATACTAAAACGATTGTTGTTGTATTTCGACTCTGCTTACAAGAATGACGACAAACACTGATTGTTTTTGCGTGTCTGTTTTTTATTTATTTTACTTATATTCAGCCCAAACGAGGCACATTATCACTGAGACGTAAAAGGTCTACTGTGAATTAAGGGGTCAGATTTATAGAGGCATCCTAAGTGGGGAGTTGTGCATTGCGATATTTGTTCACATTACATTTAAATTTTGCATATTGGTACAGTCGGGGAAACAGCAAGCAGGGAGGGACCTCTACAGTGAAGGGGTGAGATTTTGCTGCTTGTCGGGTTGGTCGGGGGTATTTATGTTGAGGGGGCACAAGTACGGCAAGTTCGTCGGAGCACATTCCATTAAAGTACTTGTAGAACAAGCAATCGAATACAACATTGTGGGGATGGGACAGGGACTGGAGCTTGGTAGACAGTGTGGGACTTATTAGATTAGAAGCTCATTTTTGGACCTTGTCTAAAAAGAAGAGACTAGTGGTTGGTGCACCAGCCCAGATGTGGCAACAATACTCCATGCATGGGCGAATAGTGGCTTTGTAGAGATACAGGATACTGGCAGGTGTCAATAGTTTTCTAGCGCGGTAGAGGGAGCCCACTTTCTTTGCAGCAGCCTTGATAGTATCGTCTATGTATTTGTTCTAATTCATATTACTTGTGAATGTTAGGCCGAGGAGTTTGAATGTTGGACTCTCAGGTAAGGTGCTGTTAGCATGTATAAAAATAGAATGATATATTTTTATTGTCGGTGGCGGTGAATGAGTGGGGTAAGTAAAAAAGGCTGAGTGCACACGAATTGACAAAGTGTTTTTCTCAAACTCAATCGCCACTCGACTCTTGATCTCAATTTCGGGTTAGTTTATATAATAATTTAGGGCACTCACACATCCACCTGTAAATGCCCATTCTGGGATTTCGCCTTCACTGTCAATGTAGCTATGCTTCTAGTGCGTTTATTTAGCAATGGGATATTCCATCTACAAATAATCTTTTGTTGATAAAGATAACCTTTGCAGATGGTTTTGAATCAATCAACTATTATTTTATTTTCAAAGAGCTACCAGGTGACATTTCCAGTACACCTGGCTCGATATTCAACATTATTAGCAGAGCTAATACATTTATAAGCTATTTGGCTCACATTGACAATGCAAAAGTTTCAAGCTACTGGTTTCCTCAGAGCTAAAGTTTGATTCTAAGGAAACCAGCAAGTTAAATGTTATAAGCCAAATAACTAAGTATTTGTTGACTATAGATTTGAAGACGCCCATGTTGTAGTCAGCAGGGAAGCAGTCCCGTGGTTGTCATTTTCTTGTTTACTTACCTGAGCAGAAAATAGATGCAAGTCGTCGGTTCACCTTGAGCAATGAGGACTTCGTTGTACGCAAGTGCCACTTTGTAGACAGCCATGGCCAGCTGATGCCGATATTTATGCGACCAATCTCGAAATAGAGGGTTTGCGCAGATGAATGCAACTTTCTGCTGGAACTCCTTGGTCAATACATCCTGGACTGAACGTTCATACAACGATTTCTCGACGACCATTAAATCGATGTTCTCATCTGCTATAACACTTGCAGTACGAATACAGTCTTCCGACAACAAAGCCACTTCTCCGAAAGGATCACCCGTAGCTGAAATGGAAAAAATAGACTTAGTAAATAACTAGAATTATTTTGATTTGATATGATTGAACCTTATTTGTTGGATTCTTCAAACTGCTAATATTAGTTTGGTTTATGGCATATCAACCATCTATGGGTTATTTACTGCCGAATAAAAAATAAACACTTTATCAAACAGCAAGCAGCTTGTAAAACCATCCGGAAATATTTTTAAAGGGGAAATCTTCTCAATCTTCACTGTTAGGCAGTTAACTTCCGGTTTGGGACTTGTGAATCTTTCTGGAAAAAGAACAAGCCGGAATTTCTTCTAATTCCAGTATGACCATCGGACACAGTAATGCATAGTATTTAGTTTGTTTTGTTTTACGGCATATCAACCATCTATGGGTTATTTAATGCCGAATAAAGTTGTCAAATGTAATTCTATAGGTAGGATAATTATTTTATATTACTAGAAAACATTGCTCCTTTACATTGGTAATCTTCTTTGTTCTCAATATGATTGACCCTTAGCCACCGCATTCTAGTACCTATTTGGGAGGGAAAATAAAAAGGAGAAGTAAGGTTTTTTATTTTTAGAAGAATCAGATTGTAAAATATGGTCAGGGATGAACTTATAGGTACTAGGCCATTATGTGTCCTGCTGATTGATCGGATTGGGCGTCTCCAACCTCCTGTCTAGCCGAAGTAAGGGCCAAAGTGGATTGCTGCAAGTCACCAAACCACGGACTGTACAGCCATCAAGATCCCGTCCTAAGGCATCACAGGTCACCACCTATGACCTACAGGTGGCCCTGTTTTCGGAAGGGGGGTACTCCTCTGCATGGGGTTTGCAGTCGGCAAATTCGTGGGCCTACTAATATTGAAATGCTTTTAACAAAAATATTTAAATAGTCAATAATGCCAGCTAAATTGTTATGGATTTTACTTGTTTTGACTTATTTTATTCATTTTAAGTGATTTCCCTGAAGATGATGTCTTGGCAGCATTGAAAGTACTCGATGCGTAAATAATATTGATGCTTTCTTAATCATTTTAACCTTTATATTAAAAAAGATATATGAGAAGAATTGAAAACTCAATAAAAAGGATAAATTAAATAAAAGTTGTCTCTTATGTTTAATTAATCTTGTTTGAATGAAAAGATAAAAAATACCAAAATATATGCATTTTAATATTGTTTTATATTTAATAGTCAATATGGTTTATATTTTAATATTGTTTGATATTTTTAAATTCGATAAATGTAAATTAAATCTTTCTTTTTTTTACCCAATCGATTATGACATGATGTTTTTTTTATTGAATCTGTTAATAACAAAACAATAATAAAAAAAGACGTGGTAAATAGGCTTACCCAAGTGACAGACAAAATTTCCAAGTTTGGTTCGTTCTAATTGGTTCTTATCCGACTGCAACTCAGCACGAGTCAATTGGGTAATATTATCTTCATCGCCTTTGCTCAGATTATAGATGGAGACTTTTCCTCGGAGAATAATATAGAAACTAGAAAAGAAAAATTGGTGCTTATACAGATGAAAGCACTTATGAAAAACGCATTTCCAAATAAAAACTCTTATTTATACTTACGTATCAAGCAAAAATAAGTATCCTAAAAAAATTAGGAAAAATTATCGAGTAAATTTTTAGTAAACGTAAAAATTAATTATATCGTATTTTTTGAATTGGGCGTCTTCCATGTTTAACTCGTTCACCTCGATTTTCGGAGAAGTTGTGACCTGTGTCGAAATGACACATAATTATTTTCTTTGTTTTACTCTAATCTGTTGAGAAAGATAAAAATAAAAATGAGAAATAAGGTTTTGATTTTTTGAAGAATCAGATTGAATAATATGGTTGGGGATGGACTTATAGATACTAGAGCATGATGTGACCAGCCGATTGATCGGATCGGGTCTCTCTGATCTCCCGTCTAGCCAAACTAAGAACCCGAAGTGACTAAACCACGGAATGCTCAGCCACCAGGATCTCATTCTAAGACATCATGGATCGCCACCCACGGCCAACAGGTGTCCCCGTTTTCGTTTTTTTTTTTTTACCCCTCTGCATGGGGTTGCAGTCAGTGAATTTGCTGCCCTGCTGAAATGGCACCAACATTTCAGCTTTTTCCGACTATATTGGAGGTGAAACAGGAGTAGAGGGGCAATAAAAACAGAAAGTAATTTGGTGTTCTGAGCATAGTGAAAGAGTACATAGTAGTGATCCTCATTCAATCTCGGGCAACGTCGGATTTACCTGCTAGTATTCCCTATGACGACCACCACTGTCACTACCTATTGAGCTGACTACTTACAGCGTGTCAATATTACCACTACTGTTTCTATAAACGAGACGCTATCGGCCAGCTGTTTACGTTGGTAAAAGAAATTGATTGACTGTAATGCTACAACTAGTTTAATTAATGGCACGTAATTCTAGGAAAAGGGGCCATTTTAAATAGAAATTAAGTTAAGCAGTTAGTGAGATTGCTACCCTAGAACAAGGAAAAGGACCTGTTGAACATTTGTTATATTACGCCATTCTCGTCGTCGTCATCACCGCCAACATTACCATCGTCGTTGTGAACCCAGGCCATTTTCGTTTGTTGATAAAACGCATGCCAACACTGGTCGTTTAGTTTATAAAAAGGCTTATTATATTTAAAGACAGAAAACACCAGGGAGACAATGTGTATGCGCACACACGAGAGAGAGAGAGATAGAAAGAGAGAGAGAGAGAGAGAGAGAGAGAAGTAGATCGACAGATAGCCCGTCTCGCTACATCAGCCGCCCGACACATCATGGGTGAGAGCTGCTCGAGACATCTGCTCTAATTGAAATCTCGCCAGCTTAGAGATAGAAAGAGGGCTTCACCCGGAAATCATGCCGGATGTGACCTCTGACCTTTAAGACTTGCTAAAAACGTGGTTGCCATTATTTAACACATTACCTGGAAGTCATATATTTGTAAAAATTAAGCATAGATATGATTTTCAGCTGCAATGGGTTATATAGTATGATTGATGGGAATTACTATAAGATAAGCTTAAACCCTTTATGAGGGATATATAGTTGGTTGGTTAGTTTTAACCATGTAACAAGATTTGAAAATGGATTACAGCTATTGTCAGGCATAATATTGTGAGAATGGTCCGACTAAAAGTAACTCCGAGTTAATGAAACGGATATCTATGAGGTAAGTGAATAAAATATAGTTGACGTTAAAATTATCATAGTCTCCTTTTTTATGAAAGTACCAGCCTCCTGAGAGAAGAATTGAGACAACAACTTCATCCCTGGCCATCAAAAAAGATGGACAGTATAGCTACGGTCCTTTGCACACAATCACACATGCACTTCTCTCTGACACAAGGCCACCATCTCGGAGCACTCATCGTATCTAACATACAGCTATAGTGTTATATTAGAGTTCGTAGGAAATTTTTGAATAAATTTTAAATATGATAGGTCTTTTGATTTTGGATTGGATAAAAAAGGGTTGCATCGTATCGGATGTGGTTGGAATCACTTTTATTATTTTGTAGTGATTAGGAAAAAGAAGGGGAAGACAGTTTTGGTCAAGAACAAAGTGAAGGTAATATGTGTGTGTGGCAGAGAGAGAGAGAGAGAGAGAGAGAGAGAGGGGGGGGTAGGTATTGCTCGTCGCTGTTACTTGTAGGTTCACTCCAAATAAACGGTATCAAGTCAAAGCAAGCTGATGTGGTCGAACACATGTGTCTTTACTGCCGTAGTTAATGAAGGCATATGTGAAGTTACAGTGAACTTCTAATACAGGCTCTTGTGCCTCTACCTACAACGTTGATCCTCATTAAGGATTATAGCATCAGGAATTTATGATGCAGCCAACTAAAAAAAGGAAATCTGAATAACTAGTTTCCATTTCTCCGATAATTCTCCTCGGTTATGATATTTTTTGTTGTTAGATAAATCGTATAATATGATAAATGCGAAATGAACATAAACAAGAAGAAATGAATATGTACAAGTATTAATAATGAAGTGACTTTTAGCGTAACAAATCTGTAATTCTTATATTCCGCAAAACTGAAATGTGGAAGAAGGGATTCTGAATAGAAAATTCGGACGTCCGGAACTTGAAGGGAGCAGCCATTATTTAGGTTGAAAATGTCAAGTATGTAACAAACAAAAAGAATAGCATAAAAATGAAATACAAACGGTGTTATGCTCAAAGAATAATCTCATAAACAACAATCCCAGTGTCTGTGGGAGTGGATGTTAGTGTGAGTGAAATAATCTCCGACCTCCTGTGTGAATGACTGTGTTCAGAAAAGCTGCTGAGCCGGGAAAAATGCAACAAAATTAGAAAGAGAACAAAACGAACGGATATTTTTTGAAAACGCGCATCAGAAATTAACCTAAGTGGCTGGCGGAGTAGATTAGTATATGAAGGTTTTGGTTCGAAAACTATAATGGTCGATGGAATAAGGGAAGATTTGACTTTACTTTATTATAAAGATATGCTATGTCATTCGAGGTCATCCATTTGTCCCAAGTCAGCTTCCTGCTAATCAAGAATAACATTCAAGATGGTGACCCAAACGTAGCGTCACATTACGTGTACGTGGGTCTTTCTTTCGACACCAACTGATTGCCATTCATCGTTTCGTCAACAGAAGTCTTATAAACAGCTGTGTTGATAGTTGACACGTTGTAGGTAATCATAAGGATGATCATGGTAGTAGTAGTAGTTGTCGTAGTCATCACAGTGTGTTGGTTGCTTTCTTTCTTTTTCTTTGTTATTTGCAGCGGCAATAATCGTGATAAAGAAAACAATGCACACATATATTGCTCAGGGGTTTCCAGTTGTATTTCTTTTTGTTTTTACAAATGTAGTAGTTCATATCACATAGCAAGTTCATCTCGACGATTGCATAGTATTATGTATTATTTGGTATATTTGATATCTGGCTGGTACATCAGTCGTAAGAGATTTACAAAAACATTATTTATAACTAATCTACAACAAACCAGGAAGATCAAATATAAAATAAACACTACAACCTAAAGTTATGTAAATATGCTAAACAGAAATGTGGTTAAGTGCCATTTGAGTTATCCCCCCTTTGCAGATTGGCTGTTTGGAGTCTCTAACCACTAGATGGCTCTGGTGGGGAGTCAATTTGCATAGGGGTGTAGTTTAACAGTATAAAAACTGTACTCTTGATTGAAGAGTGTTCTTGGTCAGTGAGCTAAGTGAAGTGGAGAGAGAAAGAGGTGCAAAAGGCAGTTGGCAGTCGGTGGAGAATACATAAATTTTATTTTTCAAGAACTTTCCTTTTACGGATAGACCAGAAGAAACAATAATAATTTCCCAATCAATTATCTGACATGTTATATATTACTGCTGTGATTAAAAGAATGACAACAACAATTATCAACTAAAATATAATTGTATATTTTTACTGTTCAGTTGCGGCAAACGAGTGAGATGAGAGATGAGCATTGGAATTGACGGAAGTTGGATTCTCGAATTCGCTAGCCAGCAGACTCTATTCTACCTTAATTTCGGCTCGTTTATATAGCATTTTTGGACACCAAAAACAATAAACGCCTATTCCGGGATTTCGCCTATGCTTCTGTAGTTTGAAATGACAGTACATACTTCTGAGCGGATGGAAGAAAAAGGGTTATGTTTTGTTCTTTCGCCAGGTTTTGTGGCCCAAAAATGCTAGTCAAGAGTGTTATGACTTTTTGTGGCCGTGTAGACATCTTGGATTGGTCTGTGCCTCTTGCTCTTCAGAATGATGTTTTTCATAGACATCACCGTAGAAAGTTCTAGATTTTACCGTTTTTGACTATTCATTTGACTTCCCTTGTGAAGATAGTCCAAAAGCACTTCTACTTAAAGGATTGGAACTTTAATTAATCTTCTAAGTGAATAAATGCGAAAGTTGAGCCCATTTCTCGCACTTATAGTTAAGTCAAAACGCCCTATTTCAAGTTAATTCATCTTTCCACAATAGACGCATAATCTTTTTTATAGACTGCTTATTTATATGTGATATTAGTCGCAAGGTTAACTAATTTGCATATTAGTTTTAAAAAAGGACATTTTATTACTTAATTATTATTTGTTATTGTTTTGTTTTTTTAATTCAATGATTGTTTTGATTTGAATATAACAAATAATTCTGTTTCGCAATATTGTTTTATTTCCTGGTCAAATATTTGAGTTCAAATGTTCTTCCTTTTTTTTAGAGAGGCCGACTTGATTTTCAACAAGTTACGATTTATTTCTAAACTGCAAGTGAAAAGGCAAATTAATTTCTTCTTTCTTTTCCTTTCTTTGCGATCACATTTAAAAGATAAATACATTTGTATCGGAATTATCAAAATGTTAATGTTCATTTATCTATATGAATAAATGAGAAAGATTTTGTTTTGTATTTACAACAAAGTTATGAACGAAATGTTTATTATTTTAAATCAATGTTTCAAGTATTTCAAGTAGCGAACTTTGCGAAGCGATGGCGAGTCGGAAAAGCCAGCTAGTTAAATAAATAAAACCTAGTTCAACATTAAAATCAGTGCCATGTTCTTCTTCAAGAATATAGTGCAGGAGTACAACAATTGTCTCCCCAGGGAGATAATTGGTTTCTATGCTAGAAGGCTTGTTAATCACGTGATTTGTTCTCTAGGAAGTCACGTGATCGTTACTTGAAAACAAGTCTTTCTTTCTTTTCGTGTTATCTCTTCGGCTGATGTCGATTAGCTCTTTAGCCACAAACGACTTGTGTTCAAGTGTTTTCTTTGTGTTTCACACTTCCATTTTTTTGTCTGTCATGTTCAGCTAGTATTTGCGATACCGCGTGTATTTAATTTGTATTGGAGAATTCATGTTATATCTTTGTTGTATTAACAGTATTGTTGTTTGTTATAAAAAGTAATTATTGTTCGCGAGTCTTTCATCCTTGTCTTTCCAATCTGTATTAGTGAACCACAGATAGACTAATGCAAATAGTGAAGCTATCGTGATCGCAAATCATTTTCTTCTCACCTCGTCCCTTAATACCTGCCTCCCAAAAAGGATAACGAGAACATCTTCACCCTTGGTTCTAATAAAATGAATAAGACATAAATAAACATCACGAAATTTCTGACAAAAATGAATAATAGTAATTTGTGTCTTACCAATTGCCTTGTTCTCCTTGAAGAATTATTATATCGTCTGTTTTTTTGGAAACAAAATCACAATTTCGTAGAATGTCATCCAGTATTTCTGGAAATTGTAGACATGAAATACATTGATTTAAATTCATTAAGTAAAAAATGAATAAAACTTCTTTTTATATGCAATAATAGTTCTAATAAAATGTTTAAACCAAAAAACAACGTTAAGAATTTTTTTTTTATATATTAGAATAAACATTTATTTATTTTAAGGTCTTGAGACTTTCGGTGAATAAAATCACCCTTATCAAAAGTAAATAGGCATTTAATACCTTTTTTCTTCTTAATCTTTTTTGTCTGATCCATATTGTCACAGGCGTGTAGGATTCCGCGTGGTGTGGTTATCACGGCTGAGGTTTTTAAATGTCTAGTTCTGTCTGCGAGACCAGTTGGCACGTGTTTTTTAATAAAGGAGGTTCGCACTTTGAAAACGTTGATGTATTTGTATGTAAGAATATTTAGTAATTGACGTCTGATACCTATTGTTCAAATTTCACAAAAATCGGAGGTATCTGAATTTTCTCAAAGGACTTCCATCCCTCGTTGCCCATTTTGCATAAAACTAAATTCAATTAAATATGGCACACATTTGTACCCCTTATGTCTAGCTGCTGTGTTCCAAAATTCATGATGATTGGTTAATTAGTTTAGGAGTGAATCCTGTACATACAAATATATAAACATACCTTACTACAGGGGCGGGCAACCTTTTCAGAGTGAGGGCCAGATGAGACTTTTGGAAGGAGATTGCGGGCCGGAGTGAAAAACGAAATCTCAGAATTACTATATTTTGTTTACATGAATAAATTGTACAAAAATTGCATTGAACACTCTACAAATCTGATATTTTTTCTCAAGAGACTTCTGTATATGATGTTATAAAAATCGCCGACGAAGAGCCATTTTGGAATCATAAAAAAAGGGACAGGGGAAGTAGTAAGTTGATCCAGCATTCGTTTTGACACACCTCACATAAGTTTTATGTTTCATGCCCTTTCCTCGTCTCTCGTTTCATCTTTGCCTCTCTCTTTCTATTTTCAAGGATTTGAAATTAATAGTTAAAGAAAAATGAAATATCCATGCATCATCGCTCGCTGATATTCATACATTTTTATCTCACTGTAAATCTTAATTGAAACCTACTTTTACATCTATGTCACAAAAGGATATGAATTTTACTAGGAGGTCCGCGGGCCGGATTGCAATAATAAAGCCTAGCAGGGTGGCGGGCCGGACGCTAAGCCTTCGCGGGCCGGATGTGGCCTGCGGGCCGGAGGTTGCCCGCCCCTGCCTTACTAGATAAACATAGATAAAGATAGTACTTGTATGGTTGTTGTTTTTTTAGATGTTAATCCAATGAAACTTTGGTGTTTATAAGATAATGATCAGTAACAGGTGGAGTTGTATAATAGTATACTTTTTTATTTATTTATACAAACATTATTAGCTACACATGTACATACATGTTTCAGCTGCGACTTTTTTTCCAAATCCAACATCTTCAGTATATTTAATCCGGCCTGAGAATGTTGAACTTGCAATAAAGTCGCAGCTAAACCATATATGCACATATGTAGCCAATTATGTTTCTATAAATAAATAAAATTTATACTATAGATTGAGATATAAATTTAAGTCAGTCGGACTTTTTACATTAGACTTACATAGGCTTGACAAATCGATATTTTATTCGGCCTAGCCAATGTTTATTTTTCTGCATTCCATCATGTTCTTTTCAAAAAATTAATGTATTCTGATCCAGCTCCTTTAATAAAAAAATTATTCTGCCTAGGATTGACATTACAATGGAGACTTTATTTGGTGATGGCTGTAACAGATTCTGCTGCTTATACTATTAATAAAAAAACATTAATCAACATTGATCCGTCTTTTACAGCTTTCGATACGATTGAATATTAAGCAATCTCTTCATTAATACGTCTCACATATTATAACAGACGATACATTAATTTGATTTAGCAAAACTTATTTACGATGTTGTCTTTGTTTTAAACACAAAACTCTTTAAGAAAATCATAGCAGACTATACAATCATTCGATGTTCAAAACGTATCAGGCATTTATTTTTCTTGATGATAGTCAGTGCTTCTAAAAAAGATGGTAACCCTCTAGAGAGGAATAAATTGTGTTCCAGGAGAACTGACGATGGCACTAACGATGGCCTCATCAAGAAAAATAAATGCCTCATACGTTTCGAACATTACATATATCTTGGTGGTAGGCCGAAACAATTGTATGCAAATAAAAAACTGATTTTTGGGGTGAATTTGTGAGAATTTGTTGCCTACGTTTGATGTGGTTTCTATAATATTAAAACATTTTTATTACAGCTCTCGTCCTACACTATCGAGCGATTGGAAAACTTTGTGTCATAAAAAATTAATATAAAGGAGAGTAGAAACAGGACCGGCGGGACAGTTATAATAGTGGGGGCTCTCCTAAAAAGTTGGGGGCCCGGTTAAGCACATGCATATATAACTTCATTATTGATGACCGTAAAGTGGAGGGGGGGCAAGTCAAAAAGTGGGAGAGGGGGGTTGACTCCCCCTGCCCCCCTGCCCCCCCCCCCCCCCGGTGCCGCCGTCCATGAGAAAGTGAACTTTGGATTTACTTTCGGCAGATGGGAATTTAAACTGCATTTTCCTTTTTTTATCTTTTTGTTTAAAATAACTCAAAGCTTCTTTAGACTATATATATATATAAAACAAATATTTATAATTATATATATAGAGAAAAAAGGCCTTTATTTGAGTTGAGGATTATTATTGTTGTTATATATATATATATATATATATATATATATATATATATATATATATATATATATATATAGAAAGAGCTAACAGTCGTTTCTGACATTGCGGTTAGCCCCCAAAACTTTATAAGTCTATGATTTTATTTCAGAAAATATTTAACTGTAACTCACCAGTTTTCAGTTTGTGAAAGAGTTTCGACTTCTTTCTAAACCAGGGCAATAATTGACTGATTTCATTTTTCGGTCTGAGATGAGCGGCTTTCGAGATAATAGACACGACTCTCTCGTAAGTGATTGCCATCGTGACCAGAAATAAAACTTGTAAGCAACTCTCTTTTCTTTAATAATTTTTTTTTTCTAAAAATAAAAGAAAAGAAGAAAATGATCAATAAATTTGTCTGCAAAATACACAACCATGGACATATGAATATGCACATACACAACAATAAACATACACATATGCATACAAACGCACATGACTGCGTTTGATTGCATATGTGTGTGTGCATGGTTGTGTATTTATATATGTGGGGATGTATGGATGCATATGGGTTGCTTTCTGGGTACCTAAGACAAGTAGAATATATTATCTAAATGAATAATTGTAAACTTTTTTTCATTTATCCCTCCTATATTACCATTAACACGGGTTATTAAATCAATAATACAACATCTGAATACCTGATTTGTATAAATATTTTTAAACAGTTAATTAATATTTGGTGTCATTCATTTCTAATTTTATTGCCCTATTTTGTCTATATATGTGCAATAGTTTCGTCGATATTAACAATAATTAATTAAAGTGAATCAATTAAAAAAATGGATAACTTACTAAAAACTTTTTTTTACATTAAACTAACATAAGCGAGAAGGGAAATGGGGAATGAGGGTGGGTGGCTAGATAGCTAGCTAGCTGGTTGACTATCTTTCTCTCTCCCTTCCTCTCTCCCATTAACGATGCCATATTATCCTTTTACTTTTTAAAAATTCAATGATTGTTTTGAAGCAATAGTTTTGTCGATAGTAAAACGTCTGATGTCGCTGAGATGCTGAGAACAGATACTACACTTTGAAATATTTATTTGCAAAAAATATAAAAATTTACATTTGGAACAAATTAGGCGCAATGCCAGATACACATACTATGATCTTAGCCAAAAGGCCAAGGAACTATAAAATGTTTTTATGACTCGGCATTTTTAAATAAATGAAAATAAAACCTGATTTAATCTATTATTTCATTATCTTTTAATGGTGGTGGATAGTGTGGTATCGGTTCTGTTGCCATAAAACCGTCCTCCCAGGAATTACCTCCTCTCTTTTTAAGGGGGTAATCCTCCCAAGTATTACATCCTCCTTTGAGTATGTAGTATTTGTACTGTTGTCATAAGACCATCTTCCCAGGGACTACCTTCTCCTTGTTTTTTTTCGGGGGGGGGGGGGGGTGTAGTATCTTTTCTGTCATCTTACCATACTCGCAAGCATTATCTTTTCCTTTTATGACAGGTATTACCTCCCCTATTTAGAGGGAAAATTGTAGTATCTGTTCTGTTGTCATGATACCATCCTACCAGGCATTACCTCCTCCTTTGGGGAGTAGTGTAGTATATGTTCGTGATATCATCCTCTCAGCCATTGTCTCCTCTTTTGGTGATAAGGGTGTGTAGTTCGTTCATCAGAGGGAGCATATTTTTTCTAGTTTTATATATTATATATTTTTACAGGACGGAATTTGCAAACTGTGCACGTATGCATATAATTCCTGCGTGAGGGCAGTGGTGTCTGCTTTTGACCTGAATGTTGGAAAGTGTATGTGGGTTCTCTGAAGAGGTTGGTCGTTTGCTTTTGGGGTGAGTTTTTGGTGTGTGTGTGTATGTATATATATATATATATATATATATATATTAGCATTCCTTCTCTTATGCATGTTTGGTTAAACAGTAACGTCATCTTCTGTTTATTTATTTTTTTATTCGTTTTTTCGATTCGTCGCACGACCGATTTGGTATTGTCGTCCATGTTGTATAAAAAATCGCCATATTTTCGCGAACGTTTCGACCGACGTCGGTCATCTTCAGGCGGATGAATGAGTATGCAAAATAAAAGATTGGTGAATTTATTAAGAAGACGCTTTTAAAAAAACATTTCAATACCACTTCAACAACACTTCAACATACCTTCACCCCCCCCCCCTCATAACGAGGATGGTTGATACTAGGTTTATTTACTTGAATAAACAACGCTTCCGTTATGGGGAGACGAATACTGAAATATGAGATCCCAAGAATGGTCGTGTTCTTGGTTAAAATATTCCTGAATTCATTTTTTGGGATGCCATGTGTTATCAAGTGTTGGTAGATGGAACTTTGAGGGGAGGTGAGATGGCAAGTTAGTCGGCGTGATATGCTAGTTCTAGTCATGCCGATATACGTGTTGTTTGCAGAGACACATTCTCTGATAGGGCATTTAAACACGTATATGGCATTACTAGTTTTTAATAAGCTATTGTCGGCCGGGTTATTTTTTATTAATAAATTTGTGGTTTTAGATTTCTTGTAATAAATAATAAATCTAATTTTAAAGTCATTATCTATGGGGGATATATTTTTGTGTATAATATTTTTAATTATTTTTTCATCGACTTTATAGTTGGGATGCATTTGGTTACAATAAAACAAGTTAATATTATTATTATTAATATTGTTGTTATTAGAGTTTTTATTTATGGCGATTAGAGAGTGTTTTATTTGTTGATCAACTATATAGTTAGGGAAGTTATTGTTAATTAATGTCTGTTTAATATCGGCAAGAGCTTTATAAAATATTTTATTTGTAGAAGAATTTCTTTTGGCTCAATAAATAAGATTTTTTATTACAGCCATTTTGTATCTATCAGGGCATTCACTATTAAAATTGAGTAGGTTTGAACCTTTGCTCGTAGGGTTTTTTATACGGATAGGTAATACATTTATCTGTAGAGGGAATTTTGTGTAGGGAATTTTATTATTAATATCAATTTCTTGTGTGAAATTTAATGTTGAATTATTTTTTAGTGTATTTTTGATTAGAGTTAAATTAGATAAGTGTTCTGTAAGTAGGAGAATGTCGTCTACGCATCGAACATATATGGAGGGTTTAGGAATAATGTTAAAGGTTTTAATTTCCAGGTTAGACATATAGTATTCGGCAAACAATGAGCCAAGAGCTGAGCCCATTGATACGCCATCTACCTGGCACCTCTGTGGTACAAGAAATTAATAGTTTGCGTAATATGTTAGGGTTTATTTTAAGTGCAGGGAGAGTTGGATTATTATAAATGCTGTTAATAATTATGTTGGTGGTTTCATGTATTGGGACATTTGTAAACAGGTTTTCTACGTTTAAAGAAGCTAGGAGTTCGTTATTGGATTGTACTGAGTGGAGAATATTTGGTAACTGTTCTGATGATTTCACTCTATAGCTGGGGGGGGGGGGCAGATATGGTGTAATTAATTTATTAAGGGTTTTGGATAGTTTGTGTTGTGTATAGGTGTGGGAATTTGAGATATAATGGGTCGGAGGGGGTAGTTAATTTTATGAGTTTTAACGTTTCCATATATGTAACCCGGTTTATATTCACCAATAATTTGATAGAATCTCTATGAGCGTAGTTTGCTGTAATTAATTTATTGATGCGTGTTTTGAGTTGTTCGGTAGGATTACGTTGTATTTTTTTTAAGTGTTGATGTGTCTTATGAAATGTCTTGTAATTTAGAATGATTTTGTTCTTTGGGGGTTATAACAAATGTGTTGGACTTATCTTCGCGTTTAATAATGATGTCTGGGTGATTGTTTAATTCATTAGCAACGGTTTTAAGTTCATTGGTTAGTAAATGCATTTATTGGAGATGCTTCTGTTTTTAATGGATTCTGCTTTAAGGAGGGCACAAGTGTCTGGGTGTATTTGGATTTTATTATCTTCTGCTAGTTTAGTAATGTTTTGAAATAGAAATTCTATTTCAACTTTTTTATGGATGGGGTTAAATCTTTTTTGAAGATGACAGTTTGGGCCTAGGTTTAGTAGTTATATATATATATATATATATATATATATATATATATATATATATATATATATATATATATATATATATATATGTATGTATGTATGTATGTATGCACATGTGTATTTATGTGTATATATATGAAGAGTTCGAATGCAAAACGCGATAAACGCCATTTTCAAAATAATGAAACTGTCCATACAAAAAGTGTTGCATTTCAACACTTGACGACACCCCAAAACTATGTGTTACATAATAAGATACCGAAATAATTTCTATTTGATTTAAATTAGAATCAGCTTTAATTCGAAGTCAAGATTTAATATATTCGTCTTTTTATTGTTTAAGGTCTCAATTTAAACAAATTGGATTTAATGCGTTTTACGTTCAAACTATTCATATATATATATATATATATATATATATATATATATATGTATGTGTGTGTGTGTGTGTGCGTGTGTAATATATATGTGTATGTATTTGTATGTACACAAGTACAATACCCATCCCAAGACAGGTAAAATTAATTCCTCAAACAGAAAAGTTTTGCACCAATTTTATGCCTCCTTACAAAGATTAAAATCAAGATATAATGATATTAAACCTTAAGTCCAGAATCCTTATTCCAACTTTGATTAAAATCTTTTACATGATTTTGAGTCTAAAATTTAAGGTTTACGGTTAAGAGGTTTTAAGAAGCAATTAAATGAGGGAATCTTGCTTAATTTGTGTCGAATGATTATAAATTATATTTAATGCAAATCTGAAATATTTGATTTTTCCAATGAGTGGTTGTGCCAATATTATGCTCCCTAAAACCCTTTAAAATGCCCCAAAGAAACTGAAATTAGGGGAATATTTATTAATTGATGTCTAATAAATATTGTTAAAATATTGGAGGTATCTGAATTTTCACGAAGGGCTTCTACTTCCTTTTTACACCCTTTGCATAAAACTAAATTAAAATAAATATAGCCCGCATTTTGTCCCTTACGCCTAGCAGCTATGTTCCAAAATTCATAAGGATCACTTAATTAGTTTAGGAGTGAATCCTATACACACAAATATATAAATATTTAAACATTCTTAACTAATTAAAATAGTTATCTTGTTTATGAATAAACCAAGATGCATTCTGGTGGATTTAATTTCGTTATTAAATAATTTTTTTAATAGAATCTTTCAAATTTCGTTCGTTTATTCTTGATTTCACTAAATATTCAATCAATAGTAAATTAAAAAAAAAAGAATAATCCATGTGTAATTATCAAAGTTATGTTGATGCGAGAAAAACACACATATACACACGTGAAGTTGTCTCATAATTTGATTAATGTAGAAATCTGAAAAGGTTCAATGTCTTAAAGTTTAAGATGAACAAAAAATTCAAAGAAAAACGGATCAATCTGAATAAAATCATCTTTGAACTAACATGTCTCAGATGAGTATTTAAAGATTTAAATGTGAACAGACAATGCAATATTTATAATTTTGATCAGGATTAAATGTAAAAATCATTGAAATCGATGGAAAATTATTATTTTTTTTTTTTTTAACAACGCAGACCAATATTCGTCTTATATGATTGACGAAACAGATTTTTATGAAACTTGTAGTAAAAAAGCTATTGATCAGAAAAGTACGAGGGGGGGGGGGATCATAGGAAGATATCTGCAACATATTTATAGAATAAACAAATTCATGTCTACATAACATTCTTTTAAAATGTCTAAAACAATTTCTACTTAATTGATTTCATAAACATTGACCGAGTAAAAACAACTTTACGATTTGCTTTTTTGAAAAGCTCAGCTTTTTCTTTCTTTGCGATTACCTCCAATGTGTTCAGCTTAAACTTTTATGAAATGTTACCTTCATGTAATGTTGCCGGTGTCCATAGTTAATTTGCTGCTGAACGTATATTGAATTCCAATATAAATAAATCCTTAAATTGTCAGAAAGTTTAATCCTTTTATATAGAAAGTGATGCAATCTGAGTTTGCCGTTTAGGAATTAGCAATAGATCTATGGAAATGATTGTAAATTTTAGAAATTCCCTTTTCAGTCCTTCCAGTTTTCTTTGACATTTAATATGACTTGAAACTGTCCGAATATTTAAGTATTTAAAGGTTTTTATTTTACAGCAAAATCTTATTGATATCCAAAAAAATATCAGACAATTTGGTGTTGGTGGAGAAGAGTGAGTAGGAGGAGGAGGAGAAAGAAAAAGAGGGAGTGTCTTCTGAGGAATTCGTACTTGAGGAAGGATTAATTTTGATTGGCCGGTTTTTATGCTATGTTTATTAAGGGGAATTACGAAGCACTTCAGATAAACCTCGGTAACGTAACGGAAGCCATAAATCGAACTTTTGTAAATAAAAAGTAAATCTCTTACAATTCGCTGACACCTTAGTCAAAAACTAGTTTATCCTGAGGCCTATTAGAGCCTCGAAGTCGTTTCCTTATTATTAGTTTGTTTGTAGGCATTCAATGTAAGTACTCCCATAGTATTCCTCATCTTTCGGTTGGCACTCATTGTGTCTCATTGACCTTTATCCTCGAGTGACTCTTGGCCTTGATAAGTGGTGACTCAATAGTTTAAAAAAATCATGTTGACACACTCGTTCTTGTTAGATCACCGAAGTTAAGCGACGTTGCGTTTGACTAATATCACATGGGTGACCATTTGGGAATAATAGACGCTCGCTGCAAAATAAATATGGCCGTGGAGATGCCTTTAGAAAGTATTTCAGTATAACCTGCCGATCCACGCATGTATTGACACAATAGAATAACTGCTCCCTAGGCGAAAGTTCTGTACTCAATCATGAGGCGAAGTTCTCCACAAAGACTAAGCAATTCGTTTTTTTCGTTTTTTTTTTGTTTTGTTTTCTGTTTGTACACTGCTTGCATTTTTTTAAATTTCGGAGTAAATCTCAAAATAAATTTATGTTTTAATGAAAACAAATTCGCCAAAATTTCCATGCAAACATGTATATCTTGACTCATACACTGTTCATTTTCCTGAAAATTGTACATTATCCTATATACAGGGTGACCCTCTCCCCTCGCTAAATGCTAAAAAGTCACTGAGGGATCACTGAAGGATTTTTAACTTGAATAGATTCTTTATTTTTTATGGTACCTTAATGGAATTTTAACAAAATATGCTGAAGACAATGGACATTTGTTTGCAAAAACGAACAAAAATGAAAAAGAATTTATTTATGAAAAATAACATCTTTTAAATGGGTTCTATTTTAAGCTTCACAATTTTGTGCCCTTTCCAAAACATTATCCATGACGGATTGCAGGATCACTCGATTACGATTTAATTCCCCAACTTCATTCCTGATGTTCTCTTTCGATTCCTGTAGAGTTTCAGGCTTTTTCTTTGAGATACCCTCACAAAAATAGTCAGCGCTAATCAAGTCTGGGGAACATGAAAGCCAGTTGACATTGCCAACTTTTTCATTTTTATTCTTTGTTGCAAAAAGAGATCCATTGTCTTCGTCATATTATGTTAAAATTCCATTAAGGTACCATCAAAAATAAAGAATCTATTCAAGTTAAAAAAAAAACCCTCAGTGATCCCCCAGTGACCTCTTGGCCACTCTGTATAAAACTCAATGTATGGGTGTGATGTTTGTGTATTTCCTATAGACAGAAAGGTTAGAGAATCTACATAAAATCTAAAAGTGTATTCTTATGTAAAATTAACCGAGGAAGATAATGGAAATGTTTTCGAACCTTTAAGTGCCCCCCCCCCCAACGAGGGTATGAGAGCATAATCCTTAAAACTTAAAGTATATTCTATTTTTATGAAATTTAAATCCTATGTCTAAAATTTTCTGGGGAAAAGAATAGACTTTGTCCTGAATCTCTAAGTGCCCTCCTAACCTAAGAGAGCTATAAGGGCCGACCCTCCTTTAAAACTTCAAATATATCTTATTTTGATGAAATTCTATCATATGTATAAAATTTTCCGGGGAAGACAATGCAAGTGGTCTCGAACCTCTAAGTGACCCATGGGGACAAAACCGCCTTAAAACTTAAAATACGTATATCCCATTTTTCTTATGAGTGTTGTTTTAAAAGTCGACTTAACAAATGTCTGAATTGTTTAGGAGGAAAAGTATCAGACTGAAAACATCGAGTGTGTGGTTTCGATCCACCCCTCCTGATTATTTTTAAATAAAATTATATGAAATCAAATAATATATTTTCTTTTTTTTTAATATAATAAAATATCACTGAAGAATTTTGGTATATTTAATACGTAACCTCTGTCTGTCTCTCTTTATCGCTCTCTATATACCTAGATCTCTCTCTCTCTCTCTCTCTCTCTCTCTCTCTCTCTCTAAATATATATATATATATATATATATATATATATATATATATATATTGTGTGTGTATTTAGGCAGCATATTTCCATTTCGACAAACATTATTAAATAACACAGAGTGTTTTTGCTTGATAAGACATTTTTTATTTTTCAATTTTCCGAATAGTCCATTTAGTATTTCGGTCAAATTGGTGTATGTAAGTTCCGTGGGTTTCTTGAAAGAAAAGGACAGAAAAGGAAAGAAAATGGAACAAGAAACCCACGGAACTTACATACACCAATTTAACCGAAATACTAAATGGACTATTCGGAAAATTGAAAAATAAAAAAAATGTCTTATCAAACAAAAACACTCTGCGTTATTTAATAATGTTTGTCTAAATATATATAATAAAGGAAAACACCCCCCCCCTCTCTCTCTCTCTCTCTCTCTCTCTCTCTCTCTCTCTGTGGATGTCTGTCCCTATAAACGAAGACACACTAGGGAGTGTACCTTGAATATAAGTGTATTCACATGTACAATTTGCATGTGAACATAATGGAAGTAGTTCTCCATCTCTAGCTGCCCTTTAAATTAGCTAATGACACTTTTCTAACATTTTATGAAATTAAATTAATCTATTCATAAGCGTTAGTTTAAGAGCGTTAACATATATCTTACTGGTTCAGTGGGTAAGATATCTAGCTGACAACATCAACATTGCTGGTAAAGTAAACTCTCCTTAATATGATATTGCGCATGATGCTATCCCACACTCTAACCCTGGAAACACTGCTAATCATTAATAAAATTCACAATCTTTTCTGCAATCAAACCATATTTGTACAAATAAACTTCAGTCTATGTCTGACTTGTCCACCAAGTTTCAGTCAATCTATCCGTAAAGTATATGATCTCACCAAGACCGATACTCATGCTATTCCTAGAATGGGTGATTATACCGACAGAATTGGCAAGGCAATGTATATCACCAAGTCTGACTTAGTAAAAGCTAAAGAAGTATCAGTCTTTGTTACCTCTCACGGCTTATATCAATATAAATGAAGAATTTTTAAGCTACCTTGCAAAGAATGATGAATTATTGTTTACAAGACCTACCCAGCATCGAAACTTAAATCAATGACAGAATCATCTATAATGAAAGTTGGACCGACTATATAGCATCCGTAAGAAACGTGTTTGACAGGCTCAGACAAGCCAACCTCACTGTCCATTTATCCAAGTGTGATTTTGAAAAGTCCAAAGTCATGTACTTAGAACATACGATCAGCTACGTTGAAACCAAAATTCAGGGCATCATAGACTTCCCTGATCCAAGCAATTTTAAAAACTTGAAGCGATTGGCCGATTACTATAGAGAGTTTTATCGTAATTTTTCCAACCCAGTTGCTGGCCAAAAGGTCAAAATTTTATTGTAATCTTTCCAACCCAGTTGCTGGCCAAAAGGTCAAAATGTTATTGTAATATTTCCAACCCAGTTGCTGGCCAAAAGGTCCAAATTTTATTGTAATCTTTCCAACCCAGTTGCTGGCCAAAAGGTCCAAATTTTATTGTAATCTTTCCAACCCAGTTGCTGGCCAAAAGGTCCAAATTTTATTGTAATCTTTCCAACCCAGTTGCTGGCCAAAAGGTCCAAATTTTATTGTAATCTTTCCAACCCAGTTGCTGGCCAAAAGGTCCAAATTTTATTGTAATCTTGCCAACCCAGTTGCTGGCCAAATGGTCTAAATTTTATTGTAATCTTTCCAACCCAGTTGCTGGCCAAAAGGTCCAAATTTTATTGTAATCTTTCCAACCCAGTTGCTGGCCAAAAGGTCCAAATTTTATTGTAATCTTTCCAACCCAGTTGCTGGCCAAAAGGTCCAAATTTTATTGTAATCTTTCCAACCCAGTTGCTGGCCAAAAGGTCCAAATTTTATTGTAATTTTTCCAACCCAGTTGCTGGCCAAAAGGTCCAAATTTTATTGTAATCTTTCCAACCCAGTTGCTGGCCAAAAGGTCCAAATTTTATTGTAATTTTTCCAACCCAGTTGCTGGCCAAAAGGTCTAAATTTTATTGTAATCTTTCCAACCCAGTTGCTGGCCAAAAGGTCCAAATTTTATTGTAATCTTTCCAACCCAGTTGCTGGCCAAAAGGTCCAAATTTTATTGTAATTTTTCCAACCCAGTTGCTGGCCAAATGGTCTAAATTTTATTGTAATCTTTCCAACCCAGTTGCTGGCCAAAAGGTCCAAATTTTATTGTAATCTTTCCAATCCAGTTGCTGGCCAAAAGGTCCAAATTTTATTGTAATCTTTCCAACCCAGTTGCTGGCCAAATGGTCTAAATTTTATTGTAATCTTTCCAACCCAGTTGCTGGCCAAATGGTCTAAATTTTATTGTAATCTTTCCAACCCAGTTGCTGGCCAAAAGGTCCAAATTTTATTGTAATCTTTCCAACCCAGTTGCTGGCCAAAAGGTCCAAATTTTATTGTAATCTTTCCAACCCAGTTGCTGGCCAAAAGGTCCAAATTTTATTGTAATTTTTCCAACCCAGTTGCTGGCCAAAAGGTCCAAATTTTATTGTAATCTTTCCAACCCAGTTGCTGGCCAAAAGGTCCAAATTTTATTGTAATCTTTCCAACCCAGTTGCTGGCCAAAAGGTCCAAATTTTATTGTAATCTTTCCAACCCAGTTGCTGGCCAAAAGGTCCAAATTTTATTGTAATCTTTCCAATCCAGTTGCTAGCCAAAAGGTCCAAATTTTATTGTAATCTTTCCAACCCAGTTGCTGGCCAAAAGGTCAAAATTTTATTGTAATCTTTCCAATCCAGTTGCTAGCCAAAAGGTAAAAATGTTATTGTAATTTTTCCAACCCAGTTGCTGGCCAAAAGGTCCAAATTTTATTGTAATCTTTCCAACCCAGTTGCTGGCCAAAAGGTCCAAATTTGCCTGGACATCCTCCTGTCAGAAGTCGTTCGACCAAATTAAGTTGTTTATTATGCTCTAACCCAGTTTTGAACTCCCCCCCCCCCGGGTTTTAACAACCTTTCTACCAGGAATCACGGTATCGGTTCTGTTTTACTTCAAACCGATTCTGCCATTATCGAACATCGCGTTAGCTACTTTCTTTGAACATTTAATTCCCATTAGAAAAATCAGTCAACCGTGGAGAAGTAAACATTAGAAAAGTTAGTCAACCGTGGAAGAGTAAACATTAGCCTTATTATTAAACTTGGGCAGCGTCGGCTCCCTTTTACATGTTTGAATACAAGCATTTATAAATGAAACAAAGAAACAACACGGAAACGATAATGTATGCAAATAATATTTTTTCCTCGCAAACCAGACAGGGGATGCTTTGAGATTGTGTCGATAAAAATGTGTACAATAAAGTCTAGAAAGTATGTGTACGTGTGTGTGTGTGTGTGTAAGTTGAGGAAAATGTCTTACATACCGTGAAATGCATGTGCAGAAGAAAGAGAAGGTGAATTTTCTTGTGCATCCCTTTTTATATCACAGATTGTACCGCCACCTATTATTAACAGAAGGGGGGATAATTCGGGTCTGAAACGCCCTCTGGTTAGTATATGCGTAAATGTGTAAATGTATAGAAAAGGGTAGGTAATGCTGAAAGTTTACGATATTTTGATGTATACACATCTTCCTCATATCAGTTCACAACCACCCCACCTTCTATATCGGATGAAAAAGAAATATAGAAGGTTACTCAGCTGGAACTTGATCTTACAAGAATATAATTTAGACATCCAACACATCCTAGGTGCTGATAACGTTTGTGTGGATTGCACTACCCCGTGTATGGTAAAGTATATTTAATAACAGTTATTAACATGAGATCCTTGTATAATATATACTACTTCTCATTTTACTGAAAAAGTATCGCTTGCCATCCTTTCTCATTTTTTAAATGGGGAAATGTAATGTAACATCAAAATTAGAACCCCAGATTTTATAAGCATATAAGAAAATAAAAAAGTACCATCGAGTGAAGATTAATTTTTCTATTTTATTCCCATCTTTCATTCTGTGCGATAGAAACTAATCCAGACAATGATCAGCGAGGCATTCTCGCATGCCTATATTTTAAACCTTTCCTGCTAGAAAATACAATGTTGTGAGAATGTCTGGACTATTTCCGTTCTCTTTTACCTGGGAGAGACATGTCACAATGATGTGGCTACGGGTGCACACGACCTGCTCTCTTACCCGCTAAGACAAGACATTTGCGCACGAAACATCAGACACTTTACCATAAGATATGTTACTGCCACAATTGAATCTCTCGACACAGACCGTCGACAGTTGCTAGAAAAGTAAGATGTGAAATTCTGTCTCTTCTGAAATGAAGAAGAAAAAAAAGAAAGAAAATGCCTTTCACAGATCGAAAAGTACTTTGTGTAAATATATTCTGTGAAATTGTCAAGCAAACGATATTGCATTTGAAATATCAAATATCCTGGTACTGTTAGAAATATTTACCTGATGTCTGGTTGATGAAATCAGAATTAGTATTTGAGTCAAATCAACTTTGGAGGACAATCATCAATCGATTAGGCTGTGAATGAAGCATGAGGCATTGTCACTGTAATGCCAATCTCAACATTTGCATAAACTTTGAAAATGACCCGGATGAATATTTGTGTAAACTTTGGAGACGACCCGGATATTATCTCACTGTCACTGTCTTTGTAAAAAGAACTGTCATTTAAACCTCTTTCTCACATGAACTTTTAATTTGTATAAATACATTCTTCGCTCGCCGTTGTTTATAAATATCCACTAAAGCCCATGGTAATCTTGATCTTTTCTGTTTGTTTCAACTGTTCTTGTATTTTATGTAAATAAATTCTGTTATATTTAACCTTAACTTGTGTTAACTTCTGTATTTCCACAACTGTGTTAACTGTTTGTTTGTTCTTTATTTTACCGGCGTTTTGAGAAAGAGTCCAGTTCCACTCATGTTTTGTTGCATACTTTTTTTTTTAATTATTAGCCGGGGAAACTAAAACTTTAAAAAATGATTTCGTCCTATTAACGTCTCATTATTCCCAATACTGCTAGTCTATCTATCTATCTATATATCTATCTATCTGTATATATATATATATATATATATATATATATATATATATATATATATATATATATATATATATAAAGTTGACTGTTTTCCCCCCTTGTACCTTTGATGAGAGTAAAAAAATAACCGCATACATCATTCACTACTAAAATACCCACTGCAATACTCATATTCACTCAAGCGTGTTTGCAGCAACTTTTGCATAATTTCTTCAACATATAATAATTACTATATTTATTCCTAGATCATTTACTATCTCAAATACAACATCCACATAGACAGTGGTCACTATACATACTCACTGCAAATTATCTACTCTATACACCACTCAAAACACTGCCAGACTTTTATTTCATTCAGAACTGTTAAACAGAAACACTGTCAATTACAGATTACGGGAATATCATTCCGCTATTCCGAATACATAACATCTATATGTTATGGAATAACAGATTATATTAAAACAAACACATCACGCACTGCATCACAAAATAACACAAACACACTTCCACGCGTAGTAAGTACACTTCTTAATTTTATCACATTATTATTTTTACATAATAAGAATCATTGCAATATTTTTTATTTAAACCAACTAATACATGTTTTATTCGTCAACATTAAAAATAGATTTCTTAAAATAACATTTCCTTCACGTTTATTCAATGATTTTATAATTTTTTTAACTCGACCCCCTCCCCCCTAACAAAAACAAACTTAAAAAAGATTTCTACCTTTTTATTTCTTGGCACATACGAAATTACCAATGGCTTATTCAACATTATTACGGAACTCAGGGGTTATTTGTGTCACAGTAACTTACGCTTTCAACTTATTGAACATTACATATAAACATAATATAATAATAATAATCATAGTCATATCATTATTAAAAAGAAAAACATGTTTCATTTTTCAACTTAAAAAGAAAATTCTTGCAATACCTTTTTGGTACGGAAACTCAAAGTTTTCTTTTTTTTCTTTTACTCACAAAAGAAATCGGATATTCATGCAAGAAAACCTGTTTTTATTTTATTTTTTCTATATATATAACCCCAAAAAAAGATTTCCACATTTTCTTTAATGGGCAATATGAAATAATCATTTACTTACTACATATTATTAGGGAACTCAGGAGTTGTTCGGTCACAGGGTTAATTAGGGTCACCAACTCATTTTCACAGCATGGTGCCGTTGTTATGGATGGCATCAAAAAGTGCACAAATTAGACTGACATGTTTATTGAAAAGTCAAGTTCACTGACCTTGGAAAGGTTCACGCATATTCTTGGATCACATTTATTTGTGGGGGAGCAGTAGTTTTCCATTTTACGAATAACCCACTGCTTACAATCCTAGGGATGGAGCACCCGAAACATAGAGAAATCTATTTGATTTAATTAAAAACATCCATAAAGCCTATTTTAATCACCTAAATTACTTACAGGGTTCTTCTCAACTTCTTTTTTACGAATTTATACTCCAATACTTCTATTTTAAAAATTTAATTTATATCTATCCCGAGCAACGCCGGGGCACGGATCCTGCTAGTATATAAATGAGTGAATAAATTACATGTTTTTTTAATAGTCGTCTTCAAGTCTAATGTAAACAAATACTTGTTGAGCCGTCCTCTTGGATAATCAATTCCTCTTAAGTAATTTTCTGACCACCACACCCGTTGTCTCCAGTCCTCGATCATCGTCCAATTGACGATCTCTTTAACCCTTATCCTTGAGTAAAGAATGTGTATGTGTGAAGGGCAGCGCAAAAAACTATTCAGTTTAAACTGAGAAAGTCAAAATTGAAAGAAAGACACTGAGTGTGTATGTAGGAGGGTGGAGAGAGAGAAGAGAGGAAGTCATTCTTTGATGAAACAAAAGTCATCTAACTCCTCTACCCACACCATGAATCGTTTGAAGTCTTAGCCTACACAGCAAAATTAACATTATCAGAGAGAACTGTTATAAGAGGGTAAACGAAGGCAAGGCAAGACAAGATGGAGAGGAGAAGAGGAAGAGAGAAAAAATAGGAAAAGAGAAAGAAAAAGTGAAAGAGAGAGGAAGAAAGAGTAAGAGAGAAAGAGAGAAAGAGAAAGAAAATCTTGCCAAATAGCGGCGAAAAATAATGAGTTAAGGCTCTAACGATTTGGCAGAAATCAGCTTTTTTTAGTTGGATTAAACAAAAAAAAAATAAAGATCATATATAAATGAAGAGACTTATTTTTAGTTATGCAAAAACAATGTCTTAACAGATATGTCACAGTTTATGAATTCAAAATAGAATAAATAGTGGTTGTGACCAAACAGGTCAGGGATCCATCTAGTATATATAAAAAAAACAGAGTCATCCACAGAGAGCTGTTTCGTCATTTGATGAATCATCAGTGGAGATCCGAAACCTGGGGCCAGTCACTACCTATCATGACCACTTGCATTCACCTCCCTATCCCCCCCTCTCTCTCTTTCCTCTTTTTTTTTCTCTCTCTCTCACACACACATTTCATGTATCTACATATAATATAATATAGAGGATATAATATATTATGTATCGATTTTTAGTATTTACTTCAACAGTGCTCAATACGTCAGTAGAGCTAAGTAGTAAGTTATGAAAATATATTTATGGCAATTAAGCAACACAGAGGCGTCCGCGTTTCATTCCCATAGGGAATAGTCTTTAGCCTTACGATTCCCTACATGGATGAAATGCGGACGCTTCTGTGTAGCTTAATTGCCATAAATATATTTTCGTAACTTACTATATATATATATATATGAGTGCGAAAATATGCTTTAGCATATACCTTCTATACTTTATGTATACCAACCTTTTCCAATTGAAAGCTCGATGATTTTCAACAACAGAGCATATATAAGTAAACAAGATTTTGTTACATTCCAAAGGCCAATATAAACTGCACAAATTATATGAGGTGATTTATTTATCTACAGGTTAAGAAAAGTGTTTTATTAAAAAAAGCTGTTAATGTCTTTTAGCTGGTTTAAATATTAGGCCCTCAGGGGGGAAAATCTAAGCCAAATGGAGTACATATTTTTATTAACTTTGCGCTTAGTTTCGTATTCAGATGATTTGAACAGATACTCCCAATTTAAATGACGTAAATTGTATAGTGAGACGTATGTTCGAGCTAATTTAAGTATTTTATAAGTAAACAATAAATTATCATTTAGTCCATTCTAAATTTTGATACCAGGATAATGATTACGGATCGAAGGTTATGCTTATTTGTATTAGCTCTGCATTGAGTGTTTCAAGATGGTTGCATGCCTCGTTGATAGTGTAACGATACACGCGTTACAGACCTTCTTATATCATTTTACTCTATACGTTTCGTAACCACAGTCTTAAATCTTCACGTATCAATTTACGGCCCTTCAGGCCTTTTTAAAACCACAAATCTGTTCACGGCATCTCAAGCCTTTTTCAATTACGGCCTCTTCCATTGCGACACGTCTCTTAACGCTCTCGGCATCATATAACATAATGTTCACATATAACTTTTATAAATCTTATTCCACATATAAAAACGTACTGTTCACAGTCTCGAAAGAGTTCTTTTACCATTTATAAACGCTTCAGTTCAACTTACATCAAATCACGGAAAGTTCATTATACAATTCTTAAAGTCTCTAAAAAGTTCTCAAATAAATCTCAAGGTTTACCTTATCTTCTGTTCTCTTCTTTGGCCTGTGATTCGTCTAGTCTTCGCTGGCTGTGTCGTCTTGATCGAAGGAAGAGGTCTGTCTCAGACAGAATGAATACACGAGACACGAATTTTTTTGAAGGGAAATTTCATACAAGTTTCTTTATTTTCACACAAGTCTCTTATTTCTTAGTTCGCTTGCTGTCAGGGGGATTCCGGTTTCGACTCTCTCATACTCAGGCTATTTTCTGGTTCCTTTTGGGATATCTTCTGCCCTCCCAAAGCGGGGCCTTACCGGTTTGCCGGCTACATGCTCGCACCCGGTCTGAACGGTATCGCCTCTAAGCTCAGACTGATTCTAAAAAGCTAAGTTCTTGTTTTCCGTGGTGACGCAATCATCATTCCCACGCACGAGATGGGGACAAAAACGACTCACTCTGATCTCTGACTCAAAGGTCACGTCAGGTGTCTAAATTTATTATGACTATTCTTGGATCAAACACTTCTCTGAACTCACTTCTGAGTCCAGAAACAAAACTTATTTTTCAATAACAAAATTAGCTATTTGATACTAGTTAACCTACTGTGCCTTGCATAATGGGGCCCTACAGTATTGTAACAATAGGAGCTGTATGGGAAATCTACTAAGTTTATTTTTGTTTTTCATGTCACACCACAATGAAAAATTTTCTAAACTGAGAACTTGTTGTCCTTTCTAAAGAGTTCAAGGAAGACAGATCCAATATTGACGTACTAATGTTGGTTGGTCCCCTTATGAACGAAACGAATTCGTAAAAAATTGCACCAAAGATTGACTGTTTTGAAAATGTTTTGTGAGATAAATCAAATCGTGGCCTTTGGAATGTAACAAAATCTTGTTTATTGTAATTACATTTAAAAAATATATGCTGGCCCCCATCTGGGGGCATCACATTGGTGAAGGGAAAGTTATTCCCGACTCTCATTTAGGTAAAATGTTTTCCTGTATAAATAATTGAATTCATTGAAAAGTATCGCATACAAAATAAACAAATATGGCTGACGAGTGCTCACGGCAGGTTGTTTATGTTACATTGTTTCGTCTTCCTAGCTCGAAACCGATGGTATCATGATTGATATGTTCTGATTTTTTGTAACACAATTAATAAAAAAATATCATACTCTTATTATTTAATAATTGAGCACTCTGTTGGAGTTAGTTATACCAAACCAAAGATTATATATAGAGAGAGAGATAGAAGAAAAAAGAGTGATAAATATGTGACGATTGTCCAAATTTATTTCAAATTTCAATTGTTCAATGCAAGGTGTATTCAGTAATAAACTAGTGTTTATTATTCCTTCCTTAAGCCAAGGCTTTTCAAAGATCGAAATCTTATCATCAGAGGAGAAATACAGATGGATAAGTTGGCTTTCGAAAAAACCAAAGTTCAAATATTTGAAAAATATGAAAATTATTATTAAAAATTATTAAAATAATTTTTGTTAAAAAAACGTATTGAATGAAAAGAAAAGTTCCGTGAAAAAGATATGCAAATTGTCCGGGTGGTAAATTTCCGTTGAAAAGAAGTCCGGTGAATTGTAGAATGTGAAGAAAAATTCTTTGCGAGGGAGCAGATTGGAGAAAGTGCTCAAAATATAGGTAAGTCCAGACGCACTTAAAGGAAGGTATTTTGAAATATTTTGAGAAATATTTTGAAATATTTTTATTTTTATTTTTATTTAATAAATTGCCTGCATCTAACACATGGTTTCTTTGAAAGCATTTTGCCTTTATCTTTATATTAAAATTCAAAAGATGCTTTAAAAAATGAACTTTCCCAATTTATAACTACCAGCGACCATGCGCAATCAAGTTCTATTTAAAACAGACATTTGCACCATTAGTCCACATCATCGGACGAGACATTTCTACAAGACCAAGAAGGATATTACGAAAAAAGAAGGTTTATACCTTTTATTTGTCTAAGCTCTGTCGAAGCTTGTTTTATCAAGCGAAATATTAGCTAAAAAAATCAAGATGAAAAAAAAAAGGAAGGTATTTTGAAATATTTTGAGAAATGTTTTGAAATATTTTATTTTGAATTTGATTTAATAAATCACCTGCATCTAACACATGGTTTCTTTGAAGGCATTTTGCCTCTCTCTCCCTCTCTCTCTCTCTCTCTCTCTCTCTCTCTCTCTCTATATATATATATATATATATATATATATATATATATATATATATATATAAATGATTTTTTCATTTAAATTGCACGATGTGGTGATTTTCAAAAATATTTCACTTAAATACATTTTCGTGCGGCTTCAAAGATGTTGTCAATTTCCTTATTCAAAAAGCGCCAATCTGCACATAAATTGACCGGACTCTACATATCCTAACGTCTTCTAGAACTTGATGTGCTCTTCTGCCTTTACCGTGATTCGCCCCCTCGGGGTTGATACCATCAAAATGAGAAAAAAGAAGGAAAAAAACTATAAGACAGTCTCGCCTGACAAAGTTGTTCTACAACGAAAGCTTGCAAAAACAAATCAAAAAAATTAAATAAATGATCTTTTCATTTTAATTGCACGATGTGTTGATTTTCAAAAATATTTCACTTAAATATATATATATATATATATATATATATATATATATATATATATATATATATATATATATATATATATATATATATATATATTATTTTATTACACTTGAATCAAATCAACCATGAGAGCCAATGGATTTCTGTTAGTTGTTGGCAGTAATAAAACATCTTTTTTAATCAATGTAAATTGATTTGGTTTTATAGCCTCTAATAATACTTGTTGTACACTTAATAGACTACAGTTTAGTGCAAGCATAGTGTTTTTAGATGCAAGGAAACCAAAACAGGCCTGGCAAACATGTGACTAGAGTCATGTGAAGACAAAAATTACTATTAAATAATAATACATAGAAAAGTTTTAGTAAGAAATTTCTCAGTAATGTCCAGTAATTAGCAACTATACATATTATTAGGAAGCAGCTTACAATAATTGATTTATTTTCATCAAATCATATGTAAAATGGAAAAAAATATAAAAGAACTAAATTCACAAAAAATCACTTTATTCACCATGAATTAGACAAAAATCATGAGTCAATTTGTTTCTGTTGTTTCTATTGACGACTTGATTACAAAAAATATAATGACATAATACAATCATAAAACAGATTCAACATTTTACAAAATCAAATACTTTATGAACAAAATAATGTTTGGAGAAACAATTTTGATAATTTTTACAAAATATTTTATGTTTGTTATATATACAGTTTGTTTTTTTCAGAAAATGAAGAAAATGCTTATTTCTTCATGATACGATAAATACATGTACAATTTTAATAATAAAATCAACTTACATTAACAAAAACATACACCCAAGTAAAATATATTTAAAAAGGGGGGGGGGGGAATATAAAACATATCTGAGAACTGCTTGGAAAATTATGCATTATCAATAATGATTATGTTGTCATGAGAATTGTATAAAGATTTTTATTTCATAAATAATATTTTAAGCTAATTTCAAAACTTTAGTGCTAGTTCTTGAATTGCCTTAGGTGAATTAAACAAACAATAAATTTTGAAAAATATATTGGATAATATTAACCCATGCTCTCTTTTCATGTGAACAATCTGAAAAATCTGGTGGAAAGAAGAAAAACAAATAAACAATTATTTAAGAATTTAGAGTGGGGATTGGTTTCGTATATAAAATTAACGTAAAATGATCTCCTATTTCCGGGCCATTCTTGTTTTTTAGAGCAGCTAACTAAAAGAGTTTTAGCAATAACCCTAAGTCCGAGTGGCAAGGTCGTAAAACCACACAATCGCCTAAAAAATGTAGAACCACTATTGGCCCCATCCTCTAAAAAAACGCACAAGATTTATCTCTCATAACAAAAGAAAGGGGTAAACTGCCTTAAAATGCTAGAATGGCCCGGAAATGGGGTATCATTTTACGTTAAATTCATATGCGAAACTAATTCCTCACTCTGAATTCTAGAACAATTGTTTTTTTTTCTTTCTACTAAGTTTTTCAGGGTGTTCACATGTAATCACCTAAAAAAGTAGAATCTCATTTTTTATGCATAATTTTCCAAGCAGTTATCAAATATGTTTTACATTTTTACATTTTATTGGTTTTATGTTCTTGTTAATGTAAGTTATTTTTATTATTAAGACTGTGTACCTGTACCATGAAGAAATAAGCATTTTCTTCTATCTTCTGTAAAAAAATTTTTTATATGTAACAAACATAACAAATTTTGTAAAACTTATCAAAATTGTTTCTCCCAACATTATTTTGTTCATAAAGTATTTGATTTTGTAAATTGTTGAATTTGCTTTCTGATTGTATTAATATGTCATTATATTTTCTGTAATCAAGTAGTTAATATAAACAAATTGACTCATGATTTTTGAAATATGCAAAATGTGTCTAATTTTTGTGATTTTTTGTGAATTTAGCTCTTTTATAGTTTTGTACTTTTTACATTTGATTTGATGCAAATAAATCAATTATTGTAAGCTACTGCCTAATAATAAGTATAGTTGCTAATTACTGGACATTACTAACAAATTTTATACTAAAACTTTACTCAGTAATTAATATTTAGTAGTAATTTTTGTCTTCACATGTCCACCTCCAGTCGTGGACCTCAGTCTCATGTTTGCCAGGCCTGTATTATGGATTGCGTTGGTCATGCCTCATTGTAATTATCTGAAACTAAACCTACAATGTCACTAAATTAATTTGTGTGTATATATATATATTATTTCATGTATCCACATAAAATGTTATAAGGACATATAATCTTTTATGTATCAATTTTCAATATTTACTTCAACAGTACTTAATGCATTTTAACCTGACGATTCTCTCTGTGTAGCTTAATTGCCATAAATATATTTTCATACTTTACTATATATATATATATATATATATATATATATATATATATATATATATATATATATATATATAGTCTGTGTACTTCCAGTAAAACGGAAATTACACACCTTATGGATATATAAAAAAGTATAATGTAAGAAAGGAATATAAAATAAGGAGAAATCGATGGCTAAAACCCGAATGAAAAGGAAATAATTAATTCGAAACAACAAAAGACGGTCAGTAAAAGCATACATCTTAACTCATGGGTATTTGGGTGAATATTTAAGCTGATGATGAATGATTAAAATATAAATAGCGAAAAGCATAGGACACGTGTATGTTGCGACTAGGACACATTGAAATAATAGTTCCATTAGCAGGGGAAAAAAGAGAGAATATGATGATGAAATAAGAGAAAAAGAGAAAAAAAGGAAACGATGCTGACAATGAGTACGGATTGTAATTCAGGCTTTGCTTGCTTTGTTTTTCATTGTTTTTGCTTTGCTTTATATATGAGCACTGATTCCAAGAAATAAATGCACAGGAGCATTTTACAAATATCTTGGTGATAAGTCGAAACAATTGTATGCTGAAAATAAAAACAAGTTTTTTTGTGAAATGATGTAACTCTGCCTTTCCTAACGTTTGACATGGTTTCAAATTAAATAAAAAATATTGCATACAACATAGTTCTAGCCTTACAATATTGCAATTGCTTTATGTTATAAAATTTATATTCAAATATAAAATATTTTAAATATAAATATATATATATATAAATATATATGAGTGTAGAATTATAACGATAATTAAATTATCGTTTAATAATAATAATCATAATCTATCGTGATAGTGTAAAGCTCAATATATTAAATAGAGCAATTTATTTTAGAGGTAAAAGATGAGAATAAAACATTGTAAAGATACAATATTTATTAAAAACATCAAAAGTTCAGAGCAAGGAGCCTCATATCTCAGGCTCCTTGCTCTGAACTTTTGATGTTTTTAATAAATATTGTATCTTTACAATGTTTTATTCTCATCTGTTACCTCTAAAATATATATATATATATATATATATATATATATATATATATATATATATATATATATATATATATAGCATAATATAAAATTAAATAATAATGAAATAATTGTATATATTTTTATATATTTTCAAAGTGTAATTTTATCACCTGCAGTGATGTCACTGCGGTAATGGTCCTCTGAGGAGAAGAATTATCTTTGAAAACTCATGAGTTAAGGACTTTAAGATACTTTGCCTGAACTTTGAATTCTAATAAAATTTGATTCGCACCTTATTTTATTATTTCATTTTATATTATGCTATTAATGCTCTATCCAGTACATTGAGCTTCAGTTTTTATCCGGATGTTTCACTAATTAAAAGATATATATATATATAGTCTCGGAAGTACCTCAACCATTAAAACTATATAAGGAAAAAAAAACAAAAAAACTTTAAGTCCGAAGTCGTTAAGTGGAAAATCACTCATGTAAGTCAATTTAATTTTTATAATTATTATATTAGTTTGCTTCTAACATTCTTTAAGGGATCATCAGTTGTTTACCATGAAAAACTGTTTCGGGAATTTAAAAACAAGACAGTATTTTATTTCATGGCTTCCCAGCAGAGTTGATCAGACCCCACTTCCCTTAAAAGACAAAAACATAAACGTTCCGTATACTAAATCTAAGTTTTGTTCCGTATAAATGTTTTGCTAACTTATATTAGTTATTTAAAAAGAAAAAAAAAAAAAAAGTCCTCCTTACCTGTGTTGTTTGTCTGTCTAATAAAATTTATCCGTTACTTACACAAATGTTGCTGCATTTTAAAGTGTTTAGACGATATATATATATATATATATATATATATATATATATATATATATATATATATATATATATAATGAGATTTAAATTTTACTACAATTTATAAGCGCCGTTTGGAACGATAACTTTGAAATTTTAGAATCAGTTAACATGACGCGAGATTTTGTTAAATAAGTGAAAATGAAATATTTATTAAATCATTTTTTTTTTTTATAAATCCAAATTTTCGGTTTTCAAAAACCTTATTCATGGTACAGACAATATATTTTTTTTTTCTTATTTTTTTTTCCATCTTCTGGTGTTATGAAGATACTGTTTTTTTTTTTATATGTCTGATCTGTAGTTCCGCGCGCTGAAACGCATGTGTACGATAATAGATTTAAATTTTACTACAGTTTAGAAGCGCCGTTTGGAACGATAACTTTGAAATTTTAGAATCAGTTAACATGACGCGAGATTTTGTTAAACAAGTGAAAATGAAATATTTATTATATCATTTTTTTTATTTTAATAAATCCAAATTTTCGGTTTTCAAAAACCTTATTCATGGTACAGACAATATATTTTTTTTTTCTTATTTTCTTTCCATCTTCTGGTGTTATGAAGATACTGTTTTTTTTTTTATATGTCCGATCTGTAGTTCCACGCACTGAAACGCATGTGTGATAATGAGATTTAAATTTTACTACAATTTAGAAGCTTTCACTTGTACACTACAAGGTACACTACGATGAGGACTACTCTTATAGCAGCAACGACAACATTACCCTGGGTTGTATCTGAAATCTGACTGTAACTGAAACCTTGACTGTAGCTGAAATTAAACACAGCAAACCATGGAGAATTGATCTTGCAATAAATAACATGCTAATAAAATTCAAAATCAACTCTTGAGCTGATGTCAGTGCAATCCCAGAACACATTTATAGAAGAATACATTTACCGGCACTAACCGCAGAAAGGGAGAAGCTACATGGTCCACGCCATAACCTCCTAAAGGTGACGGGGAAACTAAAGGCAACTATCCAAGGAAATGAAGGGCGATGGATAACACAACATATATATGTCATTCCCAACTTGGAGGAACCACTATTAGAAAGACCGGCCATTGAAGCATTTGAAATAGTGACTGTATCCTCTGGTGTACATAGCATCAGAGATACTGATGTGCACCGTTTGACCCAAGGAAGGTGATGAGAGATCTGTCTCAGGGCCTCGGCATATTCGGGGAAAGCTATACCATACCCCTACGTGAGGATGCTAAACCCTACTCCATCTCAACACTATGTCGCATACTCTTACAATTAATGAAGGAGACACAGAGGTTGTTTTTTGCTTGCATTCTTTAAGCTGAAAAAAAAAACTCTTTGTACGACAAAAGTAAGTATTATATACTTTTTATCATTTTTCTTTTTGCAAATTTAAATGTTTATCCATTCAAAATTTTCTTTCGAATTTTAATTTTATTCGGTGAAAATGCGACCTGACTTAAACTTACTTTCACTTTGAAATGGTCTCATTTATTTTTAATTGACAAATATTGTTAATCATTAACAAACAACAATACTTTTTCAATTTTCATTTTTAGTTTGATTTTTATTATATATAAAATTTAAGTCAAACGCTAACAAAACAAAATAATAGCAAAAATCGTTACTTCCATTAGTCATTTTAAGAATATGTTTTATATATATTTTGATGAAATTCAAAACTTTTTTCCCTTAAGTGTTCACTTCAGTTATATTCTTTTTAGTTATTATAAGTGTAGTATTAAATCTAAGTAATTTGTTTCTTTTTTTGCTCATCCATACATATTTATTAACATTTCACATAATAATCTCACTTTTTGTGTAACAATAGCCCCCGCCATAGAAAAAAGCAGATTTCATACTTATATCTCAAGATAAAAAAATGTGTTTCTTTCCCAGTTCGATAATTTAATCTTTAAATACACTATTTCACTTTAAAACAACTTCCTATAAGTTTAATTTTATTTTAGGGAGATTTAAAAACACAATAAAAGTAATGCGGATGTATGGATTTCTTAAAGAACGCAAAAACCGATGACGTCATCAATTCTGTTTTCTTTTGGAGGTCTCTAGTTTTGATATATTGAAATCTGTGTAGGTTGGTGTAGTCTATACTGATGTAAACATGCACTAGGCTGCATGTTTTAGTGGTGCATGCGAATGGCAGACGTTGAAGTTAATAGGTTCTCGGCCAAAGGAAGGGGAGGGGGTACAACTTTGGAGTCACACTCATGCATGGTCACACTTAGAGTAAGTTATCACTGGAAATGGTCAGTCAGTTACAAGAACGCGCATGACTTACACATGTAAAGGTGAGATGATGGAACCGCCAGCAGTGTAAACCACGTGTCTATCTGCCGGACACAGTAAAGACAATATGAGCAACACAATAAAAACTGGGCCACAAATATCTCTGTTTGATTATCCACTAGCTTTATCTACCCTGCGTTGCCTGGGAGTAAATAATAATAAAAAACAAAACTTGATTGACTTGTTTACAAAGAAATGGGACATAATTTTGGTGACTTCAATGTTGTAAGCAAAATATTTTGCGAAACAAGAATTAAAAACAAAATTACCTCACTTTAATGTTTAAAAATATAACATTTTTAGATATTTATTTTTGCAAAAGTCAAGAAAATAACTCATGACATGATTACTTTCCTTTAATGTTTAAGAATATTTGGTCAGTAAGGGAAAAAGTTGTCACTTCAAAAGTTTTCCTAGTCAGAATAAGTATTTTCAGAAATAAACTGGCACGAAATAAAATATATTTGTGCCAAAAACAGTGGAAGGAAGAATTAAAAAAAAAAATAGGTTAGTTCGAATCAAGTATCGATATGTCAAACGGATTGCTATTTGGGTCTGACTTTGAAAATTCGGCAAGATAACTTTATATATTGGGTGAAGATCTGCATTAACTCTAGAGGAGAAAGTTCCAACCAGCAGAAACGGAAGAAATAACCAAAATCATAATTTCACTCATAGGAAAAATCGCTATGTAACAACATTAAATCATCTGGGGTTTAACAATGCTTTCGGGGGGGGGGGGGGATCTTTTCCAGTATACGGTGTACATACATAATGCTCCAATCTCCCCTCCTCTTGCGGTTCAGGAAAAACCGCTATGTAACAACACTACCCATTAAATCCACATTTTCTAGATTAGGTGATAAAAAACAAAAAAAACTTCTGAATGGTAATGGATAAACCAAGAGAAGAAAAGCATGGCGGGGGGGGGGAAGCAAGGAGGTATGAATAATTGTTTATTTTTGTTGACACCATATCTCTATCCCACTTATAGCCAGTCATTGTATCAAGTAAAGCCAAGATGACAGCAAAAGAAACTGATTATCTAAATATACAATATATATGTGCGTGGGTCCAGATCAACTTTTTTTTAGTATACAATGTTATGAATTGAGGTATTAAAAAGAACAAAAACACATAAATAAAGTGACGGTGGACATTTTCAGGCGTCTCTAGGAAACAAGTAAGTTATATATATATATAAGTGAAAAACAAAACCCTTTATACTTCAAATGAAAAGTTATAAAACATTCTAATAGAAATGCGTGCAAACATGGGTTTAAGAACTGCCCATAAATTGTTTGGCCGTGATTTTAATCCAACTACTCTTGTATCATAAATGTACAAATTTTCTCAGCTAAAATTTTACAAGGAATCCAATGGTTATATTCATCTCAGAATTTATTTGGAGTCACCAGGGGCCAAATTGGTAACGGAGAAGGGGGGTTAGGGCATATCAGTCAATCAGATAAAAGTTAATTGCTTGAAAAACTGCCTCCTTGGTCTTCTCTGAATGGTGTTGGGCACCAGGTACGAGTCATCTCAACAACTTTGAGTTCTCTCTGACCTGGCGATTGGTCCGGAACGCATTACCCCTCAATGCTATAAAACACAGTTCTGGAATGGAGGACTCGCCCGAGTGCCCCTGCTGTGACACACTTAAAGAAGAAATGTCCAATCATGCTTTCTTCTAATGTCGCAAACTCTGGCGGTTCTAGGCGTATGTCAATGAGATGACGGCTCGTATCGATTCTGAGCATCTTCTGCCGCTAAACCTATCCTACATAATCGACAACGTTGGGCTGCCGTGGCACAGGGAGAGACGAATGGTGTTTTTCACGACCCTGGCCGTAGCGCGAATGGTGTTGTGGACGTAACGTCTAAGAGAAGACCAAAGGGGTTGAATCTTTTGTGGATCAGGATCTGATCACGTACTTCAAGCACCAACTGAAGGTCAAGATCAGATGTGATAGGAAGAGATTACATTCCTCGGTCTTTGAAAAAAGGTGGATACAAGTAGCAAGCTTGTGTGTACGAAAACGAGTCAAGTATGAGTACGTGTTCCCTGCATGAGCATGGCGTACACGGTTCCTGGTCCCGTTTGACCCTAACCCTTCAGGTAAATTTAGCCTCTTAGCTCGTCGAGTGAATGAGCTACCATCACCACTGTTAATAGAAATCCTCCAATATGCCCACTCCCCACTTTCAATTTTTTGTCCTTGGCCTCCCCCCAAATTGTATTTATCTTGGTAGGACACCACCCATTCTCCAACTCAATCCCTCGATTTTTTTCTCTCCCACTTAGATACCACTCCCATTTAGAGAACGACCTGTTTGTTTTCGGTTTTGAACAAATCGGAAAACAGTGGGTGGTCTATCATTTAGAAAAAGTTGTGAGCGTCTTACTAACCGATTTTTGCTTTTCTTTCTCCCACTAGCCATTATAATCGAATGAATTTCTGTATATACAACCATATTTATGAAAAATACAAATTTCAAACCAATTGGGGATATCTTAAATAGGATGACTCCCTAGAGTAAATGTGGTATTGTGGCGACTGAGATGATTTTAGTTAAGAGTAGGATAGACATTTTTATCACTTTAGACCAAAGATGACCAACCAATTTTCCAATTTTCACACTTTTGATGGCCTTATGCCTAATTTGTTTTGAATGTAAATTCTTTTTATATTTTCTGCAAATAATAATTCAAAGTGTAGTATCTGTTCTGTCCTGTTAGAGGAGGAGCAATCCTTCTTGACTGGGGTAACTTTTAATTTTGTTCCAGCCAGAGTGCTCCTTTCTTTTGGGGGGGGGGGGTTGTATATTTCTTACATAAAAACAGACCTTGTGTCTAACTTTGCTCTCGTGGGGTAGCAAGTAAATAGAGGCCTACTTACGATAGCTAAAACCTCTCTCCGTCAAAATCGAATAGCACACTCTGATGCCTTATTTGGAAATTTTCTGGATCATGGGAGTTTATTTTTTTTCTGGCTAATGAGAGGAAACGTGACAAATACCAAGAATTTGCTAGCAAAACAATTGGAAGGTGCATTATAACCCAATTAAAATTGGTTGTAGAAGGTTTGCAGGTCCATTCTTACGCAGATTGGAATAGAAACAGCTTCCACATGGATTTTGTTTAAAAGAACCGATCCATGAAACATGGTAATACATAAAATGTGTTAAAAGGAAGCGCACATTCAGATCCATCGAGTTGTTATGCTTCGTGAAATAACCAGATCTATTTTGGTGGAGGCCTTAAATACAGGAAGTGGGATTGCTGGAACGATTTTCATCAGCTGATGCTGAACATCCATGTGACATAATCTGCAAACTAAATGACCTGCGCAGATCCCAATTTAGGTTGACCCCCCCCCCCCGAACCTTCTCTCCTCTTTTTTTCTCACTCAGTAGCCCCTTACGTCTACAGTGGCGTCTGGCCTTGTTTGGGGTGAACTATGTTAAAAAAAAACAAAAAAAAAACAATGTTTATATAGCGCATTGCACGATATTGCATTCGAGGAAGAGGGGGAGGAGGAGGAGGAGGAGGAGGAGGAGGAGGAGGAGGAGAAGGAGGCATTTTTCTTTAGAAAAACGCTTGGGTTCTTGGTGGAACGGGTCTGATGATCTAAAACTAAAAAATCTACACGATGCACTTTACGATTGTCATAGATGATAACTTTAAAAGAAAAAGGTAAAAACCCATTCGCTTGAATTAATATTTCATTTAAAATTTTTTTTTTTTTTAATATAGTTCACTCCAAACAAGGCAGGCCGCCACTGTAGATGTAAGGGGCTACCGAGAAAAAGGGTGAAATTTTTTTTTTGGGGGGGGGGGGGGGGGAGTCAACCTAAATTGGGAGCCGTACAGCAAGATGTCTGTTTACATTAGTTTTAAATTTCTGCAGTACCGTCAGGAAAACAGGGAGCAGGGAGAGAGTTTCAGAGTCCAGCAGCACGAAGAAATAAGCTTTTGGAGTAGAAAGCTCGTCGGCATCTGGAGACCTCCACTGTGAATGGATGGGATTTGGCAGATTGTCAGGTTGGTCTAGTGAATTTACGTTGTGGGGGTACCAGAGCAGCAAGCTCATCAGAGCACAATCCATTGAAGTACTTGTAAAACAGACACAAGGAAGCAACATTGCGGTGATGGGACAGGGGCTGGAGCTTGGTGGATAGTGAGGGACCTATCAATTTTGCGACTCTTTTTTTGGACCTTGTCTAAAAGAGTGAGACAGCCATGAATGTTATGCACAATGTTTTAAAAGTCTAATTTTATGTGATTCTTCCACCCATGCAATGCTGGGTATCTGCTAGTCATTGAAGAAGATATCGCCAGCCCATTTGGCATAATGGTTAATGTTTGCCACAGTCTGAGAGACCAGGGTTCAATCCTTGATAGATTCATACCAAAAACTTAAGAAAAAACAAGAAAAGAAAATAGTACTTGATGACTCTTTGCTAAATGTTCAATGTGAAGATCAAGAATAAATGGAGAAATCTAGGGAACGGAGTAGCACTCCTGTACATATCAGTGTAGTAACCAATGAAAAGGGAGCCTTCAACCAATCCTTTTATTATTGTTTTAATGTTAAATGTGTACTAAAATTTAAATACAATGTAGTAGGCCAACAAACTACTTTTTTAAAATTTATTAATGGCTCACTGCTTATCAAATACAAAATCCACTCGAGGATAAGGTTTAATGAGATAGATGGATTATCAGATGAACTGAATAAACAACATTTGATTACTTATGAGGATGCTTCATGACCATTACTTTTTATTTTCTAACAACATGGTAATTTCTGCCACATATTGGTCTAAGATTTATGTGTGTGCCTTTTTGTTACCAAAGCTATCAAGCACCCATGTAGGAGAAACACTGACTTTTACACCATAGCAAAAATTTAATTAGATAAACAATAACATCTTTAATCAAATAATTCTGGACTTCAACTACTGAAAAGTAGTTTGAAGGAGTTTGAATATCGAGTTGATAAAACACAAAATGTGATCAAGAATGAGTTCATTCTTAAATTGCAACCATTGAATTTGCACGTGATGAAAATGTTCTGCCTAAAAGAAATTAAAAAAAAAATTATCTTTTAAATTTAACATGACAGCCTCTTATAACGGATGCTTGAATATATATATATATATATATATATATATATATATATATATAGTCTTGGAAGTTTTTATACCCTTTAACACTATATATTAAAAAAAAAAAAAAAAAAAAAACTTAGTCCCAAGTGCTTTGTTGGAAAATTTCTTTGCTTGTAAGTCAATCAATCTCTTGTAATCACTGTATTAGTTAGCTCCTAAGAATTTAGCTAGTCTTAATATTTTTGTAGGGATCATCAGTTGTTTACCATGGAAAGCTGTTTTGGAGGATTTAAAAACAGTATTTTATCAACCCCTTTAAAAAAAAAAAAAACAACAACAACGTTCCGGATATTAGATCTATTTTTTTTTGGTTCCAGATTATTTTTTTCTAACCCATTTGTTATTAAAAATGTTCGTTATCTGTATGCTCAAGAAAAATGTGTTTGTTATTTACATAACTACTGTATTTTATAGAGTTTGGACGAATCCATTATACTACTTATCATCCCCCTTAGGTTATTTTTTTGTATTTATATTATCATTTATTTTATTTTTATTTTATTATATATATATATATATATATATATATATATATATATATATATATATATATATATATATATATATATATAAAATGAAAAACCAAAAATATTTATTCATCAACATTTCGTCTTTATTTCAAGACTTCCTTGGTTTGAAGAAATAACACAAGTACAAATATTTAAAGTTGGGTCCGTTATTCAAATATTTGTACTTGTGTGTTATTTATTCAAACCAATCATCCCGAGGAAGTCTTGAAATAAAGACGAAACGTTGATGAATACATAAATAATATTCTTGGTTTTCCTTTTTCATTACGTTGGAATATTATTTCCATTTTTTATCATTTACACACACAGATCTATATATATCTATCTATAAGTAATTTTTTTTTATATATATTACACTATATATACTATTTACATATTTTATACTGAATTTTTTTTTTTTATATAGTTTTGGATTTGCTCTATCAATCTAATTTAATAACACTTAAAAGCGTCAGGATGGCATGTTATTGCTTTATTTAATTGTCTAAATATTTTATTTTGATAACCACCTTGTTTAATCATTCTTATTACTATAGCAGCAACTGGGGGTATAAAATCTATTAATCTTAAAATAAAACGAGCTATTCTCAGAAATTCGAACATAATGCCCCCGTAAAGAATATACATAGGGCAGGTACTATTTTTATGTGGCATGCGAGCGATATGAAAAGGGAAGGAATTTCTTTTATCAAACATTTTACATCCAAATCAAGAAATGTAGCTTGTGTTCCTGTGTGTTCGCAATTTAATTCTAACTCCTTTGGATATATCAAATGTTTTGTATTTCTAAACTCCTCGTTATCATTAATACATACAAGGTTGTCAATAAATCGCCTGCAACCATGATAAATATAAGGCCTAGATATATCTATATACAGGGTGTTTCAAAAGTCTTGGGAACATTACAAATGCGTATATCTCATGAACTATTCCAGGTAGAAAAATGAAACTGGTGCCATTTTAAAGCTTGCTTAATCAAGTTTTTGGTCATACTAATGATTTTCGTGTTATCTTTCCAGGTGCAGTAATGGCGTTCTCTAAACAAGACAAGGCATTTTGCGTCCTCCAATTTGCAAAGACTGAATCGTGGACATGTGTTCAGCGTGCATTTCGCAGGAAATTTAAAAAAGAAGCCCCTGAAAGGAAATCCATTGTCAGATGGCATGCTAAATTTGTGAAAGATGGGTGTTTGTGCCCAAGTAAGCGAACAGGTCGCCCTTCAACTTCAGAAGATGCAGTTGAGCAAGTTCGGACAGCCTTTCAGCGGAACCCCCGTAAATCAGTGAGAAGAGCCAGCAGGGAACTTCAGCTTGCTCCAGCAACTGTCTGGCGTGTCTTAAGGAAACGACTGCAAATGGTACCTTACAAGCTCAAGTTGGTCCAAAAGTTGAAGGACACTGATAAGCCACTTCGCCGTGACTTTTGCATTGCAATGCAAGAGAAGTTGGAAGATAACGGCTTTGATGACCGGCTTGTTTTTAGCGATGAGGCGACCTTCCATCTGAATGGCAAAGTTAACAAGCATAACACTCGCATATGGGATACTGAGAATCCTCATGAACTTCTTGAGCACGAGCGAGATTCACCAAAAGTGAACGTGTTTTGTGCAATTTCCAAGAAAGGTGTCTATGGACCGTTCTTCTTTGAAGAGGCAACTATCACTGGTGAATCCTATCTCAACATGCTGGAAGACTGGTTAATGGCTCAGTTGGAACAAGCAGAATCTGATGACTTCATTTTTCAACAAGATGGTGCACCACCACACTGGAGTCTTAGAGTAAGGCAGTTTCTTAACACAAGGCTGCCTGGTAGATGGATTGGGAGATCTGGGCGAGGTGATGACGTTCTCATGCCCTGGCCTCCTAGGTCTCCAGATCTTACCCCGTGTGACTTTTTCCTTTGGGGCTTTGTCAAGCAACAAGTCTATGTGCCGCCCCTTCCAAGAGATATTGACGAACTAAAGGTTCGAGTAACGGCAGTTGTGGGAACCATTGACGTAAAGATGCTGGAACGCGTTTGGCAGGAAATGGACTATCGACTAGATGTCTGCTGTGTGACGAATGGTGCTCATATTGAGCAACTTTGAAGATTCCCCTCAAAACTTGAAACTTTAACCTTTCCAACGGTACCAATTTCATTTGTCAACTCCTAATAGTTTTTGAGTTATTAAAATTCGTTATGTTCCCAAGACTTTTGAAACACCCTGTATTTATTAATGATGACATATGTATGTATTCATGTCTATGTAGATAAAGGGTACAAGAGCCAAACCTATTGGAATACCTATAGTTTGTAAAGGTATTTCATTTCCTATTTGAAAATAACTCTTTAATAAGGTGGCTTATAAGCATTATCAGACAAGTTTGGGAAACACTTGTCTTAGCATTCTTAGTTTTACACCAAATAGCCATAGATTTTTAAAAGTCTATGTATCTACTTTTCCCTCCTGAAAAAGACAAATCTATAGTATTATCTAATGCTTTAATAAGTTCCTTATGTGGTATTTTTGTATCTAAAGTACTAAAATCATGTTGAGATTGATTTGGCTTTTTTACGAGAATTTATACAATCTAATTTATCTTTTACTGCATCTGAATTATTTACCACCCAAAATAGATTTATATTACAGAATTTTCTTTTGGGGAAATTATTTTATTTCAATAAATTTAAAAACTTTAGATATAGCTTTACTTGAAAGATTTTGTGATGCACATCTTTGAGGCAATATTAAAACAGGCGCCAACTGTTTTTTTGTGCATTTTTAGTATCCAACACATACATGTAAATTTTTCCTCCTAATTTCAATCCTAACTTTTCACAAATAAGGGTATGGTTTAGAAACAAGCTATCGGATTTACAATTAATTTATAAGTATCTGAAACTTCACCTAGAATTCCAACTTTTAGCAATAAATGCTGTATATAGTATTTTTTTATTTTTTACAGATAAAAGCTATATTTGCTGCCTTATCAATAGGAACTATTACAAACCTATTTTGAAGTATTTGGAGATCCATAATTGTGAATTTCTAAGATGATTCGTTTTTTTTTTTAGGATGTTAAAATTTTTATTTTTAAAATGTTCAACCTTTTTATTTACGAATCTAAGTACATTATTTTTCCATACGTCAAATTTAGACTGAATAGTTTATGCTTTTTGCAATAGATATAATGAAATTATCTAATGCTTTACTTATTTCCTGCACGCATTCTGTATAGTTTAAACATTTAGGTTCTTTATAGTTTCAACCTTTTGTAAGGAGTTTTCTTAGTTTAGAATTTTCAACTATCGCTAGATTACTGGTAATTATATGCCCTATGTCATTATTACATAGAGGGGAAGACATATTGACATTCTGGAATATTTATTTCATAATCATTTATATTCTCTACTTTCCTTTATAATTGAAAATCTTATTCCGTTTGGTTTGCCCTAGTTTGGATTCCGATTCTCTATTTTAAGTTCATTTCGTAGTAATTGTATGATTATTGGATTGTTAAATATTTGAAGTAGATTTACATCAAATCTTTTATTTTCATACAAAACTACAAACATTTTGAGGCTTATTTCTTACATCCTCAACAGGTGGATCGTATAATTTTGTATCAATTATATCCATTATATACTCATACAGGGTGGGCAAAAATAAGGGTCCTATTTTTAAAAATTCATAACTTTTTTATTTATTGATTTTTTTTTTTTTTTTTTTAGAATAAGTAAAGGACCCCTTCCGAAGCAAGCATGAGCCGTATTAGCCTTAAGGAACGCACCCTCATTTAGAAAACATTATTTTTGCTTAAAAAACTCAAAACATTGTAAAAAACAATACTTTAGTTTTTGTAAGTTTTAAGAAGTGTTTTTCGGCTAAAATTTGTTTTGTTTATTTCAAAAAATCTCGGAAGGGTCAGTCTACACACACATAAAGTTTGGTGAGTTTAACTTTTATTTTGTGGAAGTTATTCAAATTCAAGTTATTCAAATTTAAAGATAGGACCCTTATTTTGGCCCACCCTGTACAATTGAGTAAGTTCTTTCCTATACATCACATCCGGTTGTAATAATATTTTGGATGCTATGTTCTTCAATACTTTTTTCGTTTGATTAAGAAGTTTTCTAATGTAATTGAAAAACTCGGAAACATTAGTAATGATGATATGTTTTTTTAAAGAATTTCTCGCATGAAACAGCAGATTCTGTTTCTATTTTTATGTGTTCTATCCCTAGTACCGTAACGAGGCAAAGCTGGATATAATCGTCCTACATTTTCTAATTCGTCTTGCAAGTTATTTTCCTTTGCTTTAATATTTAGACCATATGGATAAATTACTCGCATTGACTTAATTATTTCATCTTCCTTATTTTGACACATTTTAAGTATATTATTATCAACATCAGGAAAACTTATATTCATTATCTTTAAATTTTTCAATAATATATATATATATATGGTTTTCAGGTTCGATTATTTTCGATAGGAATTCGAATCAGAGAGCTCTATGTTTAATTTTTAAATGCATAGCATTCGCAATCTGAAACTTAATCCAAACTTTCGTATTGTAACATAATTTTTAAACGGAAATATTTAGGTTTTAATCATGATCAGTTATAATCCACCTTTTAAATCGAGGATTAACTTCTTGTAAAGATAAGAAACCTATTTTATTTTTGCACTTTGATTTTACATATTTTTATAGTCTGTTAATGCCACCACCCTAATTTACTAATTAACATAATCACCCCTTCTCATCCCGTCTATATTATAGAGACCAATCAGGAAATAGAATATCGTTGAAATTTTTTTATTTTTTTTATTTTATTCTTTATTTTTACTTTAAAATTATTGTCAGATATATAAAAGGTGTTAAAATTCTTTCATTTAGGTTTGAATTGTGGTTGGAAACACATCCGAGGTTTAGGTCGAAATAACTTATGTGTACAATCCGAATGTATATCTAGTCTTTTTCAACCTCATAACATATATATATATATATATATATATATATATATATACACACACACATACATTAAACATACCCCTGATCCGTTGGATCACAACCACTACCGCTATTTATTCTACTTTGATTTCATTCAAAAATTCATAAACTATAACATATCTGTTAAGACACCCCTCTGGGATAAATATCTACTTCTATATTATTATATAGAAGTATTATTATATAGAAGTATTATTATATAGAAGTATTATTATATACAAGTAAAGTGACTTATTATTCTGCCATCTAATTTACATATGTGTACACACTAAAAACATATGTAAATTAGATGACTATGCTTAAAAAAGTCACTCTTTCTCTAAATTTTCCGACATTAAAAATATTAGAGAGTGATTGAACAACATAGTGAGAGTGGGCAAGAGGTGGGAGACTTGTTCAGTTAATTATAAATTACAGCTAATTAGAACAATTAAAACAGGCTTTTCAAATATAGTTATGTTTGAAAAGTCTGTTTTAAATACTGATATTAAAGTATATAATAAAAATGCTTTAGGGAAACAAACTTTGATCAATTTACATTAATATAATATATATAATAAAACATCCATGTATGCTTTGTGTATATATAACGATGAAGAATGCCCGTATAAATATATTTTTTATTTATTTTTTTAAAATTTCTATTTATAACTTGAAAATTATAGAAATTAAAAAAAAAAAAAATTAATAAAAATGACAAAAATGGCGTTCCAGGCTTGGAGTAGAAGTCTACAGTAACACTCAATCATTCTAGAGAAATGTCGGGTGCACCACGAGAAGAGGGAGGGGCTTAAAGACTACAAATTTACAGAAATTTATTTCAATTAGTGTCACTGTATATAATATAGAGAATATAACTCCCATCCAATCAATACAGAATACAAATTTTGTCTCCACCTCAAAAATTAATTATAAAATGTAAAAAATATGAATTAATAAAAAAAAAAAAAAATAAAATAAAAGGATAATATGGTGTCAGGAGTTGGGTGCAAAGGGACATCCAATCCCGGGCCTTCCTGTTAGTTTAAAATAAAAGTCCATTCAATTTGCACATTTAGTGATCAAAGTGTTATTTCAAACTAATGTATGGACAGACTGACCGACTATAAACCTCTTGGAGATGAGAGGATTCATCTAAAAACAAGTGATGCAAAGACAAACACTAAAAATAAACACATGATGCCAAGACGAAAGGAATTTCAATACTTATTTTTTTTTGGTTAAAAATGTCTGCATATTTTTGTGCAATAGATTAGTAAGAATAAAAAATAAAAAGACAAAACTGATCAGAATTTACATTTATTTCATTTGTTTCTTGCAAATTTACATTTCTTTTGTGTTTCAATAATTACTTTTCTGTAACCTCAGCTGAATATGAGTATTTGATTGATTGGAGCACAACAGTTTGGTTCTCTTTATTGTTCACAGAGAAGCTTTAGAATCATTTAGTCAATAATAATAAAAAAAAAAAAAAAAATAAAAAAAAAATAAAAAAAAATCACCCTCAGAAAAATCCAAAGGCTTAGCGTTGGCTGGATGGTTAGTGGTCATAAGGGAAAGCGAGGGGGTGGGGGAAGATATGGAAACTTTCAACTCTTATTCTTTTCAAAGAAGAAACAGCTGCCATGAACCCAACAGCATTCAGCTGTTGGAAACTTATTTGAAGAGAGCCTGGGATGGATATGGTGATTCAGTAAGCAAAGAGAATTGATAAGAATTGATTTTAACTAGAAGAAAACAATAAAGCTTATATATATGTTTCTGGGTGTCCAACCAAGGGCCGGAGTGAGACCAAGCAACAAAACAGTGAGTCACACACTTTATTCTATTGTTTTGATTCTCTCGTCGGCCGATTCCACACATATATAAAAAATTACCTTCTACATGGATATATCATAAGAGTTAAGCGGAAGTATTTAATTAAACATTAGAAGAAAAAAAAATTAAATAAAAAGCTATTTTCACTTGACAACTTCTCAATGAAAAGTCAGAAAAATTTGGAAAAAGAAAAACATTTGAAAGAGAATATGTAAATATTCAAGTTACATTGAAGAGTTCGACTTGAGAAAAACCGGCTAGTTGAAGGTAAATTTATTTTATTTACACAAGGCCGCCTTAAGGGTTTTGATACAAATAGCCACCAAAACGAGGCGAAAAGGTCAAACAATCTTAATTTTTAAACAATCTTTGCCGATTTTTTTTTTCTGACAAGTTTCTTTAAAATGTTGCAAGTGGAAAAAAAAAAAAAAAAAAAAAAGAAAAAAAAGCTAGTCGGGACTATATTTTTATTTTATTTAATACTTTCATTTAACTCAATTCATATATATATATATGGATTATCCGACAATGTAGGAAAAAAACTTTTTTTTAAGTGGATAATCGCCAAATACAGAAGACATATAAAATCAAAATCATTTTTGGTTGACTAATATTTCATCTCTTTTATTGAAGAACTTTATTAAAAGTAACAAAAACAGGATTTTTGATGTCAACATACAGAAGAAATGTTTGGAGGAAATTATGTGGGTGTCAGTCAGGAAGGTGGTGGGGAGAGGAAGAGAATTAAGTGGATGTGGAGAGAAAGTGGTGGGAGGTCAAAACCTGCAGTGGTCAAAGATAGAGGGAGGAAAAAAAAAAAAGACTAAACTTAGTGACTATGCCTACCTCCCTTCAAAAAATATCTCTTGTATAAAAGTTATGGAAAATATTTTTGGTTACTTTGATGAAGTTCTTTGACGAAATATTAGTCAACCAAAGATTTTCCATTTTTTTTTGTCTCTTGTATCTGTTATCCACGTTTCCATTTATTTTTTCACTACATTATATACACACACACATATATATATATATATGTGTAAGTAGTAATTTGGGTAAAATCCAAATAACTACTTAAAACTTCAGAAAAGGTAACTTGTTTCTTTAACAACTGAATGGTGCATCACAATAAGTAGTAGCAGAGGGAGGAGGGAAAGCGGCACAGGATCACCTGTAGGATGTGAAAATTTAACGTAAAAGAAACAAAACAAAAAAAAAACAAAAAACAGTAACAACAACAATAGGTGAAATGTGGCCGGATATAGCTTTTCTTTTTTGTTTTTGCTGAAGATGCTCAAAAAAAGTAGGCGGCCACTATGGCTGCCACTTTTGATTTTAATCTAAGAAAAGTAACAAAGACATTATCACAGTAAAAAAATTGGCAGGCTGTCACATATAATATGTGTATATGTAGAGAGACTTAGTGGCAAGGAGGGGAAGAGATTGGCCGCAGCCGGTTTGAATCTCATGAATAAAAGGCTTCAATGATGGAGGCATACATCTTATGAATGATGGGGCGTCTGATTTTCAGAGTTGGACCTGAAAAAAATAAAAATAAATAATAAAAATAAAAAAGAATTCATATTGTAAGAAAATGAAAATATAAAAATAAAAAGTTGAAATTATATTTTTACTGAAGTAGAGCGCATACTCTAGTTGGCAAATAATGTTTCAGGGGAGATAATTCAGATCTGGTCCAAGAGGAAACTCCTGAATATTCTTAGAATATTAAAGAGTTAATAGTATTAAAGAATTTTTTATTTCAATTAGTAGTCTGCTACTTACTAATTAAATATTTATTTTGTAAACATTGCGAAACAAAACCAAAATCCCATTTCATCTGCAAAGAATGATCAAAGGAGATACATCATTATTGTGAAGTCTGCGCTTGCACTCGAAATCCATAAAAAGGAAATAGGCTTTACTTTATTTTATAACTTGAAAATTAGACCTTTAAAAAAATTAGAGAACTTAAAATAAACAATAGAAATGTTAAGTGATCCAGGGTCCTCATTGATTTCCAGAAAATGGGGAATATGTCTCGCAGGGGTGAAAGACGACCAATTTACAAAAATCTATTTCAATTAATGTCACTTTACTTAGACCCTCCGCTGCCCAATCAATGCTGACTAGATTCTTTGGCCCTACCCCAAAAATTAAATGTTATAAAATGTAAACAAAAATAGAAAATGGTTTTATGAGCTGGTAATACATACTAAGAGAGAGAGAGAGGGGGGGGGAAGAGAGCTGGTAATACATACTAAGAGAGAGAGAGGGGGAAGAGAGCTGGTAATACATACTAAGAGAGAGAGAGGGGGGGGGAGAGAGATGGTAATACATACTAAGAGAGAGAGAGGGGGAAGAGAGCTGGTAATACATACTAAGAGAGAGAGGGGGGGAAGAGAGCTGGTAATACATACTAAGAGAGAGAGGGGGGGAAGAGAGCTGGTAATACATACTAAGAGAGAGGGAGGGGAAGAGAGCTGGTAATACATACTAAGAGAGAGAGAGGGGGAAGAGAGCTGGTAATACATACTAAGAGAGAGAGGGGGGGAAGAGAGCTGGTAATACATACTAAGAGAGAGAGGGGGAAGAGAGCTGGTAATACATACTAAGAGAGAGAGAAGGGGAAGAGAGCTGGTAATACATACTAAGAGAGAGGGGGGGAGAGAGAACTGGTAATACATACTAAGAGAGAGAGAGGGGGAAGAGAGCTGGTAATACATACTAAGAGAGAGGGGGAAGAGAGCTGGTAATACATACTAAGAGAGAGAGAGAGAGAGGGGGAAGAGCTGGTAATACATACTAAGAGAGAGAGGGGGGGAGAGAGAGCTGGTAATACATACTAAGAGAGAGAGGGGGGGAGAGAGAGCTGGTAATACATACTAAGAGAGAGAGGGGGGGAAGAGAGCTGGTAATACATACTAAGAGAGGGGGGGAGGAGAGCTGGTAATACGTAAAGGGTAGTTAAAAAAAAAAAAAAAATCTTATTTTCTTACCTAGTTCTCCTCCAGGTATGGAGAAATCTACAGGCAAAATGGCCCACTTTTGCACTTTTGCTGCCCTGGAAACGGCCTTCGCATTGGCTCTTTCAAGTCCACTGTCAATTGCCTTCATTACATTTTCATCTTTCCCATTTATAATATCTTGGACAGTATTGGCATCACTGTTCACAGAACGGCACCATTCTTTTGTCATCTTGGTAAGTTCATCTTTTGGCACTTGTGTGTCTGTATCAATGTCAGTCTTTTGGAAAGTGAGAAAATACAAATAAAATAAGATTCTCATTTTCATTTGTGAAAACTTGTGAGAAACAATCGAATCAGATTAAAAAAATAAATAAGATTGAATAAAATATAAAGTGCACATTTTTTTTAAAAAGTGATGGGTAAAATTTTACTCTTCTCCCCCACGTTGTCAACGGAAAAATAAAAATGAGATTCTAGTTTATTCATGTTCATGTGACTACATGGAAATACCTGGAAAAATAATTTTAAATATATAGACTTTAGAGTGGAGGGGTTAACTTTACTATATAAATATAACAAAATGATCATCTAATTCTTGACCATATGGCTTAGGACAGAAGTAACCATTTTGTTTTTGGTATTTTCCAAAATGGCTGCCATTTTTAAATTAAATAATTTTTTTAGAATTAGAAGTATATTTTGATTTTTTTTTCTTACATATTTCCACACCACTTTATTATTATTTCTGGTATTTCCAGTGTTGACACTTGTAATAGAATAAGAAAAAAAAATCTAATTTTTATTTTTCTGTTTAACGCATGGGGGCAAAGTTTAAAAGTATAAGGGAATTTATAAAAGGTTTTTCGACAATCTCTAGAGCAGTATTTACAACAAAAAAAATTATGAAAAGAAAAACTTTTGCCTAAATTTTTACGCTGAACATTTGATTCCATTAAAAATGTCTAAATACAACATCATGTCACGCTCTAATAAGTGTTTATTAATTTAAAAAACATGCCAAATTCATTTAATTATACAAAAAACATCAACGTACACAGATAATCAATGATCACAAAGGAACAAGGCACCCAAAGAAGATCAGAGGGCATTGAACCTAAAAAATATTAGACAAAGGTCATAACTAATTTTGAGTCTTAAACAGAGTTAAGTCCCTTGCTAGACACATTTTTTTTTTTATTGTATTGTAGGACACTTTCCAAGATAGAAAACTGAGTAGTAACACTAGTTTAACACTCAAATCTGAATACAAATTTTATATACATCACACTTATGTAAGTCTAGTAATAAATTATATGTTCAATATGTTTCATGTTATTTTGTCAATCATTATTAGTATTTATTTATAATTTATTACATACAACCCTCATAACACCCAAGCCCATCACGCGGTAACTCCATTTTCAGGAGACATTTAATGGTTATGACTGGTTACTAAGAATAATCCTATCATGACAGTAGTAGAAATGTAATTATTGTTGAAGACTATGTAAATAATTAGAAGTAAAATGTAAGATTTTGTACATTGAAACAGAATCTGTTTATTATAATAGAAAATGTAATCATTTATAATAAGAACTCATCTTGTAACCACAACTGAAAAGAACTTTCCTCTCGTCCTTTATGTGCCATGAACAAAGTTTCTTTCCAAGAACTTCCTGTCTATAGAACACATTACCACAGGATTGCTTCCCTGCAGACTACAACAGTCATCTTCAAATCCAATCCCAACAAATACTTGTCAAACAATCCCCATAAGTTATCAACTTTGTTCATGCCATTCATCATTTTCAATCCTCTCTTAATATTCTTCATTCAACTGACAATCCATCTATCTCATTAACTCTTATACTAGAGTGGCTTTTGGCCTTGATAAGTGGTGACTCATAAGTTAAAAAAAAAAACAAAAAAAACAAAACACTGTCACTGTCATCAAAATCAACTAATTCACAAAAATATTGAACTCTAATTACTCTCAGCAAATAAATGTTAGAGAAAACTAAAGTCATTAAAATTAATTTTAATCAGAAACAAAAGTGGTTTATAAAAAGAAATGCAATTAAAATACAATTAAACTTCCATCAACTCCCTACAAGCCGCATATCAATAAACCAACAACAGGGACAGACTGAGTGAGGGAAAGAGAAAAGAAAAATAGATCGATAATAATAAGCTTTTATTCTATCTACAGTCTTCAAGTGTATAAATTTTAAACAGTAAACACAAAATACCTTAACTGTGATGAGTATTGAGAGAAATTTGCGTTTATCTCCAACCAGAATGCAATGACTGATGATGGGTAACTCGTCTTTGACAGATTCTTCAATTGGACAGGGAGCAATATTTTCACCACCAGCAGTGATTATTAACTCTGAAAATCGAAAAAGAAAAAATTAGTCAATCATAATGAAACGTTTGTTTCAGTATATATATGTATAAATAGTAACACTAAGGGAGATAAGTATATAAAATCATCATCATCAGCTGATTCAGAGTATATAAAAAGTGAGATTTGTTCGTACTTATAACAATAAACGGTGCTTATTTATATTGAGATACATGTGAAATATGGCAGTTCAAAATAAAATAACAGCAAAACTTATGGATATACTTATCAGTTGCAAATATTAGTGTACACAAAAATTACGGAAGATAAGCGAGTGGAATATAAAAAAATAAATTAATTTACTATTCGGATTCTACGAACTCTGAACGGCAAGACCTCGTGGTGTCTTTATATTAGAAGGATAATCTTTCTACACCACGCTGGCTTGGCGCGAATGTCGTTCGGAGAGTCAAAATAGTTAATTATATTTATTACTAAAATTCTACTCGATAATTTTCCGTAATTTTTGGTGTACACTAATATTTTCAACTGATAAGTAAGTATATCCATAAGTTTTCCTGTTATTTTATTTTGAACTGCCATATTTTGCATGTATCTCAATAAAAATAAGCACCAAATAAACAAGCATGGAGATAAAGCTAAATGGTATGACATACCACGAAGGTGAAATCACACCTAGATCAATCGACTAAGAATGTTTACTAATATCCGATGATTGCAGTCTTGAAAGCCAGAATCATTTTAAGCAAAACCCCACGATGCACGTATAAAGCAAAGATGTCCATGTGTGAGTGTCTATCCAGGAATTAGTTATGAATGGTTGATCTCCGAGCAAAACCACGTGCATATTTGGAATCGGCAGGTTTTAACTTTGTTTCAAAAGATTAAAACAGCATGAGACACAAAGACAAAAAATGAAAATAATAATAATATAACTACTGTTCTAACAGTTGGTTTATAAAAAAAACTAATTGTTTAGAAAAATAATTCCCAGCATTAAATGACCGTAAAGGTTATTATGCCATTAAACAAAATGATTTAACCCAGGTTTTAAATGATTAAAAAAAACATTTTTCTATTATGTATAATAATTATACATGATAGAAGAATGTTTTTTTTTTTTTTAATCATTTAAAACAAAGTTAAAACCTGGGTTAAATCATTTTGTTTAACGACATAATAGCCTTTACGGTCATTTAATGCTGGGAATTATTTTTCTAAACAATTAGTTTTGTTTTATAAACCAATTGTTAGAACAGTAGTTATATTATTGTTTTTATTTTTTGTCTTTGTGTCTCATGCTGAGATTAGACATTTCATGAATGACTTCCAACTTTTCATATCTGTTGCCATTTTGCTTGTGCTGCCCGCTAGGAACAGGTAGTAATCAACTGATCCCCTCCATGTCCTAAGCGGCCTTGGGCCATCGCCATAGGACACACTTTGAAACGTTTTAAATAATGACTGATGGCGGGTGATGTGACCGTACTAGTTGAGACGTCATTGTGAGGCGCAAGTTCTCATGGAAGCCATTACAGGGAGACTGGCAAGTTTCTCCATCTGATGCGCCGCAGCAAAGATAGCGTCGTTTTGACATTTCGTTGTCGACCATGTCTTGCAGCCAGATAAAAGTAATACGTCAGGTATGTGTTATTCGCTGCCTCTTTTGCATATGCTGGGATCCCTATTTTTTGTAAAATTGTCAACCGCTGCAGATATATGGTCGTGTCAGTTCACCAACTGGAATCAATAGTTGAACTATTTAATCTACAAATGGGCGGAATAACGGCATTCATATCTTTTCCCAAGTTTTATTAGTTTTGTTCAACATATTTGACACCTACACAATGCTAGGTAGATCTGCTAGCAATATATAATAAAAAATATACTTATGGCAAGTGAACTAAAAAGAAATTTAAAGCTAGAAAGTGTGGGTGGAGACGAGTGTGAATGTTTTAAATAGACAATAATAACCAATGGATTTAAGAAGTAGGAGTCGTAAATAATTTTTAAAAATTTTCTTAGGATTGTAGAATTTCAAATTTCGCAATTAGCCTGAAGATCTCCTTCAAGGGAAAGAAACAAACGTTTGTGTAGCTCACTTGTTATAAATATATTTTCATACTATTATTATTATACTAAAGACTGAAACAAAAAAATATATGAAATATTATTTTATAATATGTGTAAAGTGATCAGGGTTACTTTTTTATTACTCTTCCTGCTACCCTCTGTTTTAGGAAGAAAAAAAAAAAAGGGGGTTGAATTAAATATTTTTGCTATTATACGATATTCCAAATAGATTATTGTGGAAGAACAATCCCAATAATATGGCAAGTCTTAATAATGAAACTTGTCTCTACTAGCTGTACCTGTGACCCATTGGGTTACAACCACTACTTAGTTTACTATGATTTAATTCGAAAATTCATAAACTGTGACATATCTTAAGACATTCTTCTTGCATAACTAAAGATAAGTATGTTTACTTGTATAATATTATTACATAGAAGTAGTATTCTTATTCTTATATAGATAAAAGTAAAGAGACTTATTTTGCCATCTAATTTACATTAATGTCTGGTGAGTATAAACACACGCATGTAAATTAAATGCTTACGGTGAAAAAAAAAACACTAATGCTCAGAGACATTGAGAAATATGAGAGTTGTTGAATCAACATAGGGTGAGAGGGAGCGAGAGAAATACATAAATAACAAAGAGAGATGGATAACTTGTTCAGTTAATTTTAAACTGAGGTTAAAACAGAATTTTTATCAAACATAACTCAATCCCAAAACTAAGGTATACTTAAGCATGAATTTTGTGTTTGTATATAGCAAAAAAAAAAAAAAAAAAAAAAAAAAAAAAAAAAAAAAGCCTTGAAGAAACAAATGTTGATTAACTCACACTAAGTATAATAATAAATATATATATATTAGAAAATAGACAATGTAAAGAGAACACCGACAAACCTTTGATTCGTCCTGTGATATAAAGGAAATCATTCTCCCTTTTGCCAATATCTCCTGAATGTAACCAACCTTCTTCGTCAAGAGCATCATTCGTCTTCCCAGGGGCATTTAAGTAACCCATGAATATATGGCGGCCATACATGCATACCTAAAATAAAAGTTAACATTTATTTTTAATTTTATTCAAAAGATTAAAAATATACCGTGTCTGTTATTTTATGTTACTTACACATAAAAACATAACTTGACATGAATAATAAAAAAATAATAATAAATAATAAAAGGCTTCTGTGTGCTGTTTTATTACTTAAATGCTTTATTTTTTTATATTGGTTTGGAAAAAAATGTAATCACCAAAGATACTGATTACCTATGCATGATGCAATATCACACTAATACCTACTCAAACTTGCCAACAGGTTCGTTGCAGATGTGAACCAAGTTGCAGTTTAACACATTTTTGTTGAATATTATATTTAATAGGCATTTTGTTGGAATGTGTCATATTTGAAACAAAAAGCATTTAAGGGTTAAATGTTAAGACAGTAGACAATCCGCAGAGTATATAAAAATCAAATAGTTGATTTTTATCAGTTATTCCTTATTTCAAAATTCAAAGTTATCTCCCTTGGAGAGTTTCTATTCTTTGAAATTATCACAAAACGTTTCAACACCTTTTTATTATATGGTTTGGTTTGGTAGTTTTGTTTTACGGCATATCAACCCTTTTTGGGTTATTTAATGCCGAATCTGGTCATTATAGTAAAAGTTTTTATGCTTCAAGTTCTTTATATCTTCAAATGTTTAATCATCGTTTTTGGTTTGGTAGTTTTGTTTTACGGCATATCAACCCTTTTTGGGTTATTTAATGCCGAATCTGGTCATTATAGTAAAAGATTTATGCTTCAAGTTCTAAAAATAAAATAAAAAAGGGGAGGGAGAAAGGGAGAGGGGCTGTTGTTTTTGTTTTTGGTTTTGTAGAACATAATTAAGTTTTACAAAAAAAAAAAAAGAAAAAAAAAAAAAAAAAACGTCAATGTAGGTGAATTTCGTCTCAGGGAGCCACAGGGCAGCCTGATCTGGTATCACCAGTTATTATATGGAAAACAAAAGCAAGTAAAACATACTGAAATCAGCCTGTGAGTTAGCAATATTGGTTCATAAATCAATACTGCTGAAAAATATTTTATATTCTATTTCATCAAGATTAGCAACGCGTGGGTAGAGAATTTAAATTAATTCTTTGAACATGTGAAGCGTTACTAAAAATGGACATGTATAGTATTGGCTGCACATGTGTAGAAAATAAGACGGTAAAAAACTGTGGCAGACAAAAACATATCATTTATTAATAGTTTGCTTACAACAAACTATAAAGGCAGTAACCGTGACATGTCTACGTGGATTAAAAATAATTAGATACATTGTTCCAATACAATAAAATGCACCAGTTATTGATAAGGTAAAGAATGTATGTGTTAAACACAGGCCAAACTTATTTTTCTCCCCTGACATCATTTCTGTAAAGCGACATGCCCAAAAGCGAGTCTTAATTGTAGGACCATGGGTCAGCAACTGAAAAAGGATTCTGGTCTTAATTCTCGACCATGTGTTGGTACGAGAGTTGCTACGAGATCTGTTTGCTGATGAGATTTTGGGGATCTAACTTTTGTTATCAAAGGGTTTCAGGCCCAGGCTTGTAAAATAATTTCTCCTCAAAAGCAGATGACTAAGCTTGACACTGCTTTATTGATTTGAAAGCTTTTATGGAAAACTTCATGCGGGGGGGGGGGGGGGGGGGGGGGTCTTTCAGTCTAAAGATTGTACAGTAAATTTATAAATTACGTTTTAATCAGTTATTTTTAAGGCTGTTTGAATCAAAAACCCTTGAGGTGTAAAAAAAAAAAAAGAAAAAATAGTATTTGGATTGAAGTTATTCAACTCGCAGGTTCTTTCTCTAAGTTTTTAAATTCATTTTTCATTTTCGTGATGACTTGAAAATAAAGCGTATGGGCGCGGGGTGGGGGTGGAGAAATGAGTAAACTGAAAATGCTTACCTCTCCATTTCCGTCTTGATCCGGCGAGTGAAGACGAGTTTGCACTCCTGGAATCTCTACACCCACACTGGTGATCTTGAACCTTTTTGGTGTAGACGCAGTGTGGGGTCCCGTGGATTCGCTCATGCCGTACATCTCGTAGACAGGAATGTCGAGACTCATCATGAACTCAATAGTCTCTTTCATAATCGGAGCAGCAGCGCTTAATGCAAGTTTGCATCGGTCAAGACCCAACTGCCCTCGCACTTTATTGAAGACAAGAGCTTTTGCAACTGGCCATAACAGAGGTTTACCCGCTCGCCTGAAAAATATTCCCAAAGTTAATAAGTACTGAGAAAGTCTGGTTCATAAGAAAGATTAAAAACTCAATAAATCAAGTTTATAATTGTATAAAAAGATAATTGCAGACTTAACAACCTTGGGAAACATCTTGGACAAAGATTTTAAAAGAATTAAAATATTTAAAAAAATTAATATACAAAAAGATAAATATAAAAATGTCGTCCAGTCATTACAAAAAGGAACAAAACATGATAGTAATTGGATATAGTTACATAGAAACGATTTAAAATGCTGTTAAAAGAAATATCTACATGCATAAAAATGTAAATATGCATCATATTTTATTCAAATATTAGATTAATGGGGGAGGGCTTCATAAATTATTTCCATTGCCTATTAGTGAGTACTATATAATGCTGTATAGGTCACCCTGGTGAGATCTGATGTTTGTGAGACCCAAACTCTTTGATGATTCGGGGGCTAGCATCATTGACGAACAATTTAATTTATTTTTAGTACCATCAACAGATACAATGCCTTAGATATTAACATCATTTACTGTCTTTTTGTTAAAAAAAAAAAAAAAAAGAATTAAAAAAAAAATGACCAAACTAAACATGTATCTTTTGTTTAAATCAGGGGTGTCTTTCAGTCTAAAGATTGTACAGTAAGTTTATAAATTACGTTTTAATAATCTGAAGATTTGGTATAAATAACAGCCTGATATCAGACTATTTTCATATGAGGATTTAAAAAGGTTTCATTTTTTATTATAAATTATTCAATTATCAACTTCAATCTATATGTGTTACAGTATTTTTGTAAAACATTTTTTGTCAAAGAAAAACTTTATCTGTAAACTTTACGGTTGGATGTTTGCAAATTAAAAAAAACATTAACATTAGAAACAAAATAATAGAAGACTAATTAAATAAAATAAATAAAGACCAATAAATAAATGGAAATATTTTATATTTAACAATTCTTTTTCAAATTTAATTGCTTTATATAAATGTTAAAAATTGCATAGCATTCCTATTAATTTGATGTGATTAACTGGAAATTATATAATTATTTTTTAATAAATAAATATTTTAGATCCATAGACATGTTTCGTGTTACCTAACATTCATCAGTATGGAAGATGTAACTGTACTGTCAGACGATTCGAACCCCTGGTATATATAGTCAAGCTAATAATTTATACTGTGTTATGGCAGAATTGTCTGAGTGATCCCCTTGGATTATATAAGAGTTATCGCCCCTTATTCTCGCTAACAGAGTGAATGCACTCTCCTGAAGTAACAAAAAACAAAAAAAACAACTCATTCCACCAACGTGCAGATATATATATATATATATATATATATATATATGAGATATAGAGAGAGATAGTAGTATCCTCTTTTTTGAGGCTAGTTCTTAAAAAGGTATATTGATTTTTTTTATCCAGCTCCTAGGAGCATGCTTTCAAAACCCTAGCAGGTTTTGTCTCTTACGTTTTCTAGTAGCAATCGCTGAGACCCCTCAAAACACCACAACTAACAAAATATTTACTTATACATTGTTCATGTATCTTTTTTCTCCAGCCCTGACAATACATGTTCTTAATAGATTGTATTGGGACTTTAATATATTGTCTTTAGTACTTATGTCTCTTCTTTGCTGTTGTATTAAGTACTACTTTGTTTTGTTTTGTATTCCCTCTTCAAGTTAGTTTTCGACAAATTGTTTGTGAGAATAAATGTATACATATGTAAATCTAACTGTTTCTTCATTATTGTCCTTTTCTGTGTTGACCTTGATAACATAATACACAAAATGGCAGCCTCGTTTATGTGAGATATTCACAAACGCACAGGCTCTAAAAACTTAAGTTAGAACAAACATTATTTAGATATATTTGTATATAACAACAAATAAACAGTTTAAAAAAATATAAAGTTTTAAAAGTGAGGCTGAAGCAAGCACGTAACATATTTGCTTCTTACAGGTTGAGAAATGCAGCCACGATAGACAGCAGAGTTATACAAATACAACTTGGACAATGTATTAAAAGTTAACAATTCATAAGCATTGTTTATTCAAAAATCTTCTAGAAATATCAAAATTAAAGCTGCAGACAAATGCTAACGTTAAAAGCAATTCAAATGCATAATAAAACTAAAGCAATGGAGGCATTTATCCTTAAGAGAAAAAAAAAAGGAATATTTATTAGTAATAAATTTTTTTTTAATTTAAAAAAAATTTTTAATTTAAAAAAATTATTTTTTTAAAATCATTCAACCATTACTTTTAGCTTAAACTACTTTTTTTTTACTGGAGGTCTTCATTTGATCAGTTTACACGTTTTCCTCAACTACACATGAAAAGAAAAAACCCATGAAATACTTGTTTATGAACCAATACAATAAGTACAGTATTTAATTAAAAAAAACAAAACCTATCATCGATTCATAAAGATTGATTATCAATGGAAGAAGTCTATTAACATTGTTGCCCTATATGATAATCAGTGGAACAGCAAAATAAAAACACAAACACCTGTAATTGTATAAAATGCAGCCTGTTATGTGTATAATACCATTGTGAAACTTTAGGGATTTCTGCTACCTGTCTCTTCTATCCAGTTTGGCTGAGTTTTCAACCACCTTACATTCGCTGTCAAGGGGAGAAGAAAAGGACATAACTATTGGCCTTAACCTTTTCCGGTGCTGATGCTAAAAACCTATTCACACATTCAGACAAAAAAAATCCCTTTCCTCTCAAGTTTTTCACATCTACATGACATAGCAATGATCTGGCCACTGGTACAAAGACCTAATATCTAATGAAGTTTATCTCTTTGCTTCCCATCCAGTATTAATTTTGGATGGTCTCTTTCTGTGGTGACGGAGCTCTCTTATAGTTTCACAATATAACTTTATGTGCCAGAATAATTTCAAGTTCTTCCCAAAGATTAGATGTAGAATTAAACATACACAAGTTATTGTTTGTAGATTTTGGATGAAGAGTCTTCATTATTTACAGTTTTAGGATACAAGGCATCTGAAGAGGGCGATCGAATGGCAGCACAAACCAAGATAAAAAAAGCAGTCTGAAAATTGTAAATAATATATCAGAAAGTAATCACCAGGTACCAGTTACAGAAAAAAAACAACCGTCTCAAATTACCAAATTTGAAACAGAACATAACTCTGCTATAGGCCATCACTTAGTGGACATCGCAGAATGGGAACTGGCCATTATCAAGGATTGTTTTCAATGCATTAAGCTTGCTGATCGGTTTTATACATCAGTTATTTTTAAGACTGTTTGAATCAAAAGCCCTTGAGGTGTAAAAAAAAAAAAAAAAAAAAAAAAAAAAGAGAAAAAAAAAATAATGTTTGGATTGAAGTTATTCAACTCGCAGGTTGGTTTTTATTCAAGTGGAATTCTTTAACATGATTTTAACATTTCTGCTTTCTTTTTCAAATTATTTTATTGTATTTCTTTGAAAGGTTATGTAAAATATCTCTTAAGGAGTATATTTTATTTTTAATTAAAAATATATATATTTTCTCGTTCATTTAACTCATATGTCTCTGCATATAAAAGCAATTAAAAACGAACAATATAATTAAATTGTATCTGTATATTTGAGACTTTTGTACAACAAGCCAGAAAAAGGACTCCAACTTAATATGAAACCAACCCTCATTAGCATAGAAAAGCATTTCACTAATCTCATATATAAAGTACAACCAGCCAAAATTGTCATAATATCGTTTGTAATATCTTGTATATAATTCTTTTTTGCCAGTTATTTATGGCAAATATTTAAAAAAAAAAAATTTTTTTTTTAAAATCCCTATTGATTACACATTTAATCTTATCGCTACTTTCATTTTGCTTACTAATATGTCAGAATTCCTCCCACTATCACTTATTAAGAACCGAATTTTATTTAAGATATTTTTGTATGCACCAGTTCTTGCTTGAATTTTCTGTCAGGCATTTTTTTAATTTGGTTTACGGCATATCAACCATCTATGGGTTATTTAATGCCAAATAAAGTCGTCAAATATAATTCTATAGGTAGGATAATTATTTATATTCCTAGAATTCATTGCTCTCAGAAGAAAATTTTAAAGTGAGAGTGGGAACATTACTCTTTTAAAACATTACTCTTGGCATTGGAATTTTCTTTGTTCTCAACATGATTGACCCTCAGCCACTGCTTTCTAGTATCTATTTGTGAAGAAAAATAAAGAGAAATAAGGTTTTGATTTTTTGAAGAATCAGATTGAATAACACGGTTAGAGATGGACTTATGGATACCAGGGCACGATGTGACCAACTGATTGATCAGATCGGGCCTCTCTGACCTCCCGTCTAGCCAAAGTAAGGGGCAAAGTGGACGAATGCCTAGCCACCAGGATCCCATCATGGCTCGCCACCCACGGCCAAAAGGTGGCCCCGTTTTCATGGGGTGAGGGGGTACCCTACTGCATGGGGTTGCAGTCGACAAATTTGTGGCCCTGCCGACAGAGCGTTTGTCAGGCATGTTTTGATTGGCTAATCGATATTACTTGCTATAGTTTTGACCAATAGCTGCATTTGTTCCAAATTAGTTAAAGAATCAAACTGAAAATGCATTAAAATTACTGTAGACAATTTAACTATTTCAGTTACCTAAATTATTTAGAGTGAGAGTGGTTTCTAGTTTTTTCTTTTATTTTATTCATTTTGAATGCGCATATGTGTGTAGGAGGGGGGGAGGGGAGGGTGACCCCTAAATAGACCATCATATATAAAATGAAAAATGTTTTGTCATAATCTGGCCAACGTCTGGTAAATATAGCTTGTGCAATTCTAAAATACAACATTCAAGTGACAACATGCAACACAAATGAGACAATTTTTTGAAGATTTTTATAAACAAAATGTTGGTAGCTAAAACAAAAGGAATTTCTATGGATTCATTTGTGGTAAGACAATAAAAAAAAAGTGAAAATCTTTTCACATTAGCATACTTAGATTTCTTCAGTCTTTAAAAAGTTATTCAACTTTTCTTTTTTAAACTCAACTTTTCTGACAGCAAAAGTTACATTTCAGGTGTTAACTTGTCAAATTCATTGAAACCACACTGAAGTAATTTTATAAATTGTTAATTACTAAAGATTTCACTGAAATATATCTTCATAACTATTAGAATTTAAAAAAATAAAAATCAAGACAAAAATTTTGATAAGCCATGTTAGAGTATTTTTAATAGAGACATTTACTATTCTGTCAAAAATTGTATAGCTGGATGAAAAGTGTTTAAAAGAAAATAGTTAAAAAGAGAAAGAGCTCCAAAGGTGTGCAGTGGATTGAAAAAAAAACAAAAAAAAAACTTGTGAATTTGTTTAAAAAGAAAAAAAAAACCCAACTCCAACTTCTGCAAAAATGTCTGACTCCCCTTCTCTAATACACAGAAACAAAGTGAGAATGTGTAGAGTGATAATTCACAAAGGCAGACACAAAAAAAAAAAAAAAAAAAAAAAAAAAAAAAAAAAGTATTGCAACAGAATGAATTTATTGAAGATTTAGTTGATATTATTGTCAATAAGTCAGTCAGTTATATTACAAAGTTTATCCGGATTACATGTATGGGATGCACTTTGTGAAATATTTATGCTCGTGAGGTTATAAACATCATTAACAACCAGACTAATGAACTAAATCTATCTTTAAAGAAAGAGAAAGAGAGAATAGGGAAGAGCGAGTTAGAGATTGGGATTTGGTAGCTGGAACCGAATACATTATCTTGTACATCCTTAGAAGATGTAAACAAGGTGCACAGATATCATACCTGGGACTACAACTCAAGAAATTAAAATTTGAACGCCTGAAATTAATAAGAGACGAATCGGGAACTAAGATTGATAGCATGAACAGGACTGTAAGCAGTTAGGAGGGGGAGAAAAGCTGTTTAATAAAATAAAAATTAGGATTGATGAAAAAATGCTAAGCTGTGAAGAATAAAAAGAAAAATTATTTAGAGTGCATGCAGAAGTTTCAAAAATCAGGAAAGAAAAAAAAAACAAAGAAGAAAAAGAAAAAAACTGTTTTTCAATTTATATTCAATATTTTTTCCAAGAACTTTTGCACGCCTTATAGATGCATATTGTCTATCCAATTTTTGCATAACAAAAGGAAAAAATTGGCTGAGAGAATAAATAAAAAGCAAGCTTCATATTTTTTGTTTTGTTTTTTGTTCATGCAGATATGAGTCAGTGTTGTCACAAAATCCGACAAGACAACATGCTAGTCAAGACAAATAAAATGGCACAAGGTGGTTACCGCTGGAATTTCCCGTGGCTTTGAAGGCTATTGAAAAAGACACGGATTGGTTTTTAACCATTTCATCAACTAATGAATTTACGATAAAAAATTAAAAGGAAAACAAACAAACAGCAATACATTTGCAAGTATATCAAAAGAGCAAATAAAATAACAGCTCAAAATTGAATTTATAAAAATCAAATGTAAAAAAGACAAAAGAAAAAAAAAACAGGATTATTTCCAAACTTTCATTGTCAATTTCTACTGTTCAAGTTAAAATTTAATGAAAATCTAAAATCTAAGTTAGCTTTATGTTACCTGATTATCAGATCAATTTACATTTGCCAATTTTGGTTAAAGTTAGACAATTTGGTTTGAACTGACACCAAATTTATCATATTACATGCTGGATGGCTTTTAGATATAGACTTCAAAACTAACTTATTTTGGGCCCAGTCTTTATTCCTCTTTCTCTCAAATTCATCCTTATCACTTCCTCCCATGTTTTCCTCGCCCACCCCTGTTGCCTCAACTGTTCTACATCTACTAACCGAAGAACTCATTCATTCTTTTAATATGCATAAACCAACAGAGTCTCTTGTTCTGCACACATCTCCCTATACTGTCCAGATTTAATCTTCCTCTGAGATCATCAAATCTAGCCTTTAAGACTCACATTACACATCCATTGTATCATTTTCATATAATTTCTCTTCATGCAATGCATCCTTATGATTGTTTTATCTTTTCGTTTTTAATCGGGATTATTTTACATTTATTTTGGCATGTTAGATCCCCCACCCCTCTTCCTCCAAGGTTCAAATGGTCAAAGAGATCAACCATTTACCGATTCACCTAATCTTATATAGATGAACTTCTTTTTTTATTCCTCAAGCACTTAACCAGGACTTCCCAAATCAAAATGAAGTGATCAATCAATCAGTACTTTTAAGAGAATTGACCATTTGCTTCCACAACGAAATAAATTAGATAACTTTTCTATCAATTTCTTTCCAACCAATTTAAATTAGCAATTTTATATTCAAAGAATAAAATGATCTATGCTTTCTAGCAATACAGTTATCAAAGATAAAAAAAACGATACAAAACAGTACATTTTTCATTCTTTTGAAAACGGCAAGAAGCAGCGAAAAAATATACAAAGGATAAAAAAAACTTTTCTGGTTATGACTAAATAAAAATGTGAGAAAATTAAAATGTATTTCTTCCAAAATAGAATTTAAATTTTGAAAAAAGAAAAAAAAAAAAAGAAAAACAATTCATGCAATTAAAATGAATTTAATTGGCCAAAATAGCAAAAAATCAATTTAAAAAAAAAAATCATTGCCAAAAGTGCAAGAAATTCAACTTATTTGATCCAAAAGAGTGAAACAAATAGACAAAAATTCAAAGAACAGAAAAAGATGGAAAATTACATTTTAAATAGAGACGTAATTTTATTTTGGGTAAAACTATTTTAACAACACAGTATTAAATTCATATTTTGAATTTAATTTAATTTTTATTTTAACCAGCATATCAACCCATTTAGAGTTATTTAATGCTGAATCAAGTCATTTTAATTTTTTTTTTTTTTTTCCCTTTTAGTAAATTATTTAAAAAATTTTTTTTTTACTTTCAAGTTATTAATATTTTCAAATATTTATTAATGGGGTTTGCTTTTTTTTAATTTTTTTTATTAGTTATTCAGGATGAAAGTTATGTGTATACTACCAGATACAGTTTCATGTTATTCTTAGGACAGATTCTATTTAATCCATAGATGAGACACTAACAGGTACTACCACTCTGCGCTGGATCCGAGCAATGGTAACTAAGAGTGGACTCTAAATATTTTAGATTTAATTTAAACTACCGTTTTTAATTGTAGAGAAGAAAATAAGAAATTACTTTATTTTATACATTTTCTAAGTCTTTTCAAACTTGTAGTAAGTCTTAAGTTTTGTGAACAAAAATAAAAAAATTTTTTACAATGTAATTCATTGTTTTAAATGTTTTTCATAACTTTGTAAAATCTAATACAAAATTTTAAATCTCAAAATGTAAATTGTGCATTTTTTTAAATTTAAAAAAAAACCCCAAAATTAGTTAGATGATAGGCGTTTTAGAAATAGGATAGATAAATTCAAATAAAAAAAACAAACTTGTCAAGCTAATGGATAATAGTTTTTAAAATGCAGCCTCATTTCGTTTGTATCATAGATTAAATTGCATTAGCATATTTTCTTGTGTTGAATACAAGAAATTTATAGGTAGATGAGGGATTGTATTCTACACAAGCACAGGTTTCCAAAACTTTACTCAGCTTAAAAACAACAGCTCTTATTTGAAACAGGAAGACTACAAATACACCCAGTTAGCAAAAATAATAGAACCCAAACTTAGACAGGTTGATAATAATTGTGTTTTTTGACCAAAGGTATTTGATATGGCAACAATATCTGTCCTTTAGGAATCTGTGCAATTGAATTTCTTATTTTAAAAACAGGAAATTCACCAAAATTGATTTAAAATTAAAAATAATTTTGCTTATAAGATGTTTGCTTAGATTTTATTTTTAATGTTTGTGCTTTTCATTTATTAATAGAGAAATTTCATGAAATAATATCAAGCAAAAAAAAGGTTAAAAAAATCAATCGATTAACACTTATTACAGAATTTGTCTAGATATCCCCCCCCCCCTCCCAATATTTCAAACTCAAATTGAGTAGAAAGTGAACAATGGGTTCATTTTTGGCAGCCTTGCTCCCCCCCCCCTCCATTTTTGTATTTTAATACTCCTATTTCATAAGCAATGTTTTTGACAAAGAGAGAAGAATTGCTGTTTTCTGGGTCGGCTGTCATTTTGAGTGGGTGGTAGATGGAGATTTTTAATCCTCTCATAGCATTCATCATCATTCAACTGTCACTATATCTCATTAACACTTATTTTCGAATGTTCTTTTAGCCTTGATAAGTGGTGACTCATTAGGATAACAATAAAAAATTAAAAAATCTAAATATCCATTTATTTTCATTAATATCATGAAAATATATTGGGATTACAATTACTACTAAGCTTGACACATGAGGCCATCAAAAAGAAAAGATATCTCACACAGAATTCTTTATTTTGGTTATTTTTCTAAGCTGTTAAGTTCTTGTCAATAAAACTTAATGGATAACGTTGTACACTTTTGGGGTAAAAAAGAAAAAAAAAAATGGCTAGGGACGGCTATAATATGGGGCCATACTATATAGAAGGATATAATTTATAACTATTAGATTTAGAAACTTGCCGTTTGTATCATACTCGTGCCATTATCCACCAGAGCGTAGATAGAATGTTTAAAGAAATAAATCTACAATAATCAGGGGAGACAAATGATGATTCCAAATGAAATTGCCAAATGTTTCAAGAAAAACAGTTTAGTTTGTGAAGTCACCTCCTGAATATTAAAGAGAACAAGTTTTATAACCTTTAAATAACGCGTCATCATTATATGAAAATAATTATACGTATTATGAAAAGCGTCTGATGTGAAAATTATTAGAGTTGTTAAAACTTACCCATTCATACGACTGTAGTTTCCTTTCAGGCCGATACCTTTTGCCCAAAGTGCAATCTTTTTCTTCATGTTGCCAGATTGACGCCCAGCACTTTTTATGCCATCTACAATTTTTTCCCAAACTCGTGGGACGCCAAGGAACACCGTTGGACGAACTTCTCGCAACGTGAGAGCCAATGTTCCCTGAAAAATAAATAAATGGCATTAAAAGTTATAATCAAACGCCAATTATAATGAAATTGTTTAATAGATGGTGCTATCACTACGAGGAAAATATTTGATAACTATGGGTATATATTTGCTGTCTTTATCCCAATCACAGTCATGACATACTGTTGACAGTTGTTTACCACAAAAAGCTGAGGCTCCCAATTATTTTTCTTTCAACAACCTAAAATTTTGTTCTGTCATCTGCATAGCCGGGCGTGCCATATCAAGAGTTCAGATATCTTGCTCCTCTTTCATTATAGGAGCAGGTGTTTCAGCCGACAATATTCATGATCATCATGTCACCTAGATACCCCGTGCACTATCTTAAGGTCTGCTTATCTCCGTTTTTGTTGTAATCTAATATATAAAGTAGAGACGATTTTTCCCCTGTACTTTCTTAGAGAATAGGAAAATAACCACATGCATCACAGGTTACTAAACTCACCGCTATACTACACTTATTCACTCGAGCGTGTTTTAGTAAATTTGTTATTATTTTTTTCTACCTAACACTAAATATTACATTCGGCCCACCATCAATGTCTCTCTGAACAACCAACTCCATATAGGTGGTAGCAAAAACTTTTCCCCCTAACAATTGTGTACTGTGACTACACTCATCGACACTGGGAAGTAATAAACAGTTTCATTTTCACAAAACACCGGTTGTCATTCATTATTTGCCTGGTATTCATTTAACATGCATGCCAATAATCAAGCTTCGGTTAATTGGCCTATTTTCACATGAATTTTATAAGCTGGAAGCGTGACGCAATGCGTAAGAAAGTATGTTTCATTATCGCCAGGTTTAGCGTTCGATTCCATTCTACTCTACCACTTTTTTCTTTTTTTTCATATTTAAAACATTCGCCAACACAGTAGACGAGGGAGAAAAAAAACAGTAGGCCGCTTCTTTTTTTATTCGACGTCATGCAATAGGTAGTACTTTCTCCCGTGCAACGCCGGGCGACGGGTTCCGCTAGTAAATTATAAAGAGTTAGCCACAACACAGATTGAGATAAAAACAAATGTACAGCCATAGTTCTGAAATACTTTACTCATGGTAGTACTATGAACAATCATCTAAGTTAACTGATAAAACTGTTTACAATAATGTAATTTTGATGATAAAAGTGTTAGCAGTTTGCTACATAAAAGAATAGAAATAATTTTAAAAAAACATAGCGTTTTTAAAATAAAATGTATGAAATAATGTTATAACTAGAAAAATTTTAAAGATTAAAATTGTAAGTTAAAATTTAAAAAAAAAATGCAATTTACGTTACCTTAAGAGCATCCGGTTGTGCAAAATACACTGTAGCGCCAACAGTCATTGCCAGATAAATATCCGATAACTGAGCGGCCACATGACTCAGGGGCAAGTAACTCACGATATGCTCATTACCAAAACTGGTTTCTATTAACTGCGTCACACTGTACGCCGTCCAAGTGAGCTAACAGAATAAAAAAATTTTTTTAAATTAATATACAAATATTATACAATTACATTATTTCTAATCTGTATTAATAAGAGGAGATCATGTGTATCTGGCTGCATTCACCAATAACAGGTTATGTATTGTAGAACCTTGTTTCAATAAGCAGCAAAAGCAAGCAAATGTTTAATATAAATTTTGGTAAAAGAGAAACAGTCTACTTGATGATGGCTTCCGGTTTTGAAGTCGAAAATTGACAAGCAGTGTTTATCAAAAAACAGCCCCTCATTATTTTCGACAGCACAATCGACACAAACCGAGTGGAAGGAACCTGAAGTCTTTGCAAAATAAAATTAAGTAATGAGAAGGACTAACCCGGAAAACTTTCAGTCATCTACAAGAATTTCTCTTGCGCTGTAGAATAAAAGACAATTTCTTTGGGAATATTCTGTATTGGATATGTTATATAATGTTTTATATACTTAAATTTCTATTTATAAAATAAAATATTTAAAAAAACTTTTTCAATATAAACTATTTAAAACATCTTAAAAAAAAAAAAAAAAAAAAAAGAAAAAAAAAAAAAAAAAAAAAAAAAAAGAAACATTCCAATGATAAAAAAGTTTGATTGCATTTGCAATAAAAAAGTTTGATTTTCTTATGTGTTCATCCATCCATATCACATGGGACGTCGTCGGAGAGTCATGCAGATATTTTATCTGTCATAACTTTTCAGTGGGCATAATAGAACCTGGTTGAGCCCATGTCCTCTAGTTCACATACGACACCTGGTATTCCCAAATGGTCACCCATTCAGTACTGGCCAGGCTAAATGTTGCTTAACTTCAGTGATTTAACAAAAACCGGTGTCAACATGATTATGCTGTATATATGTGTCAATAATAAAAAAATATGACCTAAAATATAATGGAAACAATTTTTTGATAAACACTGCTTTTATTTTCGATTTCAAAACCAGTAACCGTCACCAAGTAGACAGTTTCCCTTTTATTTACATTTTTGATTGCCTAAGATCTTAATATCAATGTCTTTCAGCCAATCAGAAGCATAGAAAATATATACCTCAACAATATAAAAAAAAAAATGAAAAAAAAAATGACATGGAACGGCTTTTAGGCCGATTCTTTTTGCGCATAGTGCAATCTTTTTCTTCATGTTGCCAGATTGATGCCCAGCACCTTTTATGCCATCTACAATCTTTTCCTAAACCTTTGCTGTGATCAGTTTCATACTCAAACCAGCCTGTCACAATTTTCTTTTAGACCTGCCACACACGGGAGCAGGTCACTAAAACTCCATGGAGACAGCTGGCAGGACGCCACACAACAATTACTATTTTTTACTGCTCACTTCATAGGGGAGAGGTGTAGTGTAGTATTTGTTTCTGTTGTCATGAGACCATCCTCCCAGGCATTACCTTTGTTTGAGCAGTGTAGTATATGTTCATTAGTTATGTATACTAGCTAAAATATGTGATCAGAAGGAACATATTTTTGTTAGCAAAAATAATAAAGTCAATATTCAGGAGTGCGAGTAGCGAATGGCCCCAAAAGCTGAAATCTCAATGTATTTCCCAACCAACGCGATTCCGCGTGCGTGTGTGTGTGCGTGCGTGCGTGCGTGCGTGCGTGTGTGTGTGTGTAGAGACGGCAGAGCAAAAAAAAAAAAAACAAAAAAAAAAAAACAACTTAGATGATGATGTGCTAGTGATAAGTAATAAAAGCATTTAAAATAATTTGAAAAATGTTTTGGTGTAATTATCAATTTTGGTAAACAAGAAAGTCAAAGTGAAGAGAAAGACACTGAGTGTGCATGTAGTGGTGGGAAGTAGACAGGAAGTCATTCTTTGATTAAAGAAAAGTTATCTAACTCCCCTATCATCAGTCGTTTGGAGTCTCAGCCTTCACGGCAAAATTGACATTTTTAGTTTAGATAGAGAGAGGAAGAGATATAAAACGGGAAAAGAGAAAAAAAGAGAAAGCAAGAGAGATGGACAGAAAGAGAAATAAATAAAATCCAGCCAAATAGCGACAAAAAAAAGTTAGGAGGTAAGGCTCAAACAATTTGGCAGAAATCGGCTTTTATATATACAAAAAAAAAAAAAAAAAGAAAAAAAAAGAAGACTAAAAGCGGAGAACTTATCTATGGAAGACTCTAGAGATTTAAGCGTAATTCCGCCTTTTCTGGATTAATAAAAAAGTAAAATTCTGCTGAAAAACTGACAATTCGGTGCTTATGCATATCAGCCCTGACATTGAAATATTTAAAGAATGTATAAACTTTATTATGTACTTACGTGTTAGCTGAAAAGAAGATTGTGCAGAAAAAATTACGCAAATTCATCCAGTAGTTATTTAATTATAAATAAAAAACGATTTTATCACTCGGTAGATATTTCCACCATTTTGTATCTTAGATTTTCCAGTGGTCAAGAACGATAACTCATTTTCACGATTTCGGGGTTTGGGGTCTCCATTGTTTACAAAAATGTCAAAATGTACGTAAAATCATTTTTGTTCTTTTTCTTATAATTAAATAACTACTGGATGAATTTGCGTAATTTTTTCTGCACAATCTTATTTTCAGCTAACACGTAAGTACATAATAAAGTTTATACATTCTTTAAATATTTCAATGTCAGGGCTGATATGCATAAGCACCGACAATTCACATCCCTGATATTAGATTTAAGGTAAACAACTCTTAAAATATAAAATATGTTTTCTATACTTACATTGTCATGACTCATCATTACTCCTTTAGGGTTTCCAGTGGTGCCACTCTGTAGAAGAATTAGAAAAGTTTGTTTTAATAAAACAGACAAAATAAATAAATATTAAACGATAATCAAATTAAGAATATGTATTCAATTCAATAAATTGGCAAAAGCTTAGAAGGCTCGAGCTATGAAAAAGCGAGCTATGAAAGCGGGGATAATCATTCAAAGATCAACGGCCACGATGCGTCCAGTGCCATTTTGAATTGTTTAGATGTCTGTGGGTTGACTACAGCTCTGGCAGCTTGTTCCACGGACCAGCAAACCAAACCGCAAACAAAGCCTTCTGATGAGTCAACTAAAATTGCTTTGGGTACACATTCTGTGAGTTTCCATGAAACCCTCTCTGCGAAGCCGGTGTGAAGAAGAAGTCACACGGCGCATTATAGTTGCCGCATATGATGTTAATGGTAAAGAAAAGATCAACATGCAGTACCAAATTTGTAGGTTCTAACACTTCCTATTTTATTTTTGCACATTGTTAGAGTGATGAAACAGAAATTTCTATAAAATGGAAGCAAATTAAGTATCGGGCAGTCATAAAAAAAATTAGAAATTATGTCATGAATGCTTAAATAACAAAAGGATGACGTCATCCATTAAAACAGTAAACACAGACTGAATTTCCAGTGTTTCTGTGAAACTTCAGGTATCGATGGACAATCAAACTAATGTATAACATTATTTGAGATGAATATATGTTCTTACATACATAATTGAGCATTCTGGTCATTTCTACTAATATATATATATATATATATATATATAATATTAATTATATTTTAATATTTTACCTACATACGTTGTTTCGAGCTTTCAGCACTCTTCAGTGTAAGGAAATGACAATCTCAGACGGCCACGGGGCGTAACCTGGTTCACAGAAACATCTTCAATCTAAACGGTTGTCTAATCCACTTGGCCATTGGCGGTTGTCATATGATAACAGAGAAATTAAGTTACATTTATTTTAAAAAAAGTAAAGACATGGTCACTGGAATCTAATTTCTATTGTTATATATAATATATATATATTAAATATTTGTTATTGTTTATTATCTATGTACGTATACGTTTCGTCCTTTTTAAATCGGGACTCATCAGCATAGAGATATGACTATTCACTACCGTTCATGCGATTCGAAACCCCGGACTACAAGTATTTTTCAACTCAAATGCGACGTCTTTAACCGCTCGGGCAATTTTAAACAGCGAATAAACGATGATAATGTTAACACTTTATCGGCGGCTTAACGTCTAAGCATTCTACTTCTTTTAAGGGAAGGAACGATGCATTATAAAGCAAGTGACGTCATGCTGTGTTAATACTACCATTACAATGCTCTCCTTTTTTGAGGAGCGATAAATAATAAATATTTGTTATTGTTTATTATCTATGTACGTATACGTTTCGTCCTTTTTAAATCGGGACTAGATAGATAGATAGAGAGAGAGACTCAGGGTCTAGTCTTTAGGGAGTTGAATCAAAATTTATCATCCAAAATAAAAAAAAATTGAAAGAAATTATTTATTTGAATCATAAGCATGACATTGACCATAAGTCTCAATATAGCTTAAATCTAAACTAAAGAGTGACCTTGGGAAAACAGTACATAATTTGTATCATGAACTTATTTTGGGTATATCTTAAATTTGATCTGCTCACAGTTCAAAAATGATTTGTGAGAGGATTAACACAAGTAAAAAGAAAGATCTTATCAACCTTACAAATAAACTTCCATATATTAAAAAAAAGTTATTTTGTTTACATAAATGTTGACACTTACTGTATAAATAAGCAAGCAGCATTTGTTTGGGGCAGTTAATTTTAAGGTTTCATGGACGGCTGACATAGGCACTTGTTGGCCAATATCCATCATTTCTTGCCACTGGAAAAGGCGAATTTGAAAAAGAATAAAGATAGATGAACAAAAAACAGCCAACACATAAATTGTAAACTATTAAATACACAAAGGTTAAATATACAAGACGTCACTATATTTCTTCAGCTATTTAAAAAATATTTCAATCAACTTTGATAAACATTTCACTATATTATTAATAGTACTTTAGACAAAAATAATAAATGCCACCAAATAATATTTTTACACAAAAATACTTATAATGAAAATAAATACTATTTTTTAATAAAAAAAAAATAGTAAAATATGCAGATAACTACTTTGGACTACTATTCTTCACTTGGTTTTTATATTCATAACGCTTCAGATGATATCTGTCCTTCAGGTGTATCTTGTCAATCTCGGTAACCGGTACGAAATTTCAAATGAACCATTCCAGAGGGTAGATTGTTCTCATTCTGTCAGTGTTAGTTTATGTTATTCTTAAGTTATTAGTAGTAAGGATTGAACTTTAAACCCTCAGGAGACTGTCACTTAGAAGTGATTGTCAACCAACGCTTTTAACTGACGAGAAAGTTCCAAAGTTCGTAAAGATGCAGAAGAAGGCCAGGGGTTACAGCCAAAATATTGTGAATATAACAAGAATTGTAATCTAAATTATTAATCCTCATCCAAAAAATTCCCAAACAAATACCATTTTCAATACAAAAATAAATACCATTTTCAATACAATATAATCATAAATAACTATAATCAAATTATGTTTAAAATATTCTAAAATTAAGTTTAATTTTATCTCTTAAGAATTTTTTGTTTCAATTATTCATAGAACTTTCAAATTGATAGCTTATCAAATGTATTATAAGCAAACTAGAATTACTTACAGAATAAATATTCGGCTGTTTAACAGCCACTTCACCCGAATATACAATAATGGCTTTCAGCAGAGGCAGTTTATGCTTCACCTCAAGGATTTTTTGTAATTGTTGATGGTTTTCCACAACCATTATGTTAGCTCTGCTGTCATCAGCCACGAACGCGCATGCCTCAGCAGTATTTGTTGTATAAATACCAACAGCAAGACCACTGAAAATGAGAAGTAAATCAATCAAATAATTGCCTAATGTAATTTACAACTTAAAATGTATGGCACACTTTAATCTAAAAAAAAAAAAAAAAAAAAAAAAAAAAAAATGGTAATTAATATTAACATTGTTTTTCATCTGGCTATAGTACTCATTAATATTTAAGTTTCGGCTGGCGCACCTTTGAGTGCATTGTCCGTTTACGTCTTCATCAGTGTTCATAAAGGTACATTGTTCATTTACCTTTCAGTCGATGTATCTTTAGGTGCACCACCGATTTACCTTTTAACCAACAGTGATGTTTTTCCCTGTATTCTAATTAGGGTTGCAGAGTCAAAAGATATAAATTCCGACTCCAACTCCTAGAATTCCAAAATATCAGGCTCCTTATTTTAAAGTCTTCCAATATTAAGTAATAATTGGAATAAGATTTTAAAATCCCACTCCTTGCATTCTTATGAGTCCAACTCAGAAACCCTGATTCCAATATGTATGTTGTCGTTTCTCATCTTAAAATCTAACCAACTGATGTTTTATTAATTAATGAAAACTCACTCGTGCATAGCATGACATATGCAACTGGATAAAGCATAAGAAATATTCTTATGAACCAAGGCTGTGGCGTCTGAACAAAACCGCCGACTGACTCCACTTTACGTAAGGTCATGTATGACTTACAAACCTCAGAGCCTATGACTGACTTATATCAATTATGATACAAATCAGTTCACCCTCCCAGGCTTACCCTCTCTCTGAGAAGGGGTTAGTTTATTGCCAATCGCTTGGTACCCCTATGTCGACGGTTCTGCCCAGGAATTTTTTGTAGGCCAGAGTGCGCTTCTCCTAGTGTGCTGACTTCTCAAAAACCACACCTGACCTTGTGTCTAACCTCCCCTGGAGAGGAGATAATATCACGTTTATATTAAAGAATAAATAAACTCGAGCTATATAAAGTGTAAATTCAACTGATGTCAGAGTTAGTATGGTTTTATAAACTCAGATTCTAGTGAGTTCTTAATACTTTTGGCTAAAGACTCAATAGCACAGTTATGAAACATTGCATTTAGAGTTTTATTTTTATTTTATTTTTTAATCTGTGGTGTTATTATTTTTGTTAATTATATTATCATGTGATGTCTGAGAGTTGATCAACATCGGTTCATCAGACTTGAGTTCATAAGAAACAACAATCATATTCAAATCTGTGAAAACACTGCCATAAATGACCCGATGAAGGCCGGAGAGCACATCGGCCGAAATGTAGAAATAGAAATATCAACGTTGATTAAGACAATAGTAAAAATATTCTTTGCAAATTAAAAAATTTCTATAACTCCTAATTCCAAAAATTCAAACTAAAAGGCTAATTAATAGTTTTAAATTTAACTAGCATGGTAGTGTTTTCAGTTGCAATTTATTTTTAAAATGAAGGTAAGTAAATCTGTATTGACAAATACAGATCTTTCTTTACAAATCCCTTCTTTAAGATGGTGTCTTACTCAAACTCACTATCCAAGTTTATCGTCTATGTTCCCTGTCTATTACCAGTCCAAAAGAGCTTGTTCTGTGTCTTTGCCTTGAATCATGCGAGCTGATCCTCCTCTCCACCTAGTTTTGTGAAAGCAACACAGGTCGACTTTCCTGCGTGTTAGTGTTTCCACAACCTCTTCCGCCCGTCCCATCATCGTGCCAACATTAAGAATGGCAAATCTGAATCGCTGTTGTGGGATTTTGCTTGATACCGATCTGGCCAGCCTACCGCTCACAACACCTTTGACTGTTGTCTCCAGCCTCATGTTCACTGTTAAACTTTTCTCATTGACTGCCATGTGATTCTGGAGCAGGGTATTTTACGGCTGGATGCCCTTCCTTTCACCAACTCTGACACTTCCAGCAGTCAGAAATCTTTGTTGATGTGGCCGGTGGGTAGTTGTCTTTAACCTCATACACCCATTGCCGATAAAGCGGCATGCCTAACATCTGGCATCCCATGAAACCCATGAGAGGTACTCTGTAGGCCGTAGCTAGCCGTTGGTTGCCAATCAGACGCAGTGGTTATGAGCCGCCAGATACTGGTCAGACGCATCTCTGGGTTTGCTAGTTAACCCCTAGCAGGGACTTGTCTTACTGGACACAAGAGTATCTCCGCACACTAGTGGGTCATGTGTGTTGCAGCGACGGGTGACAGGTCCTCCGGATGTTTCAGTTAGGAACCTCACCCTTAGCTTTGGGGTGAAGCTCTGGACCGTATGAAAATAATTCATGCTGGTCAAGTATTTTTTGGAAGGAATTAAATCAAATTATATTTTATTGTTCTTAGCATGCCACAATGATTCACCAAAAGAATTAACTAACCAGAATCAAATATTGATTTTGTAGGAAGAAAGCTATCGATGACAAAGAAATAAGAGACTGCCTTTACTTTATATATTAGATGACTTTATATCAAGTCACCCAGAAAGTTTGTGCCGATTTTTAGTTGTTCATGTTTCAACACGTTAGAACATATCAAATTGACAGATACAGCATACTTACATTTCCGATTAGAGCATACTTCAAGCTATCTTTTGAGAAAGAAAGTTTAACATTATTTAACTGGTGTGAATTTTGGAGCCTTTTGAAAATGGAAGATTGTAAAACCCATTTTAGGCACTTGATGCTTTTCTATTTTCATAAAGGTAAAAATACTTTCACAGACAACATAAAAGACATGTGCAGTGTACAGTGAAGATGCTTTAGCTGACAGACTGTACGGAAGTGGTTTGCAAAGTTCAGAGCATGATATTTTAGCCTTAATGATGAAGAATGCTCAGGCAGACCACCTTCTACAAATAACTACAAAATCAAGACATTAAGAATAACCCACATTCATCATCATCATCAGGTTTATTTGTTGAATCAGGCCACAATTAACCCTGTGATGAGGGTGGGGCCTGATTGTCTAGTCTTGATTTAAGTTTTACCCCCCATTCTTGTCTTTGGTGAGGCCTGACGGAATCCATACCCATGGCTTTCCTATCACGTTTCACCACGTCATTCCAAGACAACTTGGGTCTGCCAGTGGTGGTCTTTTCTGCTGGCACATTCAACGGTCGAACTTTAGCAATCCAGCCATTGCTGCGCTCAACATGCCTCAACCAACACAACTAAAGAATAGCTTAAGATATCAAAATCCACCATTCATGAGCATTTAGTAAAACTTAAGTACGCAAATGGATAGAATGTTTGGGCGCCACATGATTTGAGTGAAAAGAACACTTTTTAAAGAAAATTGTTACAGGTGATGAGAAATGGAGCATTTACTGTAATGTGAGAAAATGATCCTGGGGTAAGTGAAATCAGCCACCCCAAAAGTAGATTTTCACTCAAAGAAAGTTATGTCTGGTAGAATTGGAAAGGAATTCTGTACTATGAGTTTCTATCAAGTAACCAGACAATTCTGAAAAAAAAAAAAAATACTGCTCATTGCAGATGAATTAAAAGCAGCAATTAAAAAACAAAAAAACCGCTCACAATTGGCCAACAGGAATGATGTATTTTATTTACCTCCTCTCCAGGAGGTTAGACACAAGGTCAAATGTGGGTTTTGATAAAAGTGCTTCTGTGGAACAAACTGGATTTGAACCCGGCACTTAGCCACCGTGAATGTATTCAATCACGATAATGCCAGACCACATATTTCTTTGACGACCAGACAAAAATTATTGCAGCTTAGCTGGAATATGTTACCCCATCCTCCTTATTCACCAGTTATTGCTCCTTCAGATTACCATTTATTCAGATCTTTGCAGAATAATTTCATGGTAGAAACTTCAATTCTTTAGATGACATAAAAAAAACAAAAAAAGCATGAGTTCTTTGCCATGAAACCACCGCAATTCTGAGAAAATGAGATTTTCAAGTTGAAGTTCATATGAGGAAAGTTTGCACAACAAAACCGTTCATATTTAGTTGATTAAATATTTAATGGCATTTAAAAATTTTTTTTAAATTAAATTTCCTTTAAAATTCAGCACATACTTTTCAGACAACCTGATATATTAGATGACTTTTTTTTTTGGGGGGGGGGGGGAGTTAATTATTTTAGGCATTATTTAAAGCAAACAATTGTTTAGAATTATACAACATAGAAACAATTAGTAAAAGTTGTTTTTATTAATATTTCTAAAGTCCTTATTCCAAAAAAAAAAAAACAGTCGAAGACACAAAATCAAATATTCTGTTCAATGAGACAAATAATGAAGAAAAAAAAATTTCTTTTCCTACCCAGCATAAATGGCTCCCACGTTTGACAAGAACCATTCAGGAGAATTGAAACCCAGGATACCAACTCCATTCCCAGGTTCCAAGCCCAACTAGAAAAAAATCAAAACACAACTTATAATTTTGATTCCTTACAATGAAAGAATACTCAACATGTTAGTATTAGTTCAACATTTATTTCGTAAATAACACCAACATAAGATGAATACAAGATGAATGAAAGACAAAAATAGAAAAACTACAAAAATTCATGGCAAAATACTATCATCCCCAAAAAAAGATATCGAAAAAGGAAAAAAGAATAGAATAAAAATTTCACTCCATATCAACTGTGATTGTACACCAAAACTTATGATTAGTACGGGCTGATAGAGAGATTTAGTGGTACAGACTGCGGTAGTTAGAGACTCAACAATTTCTAGCATTGATTATTTCAGACAGGTGATTCATATGTGCCAATATCCAGTGTTTGCAATGATGCCTCAGTTTTAATTGTTTGCACAATAGTCGAAAGTTGTGTTGATGACTTTGCCATCTGTCTTGATGGGCATATCATCTCTTAGTATTAGAAGGTTACTAACCCTGTTTAACTCTAGACGGAATTCTAACAATGTGTTAACATCTTTAAGTTTAGATGCATCAATTTTGGGCCCTGAGATTTCTTCGTTAACGCCTGTAGGTGGTTCTGAGCTTTGCTCGAATGAGTGCACAGAAGTAAATTCATTACAGATTTTCTGCACCTCTGCAAAAGGGACAATCTCAGACACAGAATGACCAGCACATTAATACCCCGCACATGGGTGACTTCATCTGTTTTTTCCCTTTTCTCTGATCATTCCCGATGAAGGACGCAGGGTATTCGAAACCTTGAATTAAAACTATAAAATTATAATAAAAAATTATAAAAAACGACATCGTTTTATGCTTCAAGCCTCACCCATCATTATCAAAATACATCTCTAGAAGCATACGTGGAATGCCAAACTGATCTATAAATTATGAAGTAATTAGATGAAAATCCTATTCCATCAAAAAAATATTTGTTTCAAGGAAGATAACTCTTGAAGGTTATCTATCTTTGGCGAGAGACATTGGAGGGTTATCTGCCTTTGTTACAGACAGGACATTAATGGGGTGGAATTCAAGATGGATGTTATTGATCACGGTCTAGTCACAAATCAAATCCATCATACTCATCACAGTCTAATCCTCCATTAAATAAATCATTTAAAATTGTTATCTCCTCAAAATCGTTTTCATGTGTTTATTTCTACATTGTTTTGTGTCTCTCCACTCAACTACCACAACTCAACAGAAAGATAAAAAGCTGGAACGGAGATAACTATGGTTTACCTTAATGAAAGCTCGAGCCACAACGTGGACTTGTTCGTAATATTGTTTATAAGTCCATTTCAGCCAAGAACCATCTCTTTTCACAGCTTCAAAAGAAAGAGAAAAAAAAAAAAAAAAAAAAAAAAAATGGTCAAAATTATTAATCAGATCACAATCAGAAAATGCTTACAAATTTTATATAGTTGTAGTTTCTGTGTTTGTTCGCAATCTTCTAGTGTTTGGGAGATAGAAACTACACTGCACAGAGTACATGGATAAGTATATTTTATTCTGATCAAAGTGGGCACAACATTATCGTAGGGTGTATTCAGACTTGACATACATAAGAAAATACATTTTACTTTATTTTATTTACAACTTGAAAATGATAGAAATTAAAAAAATAGCAAATGTTAAGAGGTTCATGGATTGGAGTAATGCAGAAAATGGGCCCTTATTGGCGGGAAACACTGGGTGCTTCTCCAAGGGGTTAAAGAGTGTAAATTTACTGAATGCATTTCCATAAATATCACTTTACATCCCCTCCAAACCAGTCGATGTTGAGTACATCCTATACAGCATAATTACATTGACACATTGGTTCTTTTTAAATCACGAAAGTTAAATGACGTTGAGCCTGGTCAGTACCAGACGATTGACCATTTTGGAACACCAGGCGCTGTATTTTGTGGGAGAATGGCAACATCTCCCTGCAAAAACTAACATCGTCAAAATCTACTCTGACAAGGATATATATGCGACTAGGGACCACTTGAGAATTTAATACTCCCTAGAAACGTCCCCCTTAAACGATGAAGCCGATCGAACTGTAGGGGTAGGGGTTATCCCTGAGCTCCACCCAAAAATTTGAATATAAAATGTAAAAAAAAAAATATAGTAAAAAAATTAAATGTTATTAAAAGATATATTAACAAAAATCTCGAATATTAGATCTACACGCACAAAAAAAGAAAAAAAAAAAAAGTGATTAATGAAACGGGAAAAAAAAAGCTTGTCGGATTTTAATATGTAATTAAAATACATGCACACAGATCAATGCTTATGAAAGGTTACTTTCGGCATTGCAATAAGTTAATCTCGTTGGATTCAGAGGATTTTATTCTTGTTGAACAAAAAGTGAACAGCAAATAAACCCATTTTAATCTCATTAGATTTCTATAGCCATTAGTAAATGCTGATTTTGAATTAATATCAAGCAAATTGAAAGTCGTTAAAGGCCTTTCTTTTTCCTTCTATTTTAAAATAGGCTTTTTTTGGTTCCCTAAATATAATGTTAGCACTATAAAATTGGAATAACATGTTTCTTTTTTCTTTTCTTTGATACTAATGAGTCACCACTTATAAAGGTCAAAAGCCACTCAAGGATAATGCGTAAGATTGTCAGTTGGATGATGAACAATAACTATGAGAGGTTTATAAAATGATGAATGGAATGGTCAAAATTTGATTTCGTAAGAGGATGGATCGACAAGTATTTGCTGATATTGGACTTTCTAGCAGATTTAAATACATCCATTGGACGTCATTCTGTTTCAAATTCAACGATTGGCTATGATGAGGATATGCAACACATTTTAGTATTTTGTTGGGAATTTTTATTGTATTCCTTTTCATGTTGAATTAGTGAATCCAATCATTCACTACAGCACCCCACGGCAAAATTTTTAACCGTATTAAAAATTAAAAAAAAAACAATTAAAAAAAATCAACTTAAAAGAATTTAAATTTGCAGAACTCGGCAAATTTAAATTCTTTTTAGTTGATGTTTTTTTAATTCTTTTTTTTTTGAAAGATACGGTTACAAATTTTGGTATGTATCCGGTCTGATACTACACTTCATCTTTTCTGTCCTCAGTTCAGTGAAGGAGAACTCCTTTGAAACTTAGGGAATGTTTATTTTTGTTCCAATCCAGAGTGCCCCCTTTTCAGGAGTTGGATTTTCCCCAAATTAAAAATCAACCCCATTTCTAACTCTGCCCTCATGGGGAAGCAAGTAAATAAGAACATGAAAAACAATACAATGAAATCTACAACATTTGTTTTTATACATTTTTCTTCTACAAAATTTGGTTAATAACTTACTTTGTTAAAACTTTAGGATTAAATTAAAATTTAGTTGTCTGCTTGTTTACCTATACAAAAGGCTCTATTAATCCTACTCCTCCTACTACTAGTACTACTACTGCATCGAGTCTGGATAAATTACATCCCTTTGAGCACATGCATATTAGCAAAGTTAGGGTCGTGTTAAGGGAGGGACAAGCACAATTATCATATAGATGAGCATTCTGTTTATGCATTCTTTCTTAAAAAAAATAAAACAAGGTTATTTTTGGCATTTACAAGAAGTCCGTTTCTTAATATTTGGAGACAAATATTAATATAACCCTCCCACCACCACTCGCCCCCCAGTCTTCTTCGAAATGTCAATATCATTTCTTACAAGTTTTCAAGGTCTTATTGTTACAACACTTGTCAAACATTTTTAAAGGTTAATTTGTAATCGACCAGTATTATTTTTTATTCTTTAACTTCCCATAAAATAGATATAAAAATAAACAAATATTTTTTTTATACTAAATGAATCACCACTTACCAAGGCTAAAAACCACTCAAGGATAAGGGTTAATGAGATTGTTAAATGATTAACAATACTATGAGAGGATTGAAAACGATGAATGGAATAGAAAAAAATTGGCTTACTTAAGAGGATGGTTCGACAAATATTTGTTGACAGTGGACTTTAAGATGACCATGTTGTAGTCTGCAGGAAAGCAAATAACGTTCCTTTCTTCCTCTGTGTACCTAACGTTAAATGGAATTTCCATGAACAGAATTTCTTTCCAAAAAAATTCTCATCCATGATATACATTACCACGGAACTGCTTCCCTGCAGGCTACAACAGTCTTCAAATCCAATGCCCATAAAAACTTGTCATAAACTGTCCTCATGAGTGCTAATATTTTATTCATTCCATTCATTATTTTCAATCCTCTCATCATTTCAACTGACAATCCATCCATCTTATTAGCTATTTTCTCGAGTAACTTTGGCCTTGATAAGTGACGACATATATATATATATATATATATATATATATATTGGTCTGGTAACTAAGTTTTTGCAATTTTGTGATCTATCGTGTTTTCAAATTTTGTTTTATTTCAAATTAATTTAAGTTAATTTGTTTATTTTCAAATCATTTAAAATATGGAATATCAAGTTAAGAAAAATTAACATTTTGCTTTTTTCGTTTATGCCCTTTTCCATTATTTTTTTTTTTTGCTTTTATCAACAAAGTATTGAAAATCTTGTTAATGTTGAGAAGTTGTAAACAAGAGAAATACATTATTGATTAATTAGTGGTTATTTTTTAAATACTTTTTTATTGAACCTTTTAAATTTAAATTGACAAAAAAAGAAATCATAAAAAAAAAGGTAGGAACTTAGTTGGCAATCCAATAGTTCGCCTTTGCAGACGTAGGTGAAAGTGGTCACCTGATCTGTCTCAACAAATCAGCTTTAGAATCCTGTAATTGTATCTGGAGCCGTGGTTTATACAAAAATTACATGCTTTTTGTATATACTGAATTTAGCAAGATTTAATTTTCTTGTGTTTTACTCATTGGTTGCAAATTATAGAATTTAAATCCTATAAAGCAACCAGAAGTAAAAAAAAAAAAAAAATCTGACCAAAGAATATCTGAAAGGTGACCTTCAAGAATAAATGGACAGATGTCACTTATGTAAAGATGCAAGGTAAAAAAAAAAATTGTTAATGAGGTTTCTATGTATATTTAATGTTACGGAATGATAATGCTCGATATGTTAGTATTGGTTCAAATACTTTCTTTTATTATACAGGCACGTAGACTCAAAGATCAGCATAAGAATATTTACAAGAAAAAAAAAAAAAAAAAAAAAAAAAAAAACATAACACAAGAGTTCATTTACTTTAAGGAGGAGGTGGATCACAAATGTTAAATTCTTCAACCCCCTCCCCTCTTCCTTCTTTTTAGAGAGTAGTTCATTCAAGATTCAGTGGGTATTCTTTTGTTAAAGAAATGAAATATAACAAAATAATTAGGTGAATTTGTATTTCAAAGATATCAACAAGACAGAATACTGGAGACAGAGCTGTCACCTGATGTGTCTCATCCAATCAGTTTTAGAATCCTCTAATTGTATCTGGAACCTTTGCTTGTACAAAAATGACATAATTTTCATATATACTAAATTTAGTCAGATTTATTTTGTTTGTGTTTTACTGATTTTTTTTTGTTAATTTATTCTGCAAGAATACCGACACAAAAGACCAGCATAAGAATATAACACAAATATGTAAGTCTGCGGCCAATCATAAGTCACTATCTGTAGAATTCATTTACATTTAAGGGGGGGGGGGGGGGGGGTGAAAGAAATATTAAATTCTTTTATGCAACAAAAACATTTTTTAGTACTAAAAAAATCTTTCTGAAAATTGTTTAGGATTTTTAAAAGTCACTTCATGTAGAACAGGCATGGGTAACCTTTTTCAAGAAGTGAGACCCAACATTAGATATGACTTATCAGGAGTTCTTCACAAAAAACAATTCATGATAATTTTTTGGATACTTATGCAGATTAGGACCCAAGCTAAACATCGACTTGGTGTCGGTTATGGTTAACATTAACGTGGGTTCTGATCTACATAAGTACCATTTTCTGTTTAAGGTACCTCAGCTATTTTCACTACAGAAGACTATACACAAGCATCATCTTTAGAAAGAGAGAAAAAAATATTTTCTACAAAATATTAAATTTGTCGATACCAATATCATGATGACATCGTTGGTCTCAATGAAACTAACACAGGCTGCTCCTGGAATAATTTTTTTTAAGATGGATACTTGGAGAAAAAGAGAAAAACAAAATCTATCTCCATCTTTATGAGTTAGGTATGTTTATATATTTGTATGTACAAGATTCACTCCTAAACTAATTAACTGACCATTATGAATTTTGGAACACAACTGCTAGGCATAAGGGGTCCAAATGTGGGCTATATTTAGTTTGATTTAATTTTATGCAAAGGGGATAAAAAAGGGGTTCAAGCCCTTTGTGAAAATTCAGATACCTCTGAATCGTGAAATTTTAACAATAGGTTATCAAATCCAGGAATCAAACTTATTAAAACTTATTAAATTATGGGTGCATATTTAACTATCCGAAAAAAGAAACAACTTTTTAAATTGAAATTTAATGTTAATATAAAAATACCTAATTAAAATAAAAAAATTTTTTCCAATTTATTCATTTGAAAATATGAATAATTATAATTCAAAGAACAAGGAACAAAAAAAAACAAAAAAAAAACGAAATCCCTGTTATTTTCCTCATGAAATTAGGCAAGTCACATGCAGCCTACAGTTTGCAGATGATGGCTGTAGAGCATTACAAGGAGATTTTTGACATCCTTAACATGTACAATGTTCATTGAAATTGGATGAAACTTACTGTTAGGACATCTAACGAAAAACGATGTTAGGACAAGTAACGAAAACGAATTACCTCCGTTAAACCATTTAGGGAGTTAAGAGTTATCGCCCTTGGAAATGGTCTTCTGCCCAGAGAGAAAAGATAAACAAAGATCACGGCATCAGACGGTGAATATAACAATCGCGCCAGTGGCAAATTAACTCATTAATTCATTCTGTGTTCAGTTTTCTTGATAGTTCATCCATTTCTTTACCAATTATAATTTATAATTAACCTAAATTACGAGGATATAAAACTTACCCATTGCCGTCACATTTGGAAGTTTTTGTACAACCTGATGGAATAAATATGGAATGGATTTTGGAGCATTGTTACAGTATTCTTTATCCGTAATCCGGAGTTTGACGGGTTCAAGTGCAGTCGAGGCAACAAAACTGGAAGCAGGAACAATTTTGTTGAGCTCTGGAAAAAAAACAAAAAAAAAAACAAAATAAATAAACAACTTATTGAAAGAAAAGTTTGTTTTTAACTAAACTTAGATCACACTTTTCTATAGATGCAACGATACATTTTCGTTACAATATATATAAGAATACCTAAATGTTAAATTTCCAAGCAACAATTATACAAAGGCGATTCCTAAATGACATTTATTTTAGTAGTCAATGTCAAACCAAAGAGTTTATTTTTACAATATAAACAAAATAAAATAAATAAACCTGTACTTTAATTGAAATAAGTAAAAGTTATTCCAAATTAATTAAAAATGTTTCTGAATTTCTTTAGCAAATGACAGAAGCGAACAGAAACTAAAAGGATTCGCTTAAGATTGGCTTCTGAGTGTATAATGTAACATAATCAGGCCTTTAATGAAGAACGCCACGATCACGGTGTGAGAGAAATGTGCAGGAAAATTTTAGATGTATATTTTCAAAAGTTATTTGAATTAAAAGTCTGATTTAAATTAGCGAGTTTACAATGTTTATTCACAATGAAAGTCACTAAAACATTACAAGTCGATTCTACATCGTCACCATGAATAAAAATTCACATGATTTTTATCAAATGGCTCGTGTCAAAAATTGACCCCAATCGGATTATTAGTTTACAAATTACAGTTATTTAAACTGTTACAAATTTTCAAAACAATAGAAAAATCTGGATTTCGTGTTGATAAAACATTGCTTTCTGATGAGAAAAAATACTGTTCAAGCAAAGTAATGGTTTGGTAAGTGTTATTTGGACTACTTCATCAGAAACAATGGTTAAGAGATGGTATACTGACTTTAAACGTGGTCGTAGAGACACAAAGGATGCTGAATGCTCAGGTCGTCTAAATACAGAAGTTGTCCCAGAAAACATAAAAAAGTCTACAAACTAATTTTGTCCGATCGTAAATTGAAATTGTGTGAAATAGCAGAGGAGTTGAAGATATCAAAAGGCAGTGTCTTTTTCATTTTGCACAAACATTTGTCAATGAGAAAGCAGTGTTAAAAGTGTGTATAACGTTTGCCTACAGTCAATTAAAAACAACAACAACGGGCTGACAATTCAGAGCATTGTTTGCAACTGTTTCAATGCAATAAAAAGGAGTTTTTGCATCTATATGTGACAATGGATGAAACATAGATCATCCTCGAGTAAAATCGGCACTCAGCTGAGTGGACAGCAGCAGGTGAAAGCCGCCCAAAGCAATCAAAGATGCAAACATCAGAAGGCAAGGTTTTGGCCTCTGTATTTTGGGATTTGCAAGGTATTTTATTCATCGATTACTTTAAGAAAGAACCATCAATAGAATATTATAGCATCATTGGTGCGTTTGAAGGTAGAACTTGCTAAAAAATGGCCACAAAAAAGAGAAAAAAAAAAAGAAGTGATATTTCACCAAGACAAGTCACCGTGTCACATTCTTTTCTTTGTTTTTAATTTTATTCATTTTTATATATAATTGCTATTATTTTTTATTTATTGTGTTTGTTTAAATGTCTGCATTTTGCAATACATTAATGTTTTTTGTTGAGGAGTTTGTGCCTTTGTTTGTCCTGTAGGCACAACCTACAATTCCTCCGGTTTATGCTGTAAGCTGATGTTTTTTTTAATGATTTCTTATTGTGTTAGTGTGTATATTTTTTGTCTTTGTTCCCATACATACTTAGACCTTTTCTGTTTTTGTATGTTGTTTTTAGGGTCATCAAGTGGTAGGTGTACCCGTCTTTGAATGTGTTTGTGGCACTTATGTACACTTTTTCTTCATTGTTGGTGTTGTTATACGTAGTGGCTTTGTATACTATATTATTTGTCAAAAACACATCATTCTTTAAGTACTATAAAACCGTCTGAGAAGGTATTTTATTTACCCTCTCTCCAGGAGGTTCGACACAAGGTCAGGTGTGGGTTTTGATGAAAGTGTTTCTGTGGAACGAACTGGATTCGAACCCAGCACACCCAGGTCTTAAGTTTGTGTTGTTAATCACTTAGCCACTGTGTCAGTCTTCACAGCTCAGTCGGTAGAGCATCAGACCTCTACAGATAATTCAATACAAACGTCTGAGAAAGTATCAAACACTGTATACAAGTGCTTTGCAGCCATATGAAGTCGCAATTCCGATGAAAAAAAAAAAAGCTTCCAACGTATTAGTCTAGTCTTAAGTGTTTGGATTGGGTATAATGGTTTGAAATATGTTTGCATAAATTTAAATAATTGGTTTCTACTTTACAGATTTTCACTTATCGTGTGTGTCTGAAACGCATTAAACGCGATAGTGACGGAACACGATATCAAAGTTGACTTGATACTGTTATTGACACTTCTTTCACAAATAAAAAAAATAATGATATTGAATCTACATTTTTTGTTAAGTGTGCAAAATTTTGCTTTAACTGCTACAATTTACAACATTAAGAATTTACCTTCATAGTTGATGGTCGTGTCAGCGTGAGATGAATTTACAATCTGAGGGGCAGGTTTGGTACCATTTAAAACACTAACTCCATTCAATGGAGTCTTTGGGCCATTTGTGATACAACTGAAATAAAAAAAAATTTCTCAATATGCATTCACTCAATCTGCATGTTTTGCGATGAAAATGCTATTTTAATTCTGAATCGATACGAAAAAATCCAAAAAACAAAAGGCTTCCATGACTAAAATTAAAAATTCGAAGTGACTGCGTGCGACAGAAGCAAGGGAAATGGCAATTGACAATGAATGAAAGAATATTGTCCACTCTATCGGATGAGAGTGGCCAATGGCCAAAATATCTGAAATAGAGATGAATTTCCCAATCTGGGGTGGGAGGGATACCTCACCTGTAATTTAATGTAAAATGATCCATTTCCGGGCTATTCTAGACTTTTATGGCAGTTAACCCCCAAAAAAATTTGCTATGGGAGATAAATTTTGTGTTTTCTTTTGGAGGAGGAGGAATTTCATCCTGAAAGGTTAGTAAAAAACAAAACAAAAAAAACAAAACAATATTACTTACCCTAATACTAACCCTAGGTCAGAGTGGTAAGATCCCCCCCCCCCCAACACTCTTTCCTTAAACCTACCATTAACTCTAGGTTCGAGTAGCCCCCACCCCCACCCAATTATTTTAAAACACGTAATTGTCTAAAAAAGTAGACCCCTCTTCTGCCAAGGTTTTCAAGGTATTCTCAAATAATCGCCTTAAAAAATCTAATTTTTCTTTGGAAATGAAACGTAGAGAGAAATGAAAAGTAGAGCGAGGCAGATAAAGAAATAATGAAAATCGAACCAAATGACAAAAAAATAAGGACAAAGCTGTGTCGATTCGGCAGAATTAAGTCTTTCCTTATATAAAAAAAAAAAACAGATTTAAGAAGAATTCTACTTTTTCTGATTTGCAAAAAACAGCTCTATAATAAAGAAAAAATGTATTTTTATATATATATATATATATATATATACGTACTTACATCCCAGCATGTAGAAGTTAGCAAGTAAAACAAGTGCTTTTTTTCAAGTCTGTGAACAAAACCATTTCAAGTGGTGAGGGGAAGACAGAAAGCAAATAACAGATCAGACAATCACTTCAGACTTACGCCGCTGCCTGAAATTAATTCAGAATGAAATCATCCACTCTATAATAAAGTCAACAGTAGGTGTTTTTTTTTCTTTAGGTCATCAGGAATGATAAGTGACTCCTCAGTGGAACGACAAAAAAATGGCGATTGACAATGAATGATAAAATATAGTTTAATGTCACTAGACACCAAGTGAAACACCCTTGTTTAATGTAACCATCAATAGTCTACAATCGTACAATGCATCTCTGATGTCAGTCACCAGTGATGAACTGGTTCCATTGTAGGTTTCAGGTTTTAAATTATCAGAGCTGCTTCACCAGAAACCCAAGCAATTCTCAAAAGTAAAATGCTCCTTCCTTGAATATGACTTAATCTACACAGAGTTGCAGAGTTGGAAGGTATAAGCTCAGACTTTGACTCAGCATTCCAAAATACCCAAGCCAGACTCTCAGCATTCCAAAATACCCAAGCCAGACTCTCAGCATTCCAAAATACCCAAGCCAGACTCTCAGCATTCCAAAATACCCAAGCCAGACTCTCAGCATTCCAAAATACCCAAGCCAGACTCTCAGCATTCCAAAATACCCAAGCCAGACTCTCAGCATTCCAAAATACCCAAGCCAGACTCTCAGCATTCCAAAATACCCAAGCCAGACTCTCAGCATTCCAAAATACCCAAGCCAGACTCTCAGCATTCCAAAATACCCAAGCCAGACTCTCAGCATTCCAAAATACCCAAGCCAGACTCTCAGCATTCCAAAATACCCAAGCCAGACTCCGCAACCCTACTGTGAACCCCTTCCAACCCATTTAAATTGGGTCATAATGCACCTTCCGATCATTTCACTAGCACAACTCGACAATTTCTTGGTATTTTTCTAATTTCCTCTCGTTGACCAGAATAATAAACTCTTCTCACGATGCAGAAATCCTACAGCATAAATTGTACAATAGATAATCACAAAATTTAAAAAAAATGAACAATTAGAATATTAATACGATTTAATCAAATTTAATGGCAGCCATTTAGTGATAGAATCACGACTAATGTGTATTTTTGTAACCGTAATTTAAATATTTAGAAGGAATATTTTTTTATGGAAATCGCTCCAGAGAAGGCATGTAAGGAGCTAACAAGAACGAAAGATGATTATCGCAAAGACAGGAGATGCCCGTTACCTTAATCTTAGGTAGGCGGAAAACAGTCAACAGGAAAAGAGTTCCACAAGCCTGCAGTTCTTGGAAAAAAGCTACTGCAGTAGGAAGCTGTATTACAATGAGGTATCAAAACAGTGAATTGATGGAGACCACTAGTTAAATAACACTAGACATTATAACCAATTGTTCCTTTTAGATAATATTCAGAATTTTCGTTACAAATATATATACAAATTCTACATTATATTTATATTATTATTAAAAATATAAATAAATAAAAGCTCTTATCCATATTAAATGTACTTAACAATACAATTTTGAAAGGAAATTTCATTAAATGAAAATAAATTTGCTTTTGAGATACAAATTTCTTCAAATTATGAAAAATTTCAAAGATTCGTTTTAAAAATCTTGAAATATCTGTAATTTACTTTTTATTACTAGTTTATATAGCTGCTCCTTGAGTTGGTACAGTACCGTGGTATGTCAATTTCCACCTTTACCTATCTTCTACCGCTCTATAGCTAGTACAAAGAAAAATATTTGCAATTGTGGAAAAAAATATGCTACTTAATATTTGCATAAGAGAGTAAGTAACTACGATGAATGTATTTACGTATTGCTTTTATTGGAAAAAAAAAAAAAAAAAAAAATTAGAAATTAATTTTTTTAAGCAAAAATAATTTGCTTTGAACTAATACCGAATATCCTTTATGTCTACTTTATTTTGCAAATTATCAAAAATATACAAAAACTTGGCTCTAAAAAAATATTTATATAAGGTTTGTTAATTTCTTTAAATTTATAAAACATGTCCAATTCATTGGAAAAACTAATGCCTTAGTAATGTGTACTCTGCCTAATCCTTTTGCTAATCATGTTTCTATTTGCATATACAAACTCCAAAAAAAACACATTTTAATAGTAATAGTATATAGATTAGTCAATCATAATACATGTACGTCCATTTTAATATTTAGTTTCATCAGAAAGATGAAATACAACTTCTCTGAAGCCATTGTTACATCAGTTCTGGAATATGAAAGTAGCATCTAGAACTTTATGACCACCTTCGTCAGATCTCAGCGTTGATCAGAGGAAGAAGAACCAGATTTGCTGGTCACTGTTGGAGAGTTAAGGATGAAGTCGTCAGTGATGTTCTTTTGTGGATGCCAAAACAGGGATTCATTTAGTGGGAAGCCTGCACAGAACTGACATCAAGCAATTAGAAAGGGGAAACAATGCACCTATGAAGACCTACCTGGCAAGATGGAGGATAGAGCAAGATGGCTTCAGTCAAAAATGGTCTGTGACATTAGCAATACCGAATGATGATCATCATAATCAGAAAAATACCAAGTTAAAAAAAAAAAAAATGGTATCGGTCCAGAAGAATGAGATTTACTTACACAGAAGGTGGTTTTGAATCTTTGAGTCCATCGACATTGTTATTATAAGTCGTCAATACACCAACTTCTGCATCACCCATTTTACCTGAAAGAAAAAACAATCTTATAAACTCACCACAAAAGATTCAAATGGTTGAGTCAGAGGTTTTGGAAGGAGTCAGATCTTTTAATTCGATTCTGATTATTACTGAATATTGGAAGGAGTCAGAATTTTTGAAATTATAGGAGTCAGAGTCGGGCCTGATACCTTCCAACTCCGCAACCCTGATCATGACTCATCCAAATAAACCCAAGGGAAACTAAACATTAGAAGTGAACATTTTAAGAAATAAGGATCTATCTTTTGGTCGTCTTCACATCCAATGTCAACAAATACTTTCATAAATCGTCCTCCATAGATGTTCAAATTTTGTTCATTTCATTCATCATTTTTCAATCCTCATAAATTCAATTGACGATCTATCTCATTAACCCTTATCCTTAAGTGGCTTTTGGCCTTGATAATTGGTAACTCATCAGTAAAAAAAAAAAAAAAAAAAAAAAAAAAAAAATTGAGATTACTATTGTCATCTTGGTTATTTTCACATTTCCACCAACGTAACGTCCAACCTTCCCAGGTGGATCTTTTTGAACGTGAGAACCTGGATGGAATTTCAAACTGGATCTTTTATTTAATCCATGATTGTAGACTGTTCTCATTCCGGTAGAAGTAGGTATCACAAGTCAGTTTAGTGTGCAAAAATGGGTAAAAATATACTGAAATTCCCTTCAATTTCAACTTGTGATAACTCTAATTTTGGGGTTATTTTGATAAAATTTGGATGTAAACAAAATTTAATGTACAATTCTTTCTTATTGCGTGTCTTTATGCATATAAAAATAGTCCCAACTTGAAGAACAGACAATCAGTATGGTTGGCTTAATATAGGAGTTTAAGTTGTCTTTCACAAAAAACAAAATCCAAGTTAAAAACTTTAGTGAATAAAACTATTTTCCCTATTATCAAAGTGTTTCTCCTTGTTTTTACATGATCCAAATCGAAGTTTTTTTTATTGAAAGAAAAATATGGCTTGATCTTTACTGTGCTATGTATCATATTAAGAAGATTCAATGTGTTAGCTGTTGAAATTAACTTTATATTAACAGTAAAAGTTGCACTTTAGTGTCATTTTTGTACAAAATTTCATGAGAGGTAATGGGATTTTGCTCAACGTTTAGGCTGGCTTGATCTAATAATTATTGCTTCCATTATAATTAATTTTCATTGATAAAAGATGACATTACATTTGTCAGGATTTTTCACTTGTTTGAAGCCTGTATTTTTAGTTTACACTGTAAAAATTGGCTTCTGGACCAATAGCACACAAGACACTAAATTTTCTAATTTCCAACAAATTTGGAACCGTCATAATTCAGTGGCTAATTGAGCCAACAAAATTTATTTGGTATCAATGTTTGTTTTGCAAAGATCTATATGTTCAAGGTTTTTAGATACAATTCAAATAACAGTTGGTTTGGGATACTTAGAAGTGTTAATTTTTTTTTTCCGAGTTTCTCTCGTAAGGATTCAACCTTCAACACCTAGGTCACTTAGAACAATCTATCCTCTTGGATTAAAAAATAAAGGCTCAAGTCAAAATTCTGTACATGTTCAAGTTCGAATATTCCTCAAGTTCAAAAAGATGCACCTGAAGAAGTTCAGAGATTACAATGGTCAAAATGTTGTGAATTATAAAAACCAAGTTGATAATAATCCAAACACAAATTATTAATTCTCATCTCAATTCCGAAACATTAATTAAACATGAATTCATTATATTGAAAGGGAGGGCATATGAAGTGAAGTCGATGTATAACTCAAGGTTACATAAGAGTCAATTTAGTAGATAAATAATTTTTAAATTAGAAGGTATAACAAACAGAAAAACGAAAATAATTTAAAGAAAAAATATAGTATTTTAAAAATCTAACTAGAATTGACAAGAAACAGAAAATATTGAAACCACCAAAACTAAAACTTCAAAGTGACTAAGTATACATTGACTGTATATGCAAGGATAATCTTGTGTGTACAGCGACTAATATTTCCGACAATGACTGAACATAATGTTATTCTGTGCAGAATATTCAAACGGAGAGAAAACAAACAAGCGCTGGTGCAACGTAGATTTTCCAGCACCCTTGGTTTCAGAGCCTTGCAGGATTAAGAGTTTTGTCGCATCATTCGATTTCACCGTAATAATAATAATCCATCACCACACCCCTAATCAAACACCTACCATGTCTCTAAACCACTAGGAATTACTAGAAAGAGCAACTTTTATATTTGATAGGAATAGACCGGAATTTACATTTAACACCAATTTGCCTGTGAAACCGTAAGAGTTAAATTTATGCAAAATAAGATAATCTCAAAATTAAGGAAGACTATCACCAGCAGGTGCAGTGTAAGCAAACAAACTGATGCTACACAGAGCTATCTGTTGACCGCCCAGTAAACTAGTCTGGCGACAGTTGGATCATCAAGTTTCCGCTTGTGATTTTGTCTGCATTAAAGAGGTGCCGGAAAATCAGTGTTGCACCTGCAGTTTCTTTCGTGTTTTTTAAATAAAGTATGCCATTTTGGTAGCTACAAAGTAAAAGATTTTTAAATTTAACTATTTATAATTAAGGTACTACGGACATTAGTTATGTTTCTTTACGGTTATTGTCAATGAATAGCTAAAAGATTTAAGAATTTTGAAAATACCTGTTGTATATGCAACATTATCCCTGCATATACAGTGGCCGTATACAACTTGGTGATGGTGGCTTTAAATTTTCATGATCTCCAATATTGTCCCTCATTTAAGTATTTTAATCGATTTTCAGAAACAATGATTTTATTAAATTTTCTAAATCCAAGTTAAATAATAAAAGAATAAAGATTCAAAATGTCATGTAGCAAATGTAGTTTTGTCAGATTAAATGCCAATAATTGAAAATTTAAACTTATTTAACAATATTTAACAGGAAAAGATAAAAATGTTAAAATTTGGACTTATATAAACTAACAAGAAATCCGAGTAAAAGGTTAGAGAATAGTTAACTTTATTTCGAGCAACTAACGAAACTAATTTACATAAATTACAATTAATGAGGGGGGGGGGGTTATATGAGAAGTGTGAAGTTTATGAAGTAGTCCAAAACCACAAGATTCATTGTCTCATGATTCCTCCAGAAACGGTATGGTTTTCCATCGGTTAGGACATACAGCTCGACCCATCTAACAGGAATAAGGCATTACTAGGTAACGAATCCTCAGCCACTAGGATTTCTTTGTTGTTAATACTACTACTACTCAAATCGGTTGGTACCACACAAAATGGTTGTAAAGAGTCTAGGAGGATGGAAAGAGAGAGGAGAGAAAACCTAACCACTGGAAGGGCATGGAGAGTACTGGAATCTTGAGGATGCTTATTGTCGCTCAAATTCCAGAGAAAAAACAACACTTGTTGCCAACGAGAATGCAAAGCAATTTGCAAAAGTGATCGAAAGAAACAGAGTACTGGAAATCTGAGAAGACTTCTTTAACCAGTCGCCAGGGAACACCACCTGTTTTTGCTAGTGACCGATCACTTAGCGTGAAAACCCCTAGCAAGTAAATAAAAAGAATATTTGCTTTTATAAAGTAAACAAATGCTTAATGTGGATTTTTGGCTACGATCAAAGTATAGTATCTGTTCGGTCTCAGGAGGTCATCCTACTAGACATTACCTCTTCCTTTTGGAGGGATATGAGTTTATTCGTTGCCTATCATTTGAGGAGCCTTATTTCATGAAGGAGTACTGTCCCCCCTCCTCTCACACACAAATTAAAAACCTATATTGTGTCAAACTTAGTGATGGTGTGTGTGTGTAGGGTAGAGGGAAGTAAATGGTTTTACGGCACATCAACCCTATAAGTCATTGTGTGCCATACAAATTAATGGTTTTAGAAAAGTCATTTGATGAGTTCTGTAAAGTTATTAAATTGTAATAGATGTTCAGGATACATTTGACATTTTTAGAAAAAAACTAAAAAACAAAACAAAAAAAAACGTCATATCTGGGCCAATAATAGATGTATTCTCAAAATTCAAAGTGCATCTCTTAGTGGATCCTTTGCCAAATACAGCCCACTTGGAGAGGCCACCCTGAACCTGGAGCACGCTGCTTTCACGGTGTCCTTCGAGAGACACATGAACACTAGTTTGATTTATGGCAATCAGCTCGTCCTTGGTGTTGCAATCAGGTGAGTGGAGGGGGGGGCAGATTTTGGACTGGCGATGTTGTGGAAGTTCTCAGCTACATTAGTGTTTTCCCGGAAGTGTGACAGAGCGGAATCCTGCTGTCACACGTATGGCCTTCTTGCAGCCACCAATTCAATATAACCATCTGAATTATGCCCCTTTTTGAAGTGGGGTGGCATGATGTAGCATTCGCTGGAAACCAACCTAAAGATCATCATAGTTTGAGGGAACTTCATAACTCCTGGTACTTTGTGTGGACTGTAGGCTAGCCACCTGTTCTGCGCATTGTGAAATTGGTCTGAAGAGCCAGAGCATCCTTGGCTCGATTGGGTTTGGTTTGGTTGTTTTATTTTATGGCATATCAACCCTTTTCACCAAATCCAGTCATTTTGGTAAAAGTTTTTATGCTTCCAGTTCTTCATATCTTAAAATATTTATTCATGGTGTTTGGTTTGGCTGTTTTGCAGAGGGAAATTGTTTTGGGATTTGCAGAACATGATCGAGTTTTGCAAAGGGAAAAGAAAAAACAATAACATCAATATTTGGTGCATTTTAGATCAGGAAGCCAGTATTTTCAGACAGCCTGATTTGATAGCACCAGGGTTCGATTGGGTGTTTGACCTTGTTAAAAGGAGTTTCTTGATTTTTATAAGATGGTCCTCTTGGACCTTGGTGGTGAGTAGTTGGCCCTTGCAACTCTTGTATGAGGAGTATTGATTTACTCCTCTCCAGGAGTTAGGCACAAGGCCAGTTTTTATCTTACTCCCACAAGATGTGACCCAAGGTCGGGTCGGGAAAGTGGGATTTAAAAATTGCCTGGGCAGCCCCGTCGGCATTCCCCGGTAGGGGCGCCTCAGGCAGTAAGCAGTAAACTTACTCCTCCCCAAAGAGAGGAGGCAAAGCCTGGGAGGGTGGACCTCCCAGAACTGCACAGGACAGACCCATTGACCGGCGTAAATCAAGACCCGAAGGCCAAGACAACACCAGTATGGGGTGCAGTATGCATATGAAGAGTAGCGAAGATCCTCATTCAATGCTTTCTTAACAGAAATGCTACTGACACCAATTCTTTCTCGCCAAGGTCAACAGTGCCTTGCTGCAATAGTACACAAAAACAGCTATCCGTTGCACTTCACTGCTAGTAAATACTTCAAATGCTTCTAAAAATGGAAGAATATCAAAAAATTATCAAATTTATCCCCCCCCCTATCTTTATTTTGTCCTATATGAAAGCGATTTATTTATTTTATCAGGTTGTCGATTAATTGTGATGTAGATACATTTTCGAACAGCACGAGGTTTAGTGAGTGATAGTATTTCTTATGGATATTCCTACATATATTTTTTTTTTACAGTCGATTAAAATGTTTGACTGAGTAGTCGATTGCAGAAACTGCACCTTCCGTTTTAGTAATTATGTGTGTGTTAGATATGTAAGTTGGATTGACTGCTTAATACGGCCTTGTCTGGTCTTTTGTAAGGTAGCAGTTCCACGTTTTCTCTTCCAACTGTGTGTTATGTTCGTATAATTTGTTGTTTGGGAAGAGATTCCATATTGTTTGTCATTTTCTCACACTAGGCCAGTTACTCAGCACTTATAATGATCAAAGTGCCTCTTAGCCAGTTGAGCGAGTGAGTCCTCTCCCTTCTTTTATTTTTCAGTTTTATAGAGATTCTCCAAAATGCCCACTCCCCACTTTAATTTTTTTATCTTAGAGTTGGAAGGACACCATCAACTCCCATTCTCCTTCATTTTTTCTTTTGCTCCCACTTAAAGATTGGCCTGCGATTCTAAACAAACCGGAAAACAGTGGACGATTTACTCTTCTTAGAAAGGGTTGAGAGGGTCTTACTAACCTGTCCATGATTCTATTGTTTCTTTGTTTTTTCTAATGAAATTGTAAATATCTTTTGTAAATAAAATTCGATTTTAAATCATTGCGGATATTTTAAGTAGGGTAGTCCATAGAGTAAATGTGGTATTTTGGTGATTGCTTAAGTGAATGTGATGGGCAAATGGTGAAAGAATGAAAGGAACAATGCTTGGACGAATGGGTCAGTATGCATCTAGTTAAACGTAGTATGAACAGATGATGACCACTTTTGAGAGCCCTGTGACTAATTTATAAAATTGTACTTGTTTAATTTTTGCAACTAATTCAAAATGTATTTGTTCCTATCTAGCCCAGGAGGTGGTGGGCGGTCTGGTTCTTAGATCGTAACGTATTGTTCTGTTCAGTCCTAGGAGGTCCTACTCCCAGGTATTACCTTTTCTTTTGAGGAGGATTGTTCTATCGACAGTCGCTTGAAGTGCTTCTCACCGCGGAATACCAACTGGTTCGATCACGGTCAAATTTGCAGTCATCCAGAGTGTCTTCCCCTTTTTGGGGGCAGCTGGACCCTCCCCACACACGTTAAACTGACGCCATGTTTAACCTTGCTGCAGTGAGAAGCGGCTAAATAACCTCACACTATCATTGAAAGTAATAGATGTGCAGCTAGTATTTGCGCAACACTTGCCTCACTATAGACCACCCACACAGGCATCCTTCCGCGACTGAAAAAGTAGTCAGATTAGATGGGCTCTTACGCCAAATGCGTTTCGATTTCAGTTTATTTATTTAATAAATCGTCGGATTCGGGATTATTGATTGAATACAAAATCTGCATATATATATATATATATATATATATATATATATATATATATATATATATATATTACAAACTATTCAATCTTTAGAGGTCAGTTTGCTATGAAAATTTCTATTGGACAAAATAATGGCGCTATATTGATTTCTAACAATTTTTTTCAAATACTCCCCTCCCCCAAAAATAAAACTCGTTTTTTCTATGTAATAAGAAAATCAATTATTATAATTGATTTTCTTTTTCATAACTGTAGAAAATAAATTTGATACATTGTTTTTACGAATTTTTCTTTTTTTAAATGAAAGTTTACATCCCTATGAGATTTTTTTTTTGGGGGGGGGGGGGGAGAAAAATCAAACATTTTACGTTAAAACTAACAAAAAATTGAAACAATCGAGTAATTATTCTTAATCGGGGAATGTAACGGGGCTGCTCATGCATTTTTTGTACGTCAGTGTGCGCTCATCGCAGTGTGTTGGCTTTTTAACACCACACCTGACCTTGAAGTAAATAAAATATACTTCCAGCAGACGCCGGGTATGTATAAAGTACAGCAAATCTTCATGTATTAAAAGATTTAAAGTTTTGGAAGCTATTTACATTCAATCGTTTTATAAATAAAGATTAAAACATCAACAAAATGGATTACAGTTTTATAAGAACTGGGTTCAATTAAAAAAAAACAAAAAAAATAACGACCAAATGATACCGTAATAATGAAAATTGGGCATTTTTAACTACAGCTAACAGAACGAAACAAGGGTAAAAAATTTTTAAAAAAAACAAGTAGGCAACAAATAAATGTTACGGAAGGCAAGATAAGTTACTCTTCAACTAACCTGGATAAGTTTGTGTTTTAACTTATTTTAAAGAGTTTTTTTGTTCAAAACAAACTTGTGTCCAACTGTTCAGTTAGAACAAAAAAGAAAATGGCTGAAATTACCGAGTTTCGATAATCGCTCAAAAAACGAAAATTAAACAAAATACTGATAGAACATTACATTTTCCCCACAGTTGGTAATGTTTCTAACACTTGTTTATTTTTCGATTTTTCACCGATTATCAAGGGTCTCCGTGCAGGGCTCATGAACAGCAATTTTGTTTTTCGTTCTTACTGAACAGTTGGACAGGTTTGTTTTGAACAAAAAACTCTTTAAAATAAGTTAAAACACAAATAAACTTATCCATGTTCAAAGAGGAGTAACTTGTCTTGCCGTTCGTAACATTTATTTGTTGCCTTCTTGTGTTTTGTCCTTTTTTTGTTCGTTCTGTTAGCTGTTAAAAATGCCCTGAAAATTAAATATCCTATTTAGAAATATATTGCGAAGAAGAAAAAAACTGCATAGCTTTAAAAGCGAAACTAAAATGAAAATAAAAAAAAAACTGGCAACGGCCGGTAGGTGCAACTGGTGCATATGCAATATCACACGCACACAATTATTGGTGCAAGTTGTAGGCAGAATGGAGTTTAGTAGTGGGTAAGTAAGTAGTAAACATGTTTCGCTTTCATTTACACTTATTTTCAGAAAGAATGAAAGCGTCCCGTGATTTCGAAAGTAAAAATGGAATTCTTCTTTCACTCTGGTAAACAGAAAATAAAATGTCTTTCTTGGATGATGAAGAGAAAGAGGAAAGAAATCACTCTAATAATAATAAAAAAAAAAAGTCTCGAGTATCACGAAGGAGGGGAGGGGAGAGATGCTACAAGTTGCGTGGCGTGACTTAGCTCGGTCGTACAGCGAAAAACTGGTTTTACCGCGAATGCGGGTGGAAAGTGTGTGTGTGTGTGGGGGGGGGGGTAACCAATAACCATACATATGTGCACGCATGCGCATGCTTCTAGCAGCTAAGAATGAGAAATTACCAACAATAACATTATCATTTATTTATTTACTTTCTAGATTTATTTATAATTCACCTCCTCCGCTCAAGACATTCTTCAGCGGATGAGTTGCGCATGTAAGTTGTGACGCGACAGCAATGGCAAATTTAAGAGGGGATTCCTAAAAAAAAAAAATGCCGCTTCGGCAACTTATTGCATAAAACCATTACATTTAATGTTTTAATGTTTCTACTGACCCCCATCACCCCCCCCCCCAAAAAAAACGTAATCTATTGAATAAAAAACATATTTGTCAACAAAAACATTAAATATAATGGGTTTATACAATAATCTAGAAGTGATTACGAGCGCAGACTTCGGCTATGCGTACAGTTGTTTTTGCCACTGGACCGATGCAATGCCGGTTGTTCAGAAGAGGCGCGGTTGTGCGTGTGCAACCATTGCTTCACTAAACCCCTAGCGCAAGCGCCCTTACATGGGGGGGGGGGGTATCCATTGTCTGTAAATTGCTTTTTCTTTTCAATTACTGGCCAGCGCCCATTTTAGGATTCCCTTAAATAGGTATCAAACAAAGTTTTTTAAGGTACCACCCTGTTGCCTCCTAAATGTCAATTCTAATAAATTTAGATTTTAAATCTTAGGGTAGTTAGCTTTATATGTACGCTGATATTTAGAAATATTTATTATAAATAATCATTTAATGCTCTCTTCAAATGAAGAGCACCTTGTAAGAAAAATATGTATAGCTTCTAACTAAAGCAATATTGACCCCCCCCCCTCCCCCGGTTGAACACTGTACGGAGATTGACGGTTTTCCTTTTATTTGTCGTATAGCTGTCTCAGTAGCCGTGGGGGCAAAGTTGTCGGATAGACGTTAAAGGGATTTCGATCCTGCGACCGGTGGTAGATTTATACCTAGCCACATCGATAGTTCTAGGTTAAGAATAAACATATGCATGTATATATTTAAAAATGTTTATTAGAATTATAATTTTATTTATGAAATTACTTTCACTAAAAGTGATATCATCTTTGAGATTTTACATGGAGATTTGTTTGTTCTTCTGATAAACGACAAACAAAAAAAAACAATTATAAATGGTTGATTTATATTGAACTCCCACATTATTCTTAAGATTTGTGAAATAAAAATATATGCACAATTGATATATATAGACACCATAGAAGGAGAAATCCCCTAGACTGAGACAATTTTTAAATGTTCTTCCTAATCCAGAGCGCTTTTCGGAAGCTGGAGTATTCTATTTTGTTCTCGTGGGGAAGAAAATAAATAGCGGCACATTTTAATGGCGGTAGTATATGAAAGTAATTGGGTAAATGAGGAGTTCGAGGGGTGGTTTCTTTAAAAATTCGAATTAAATTAGTGTATAAGCCATAATATATATGTAAATATATATATATTTTTAATGTTTATGAAATTAAAAACGTTTTGGAGTTCAAATCAATTTAGTATGAGGTAGTAATAGGTGGGGAAAATACGTTTTCATACTTTTTCGACTTGAGCGATACAAAATAAGAACATGACGGCATGAGGTATACAACAACGCTTCCGGTCCCGTAAGACTCCATTTTGTTAAACTATCGATTATTCTAGCATATTTACACATTTCAAACGTGTGTTTCTTCAGATTAAATCGTTAATGTATTAAGTACTTATTTAGTACATTAACGAAATGTTTCCTCATGAAATATTTTTTTAAAAAAACTAAAACTATTTTTATCGCCAATACACAATTTTTTTTTATCGCATTATGTTTATCCCTTCGAAGTCATCATTTACCAGTAATTGTTATCCCACATATGTTCGTGGGGAGGGGGCAGAAATTAGGGGAATCTCGAGGGGAGGGGGGCTAAAAAGGGTGGAAACTATTTGTTTAATAGTGTAGTACACAGTAGTAGTAGTAGCAGTAGCAATCATTAGACCGTGAAGATAAAGAAAAGACCGAACAGGTACTAGAGTTATTAAGTGCGCCTGTGTATGTGCATTTTTTTTCTCGCAGCTACGTGACTTACACATTGAATTACTACTTTTTATTTATTTAATTATAATATCTATCATATATATATACACACACACATTTAAAAAGGATACGCGGAAATCTCTCAACGGCCCTTTCGACTATCATCTCGTCAGGAGAAAATCGATAGTTTTTAATTAATATTTCTTTCGACAATATTATTAATTAAAAACTATCGATTTTCTCCTGACGAGATGATAGTCGAAAGGGCCTTTGAGAGATTTCCGCGTATCCTTTTTAAATGTATTTATAAGTTTTGTACCTCAAAACATATATATATATATATATATTTCTCTCTAAGCCTTCCACCCGGCTAACAACTAGCAAGATAAATAAAAACTAATGTCATAAAGCAGGTTTAGTTTTTAATTCGACTTGAATCAAATAAGCTAATCATACAAGTTATGCTCAATAAGGGAAAAAAAAAAAAAAAAAAAAAAGACCAAACCGCGTTCATCCTCATCTGTAAACGATTTATGTAGTTTAATCTAATTATATATATATATATATATATATATATATATATATATATTAGATTAATAATCTAATATTCAATAAGTACAATTAAGAAAGCGGGGTGGGGGGGGGGGCGGTCATTGATACAATAGTGACGCGATCGAAAAGAAAAAAAAACAACGTTTTTTATTCGGGGTGGGGTGGGGGGGAGTAGGAGCACAAAAAATAACATACTTAGCTTTGCCATTCTAACTTTATTGACCGTGTTTGTTGATTTTTATCGCATAATAACAATACACTAATTCAAGGGAACTGAAACTGCCAGAGTAAATATGTAAATAAAACCACAAAATCTGATACCCTCCCCCCAAATGGTCATGAAGAATCTGGGAAGATGGAAAGGCTGAGGAAGGATAGCACCAGCCACTAGACGGGCACGGAGAGTATTTGAATCCTGAAGAGGCTTATTGCCACTTAATATTGCCACTTTGGAATCCCAAAGAAAGCCAACTACCGTTATCAGCGAGAAATAAATTCTAAACGCCAAACGGCTGTTGCAAGAACGCAAAAATGATTTGCAACGGATACCGAAAGAGGGTACTGACATCTGGAGAGACTTGTTGTCACTCCGACTCCAGGGAACACCACTTGTTATTGCAAGTGAGCGATCACTGATAACGACTTGTGTGAACTCCTCGTCAGTAAACAATAATGGGGAGGGGAGAAAGAAACGGTGTTTACTTCATAGGCCTAACCTTCAAAAGTCATTTTGAAGACTTTAAATTGGCAGACAAAGAAATTTCTGACTAGAATTCAAATTTATACACGAGAAATCTAGTATTACGGTTCATTTTGTGGTTGGTGTCTCTAAAACACAAAATAAAACAATATTTGTTCAACTGCGCCACTATTATACTAATGAACCGAAGATTCAATGAATCGCGTCAGGTGTGAAGATGACATTCACCATTTCTGACCTCAAGACAAGTGCGCGTAGAGAAAAAAAAAGGATGAAGTTTTTTTTTCTCTTTTGATACATGGTTATTTTCTCTACTCAAATGAAAACGTATTATTTTATGAATGGTCAGTCAAAAATAAACAGTAGTATTCCTCGTTTCAGTTAAAATAATATATTAAAAGTCACTTTGTCAGAAAGGTGTTTACCAGGTAAACGAATTTTCCTTTACCTGGTAAACACCTTACGTGTTTGTGAGAAGAAAAAATGTGTTTCGGAGTTTGTTTTAAGATGAGGATTGATAATTGATATTGCGACTACTACTCTCATCTGGGTTTTTATATTCACAACGTTTCGGCCGGTGTAACCTCCAACCTTCTTTAGGTGCATCTTTTTCAATTTTGGGAACCTTGTAGTTAACAGGAATCTTTCACATTGCCCCATGGCGTAACGGTGACAGTCTTCTGAAGATGGCAGATTCAATCCTTACTACAGGTAATAACTAATAATAAAAAAAATTAACACTTCTACTCGGTAATGGCTGACGGAACGAGAACAACCTACCCCCTCCTGGATTAAATGAAAGGTTTCCGGTTCAGTTAGAAAATCCGTATAGATTCCAGAGTTTGACTTGAAGGTTCCCAAGTTTAATAAGACGCACGTGAAGAAAGGTTACATCGGCCGAAACGTTGTGAAAATAACAACCAAGATAAACAGTAATCCGAATAATCAAAATAAAATAAATAGGTTCTCTTGTTTACACAGATTTAAGTTTTGAATAAAAACGTAAACATACTTACTGCCTCCATGATTAAATTTGCTTACCAATTAAATGTTTAAAATAAAAATTAAAGTTTCTTAAAATAACAGATTTTAAAAAAATCTATGACAGAAAAATGAAAAATGTTTGTTTTAAAATTATCCTTGGCTAGGAGCAAAGTGTAGTATCTGTTCTGATGTTACACTTAGTCTTTTGTATCCTCGGTCAGTGAGGGAGAAATCCTTCTAGACAAAAGCAATTTTAATTTTTGTTTCAATCCAGAGTGCCCAATTTGGGGGAGCCGGATTTTCCCCATATTAAAAGCCTCTAACTCTAAGTGTCTAAGTTTGGCCTCGCAAGTAAATAGTAACCGATATACAATTCGCTTTTAGTTTTAAGAGTTGATTTTAACGCAAAAGCTTTTAAATTAATATTTGACTTTATTTTTGGCTTCATGACCATTAATATATTAAAAATGGTTGAAATATTATATTTCAACCATTTTTAGTTATTAAAATATGGTAATTTATTTTTATTTTAATAAAAAGCAGTTAGGTTGGTTAATTTAAAAGAATATATAAATAAAATAAAAACTAAAGGATTTTTTATTGACATCCTCTTTGGGGATGTCTTATTTAATCCATGCTGATAATAACATTTTGACTTAAATTTTAAAATTTACACGTGTAAATTGTCGGTTACACACAAACGCAATTAATCAGATGTACGGGCTACTCGGCGTTGCTCGGGAGTTTTTGTACCCCCCCCCCCCCTTTTCACCCAAATTATTATGCTTTAATAGGATGTTGAAAGTTAAATTTAATTAGTTTGGAATAAAATTGTTATAAAACTATAACTAATTTTGTTATGGTAATATTTTAAAAATCTATTTATAAAATTGGATGTAAATAGCTTTCAAAACTCAATTTTTTAATATGCAAAGAATTTTAAATAGAAGTATGACTTTATATTCAATAATTTAAATCTTTCCAAATTTATTTCAAAATTCGAAGAGTCACGAAGTAATTTTTTTTCAGTACTTCTGCAGTTTACGGACCGTAAATAGAGTTATTTATAAACCCATTCTTAACACGGGGGGGGGGGGCTTTGTTAATTATCCTGTACTTTCACCTAACAATTTAATAAACAAAAGATACCGTAAAAATTGAATATAATTTTAAAATTTAAAAAATAGCACGGTCCGTAAAGCGCAAAAGTACGTTTTTTTTCCTAACTATTTATAATAAAAACGGCAAAATTACGGATACGGAAATGCATCCTGGTGGATTTAATTTAATTAAAAAAAAAAAAAAAAAAAAGAATTTGAAAGGGTTCGTGTGAATACTTCACTCTATTGCATTTCGATTAATAGTAAATATTTAATTAAAATAATGTGTAAGTCACGTAGAGGCGAAAAATAATCACACAATTGTATTCGAGATTATTCATTTACAATCTTAAAGAAACGGAAAATAGGAGTGTATTTATTACACTCCTACAGAAATAGTGTAAAAACATAAAATAAGAGAAATAAACAGTGAAAGCGAAAATATATAAATGTAATTCAGTTTACATTTAATTTATAGGAAAACAGGAGAAAAAAGGGAAATGAAAGATAAATAAAACGAAATAATTGTTGCTATCGATAACTTACTTGCCTTTCGAGAAGTGTCTCTGCTACGTAGAGTCCGTGTTTGTTTTGGAATATACAAACAGAAAGAAAAAAAATAACAATCCTAAATGTGTTTTTGTTGTTATAAAAATATTCTTAAATAATTTATATATATATATATATATATATATATATATATATATATATATATAAACGTGTCTTGTTCAGGACAATACAAATATATAAAAAAAGATGTTGACCAAGGTTGCCTAGGATATGTTTTTTTTACCTATGAATTAATCCAATATTTTTTTTTAGTGTCCAGCAATTTAAGAAAAGAAACGATGTACTTGGTGTGTATATATTTTTATGTAGAATTTACGGAGAAAAAAGGTGAGACAATTTAGTTGTGCGTGTATTTTTGTTTATCTTTTGTTTTTCTTTTTGTTTTAATAAGGTTCCCTCCAATGACGAACAAGAAGAGAATAAATATATTATTTAAATTTAAAAGGAGGCAGACACGTGACACACCTTCGACTTCTTCGATTCTCTCTGTCTATCTCTCTCTTTTTCCCCCCACACCTCCTCTCTTGCTTGTCTTACTCCATCTCCCCCTTCTCCCTCGCACACTGCGTTCTGCTCTCTTTTTTTTCTTCCCTTACTCCGGTAACTCTATCTGTTTCTACTCACACTCTCTGTTTCCCCCTCCCCTTTCCTCTACTCTACCATTACTCTGCTGCTTGTATTAACCTACCTCTCCCCTCCCTCTCTCACACAGACAGCAGCTATTTTAACCCCCCCCCCCATAGTCTCGTGCTATTATTAGTCTATCTGTCTCTCACACACTTACTGCTGATCCCACCTTTACTCCGCTGCTTGTGTTACTCTACGCCCTCCTCTTTCACACAGGCAGTAGCTCTCTTTTTCCCACCCTTACTCTAGTGCTACTGTAACTCTATCTGTCTCTCTTCACCCCCCCTCTCACACTTACAGCTGCTCTCTTTTTTTTCGCCACGCTTACTCTGGTGATACTTTTACTCTCCCTCTCGTTATCTCTCACTCTATCTACTGTTATGTTTCTAGTATTGCTCTATCTGTCTCGCCTAACCCTCTCTCACACGTACTGCTGCTCTCTTTTTCCTCATCTTTATTCTGCTATTTGTGTTTCTCTCTCTCTCTTTCTTTCACTACATGGTGCTTTCTTTCCCCACTTCTCATCTGATGCTAGTATTACTCTATATCTCTCTCCCGTCTTACATTACTTACTGCTCTCCCTTTCCTGTTAGTGTTACTATATCTGCCCCCCCCCCCCCCAGTCACCACACTTCCTACTGCTCTTCTTTTATAACCTCTACCCTTGTTCTATCATTACTCTATCTGTCTCTCTCCCATATTCACACGTCATATACTTCTTACCATCCTTTCACTCTATCTATTTTTCCCACCCTTACTCTGGTGCTAGCCCTCTTTCTCTCTTTCGCACTCCCTGTTGCTGTCCCCCCTGTCCCCCCCCTGACTTCCACCGAGAAAGAAAGAGAAAGGTACAGTGAAAAAAAAGAAAAGAAATCGGCCGACTTCTTGTTGAAACACATTTTCCTTTTCTTCCATCTTTTTTTCCTTTCTTCCTCCACACAAACATATTATTCTTCAATTCTCATGTAATCAAAAGAAAAGAAAAAAATTACGGACATTTTGAAAATCATTTATTTCCAATATCGGTTTAAAAAGCTAAAGTGAAAAATCAGTCATTCATGAAATGATCATCCAACCATTTCTTTTTGCGAATGTATCGTACATCGTACAGAAACAGAACGAGGTGGTTACTTAGCTGGAGATTGATGGTTAAAAATTATATTAGTAAAAATCTAGAATACCGGCCCATGCGTGCGCATATTCAAAATGAGGATTGATGAGTTAAAAGAGTGCGTTTCAACTCAAGAAAAAAAAAACAACTTTTTCTAGAACTAGTATCGTTTAGATTGTTTTTTCGTATCGTCACCCGGTACTTAGGGTTAGTGTTGGGGTTAATGAAGGGTATGTTTTTTTGTTTTTTTTAATTGTTTTTTCTTTTTTTCATAAAACACACACACATACATATTTCTAAAGGATTGAAATAGACTAATTTAAAAAAGAAACTATCTATTTTGATTCTTTTATAAAAGCATGCCCTTACCTTCCATTAACCCCAACACTAACCCTAAGTCCGGGTGGTAATATGAAAAATTTCCCAAATTTACTAATTCTGAAAAAAAAAATTAGTTGAAACGCATTCATTCTTTTAACTAATCAATCGTCATAAACGCGCACAGGGCTATTATTTTACATTTTTACATAAGGATTATTGGCAAATCATTGCGTATTCAGGGCTGTTGTTTCTTATATTTAGTATAAAGTTTTGTTTTTTTAAACATTAATGAACTATTGCATTTTAAAGCTTTTCATCAATTATTAGCTGTACCTACCTGGTGTTGCCTGAGAGTCATTTTACTTTCATTTTGTTTCTATTTTCTAATAATCTAATAAATAACTAAATTTAATTTTCAAAATACTATTTAAAAATAAAAAATAAAAAATAATTTTGTAAAAAAAAAACTTATAAAAAATGACATAGTTTTAAAAAAATCGAAATTATTCATGGGATTTAAAGACGTCCGATTGATTTTATAGCAAAATCGATTGTTAATGTCATAGATTTCTTCATTGAATTATCTTTCCAAAAATGCAAATATTTTCTTGCAAGAAATTAAGAGAAAAGGCACGAGCGAAATAAGAATTAAAGAAAAACGACTCCCTGGCAACGCCGGGTAGAAAAATAAGCAAACAAAAAGAGATAGCCCCCCCCCCCCTAGACCACACGGAACCCTACCGTGGCCACCGAGAGTTACTACAGGCCAAGCAACTAACTTCCTGCCCCCCTCTGACGTCACTGACTTCCGTGTCAAAACAAGGACCGTAGTAATAACAATAAGAAGGCATTTCGACTTCTCCATTTACTAAATAATCCATCAAAATTCAGGAAATCAACCAATTTTAATGAAATTTTCAGGATTTATTAATTAATGATCACGGAATATAATAAATCCATTACTTTATTATAAAGCTTGGTGCAAATGTATTATTTCTTGTAAACAAAAAACACCTTTACTAAAGTTATTCAAAATATCAAAACATGTTGACCATACGATATTGTAAATATTTAAAACAAAGCATTAGAAAACTTTAAAAATTGCATGTAAAAAAGAAAAGAAAAGAACACGATTCGATTCATCTTGAAATTGATCTTTATTCAATATAAATTTAAAGAAAATAATAATTCACGATCAAATACTGCAAAAAACTGAATTATGAATTACCATTATTTAAACTTCTAACCCAATCAACCGTAAGTAATTCAGACTTTGAAATTTGTTTAAAAATTATACAAAAAAAAATTTCAATGTTAAGTGTTTGTTTAATAATGGAATCAAAATTCAGGAAATCAACCAATTTTAAAATAATTTCGCGCTTTTTAAAATTTCATTTCATAATTCACAAAGTTAAAATGCCTACTGCATATGTTTGGATTTCCAAAAGAGAAATAATTACTGCAAATATGGATACACGTAATAATGTTTACACCGACTAAATATAGTGTAGTAAGTTTGAATTTTGTTTTAATTATATAAAAAATCAAGTCTGAATTACTTATTCATTATTTGATAAAAAAGTAGTGTTCCATTTTTTTTTATTACTTTTTTTCGATGTCTTAAGTGTAGCATAGTTTATCTTTTCTCTACTTTTGTAGATTAAATAAATGAAATAATAACATCATATTTAATCAAAATTTTCACAAAAAATATTAATTAAACAATGCTTTATTCAATGATAATATCGTTAATTCTTCGAGTTATACTGATTTTATTAACAAGAGTGTAGGGGCATTTTCCGTAATATATACGAAATAGTTTTTTAAAAAAAATATTTTAAACATATACAGATCTTATTTTCATTTTAAAAAAATCATGGATTTTTTTTATATATATATAAAAATATACGTTTAGTAAAGGTGTATTTTATTTTTAAAAAAATAATATATTTTCACTAAGATTTAAAAAAAATGTTTCACTATATTTCCTGTGCTTGTTTATTAATAAATATTGAAAATTTCATTAAAATTGGTTGATTTCCTGAATTTTGGTGAATTTTTAAGTGAAGGGAGGGTCAAAATGTTTTTACATTTTGGGGATCGGCCTTTGATTTTGCACGTACCTATCTCTTAATAGCAAGATAGGAGTTGGTGATTCCATTATTAAACAGACAGTTAACATTGAACTTTTTTTTGTATAATTTTTAAACAAATTTCAAAGTCTGAATTACTTACGGTTGATTGGGTTAGAAGTTTAAATAATGGTAATTCATAATTCAGTTTTTTGAAGTATTTGATCGTGAATTATTATTTTCTTTAAATTTATATTGGATAAAGATCAGTTTCAAGATGAATCGAATCGGGTTCTTTTCTTTTCTTTTTTTTACATGCAATTTTTAAAGTTTTCTAATGCTTTGTTTTAAATATTTACAATATCGTATGGTCAACATGTTTTGATATTTTGAATAACTTTAGTAAAGGTGTTTTTTGTTTACAAGAAATAATACATTTGCACCAAGCTTTATAATAAAGTAATGGATTTATTATATTCCGTGATCATTAATTAATAAATCCTGAAAATTTCATTAAAATTGGTTGATTTCCTGAATTTTGATGGATTATTTAGTGAATGGAGAAATCGAAATGCCTTCTTATTGTTATTACTACGGTCCTTGTTTTGACACGGAAGTCAGTGACGTCATTTTCTAGCCAACCGGCCTGTAGTAACTCTCGGTGGCCACGACCCTACTCGCATGTGACAATATGGGAAAAGGGTATTAAATGCCTGTTTACTTATGAAAAAAGTGATTCTATTCACCGAAAGTCTCAAGACATTAAAATAAATAAATGTTTATTTTAATAAATAAAAAAATCTTAACGTCGTTCTTTGGCTTAAAAAAAATCATTACATACAAATACATCAACGTTTTCAAAGTGCGAACCTTCTATATATATATCATGGACGGCGGCACCGGGGGGGGGGCTACACCCCTCCCCACTTTTTTGACTTGCCCCCCCCCCACTTTACGGTCATCAATAATGAAGTTATATATGCATGTGTTTAACCGCCCCCCCCACTTTTTAGGAGAGCCCCCCCCACCCACTTTTATAACTGTGTCGCCGGTCCTATATATATATATATATATATATATATATATATATATATATATATATTATAGTTGCATTCCAATTACCATAGGAACAATCAATCCATAACCATAACTTTCATCTATTCTTTCAATTTATTTATTTTCATATATCGGCGAATATCTGCAATTTCTCTTTGTCTCACAAACACACAATTTTTAAAAATATATTTATATTTTATTTTTTATGTTTATTTTTTCCAGCTCAGTACTTTTTCTACATCTTACACGCGTTTCACCGCAAAACCAAAAGAAATACGTAGTCTTCACCTTAACCTCGTCACCAGAGAAATAGTTAATTCAATGGTAATAGGAAAAACACATCATTCCAAAGACACGAGAAAGGAAGATGGGAAAAGTTGAAAAAGCGTTCTTGACAAAGGTAACGGCAAGTGAAAATACATGAAAAAAAAAAAAACTCACATGAAAAATGGTGACAAACATCCAGGACCACCCTCCCACAAAAAATCTTTTTCCCAAAACTTTTAACGACTCTTCGAACCGTCCCTTACAACCAAATTGAACTCAGAGTGCTCAATTAGTAAGAAAATTTAAAAAGATAAGCCTAATATACATTTATATTTTTATTACAGAAGATCAGAACAACATCGGTACCGTCTATATATCATCGGTATATATATATATATATATATATATATATATATATATATATATATATAAATATAGAGGCAAACAAGCCTACAAAAACCATGTATTAGATGCGAGTAATTAAATCAAAAGAAAAATAAAAATATTTCGAAACATTTAATAAAATATTTCAAAATACCTTCCGTTTTTTTTTTTCTTCATCTTGATTTTTTTTTTTAGCTAATATTTCGCTTGACATATATATTAGAAGTTTATACCTTTTTTAAAGCATCCAAATAAATTTTAAAAACAAGGGGTAAGGTAAAACAAAATACCTTTTAAAGCATGTTAAGACGCGATAATGTTTTATTAAAAAAGAAAAATCGAAACCGATTTTTTAAATTATTTTTTTTATATAAACTTTCATTTTTTTTTTTTTAGTTTATATTACATATATTTCGCCGAGTAAAATCGGCTTCTTCAGTGTAGTTAGTAGATCAGATGTTAATGGTCTGCCGGTCTCAGATGGTGTAGCCGGCCCATGAGGTGTTTTTTTTTTTTTCACTTTCGGTACGAAATCACGCCAGCACATGGATATGTATATATATTAGAAGTTCATACCTTTTTAAAGCATCCAAATAAATTTTAAAAACAAGGGGTAAGGTAAAACAAAATACCTTTTAAAGCATGTTAAGAAAAAAGCGGTTTCGATTTTTCTTTTTTAATAAAACATTATCGCATCTTAGCATGCTTTAAAAGGTATTTTGTTTTTACCGTAACCCATTGTTTTTGGTTTGGTTTGGTAGTTTTGTTTTACGGCATATCAACCCTTTTTGGGTTATTTAATGCCGAATCTGGTCATTATAGTAAAAGATTTATGCTTCAAGTTCTAAAAATAAAATAAAAAAGGGGAGGGAGAAAGGGAGAGGGGCTGTTGTTTTTGTTTTTGGTTTTGTAGAACATAATTAAGTTTTACAAAAAAAAACAAAAAAAAACGTCAATGTAGGTGAATTTCGTCTCAGGGAGCCACAGGGCAGCCTGATCTGGTATCACCAGCCCATTGTTTTTAAAATTATATATATATATATATATATATATATATATATATATATATATATATTTATTAATATAAGTAATGAACGATCGTATATTAAACATTTGCCAGGGAATAGTTACGTTATCAGACACTGTATGTAGAAGAACGGCGAAATCTCCATGATTTTTTTAAAATACAGCTCTTTAATAACTAATTCAGTATAACCTACTAATTTTTTTTTCGTTGTTTAGTTACGGTTCACTCAATGCCAAAGGTGCCAGACGAACATGTTATACTCAATTAGAGTATTATATCGTACTATTTATATCTACCCGGCGTTGGTCGGTAGAATTTTTACTTTTATTTTTGTTTCGCTCATTTATACGCCCCCCCCCACCTTTGCCTTTTTAATTTCTTGTAGGTAATAAAGTAAAGGAATATATATAATTAATACAATCAGTTTCACAATAAAATCAATACGACGAAAATGTTGAAAGTTAAATCCCATAAATTATTTCGAATTTGTTCTTTCTATTTTTTAACAACGAAATAGATATAGTATGAAATAATATTTTTCAAACAGCTGTTGTATGCCCCCACCCCTCTCTCCCTTTCACTGTCTCTCTTTCAATCGGATTTTTTGTAAAGTTCAATTGAATTACAATATCGTATCATTATTTTTTTTTTTGGGGGGGGGGGGGGAGGGTTGTTTGGAAGAACGTCATGATGAGAGAAAGTCACTTTGTAAAGTTGGCCGTGTCTGGACGCATCTGACTGAAATTGAATATTGAATGTGAAAAGTGTCACCATTTTCCATGAAAAACACCTCCACTAAAATATGAATCAATTTTATTCGAAGTGAACACTGGAACATAAAGAGAGTTACTAGGTCGACTGACTTGTGTCACAAACAGAATGTGGTATCCTGGAGTTTTGGCGCAAGACAAGAACAGGATAGGAAGGACGTCTTGTCGGCACGAAACATACTTGGGAACTGATTTGTATCTTCCCGCCGACGAAGTGGGCGGAAATCACATGTCAATGGTGCGCTAATCGCTTGTGTACCAATACGCCGACCAAATTACAACAATATATTGCACGTACATATAAACAAAAATAGATCTATCATGTAACTGCTACATTACCCCTTTGTAACCAATAAAAACAACAGAAACTTTATTGGTTGTAGCAGCACATGAGGATACATTTGAAAGAACGTCTGCCTAGCACATTTTTTTTTATTGAACGTTGGTGCATGTTGTTAAGAACAATAAATTTAATTCGATTTAAATACTTTTCAAATACAATTTATCCTGCTCGGAATATTTTTCACTGTGAAGCCATTTTTCATTTCAGCAACACATGCAAATTACAGATGAAAGCCATTTTTGCTCTCGGCAGAAAATTTCGCTGATAATAGTAAATAGCCCTACTAATAATACATTCGTTAGTTTATCAATTGTAAATAACTGTTAAAAACATATTTCAGTAAGTCCTCACATGGAAACAAATAGGTAATAGCTGAAAACTTTTAAATTTCGATGTCGAATCAGGTCAAGTGACATGTCTTTCGTAAACGGTGTCTAATGAAAAAATACCTCATATTTGGCCATACTCACTTTGTTTCCTTTAGCTATATGTATAAACTCGCGCTGCGGACAGTAAAATTTGCTTGTTCCTGTTCCACACAAGCGGCAATTTATTCCTGATATTTAAAGAAAATTTATTAAAATAGTCTGAAGACTTTACGGTGATTCAATTATACAAATCCAAACACATTAACCATTTCTTCGTAATCTCGCGATTAGTTTTTTCAAAATGCGAATTCTTCTTAACAAGTGCACACCTTTCTATAAAAAATAACGGAAAAATTATGTTTCGTCAGTGTTCGCATTAATATTCATATGACATCCTAGAATTATTTTAGTAATTTAATTTTTCATATATAAATTATTATTATCATTTCTGATGACCTAAAGAAAAAAAACATCTACCGTTGATATTTTATTTAGAGTGATGGATTTCTTTCCAAATTCATTTCAGACGGCGAGGGTTGTTTAACTTTCTATTTGATTTCTAGTGTAAGTATTTCTAATACTTTTTGTTAAATGTCAATAGGATAGGACTGAACTATCGCGAGTTGAAAATAAAACACGAGTCATTTCTAATGAAACAAAGTAGAAAAAAAACAACCTCGACTTTCCTTATTTCATTTGCTTCCTTTAATTTTCTTTCCTTGGTTATTGGAAGGTAGGGAACGGCTAGACATTAGAAAATGATGTCAGGTGTTAAAAATATCAAAGACGTTAGTGGGAGTGAAATTGAAAAAGAATAATCGTAGTTAACATAAAGGAATAAGAAATAAAGAAAACGTCCCAAACCGTTTAAAAAAAGGGGGGAAAATAAACGTATAAATCAATATACAGGGTGATTCATAAGTCACTTAGCTATTTATTTTTGAAATTCTAAAGTTAAAAAATACGGTAATACAAAACAGAAAGTTTATTCAACAAATTCATTTATGGAAGTTTAAAATTACAGCAAATTTTCAAAAATTTCATCTTCGTTCTGCATGCATAGCTCCATTCATTTTTGCAAGGAATTTACGACTCTTTGTAGCATATTTGATTGATTATGAAATAAATATATATAGAAACAAATATATAAACGAACAAATTTAAAATAACAAATAGCAGTAATTAGAGAGTAAGATAACAATTATCAAAAGTTCATAGTATGTTTGTGCTTCATATGGTAATCATTTTAAATAGCTAAGTGAAGTGACTTATGAATCACCCTGTAGAACAAAAAAAGAACAAAAAGAAAAAAAACGTTATGGAGATAGATTTGTATTCTCCCTTTCCTTATTCGTCGGGAAGAATTTTGTGTGACGATACGGATATATATTATAAATAAATACACCTTGCTCTTTATTAGAGAGTAGAGGATAGTTAACATAAAACATTAAGCAAACAAAAGGGTATAAAACTTTCAGGTCATTTCGTTGTTCAAATAAAACTTAATTACTTTCTTCGTAAAATAGATTGTACTGTTCGTAAGAGGCGGCGACTTTTATTGAAACTTTATCTATTATATAAATGGAAATTTTGTCCGTCTGTCAGTCACAATTTTTTTTAACCTAATAAATACATTGCGAAATTTGTCACCTTTCGAAATATCATAGATTCTAACTACTTTTAGAAATGGAGAATATTGCATTAAGAGTAAATAACAAATTACCAACAAATAAAGCGGATACCATGACAGGAAATAGAACTCGAAACCATGAGATCTTGAGTCTGATATTCTACCAACTGACCTATTTGGACTTTCTTATAAATAGAGCTTAAAACATTACCATACAAAATTATTATAGTTATGGCGTGACGTCGTAGATTTATGATTTACGTCATGTTTCAAAACATGAATTCAAAAATAAGTGATGATTAAAAATAAATAAATAAATAATGAATGGGTAAACATTATCAATAGCGTTGTAAATTATTTTAATAGTCTAAAACAATTTGTTTTTCTTAAACTACGTATTGTATGTACTTCTTTCACAATTATATAATCCTATAGTATTAAAACTAGAACGAGAAACATAACTTTACAAAAAAACTTCATCTGATTCCGTTATTCAAACAACAAAAACATTTACCTTCGTAGTCGCACGAGCGTCCGTGTTCTGATGAACTGTATAAACATCGCACGTCTTTTATTTCGATCTACTTACGTTTTTGCTTTTCATTAGAATGAGCACAGAAAATATTTCAGGGTCATTCAAGCACCGTGTTTTGTAAAGAAGTATTTATATAACATTTAATAAATACACAGAATACATCGGTGACTGTTGTTACGGACCGACTGTGACGTGCCGCACTAGGAGACACGTTATCGCCAGACACCAACAATTAATTTCCCGGATTCAAATGCAAATAATAAAAGAAGAAAAAAGTGGTTATCAGTTCTCTAACTCCATTTTGGGTCTGAGAGAAGATATTAATAAACAAACCACACTGAAGAAACAACAATGACACAGAAGATTGTGTAAAATATAAAATTTATCAACGGGGATATTAAAAAAACAGACACGGCAAGAACAGGGGAAAATAAATAAGATAATGTTGGGGAAAAGGGATATTGTTCTGATCTGAGGTGAATACGGTTTTGGGAATAAAGCAAATTTAAAATGTTAAAACGTTGGCATGAAAAGGGATAATGTTTTGGTTTGGGATGAACCAAGTCTCGGTAAATGATAACGATTCGAGAGGCGCCGATCAGTGAGAAATTAATATTTCTTCAATCAGGACGAAGGTGAAATGTTCAATTATGTGGTGAGATGATCGCCAGCAGAGCTCAAAGTGCGAATAAAAAACATCTTCGTATATATATATATATATATATATGTGATTTTATGAAGGCTTACCAAAGCATTCCTTTCAAGACACCAATGATCACCATTAAAGATATTTTATCTTACAAATACTATTTATTCAAATTAATAAACATTTAATTTGAATAAATAGTATTTGTAAGATAAAATATCTTTAATGGTGATCATTGGTGTCTTGAAAGGAATGCTTTGGTAAGCCTTCATAAAATCACATATAAATGCTCTGTACTCTGTAATCGAGTATCATCGAGCTTGTTTTTTATTGGAACAACCCCGGTCTTCACTGAATGATCTATTTTATAAGTGAAAAATCTAAATCTATATATATATATATATATATATATATATATATATCAATGCACCGCACCCCGTGTTTAACAACTCGACGGGTTCGAAATGGATTTAATGAATATAGTTAGGGACATCACATTTCATCACAAAAAAAAAACATTTCAGAAAAGACTAGACAGGATAGTTAAGGAAATTAATAGTTCAGAATATATACTAGCTAAAGCTGATAAAACTCAAAACTTTTATAAACTAACTACACAAGAATACTATAAATTACTTGACAAAACATCACAAAAAACTATAAAAAAATCTAACGTAAATTTAGTTCATAATATCAACATCGACAGTAAAGTAATTACCGATAAACTTAAGATTAGCGACAGAGTAGGTAAATTAAGGGAAAAAGAAGCATATATTCTTCTCAAAGACCATAAACCTGACTTCCAAACTAAACCAACCACTAGACTTATTAACCCCACAAGACAAGAAATAGGGAAAATTAGTAAAAAAAATATTAGAAAGAGTAAATAAGCAAATAAAAACATTTTATAAACTAAATCAGTGGGTAAACACAACAGATACCATAAATTGGTTTTGTAACATAGTAAATAAAACCAACTGCTCGTTCATCCAGTTTGACATTATAAATTATTACCCATCCATTTCTAAAGAACTTTTTGAAAATGCTATCTGATATTTCTGCAGATGAAATCAACATCATTAGAAAATGTAGAAATACGGTACTAATTTGTAAACAAGAACAATGGACAAAAAGCAATCAATTTGGATCTTTTGATGTCTCTATGCGCTCTCTGGACTCAGCAGAAGTCACTGATCTAGTTGGTCTCTACATAATTATACAACCTTACAAAAGACATTAGCATAGAAGACATAGGCTTATATAGGGATGACGGATTGTTGGTAGTTAAAAACTCAAATGGACAAAAATGTGAAAGAACAAAAAAAATTATCCTTAGAGAAATGAAAAGATTAAATGTTAAAGTGGAAATAACATCTAATATTAAACTAGTTAACTTCTTAGACGGAACATTTAACTTAAATAAGGAAACATATGAACCGTATACTAAAGATAATACCAATCCAATATATGTCCATCCACTCTCTAACCACCCAAAACCCATAATCCAACATATCCCCAGATCAATTGAAAAAAGAATCAGCAATAACTCATCTAATGAAGCAATTTTTAACAACCATAAGGTCTTTTATAATAAAGCGCTAAAACAAAGTGGATATAAAAACACCCAAATTAAATTCACCAAACCTAAACCTCCCAACAACAAACACAAAAATAGAGGTAGAAAAATTATTTGGTTCACACTACCGTTTTATCACATGGTTAAAACCAAACTCGGTAAAAGATTCTTAAACTTAATTAACCAACACTTTCCTCCTAATAATATACTGCATAAAAGTTTTAATAAAAACACCCTTAAATTAAGCTATAGCTGTGGAGAATATTTAGAAAAAATAATAAAAAAACATAACAATAAAATTCTAAATGGCAAAAAAACTACTGAAAGAAAAACAACAAACACCAAGGCTTGTAACTGCACAAACAAAACAGAATTTCCCTTACAACAAAATTGCCAAATAACTCAATCAGTATACCAAGCAACAATTTCAACTAAAGAAAACCCAACCCTGAAAAAATACTATATATGTATGGCCGGTAATACCTTCAAAGAAAGATATACCGGCAATAAATGCTCATTCAATAACTACCTACCAAAATAGAACTTCACTCTCTATATATTACTGGGAATTAACCCACAATAATCAATCACCAACAGTGATTTGGAACACCATTAGAAGAACCAGCACCCGCACTTCCCTGAACTCACCATGTTATCTTTGCCTAACTGAAAAACCTGAAATAATTAAATTTAGTGTTAGAGGCAAACTTCTAAACAAAAAACAAGAAACCTCAATTAACTGTAGACATAATAGATTACACCTTCTCAGTAATTCACTTATAACCCCTCAAGCTAATACTACCTCATAGAAAAAAACAAAAAAACATTACCTATCCACTAACGGTAATTTGACAGCATAACTATCAGTTTATACCACATTTTGTACTATACTTGATATAATTATTGTGTTCAATCTTCTATTTAATGGGAATCATAATTAGAGTCCATTACTAAGTATTACCATCGAAACCATTATTACCAATGGCATGGGAATATATATATATATATATATATATATATATATATATATATATATATATATATATATATATATATATATATGTGTGTTTTGTATGTGTGTGTGAGTGTCTCCATGTATATATATATATATATATATATATATATGTCTGTATGTATTTGTATATATATAATTAATTATTATTATTACCATCATTATTGTCATTATTTTAATTAATTACTATTGTTGTTATTATTATCTTTTACAGTTTTTACTACAATTACTACATATTCTTGGCCTTTTGGCTAAGATCAAAGTGTAGTATTTGTTCCGATGGATACTGCACCCCATAGACTGGTATTGTCTTGGCCTTCGGGGCTTGATTTACGCCGGTCTATGGAGTTGTCCTGTGCAGTTCTATGAGGTCCACCCTCCCAGGCTTCGCCTCCCCTCTTTGGGGAGGAGTAAGTTTATTGCTTACTGCCTGAGGCGCCCCTACCGAGGAATGCCGACGGGGCTGCTCAGGCAATTTTTATACCCCACTTTCCCGACCTGACCTTGGGTCACATCTTACTTGTGGGAGTAAGATAAAAACTGGCCTTGTGCCTAACTCCTGGAGAGGAGTAAATCAATACTACTTATAGCCACCATTATATCTATTATTAGAATAACCACCTCTACTATTATTATTAGTTTTATAAATTAATATTATTATTATTTTTATTACTATTATTAATACTACTATTATTCTTATTATTATCATTATCATTATTATTACAATTATTAAGATTATTGTGGTTACCATTGTTATCATTATTATAGCTATCACTATTATTTTTACTATTATTAATATCATTAGTATTATTACAACAGATAATTTCTCTATTATCAAATAATTTATTTTTATTATCATATTTACAACTACTACGATTAATATTAATTGCCATCCTCTTCATTTTTCTTTATCCTCTAATATTCTCTGATTATTTTTATCCAACTATTGCTTACTATTATAGATTATTATTATTGATTATTATTATCATTATTAATATTTTTAAATATTATTGTTGTGAAGTTGTTCCACAGTAAATAATAAATAAAGGAAGTCAAGTCGAGGGTTGGTTTAACAAGTGTATTAACAAGGTAAGAAAGTGACTAGCTCTTGGCTAGACAGTTACAAGACTGTGCTTTTTCTTCAGTGTCTCTGGTGACTCGCACTATTTATAGTGACAACCGGTGTAGTTTCTCCTGTGTAAGAACGGCCGGTGTAACACCCCCCTTTGAAAATATCCCCTCTGGGGATTAATAACGTTTTTGTTTGGGAATCACCATCATCAACTCAGTCGATTTCCGTTTTCTATTTGATCTCCTAATCTCAGGAGCAGTCTCTGGTATGGGCACCTGAAAAGTATCAAACACTGCATCCATGATGTCCTCCTCGGGCGATCTGGTCACCTCACTGTTCGAATATCTTTTCCGGATTTGGTTAGTGTGACGTTTGTGCACGAAATCTGGCCCCTTAATCATATAGACCATGTTGCCTATTTGTTTATCCACAGTGCCGGACTCCCAGAAAGTCCTATTGTTTCTGTAGATCTTATATAAAACTTTTTCGCCAACTTTATACCGTTTTTTTTGTTATCGTTCTTTTTATATTTGCCCTATCCTGGTTTGGTAACAACTTGTGGAAAATCGATCTAACCTTGCGTCTGAACATGACCTCAGCAGGTGTCTTCGACGTTTCGATGTTTGCATTCGGAGTGACTCTGTAAACCTGCAGAAACTGTTGGATTGACTTATCCGTTGGTGATCCACTAGCTTTTTTCAGAGCTCTCTTGAATGTGTCAACGAATCTCTCCGCCTGTCCATTGCTTCTTGGATGGTATGGAGGGATTGTTATATGCTCGATGAGATGATCCTCGCAAAGGTGTTTAAATTCAGTAGACGTGAATTGAGTACCATTGTCGGTGACAATGCAGTCTGCTACTCCAAACCTAGCGAATAGTTCGTATAGGAAGTTGATAGCTGCCTCGGATGTGGGGTTCTTGCATTTTAGTACTTCCGGCCACTTAGCTAGGCTGTCTACAACAATGAGATAGTAGAACCCATCCAGTGGTCCCGCAAAATCTAAGTGAATTCTAGACCAAGGTCGGTCCGGCTTAGTCCACGATCCGAATTGAGTTGGAGGAGCTTTCGTAACTAAGGCGCATCCTCTACACTCCCTGACTTTTTCTTCAATATGCTTATCCATGTTTGGCCAGTAAACGAAAGAGCGCATAAGGCTTTTCATTCTCGATATGCCTGGATGTCCTACATGGAATTCCTTGAGCATTCTTTTCTGTAATGTCATAGGAATTACAACCCTGTCGCTATATAACAGGACATTGTCGCAAATTGAATAAATTCCATCATCTAGTTGGCTATTGTTGATTTTTTCTTTCGTGCTTATGATAAATTCATCCACCTCTGCCTTAGATTTCTTAGATGGTACATACTCCATTTGAAAATTGTAGTTAAGAAGAATGGTACCCCATCTTTGGAGTCTATTCGCAGTGTGTTGTGGTAGTCCCTTTTTCGATCCGAAAATCGTTAATAAGGGTTTGTGGTCTGTTTGTAACAGAAATTGTCTACCGTGCAGGAAACGATGAAATTTCTTTACCGCGAATATAATGCTTAGAGCCTCTTTCTCAATTTGAGAGTAGTTTTTTTCGGCTGGTAGAAGTGTTCGGGATGCATGGGCTATGGGTTTTAATTTTCCATCATCCATTTTGTGCAATATGCATGTTCCTATACCATAGTTGCTGGCATCGCTTGCAACTACAATATCACGCTTGGGATTATAATGTGCCAGAAACAAGTCAGACGTTAAGATATCTTTAATTTTCTGAAACGCTTCTTTGCACTCTTGCGTCCAGACCCATTTTTGGTCCTTCTTTAACAGTTCATTTAAGGGTGATCTTAGTTTATGCATGTTTGGTACGAACACATTGTAATAATTCGTCAACCCTAAGAAACTTTGTAGAGACGCAATATTTTCTGGAGCAGGCATGTTCCGTATCGCCATTGCCCTATCTGGGTCTGGCCTTCTTCCTTGTTCATCGATGATTTGCCCTAAGTATTTTATTTTTTCCATGAAAAAAGTACATTTCTCATCTTTGATTTTAAACCCATAATCCTGGATTTTTTTGAATACTTGGTTTACATGAGTCTTGTGTTGTTCTTTGCTAACGCTGTTTATTAACACATCGTCCAGGTACCCTACTGCGAAATCCATCCCATTTAACATCATGTCCATAATTTGTTGAAAAATCGCAGGGGCGACCTTTACTCTAAAAGGAAGTCGGTTAAATTTGTATAATCCCTTATGGGTATTGATACATAGCAGTTTTGAACACTCTTCATCCACAGGGATTTGAAGATAAGCGTCGCTGAGATCGATTTTAGAAAAATATTTTCCTCCACTCAGTTTCGCAAATATTTCTTCAGGGCTTGGAAGAGGGTAATGGTGCTCTTTTAATGCCTTGTTCAAGCCTGTGGAAAAATCGGCACAAACCCGAATCTCCTTGTTCTTTTTCTTAACATAAACTGTAGGTGAAGCCCACTCACTGTGATCAATTTTTGAAATGACAGCCATGTTCTCGAGTCTTTCTAATTCACCGTCTATGTGCTCTATAGCAGCGTATGGAACATTTCTTTTCTTTCTGAACACAGGTAGTTCATTTGTCTTAACTTCAAACTTTGCTACCGCTTTTGTACACCTTCCAAGACCGCCTGAAGATACGTCTGGAAAATTTTCTTTTAATTTCCTCTTGAGTTTTTCTGCCTCCACATTCGAATCCTCAACCTTTTGGCAAAAGGAGCTTAAAGGCAGATCCCATAGGCTAAACTTTTCAATCAGATCAGTTCCAAAAAGGTTATTAGATTTTCGCATAACAAAAATTTTGGCTTTTACGGTCTTATTCTGGAAAGAAATATTCGTCAATAATTCCCCTTCGAAGGTTATTTTTTCACAACTGACGCTTCTCGCCGTTTTTTTGTGATTTGATCAAGCTTCTTCCATGTCTGTACATTAATGATGGAAATGTCAGACCCACTATCAAGCTGTAGTCTTACTTTTTTTAAAAGCATTTTGACCTGAACATATTTCCGGATATTTTGTTCTTCAGGTTCAATTTTTTTCAGTTTAATGGCTGTCTTTCTACCAGATTTTTTTCTACAACGTGATGCCATATGTCCTTTCTGGTGGCAGTTGTCACATTGTTTGAATATGTAGGGACACTCATTGTACCAATGGTTATCTCCACACCTCCAACACGGTCCAGGTGGATCTTTTCCATGTTTTTTTCTCTGGTTATTCATTGAAGTCAATTTTTTCTTCTGATGGATTTTTTTAATGTGCGACACTCCGTTTTCCTCTATGTCACGACTGTCCTGTTTCAACGCAACAAAACGTTCACAGTCTTCCGCTAAGTTTTGTATTGTTAGACATGGCTCATTTTCGAGTTTATTTAAAACACGACGTCTGATTTCAGAGTCTTTATTTAAGACCAGACCTTGCAAGAATATTAAACATTTAAAATTATCCGATGATAATTCCTCTAATTTAAAATCGTCGCAAAGTTTATTTACTATACTTTCATACGTAATGTAGTCGTCTTCCTCTCTTCTAGTGACATTCATACACTTATATCTCCTGTGGAAAAGAGAAGTTTTTGTAGAAAACAGTTCTGTTAGTAAAGTAACTGCCTCCTGGAAGTTCAACTCACTGGTCTTTTTTGGAAGGATAAAATTCACGAACTTTGTATGCTCGGCAGCTCCTAATCTAACTTTTTTAGAGTCTGTCCATGTACTGCAGTCCGATACAAAAATATCCTCATATCTTCTATAGAAGTGAGCAAAAGTGACATCGTCTTCTGGATTATAATTGAAAATTTCAATAGCGCTCCACACAGCCGTCTGGGAGAATGCATTATGATTCTCGTTTGCTTTCGTTAACTGTGTTGCCCCCAGAAATTTTCTCTGTTCCTCCTGTGTTTTTATCAAGAGTTCTTCGAAGTGTTTCTGCTGTTGTAGCAGTTTTTCTTGGAATCTTTCTTCTCGTGTTGTCGCCAGCTCTTTTTGTTCAGCATGCATTTTTCTTTGGGCTTTTTGCTGTTCCAACAACTCTCTTTTAAATTTCTCCTCAATTTCAACTTGTTTTCTTTGAAGTTCCATTTGTTGTTCAACTTGCTGTCTTTGTAACGCAACATTTTGTTCCGTTTGGAATTTAAGTAATTGAAAAAGAGAATCTTTGAATTCAGTGTCCATCATTCACGAATTCAAGTTATGCACCACACAATTTACACTTGTAAAAATAAATCAGTTTTCCCCACAACGTGCTTAATATAATTAGTTTGCTCAACTAATACACAAAACAAGAAATATATTATTCCTTAATAAAAAAAATTCAATCCCAGTTCTTTTTTTTGAAAAACAAAACTAAGAAAAAAAAAAAGATTTTTTTTATTTTTTTTTTTTTTATATATATATATATATGTGTACGTAGTTTTACAAAACCAAGTCCGTCGCTATAAGCCTAATAAAACTAGTTTTATGGGAAATCTTTTTAACCCCTTTTCATTTTGCAAAAATGCGACTTGCTTATTTAACAGTTCTTTGTTAGAAGCACAAATGACTTACGCGAATATATTTTTTTACTGTCCGTCCTTTGCTTTTCTGTGGTAGACCGTTTTAATAAATAGTCAATCCGGATTTTGCTCAAATATCAGATGTTGTCCTAATAATAACGACAAACTTACACAATATCTGTAATAGTTGACGCGGATAACATTTATCTTAACGAGTCAGTGAAACTTGAAGAGAAAAAAAATAAAGGTATCAGTGTATTCAATTATTTCAATAATTGAAAATGTCTTTCGCGTTTTTTAGTTTTCGATTTTTGGTAGCAAGTTTTGAATTTGTGTTTTTTTTTCGCTTAACTACTCAGTAGTTAATTTGCTGTTAATCCTTGCGAATCCAAATATCTGACGAAGATGGGTTTTTTTCCGTGAAGATCTTGCGAATCACTTTGGGTGATTTTTTTTTTTTTGCAGTGAAATCGTTTCGATTCCTCGTCGCCAATCTGTTGTGAAGTTGTTCCACAGTAAATAATAAATAAAGGAAGTCAAGTCGAGGGTTGGTTTAACAAGTGTATTAACAAAGTAAGAAAGTGACTAGTTCTTGGCTAGACAGTTACAAGACTGTGCTTTTTCTTCAGTGTCTCTGGTGACTCCCACTATTAATAGTGACAACCGGTGTAGTTTCTCCTGTGTAAGAACGGCCGGTGTAACAATTATTATTTGCCATTTCGGCACTATTATCGAGATTATTATTATTATTATTATTATTATTATTATTATTATTATTATTATTATTATTATTTTATCTTAATTAATTTGCTAGTGAATTTGTTTGATTTATTAATTAATTAATGATAATTTGATAAGTCTAAAGGAAAATAAAACCGTGTAAATACAGAATTAGTGACACAATGTGTTAACAACCACTGCCCCCAACACACACACGTCTGCACGCTCACACACATATATGCTGCTACCGATTACAACTGATTTGAGAATATGCGGTTTGCCCTGAGTTGAAAAAAAACTTTCGACTGTTTTTTGACACATTCTGTTGCATGTACATTCCCTTTCCACTACTTCTGTCTGAATCAACAGACGATTTCATTTTTTCTATCTATCTACATATCTATCTTTCTATCTATCTATCTATCTATCTATCTATCTATCTTTTTATACTACCAAAGGGTAATATAAAAAGATAGATAGATAAAGTATTATCTCTCTCTCTTTTCACTTTATTTTATTTTATATTTGGATTTGGATTTTAACATTTTGATTCTTAACGGTCCCAACCACGTGAATTCCCTAATTTTGAAATTTTAAATTTCGTTTCTTCTTCTTTTTCCCCCATCTCATTCTTTCCAAATATGATCTACGGTTAAGATCGGATTCTAACTCTGCCTGATGAGATCTCAGTTTATAATAACTGTTGATCGATAATATCGAGATGCCAGTGTCGCAAATTTTGTACATGTCTGTGTAAATAAAAATAATCATATATATATATATATATATATATATATATATATATATATATATATATATATATATATATATATATATATTATAATATAAAATGAAGTAATAAAATAAAGTAATATTAATGCTCTATCCAGTATATTGAGCTTCAGTGTTGATCCGGATGTTTCACTAATTATAAGATATTAGTTGACGCTTATATCTTTTGTTGGATTGCTTCATATATATATATATATATATATATATATATATATATATATATATATATATATATATAGAGAGAGAGAGAGAGAGAGAGAGAGAGAGAGAGAGAGAGAAAACTACGTTTAACCCTTTTGAAATATCGTAAATTGTAAATTTTAAATATTGTAAAAAAATTTAAATATTGTAAATTTTAATCAACCACACGCCTAACACGCGATCACATTCCAAATACAGAATCTCATTACACATACGTTATTTTAGAACATTATAAATTTACCGCACAGCTCGAAATCAGCAGTCATGAATATGCAAGTTCAACCCTTGAAGACGATTGAAAGAAGTCAATCGAAAGTACTCGCGAACAAAAATGAAAAAAAAAACCCCACCAATATCCGACAATTAGACAGGAATACAAGAATAATTATCCGAAGAATCGAAAAGATAAAAAGATAAAAAAAGATTGATAAAACAAAAACATTCCGTGATATAAAAAAACGTGTACACCCCTTTTCTGTCTTCTTACGAATATTAAGATCAATATATAATGGATCAAATTCAGTGCAAATCTGATATAGTTGAATCTTCAAACGAGTGGTTGTGTCCATATTATGCCCTTATAAACCCTTTAAAATACCCCATAAGAAACTGAAATTTGGAGAATATTTATTAATCGATGTCTAATACCTATGGTCAAAATTTAACAAACATAGGAGATATCAAAATCTTCACGAGGGCTTCCACCCCTTCTTATCTCATTAGGATAAAATTAAAACTAAATATAGCCCACATTTGGAAACCTGACGCCTAGCAGCTATGTTCCAAAATTCATAATGATCGGTGAATTAGTTAAACAGTGAATCTAGCTACATACAAATATATAAACATAAACTATATATATATATATAATTATATAATATATAATATATATTAATTTTAGTTATGCAAGAAGAATATTGTGAAAGATATATTGCCATTTATGAAATCTCAAATGAAATACATAATGGTAGTGGTTGTGACCCAACGGTAACGGATATGTCTAATATATATATATATATATATATATATATATATATATATATATATATATATATATATATATATATATAACATTCTAGAAATCTCATCACGCACGCACACACACATATATATATATATGTGTGTGTGTGTGTGTGTAGATTTCTAGAATGAAATTGGTTCTAAGGCGCGAGGTCGAATGTTTCCTCTCGATTAAAATCGGATTTCGATATAATATATAATATATATTAATTTTAGTTATGCAAGAAGAATATTGTGAAAGATATATTGCCATTTATGAAATCTCAAATGAAATACATAATGGTAGTGGTTGTGACCCAACGGTAACGGATATGTCTAATATATATATATATATATATATATATATATATATATATATATATATATATATATATATATATATATATAACATTCTAGAAATCTCATCACGCACGCACACACACATATATATATATGTGTGTGTGTGTGTGTGTGTGTAGATTTCTAGAATGAAATTGGTTCTAAGGCGCGAGGTCGAATGTTTCCTCTCGATTAAAATCGGATTTCGATGATGGAATCCAAAATGCAAACTTTGACACATTTTTCAAAGGCTAATTCCTGCTTTGAATCTGAGTTGATGGTGGTGAGAATAGATGGAAGACTATTATCTAAAGGGCTTTTAAAGACGACTAGACAGCGGGCTCAGAAAACTGAAAGATTTGGAGGCTAAGATTGTAGATATGAGAAAAGTGTCCGTTTTTTTCCTAATAGGTTGCTGACATCAACAGTGGCGTTAGCTCACGTAATAGTGGATGGCATTAATTTCTCATTTTGGGTTTTCTGGCGAGAATTTTATTACAATAAAGAAATTGAGAAGGGCAGCATTTGGGAAGTGATTCTGAATCAAGCGGACCGTGTTAACTTAAAAGCTCAGACACCATGGCGCTAGCCACACCAACAGACTATTGATCCGTATTCTTCGTACATAGGCGTGAAAAAGATTCAGGGACACAGGTACTTCACACGTCTATAGTAAAACACTACACCCATCTATGTCATTAAGCTTTCGTTTTGTTGAATTCAGGGAGAGGTGAGAGGAGAGAAAATTTATAATTGTGGTACTAGGACACTGAACGTTACCTACACGTAGTTCAGCCACGAATGTAAAAATGTGAAAAGGTTGAAAACCCGATGAAAGGAAATCAACCCATACTCCATAAAATGAATAACACATCGTATCACAAATTATAATCATATATTTTATAAACAACCAAGACAAATGAACAATACATAACAAGTATTTATTTATTTATTTATTTTTTCAAAAGATCAACTAATATTCTTCCGCACAAACGGAGTTATCTATAAGAGGCTGGTTTTTGTTATTCCGAGAAAGTTGATCAGTCAGGATAAGAATTAAAAGTTCAAATATAGCAATTAAGAAGGCTTACAGCCTTTATGGAAAATGAAAATAGGAAAGTCTTTTTTTTCTTACGTAATTCGAGGAAAACAAATGAGAGGTCCTTCTCCTCCCATGGGAGATCGAGATATGAAGGTAAATGTGTTAAAATCGCGGGGAACGATTGAATGAGATCATTTAACACAACAATATATAACAATATGAAAGTTTGATTTAGGACGAATTGATATAGTATTTCTTTTTTTATTTTTATTTTTTGCCCTTATGTCGTAAACACATACCTTTTTGGTTTGACGGCGGAGGGAAGAATATTTTAACAGAATTTTAGATTCTGTGGTCCGTTCTTAACGAGCTGTTTTTAGGGTCCCGAGATATACGTAATCTCGACTTTGGAGAGGTCATATGATTGACTGGTCTGTCGTAATCAATTTTGTTGGACCAGAGTTTTTCTTTTGGTGTTCGGTAGACAGCCATATTAAATGTCGCTGTATTTCTTAAGCGTTAATTTTCGAATTCCATTTTTCCTATTTTTGCTTTTGTGTGCGGGGATAAATTGTCCGATATGACAACTGGGTGAGCTGCCAATCTCTTAGACGTCCGCTCTTAACGCTGCTCGAGGACCTTTCTCCGTGTTTCTTCGCGCTTCATTTTTCCCGCTCTCCTGTGCATAGTTTCAGTATTCTCTCATTTGATTGGTTGAATCCTCCGCCCCCGCAAATGCGTGGGCTGAATTATGAAAGCTTGTCTGTCGAGCTTCCTGTTTACCCCTTTTTGACAAACGTCGCCCGCCCGCACCCCCTTTCTGTATGCACAGGGGGAACATGTGCCAACAAGTCCCCTGCTCCCTTTTTTTATGCTTTATGGGGCAAAATATGTAGATATAACAGTTACATATTTTTTCATGTTTATAGAAACGAAAAAACTATTTTAGCTTTTGATAAAAATAAAAGGAGATATTTGGGTGGTGGATGGGGCGAACGCTTAATTAAAACTAACAAAAAGAAATCTTATATTTATAAAAATCCGCCTAACATGACACCATGTTACAATTATTTACATAATTTCTTCCTTATAAGAGAACAAAGGGAAGTAATTCTACGCAATCAACGAAAACACGAAGCAAATCTTTTCATTCCTATTCTCGCGAGTATGCTGTGGGAAAACGGTTATAAAAAGGAATATAACTTATGCGTACCGCACGTATTTTGGCTCTTGTAGAGATCGAATACACGAGCTAAATTTATTTGAGAAGAGTTCCAATGGTTTAAGGGGCGGTAACTCTCTTTTTTTACTACGCAAGGTCTCCGAAAATGGGAAATATCCATTTTTTAAATAAGAAGTCATGCAAATTCAATTAATAGAACATTTTTCGAAGACCCGATCTATACAAGAGCCAACATCTGCGATAATTTAATATTTTAAACTATAAAAAAATAAACAATCTGTTAATCCAAACAATAAGACTGTTCGTTTTGCTGGTTTTGTAATGAAAAAATATACTGTTGATTTTCCAAAATTTTATTTTGTTCAATAAATGTTCTATCAATATACTGTTGATTTTCTCAAATTGTTATTTTTTCGAAAAATATTCTATTAATTGAATTTGCATGACTTAAAAAATGGATATTTTCCATTTTCGGAGACCTTGCGTAGTAAAAAAAGAGAGTTACTGTCCCTTAAACCATTGGAACTCTTCTAAAATAAATTTCGCTTGTGTATTCGATTTCTACAAGAGCCCGTATTTTATTTAGATACTTAATAAATACCATTTCAATTAATTTAATTTGTTTTTTAATAGGAAAGTATTTCTACGCACGAAAATGGAAACGAAAAACAAAAAGAAAGTTTCCAATTCTCGCAAGTACTTATTCACACATAAATACTGCACGTTAGCGTAACAAATAAAGATTTCAATTTCATACACAGTCATTTCTTCGTGACCGAGCGAACTTCGAAAATCCATTATACATTACAATGACAGTTCATTAAAACGTGTATCGATTTCGTTCCGTTTTTGTTTAAAACGTGTATCGGTTTCGTTCCGTTTTTGTTTTATTTTTCTCTATATATTTCTTTGCACTCAATGTTTACCAATCTTCATTCAATTTGATCGAAACTCGACCATCCAGACAACAGTCAGTGCTTCTAACTACTTAGCTAACACGTAACAGCTGCTGAGCATAAGCGAAATCGCAATCATAAACATTGTTAAATGCTGAGAGCTCCATTTGTTGGCAATTTCACTTACATGGCAGTCCGCGGAAGATGGCGGACTGTCTCGTTGTTAGGAGCAGTAAGGAAAATCCACTGTGAGTTTGTTTTTGGTTTTTGAACGGTTGTCTTTCATATCACGCCACAAGGTATAATTTTTCAAACTAAGAACTTTTTGTCTTTTCTGAAGAGTTTAAGGAAGACAGTTCCAATATTAACATACTAATGTTGGTTGGTCTCCTATGAACGAAACGAATTCGTAAATAAATTGCACTAAAGATTGACTAAAGAATGTTTCGTGAGATAAATAAAATCTTGGCCTTTGGAATGTAAAAAAAATCTTGTTTACTTATATATGCTCTGTTGTAGCAAGTTGACAATCATCGAGCTTTCAATTGGAATGGGTTGGTATACATAAAGTATAGAAGGTATATGATAAAACATATTTTCGCACTACTATATATATATATATATATGTATATATATATATATATATATATATATATATATATAAACGCAGGTTCGAGCTCATAGTCAGCCACGCTGATGAGCCGCAGTAATGGCGAAACACGTGTCCGTGGATAACCATTTTATCTATCTATCTATATTTTTTTTTTTATTTATGGACAAGTTTGTTTCTTCTTTTTAAGACTCATGAGTATAGATTCAAACAATTGGCCTACCTTCCAACAGTTTCGAACTTACAATCCTGGGTCTTGTAACCCAACGTTGTTAACTCCTTACCCATTAGGTCAGCTGCGCGATTGAAACGTATAAATACGGTTTTTAATACAAACTCGTACCGGCAATTACATCTAAAGTGTTCAACTAAAAGGAGGGAACTATAGCGTTACTGCCAGGGCGATATAATTATTTGGTCTCTTTATTAAGCGGGATTACAATAATAATAATAATTTTTTTTTTTTTATCTATAGACAATCTTGTTTTGTCTTTTGGAATACCCATCTAGATTCAAACAACTGGCCTACTTATCGACGGGTTCGAACTTACAACTCTGGGTCTTGTACCCCGACGCCCTTAACCCCTCGGCTAGCAGATTTATTTTCTACTAAAAAAATAGTTGAGTTGTTTTGATTTATGCCCGTTTGAAAAATGTACTTCCATTCTTTAGATTGATGCCAAACTCTGCTGACTGCGTTGAACCCCGGGCTTCTAATCTTCATCACAACGTGGGAGGAATTTGAGATCGACCAGCGACGACATTTCAACACCACCAGTCTTCATCAGCAGAGAAACGGTATTCCCGTCAACATTACGACGTTCTGAGACGCGACGACGGCCAAGTTAAGTGACGTCACATCAACGCTAGGGCTTGCAGGTGGGGGTTCATTTTTTTAGATTAAGTCTACACGTCGATTTGTGTGTTAGTTTCGTTTTTCGTTTCGTTACACGTTGCTCTATAAAGATCGCGTCTAGACACGATAATGACCCCCCCCACCCCAATTTTTTTTTTTTACAATTAGTTAAAGTTTAATATTAGGATAGTTTCGATTAATTTAATGTTTTTAGAGTAGAAAGGGATTTCTACGAAAAAAGAAAAAGAAAAAAAAATTGATTCTCGAGTGTGTGTGTGTTCTGACAAAATGATCACAACAACAGCAACAACAACAACAACAACAATATTATTATTATTATTAATAATAATAATAATAATAATAATAATAATAATAATAATAATAATAATAATAATAATAATAATAATAATAAACATATTTCTTATGTGTATCGCATAGATATTTCATACATTGTAATTAATTTCATGAATTTTGAATAGTGTAGTGCCGACCCTGTTTATGACTCGGCACTCCTAATCAGAACCGGGTGTTTGACCCTTAAACGCCTAGCCTGTATGACAGAAACGAACACAGTTTATTTCTCATCCAAGCGTCGTATCAGCAGCAGCTGGCAAAACAGTATGAAAAGGGTGTGTTTCTTCATTCCACCTAACAAACGGTGCTCGACATCGGGGTTACCGTTAAGCAATCTAGCAGCTGCCTTTTCCCCTCGAATCCTTACTAGACGGAACGGCATTTTCACTACCACCACAGCGGTGACAGTCAGCAGCAGCAGCAGCAGTTTCGAATACAGAACGTCGACAATGACTGCCATCGTAATCACAGCAGCTCGTTTCTAACCAATAAACATAACCATCACATGAACCAACCATCATCATCATCATCATCATCATCATCATCATCATCATCATCATCATCATCAGCAGCAGCAGCAGCAGCATCAGCAGATTGTTCTGCCAGCCAAAGTTCTACAGCAGCTACGTAAAATGAAACAGCTCTCAGCGAAAAGACCAGAGGACACTTCAACCAGGATAACCATCATCAACATCCTACAGTAATGATCAATCATCTTTACCTGTGGACTCACTGAATCATGAATTCTTCTTAACGCTCACATATCTATTTCTTTGAAATAAATGCCACATTTATATTTTGCTGTACGCACAAGTTTTTGTTTCCTTCTTCGCTATCGTCGTATTGTTGTCCGTGTCCCCTTTCTTAGCTGCAAGACCGATCACCAGCATCGGCGCATTCAACAGTCTTACTAGAAAAATCGTGAACCGTTGAGTCACCGATTCAGCTTGGGTTTTATTGTTTGAATCAGGAATAAGTGAGTTTGCAAAGCCAGTTAAATTTTAAAAAGATAAAAATGAAATCTAAAATTGTCTTTCTGTTCGCTATATCCCCCCTCTCTCCCTTTTTTCTTTTCCTTCTCTCTCTTCTCTCTCTCTTTCTCTCTCTCTCTTTCTTTCTTTTCGACTGTTGGTTAAATAATATTAATACTTGTGGTGATATTCCCTCTTGGTATAATAACATGTATCCGCATAATCACGTTGACACACTGGTTCTCGTTAGATCACCGAAGTTAAGCGACATTAAGCCTGGTCAGTACCATATGGGTCACCAGTTGGGAATACCAGGCACTGTATCACCAGCATCGGCGCCTGCGACAGTAGAATGAGCAAATGTATTCATCCAACATGTTTAGTGAACACAAAATGGAAGTGATTATAATGTGTGTGCGTGTGTATGTGCGTGGATCTTATCAGCTAGAATCTCATTGGATGTTTTGCTCCACTTTTCAAACTTTGAGTAGTGGCAGCAAAACAATAGCACCTTCTTTTGTGCAACAGTCCACGGTTGGACTTTTAAGCCTCTTATGTTTCTTTTTTTTTCTGCATTTTATGGAGATAGGGGGCCAGGACCTTTTGTGTCAGGGCCTGATGGCTGACCCTGATTGGCCTCTGTATTGGCTGGAGCACCATTTCTAGAGGCAGGAAGGTTTACACCATTGCTTACATCTTCCCGCCTGGTGTATGAACGGGTTGATGGGCCCTTTTTATCCTGGGTGCCGGCCTGCCAGTATTTATTTTTGTTTTTATTCATATTTTTTTATTTTTCATTTCCTCATTGTCAACGGCTTCTAATTATTTATTCGAAGCTGCCCTTTACGAGTAGAGGGGGTGCCCCCGTCCGCAATTTGGGAGACGTGCTGGATGGCTTGAGGAGACAGCACACCATTTGTTTTGAATATTTGGTCAGGGTTTACTTCAAGTAAAAAGTATCCT
>OY744538.1:44703393-44813393 GCA_963556195.1 Sepiola atlantica | reverse complement strand
TCTCGTTTTCCACCTACGTTACCCCCCCCCTCGTAATCAAATTTGATTTTTTGAACACTTGACAATTACTTTCTATCTCATTTCTATTTGAGATCACTTAATATATAACAGATGTAAGAAAATTATATTAACCTTCTTGTAAATTAGTCATTTCCCAGCCAAAATGGCGGACAATGAATCGTCTGCTTTTTTTCTGATTTTTTCCGACCTCATAAATGAGTAAGTAAACCAAAATAAATTGTTTTTAACTAATTTTCCAACTGTATTTCCTTTAAAATAATTTAAGGTAAATTTTAAATTAGTCCGAAACAATTCATTTGGATTTACTTACTCATTTTGTGAGATCGAAAAAAAAGCAGCTGATTCATTGTCCGCCATTTTGGCTAGGAAACGACTAATTTATCAACTTTCTTAACATTTGTAGCTATATAATTATTTATTGGAAGGGGTAGAAATATGTTTGATAGCATTAATACGCGTGTGTCTCACCCATTTGTTCGTTTGCACATTTTGCTTTAGTTTCATGGTTTCCATAGCAACATCAGTTTTACTGACAGCAGGCATACAGAGAAACGAAAAGAAGTGACGAAAGAGGGTAATTCACACGTGTTGATATATCGGAAAGTGTGATAAACAGCGTATTATATCAGTTACAAAGAGGGAGCGAGGGTGGAGACAGAGATAGATAGATAGATAGATAGAGAGAGAGAGAGAGAGAGAGAGAGAGAGAGAGAGAGAGAGAGAGAGAGATAGAGAGAGAGAGAGAGAGAGAGAGATCCACGAGTAGATAAAATGATCAAATTAACCCCGGAATTTTCATGGAGTTATCATGATTTTGTTGGAATTTACCCCCCCCCCCCCTCCTCCTCGAGTTTTACGATGTGACATTGGAAACAAACAAAACTCCCTCCTGCTTCCTCGGCTCTCTTTCAAAAGGATAGCACTACAGCTAATCAATAGTGATACTGACTCGCTACCATTTCGATGCATAGAGGAGATGCAACTTGGGAGAAACATTCTTCTTGAGTCTAGACCCTTTTCTTAATACTACAAACATATGAGTTATCTCCCTTCAATTATATTGACACTTCTTCTTCGTCAGAACTCCGCTGGAAGACTCCGCTGAATATTGTAACGAGCATGCCTCATCTTTGGTAGGTTTTTGAGAAATCGGCACCAAACGGAGAAACGGTCAAAAAAGCTTTTAAGCAAAAGGAGGTGTTTTTGCCACGTTCTCAACAACTTACGAAGCAAGCAGACTGAACGAGACAAAACAGCTTCCGAACAAAATACTTTTACAAATCAAGCAAATCTCATCTTCAGAAGGATGTTTTGAATCGGAGATAAGATTTCTTTTATAAGTTCTTCAAGAATCCCCCCTACATGTCTTAATATTGTATGTAGCATTTGACAGCTAAATGCATCATTATTTAGCAACTCTCTATATCTGTATATCTAACATATAAAGTTATCTTTTTGGATTTTAAAAGTCAGACCCAAATAGCATTTAAGCTGACGAATCAAATTTTGCTTCTGACCAGCAAATTAATAATTTGTTATGGTTATACCATATTATTGGCAATAAATATAACAATGTACTTGTTACACTGTATTTTTTTTTAATTACTCAGTCCGGCGCAGACGATGGCTAATATGAAACATTTTTAAATGGTCACCTGCAAATAAAAATCAACAGGGGGGATAACTAATTTTAAATTGAAGAATATAATAGGAGTTGTCTACTTTAAGTTTTAAAATGTGCAAACAAATAAAATTAAAATGACTTCACTGCATTAGGGGCAATGGCGAGGTAGGTACAGCTAGTATGCATCTAAAGTTGAGCAAGAAAGTTAAGTTTCCTGTCAAGTTTGTTTTGTTTGTTTGTTTATTTGTGTACAGCCTAGCGTCCACATCGCTTGACCAATTGTCACCAAATTCGGTCAAAATATCGATCATGGTTTTACTTAGAACTGATTTAATTTTTGGATATCTAAGTACATAGCTAACGGTCAAGGTCACTGGAAAGGTGAAAGTCACACTTTGGGTGATAACTTCAGTTCTGTTCATCATAGAAACTCGCTAATTGGCCCATACTGTAACCAATGAAGTCCTGCATCTTATATAAACTTAATCATTACCTTGAAACGTTCGATCATGATCGTAATTTTGACAGAATTTCAACTTCCGATTTTTCTAAATTTTATTATATATCTGATGCTCTTTGATAGCAGTAACAACAATGCAAAATTTCAGCTTGACCAGATAAATCATTTTTTTTAGTTTTATCAACGTTTCCATGGCACAACTTCGGGAATACTTCATGCAATATGGAGAAGTAATGCCAAGAAAAGACCTTGCCCCATCCTTACGTTGTCAGGCGGAGGTATGCAATCTCACGACTGACTTATGTTCTTATTCAATTTGTTTTTGTTTTTTTTTGTATTTTTTCTATGTCTTTTCGAAACTAAATGGGTAGACTATATATTCCCAATAATATAGAAGAAGCATTGTCGTAAATGTTTGTTGATTAAATGCCAAGTTTAGTTTACTTAAGAAAGTAAAAGCATCTTTGAAATCTAAGAAAATCAAGAAATGTCTATTTTTTAGAACTCTCGACCTGTAGATAAGGCGGTTTGCTGCGCCGCCTGCTTTTATTGTTGTTATCTGCAAGTTTGCCACACGCGTGTGACAGTCACCTTTATTTGACACCGTGAGGGCGCACACCGATGTAAAATATAACATAACCAGAACACACAGTTTATTTCTGTATTAAAAAAAAAAAAAATGGCCAGGGAAGACATTTTTGTTAATCATGGTACCAAATCATCATATGTATGTAACCAAACTTCCCTTTCCTGAGGCTGAGGTGTGTGTGCCTTACAGCATTAAAGACATTCTCTCTTGCTGAAGAGACACTGCTCGTCTCTCTCTACTTTTTTTAGAATTTATTTTTTTAAATGGCCAAATTTCATGTTTAATTTAAACATTCAGTGAAAATAAAAGTTTGTACATTTAATTTTTTCACAGATTCCAATTCTTTTTATGGAATTCGTGCTTACAATGTCTTCGGCAGACGACAATTTATTGATGAAATACTCCCAAGAGGAATTTTATATTCCTTTTCTTTGTGGAAGATAATTTAAATTTGGATTGACATTTGATATAAGTGGATTAAAAAGATGTTTTAAAAATTTGATAAAGAACGGTCAAAAGTTATCAGTTAATTCTTCTGATATGCATAATAATACCATGTCAGTACATGGGTTATTGGGTGTGGATTCATTGGAAGTTTTAGGACCCATGAATTTCGTGAGTTTTTCTCAAGGAAGTGCATTTCAGTTATCAAAAGGATTAGTGCTTTTTGGTGACGTTTCTAGTTTTAAATTTAATAGTGTTGATTCTTTAAGTGAGGAGCCCGATAAGTTAAATTATAATCAAATAACTTATTCAATATGATCACAACATCTGGATTTTAGATCCGACACATAATATACATATGTCTTGTGACATATGTGTATTATGTGTCGGATCTAAAATCCAGATTTTGTGATCCTATTGAAGACTCTTCAGTCGATAGAAATTCAGAGAAAGGGGCTAGCATTGAAAATTTGAGAATTTCAGAAAATCCTGTTGATTTAATATCAAGTATTAATTGTTCAAAATTGTTGCAGTTCTGGTTTTATAGCCCTTTGTGGTTGTCTGGTATGGTCGTACAATGGCCTACCAGTGATTTAAACTATGTTAATTCGGACAGTCAAAAGATTATTTTGACTAATTAAATGGCTAATTTGCCAATTATTTCAGATGTTGCTTTTGTGTTAAACATAGAGAAATATTCTTCTTTGTCTCTAGACTGTTAAGAGTTTTTGCTCTTATATTTAAATTTGTAAATGAATCTACCTTTGATCCTGTGCTATCTGGCAGGATATATTTAATAAGATTAATGCAATCTTCATTTGTCTCAAAGAAAAACAAACATTCTTGTTGGACACTTCAACCGGAGATTTACTTTCTCTGGTTTGTAATTGAAATCTTGTGATGGATTGTTGTGTGAAATTCAACTACTTGTGTATTGTCACTCCCCATTGTAAATTGTATCTGTCTGGTTATTGGATCAATAAATCCAGACAGACAGTTAAACCTGTTATTTCTTGTTGTCCATGCTAGAAATATAATTCAATGCTATTTAAGTATTCTAAAGTTACAAATTTACCCAAACTGACATTCCTCCTGATGAAAATTCAGAAATGGATAGTGCTTCATATAATGCGATGCAGCTGTTGCAAGTACTTCTAGTAAGGAAACTAATATTAGACCTGGAAAGAGAATTAGGAGAACTTGTGAAACCAATGATGATTATCCTTGGTATTAATGTGGAAAAAGATGTTTAAATTCTTTTGTGTGTGTGTGTGTGTGTGTGTGTGTGTGTGTATGTGTGTGTGTGTTTGTATTCTGTTGGATACTATGAAAAATGGTATGGCCTTTATTTTTTACTTCTATCGAAGATAGACTATTAAGCTCTCATGATATAGAATTAAGGACATTTTTCCTTTTTTCTTTCTTTTCTTTGACTGTCGACATTTAGAATTTATTTTTAAAAATGACCATATTTCAATTTGAAAATAAAAGTTTGTACGTTTCATTTTTTAATGGATTCAAATTGTTTATTGAATTCGCGCTTAAAATGACAATTTTTATCCAGTTTCAAATGGTTGCTTTAGGTTCATCATTTTATTGGTTAATTTGAGTCACGTGATACTTTAAAAAAGTAGATAAACAATTTGAGGATATGATATCTCAAAAATTATTTCGTCAGATGAGAAATTTGTGTTGAACCATCAACATCTTATTTTTTCATCTCCGTAGATACAGTCTGTGTCTACGTTAAACTAGTTAACTCCTTTTCTATGTATACTCGATGTTTATGATGTCGAGAACAAATTTAAAGCATAATTTTTAAATGAGTTTAATAGATATAAGACGTTGTTCTCTTAAGGTTTTCAGTATGAATTTATTGACCGAAAGTGTCAACTTTGAACTGCAGACATTTTTCTGTTAATTTAAAAATAAATTTAAATAAATTTATTTTTTTGGAAGAGTTCCGAGAATTAAAAAAAGAAGTATGTATTGTGGCCCTGTAAAGGGTCCGGGAGAGAAAACACGAACTCGGAGTTAGAGAAACAAATTTATCAAAAAAGTATAATACAGTAGATAACAAGAGTGGTTGTACGTCTGTCTTGACTGCCAATATTGGACTGGTGTGGTTACAGCTATGTAATTCCTTCCCACCGCAGGAATATGTGACACAAGGTCGGACGGTAAGGCAGAGTCAAGCCAGTGCCCCTAAAGAATGAGTACTCTGGCCTATCAAAAATAGTTTGGGCAGATCCGTCGGCATTCCCCGGTCAGGGTGCCTCAGGCAGTAAGCAATAAACTTATTCCACCCCAAAGAGGGGAGGCAAGGCCTGGTAGGGTGCACCTCTTAGGACAACCCAGGACCTAATACCTCAGCCCGATGTTATAATTGTGGTACTAAAACACTGAACGTTACCTACACATAGTTCAGCCACGAATGTAAAAATGTGAAAAGGTTAAAAACCCGATGAAAGGAAATCAACCCGTACTCCATAAAAATGAATAACACATCGTATCACAAATTATAATCATATATTTTATAAACAACCAAGACAAATGAACAATACATAACAAGTATTTATTTATTTATTTTTTTTCAAAAGATCAACTAAGATATCTATAAGAGGCTGGTTTTTGTTATTCCGAGAAAGTTGATCAGTCAGGATCAGAATTAAAAGTTCAAATATAGCCTTTATGAAAATGAAAATATGAAAGTCTTTTTTTTTCTTATGTAATTCGAGGAAAACAAATGAGAAGTCCTTCTCCTCCCACGGGAGATCGAGATATGAAGGTAAATGTGTTAAAATCGCGGGGAATGATTGAATGAGATCATTTAACACGACAATATATAACAATATGAAAGTTTGATTTAGGACGAATTGATATAGTATTTCTTTTTTTATTTTTATTTTTTGTCCTTATGTCGTAAACACATACCTTTTTGGTTTGACGGCGGAGGGAAGAATATTTTAACAGAATTTTAGATTCTGTGGTCCGTTCTTAACGAGCTGTTTTTAGGGTCCCGAGATAAACGTAATCTCGACTTTACAGAGGTCATATGATTGACTGGTCTGTCGTAATCAATTTTGTTGGACCAGAGTTTTTCTTTTGGTGTTCGGTAGACAGCCATATTAAATGTCGCTGTATTTCTTAAGCGTTAATTTTCGAATTCCATTTTTCCTATTTTTTGATTTTGTTTGCGGGGATAAATTGTCTGATATGACAGCGAGGTGAGCTGCCAATCTCTTAGATGTCCGCTCTTAACGCTGCTCGAGGACCTTTCTCCGTGTTTCTTCTCGCTTCGATTTTCCCGCTCTCCTGTGCATAGCTACAGTATTCTCTCATTTGATTGGTTGAATCCTCCGCCCCCGCAAATGCGTAGGCTGACTTATGAAAACCTGTCTGTCGAGCTTCCTGTTGACCCACTTTTGACAAACGTCACCCGCCTGCTCCCCTTTCTGTATGCGTAGGGGAACATGTGCCAACAAGTCCCCTGCTCCCTTTTTATGCTTTATGGGGAAAATATGTAGATATAACACCGACAGATAAAAGGCCACCGAAATGGCCCAGTTTCTGCCGGACTGATTGTCGAGAATGAATCCTTAACTGGTATTAACCCATCCCAAAGTCTTCAATCAACCGAAGTTGCAGAGAGTGAACGGGCTGGGATTGTTACAACTATGTAATTCTTCCCACTGCAAGAATATGTGACACAAGGTTGGAAGGTGGGGGAGAGTCAAGCCAGCAAAACTAGCCTGGGCAGACCCGTCGACATTCCCTGGCCAGGGCGCCTCAGGCAGTAAGCAATAAACTTACTCCACCCCAAAGAGGAGAGGCAAAGCCTAGAAAGGTGCGCCTCCTAGGACAACCCAAGACCAATACCTTAGCCTGACAGATACAAGGCCACCGAAATGGCTCAGTTCCTGCCGGACTGATTGTCGAGAACAAATCCTCGACTGGTATTACCCCCATCCCAAAGTCTTCAATCAACCGAAGTTGCTGAAAGACTGAACAGGCTGGGATGCACCGCAGCTATTTTATTTCTTTCCAACCACAGGAATATGTGGCACAAGGTCAGAAGGTGGGGCAGAGTCAAGCCAGCGCCCCTAAAAGAGGAGCACTCTGGCCTAGCAAAAATAGCCTGGGCAACCACGTCGGCATTCCCCGGTCAGGACGCCTCAGGTAGTAAGCAATAAACTTACTCCACCTTAAAGAGGTGAGGCAAGGCCTAGAAAGGTGCGCCTCCTAGGACAACCCAGGACCAATACCTTAGCCCGACAGATAAAAGGCCACCGAAATGGTCCAGTTCCTGCCGGACTGATTGTCGAATACAAATCCTCGACTGGTATTACCCCATCCCGAAGTCCTCAATCAACCGAAGTTGCTGAGAGACTGAACGAGCTGAGGTGTACTGCAACACTGAGGGGCATTTTCTTCCAGTATTTATATTGAGCGGAAGAGTTTATGTCGACCGTGAGGTAAGGTACGATAACAGTATGACTAGAAATCCCAAATATTTACTATTGTTTATGAAGTAAGCTTATGACGAAATGTCATTATTCTAATGTTAGGTTATATTTGGAAAACTGGATCCTAGTTAACCAAAGTTTATTGAAAATATCGTAGAAGAATCTAGAATATTTTCGTTTTTAGTCAAAACGACTAATTATTTAAAAGATTTATTTAATTTAATATTTGTTTGTCCGAAGGATAAATAAAGAAAGAAAAGTGAAGTCATCGTAAATTCACATTTTTATATTCAAAGGAAAAGGAGGAGTAATAATTATTTAAAATATCAATATTAGTATCAATTAAGTTAGGAGATAAAAATTATTTTATTTTCAGAGTCATAAGTAATATTAGAAACTTTATTACTTGAAAAAAACATTTTTTTAAATAAAAATAAGAAATCCAGTAACCGGATATTTGTTCAAGTCTCCAAGTGACTTTGTTTAACAAGAGCTTTTTTCAATGAAAAATCGTTGTCTGCCTTGTTTTTTAACGAAAAAGAAAGAGCTTTTTTTAATGAAAATTTATCGACTGCTGATAAAAATATTTAAGAGCGAACTTTGAAAAAATACACAAGTAAGAAAATTTCTACATCTAAAAAATATATATATTGTAAAGTTTTTTCATTACATATGAATCAATATGCATGTCAACCTTTTTTTCTTCTTCCTTTATTTTGAATACATTTTTGATTCATTAATATACAAGCCAACTTGTTCTTTGTATTTACTTATTTATTTGTTAAGCGAAAAAAAAGAGAGCGTACAGATGAAAACATCTTGCGCATTTCAAATATTTTTCACGCTATCGTTATTTCCATGGAAGATGCTCAACTGAGCTCCAATCGTGAGGCGGAACTTCCACAAGCAGAGCTTCTTCACAAGGGATTACCATCTGTGGAACGCATTACCATGAGACTGCTTCCCTGCAGATTACAACAGGGTCGTCTTCAAATCCAATGGCAACAGATTTCTTTTATGAAGCATCACCACAAGTAATTCGAGCTTGGAACATCCGATCAACCTTTCCAAATCCTCTCATAAGGTTCTTCATTTCTCAACTGACAATCATTCCATCTCATTAACTGTTATCCTCGAGTGGATTTTGGCTTTGGTAAGTGGTGACTCATTAGGATCGAGAGTAAGGATTAATGAGATTGTCAGTTGGATGATGAAACATACTATGCAAGAATTGAAAACGAGGGACAAAATTGTTAAACTCTGCGTGTGAGAGTGAGACATAGTGGTAGGCAGTGAACCACAAAGACGGGGAAGAAAAGACAAGAATCAACGAGGAAAAATTAATACGCGTGCACAAGGCACGAACTTTTATTGCGAACTAAATATAAAACAGTTGAATCTCTTTTGGCGCCTAATTTGGCATTATTTACATGTCACATGGTAGTTCGTGTAGCGTAGTAATTTCATCACGTAATATTAAGATTAGAGTCACTGACCTCGTCACTACTTGGTCAGGTGGAACTATATTCAGTTGATTAAACTTAACAAAAATGAACAAAATTTGATTACTTAAAGGAACGCCTCGACAAGTATCTGTTGGCCTTGCGCCACATCTTATTTTATAAAGAACATTTACTATACTGTGAACTTTTTATTGTAAAATTTTAAAGATAAATAACATCTGTTGACATTGGAGTTGAAGACGACATGTTGTTTTCTGATGGTCACAAAGAAATCACTGGAAACGCAATTTAAAAAAATTTTAAATGTATCAATCGTAATGTTTAATTCATTAAGTCTTTTGAAATAATTCATCAAATAAATGTACATTAATTGATTAGAGCATGTGTGTGATGTGTAATGGTTTTAAATACGTTTATATTCATGTTTTCGAATTTTTTTAGATGGGGATCGATAATTCAGATAATTTTCATTATTTGGACTACTGTTCTCATCTTGGTTGTTATATTCGCAACGTTTCAGTCGATGTAACCTCCGATCGTCTTCAAGTGCATCTTTTCGAATGTGGAAACCTTTTAGTCGAACTTGAGAACCTGTATGAAATCTCTAACCAAAACTTGGGGTAGATTGTTCTCATTCTGTCAGTCATAATCAGGTAGAAGTGTTAATTTATATTATTCTTAGTTATTATTGTGAATATAACAACCAAGATGAGAATCGTAGTCCATATGATTCAAATAATACGCATTTAATTCTGTATGAATATATAAATAAATAAATTATGAATAAATAAATAAATTATGAATAAATAAATAAATAGGTGGTTTCTAGTTTGCCGATTTTCCCATATCGCAGGTGGTTCTGAAACACAGTAACCGTGATAGGTGAAGAAACAATGTTTATCAAAGTTGACTAGATAGTGTCATTGACACTTCCTCCATAAATAAAAGATTAGATTGAAAATTGAATTTACATTTTGTTATGTTAAGTCTGAACTGCTTTACGGTATTTTGAAATGAAAAGTCCAGATCCTGCACTCTATAAATATTTATTGCAATCAGACGAGGATTACAATGCACCAATGGATCACAGTCTGGCAACTGAAGCTAACTGCGGACAAGTTTAACACCATACTGTTTGGAAGATACTCACTCCACAACACTAATATCAAGAAGTCTTCTTGTGAGCGGGGTCTGAGCATTACTGTCAACAGCGGTTTGCGTTGGACAAAGCACACCTCTAAAATTGTCAAAGAGGCCAGGGATGTCTTGGCATCACGCAGCAAGGCCTTTGTTAGCTGCTCTCCAGTTATCTATTTAAAACTGTATACAGCTAAGCTGCAACCACACATAGAATTCGCATCTTCAGTCTGGAACTCTTATCTTGCTCAGAGCATTGACCACATGGAAACCGTTCAGAGATGCGCAGTCAAGCGAATACCATTCATCAAACACCTGTTAAAATCTGAATGCCATGCTTTTCTGGGCTTGTATTAATTGAAGCTCTGACTTTGTAAACACCCGCAAAATTATAAGCCATCTTGTCAACAACAACCCTGAGCACATTTTGATTCATTTTTTGCAACTATAACTAGTTGTAGACAAGTGCATCAACATGCATTTTGTGAGGAAACATCCAGTGTCTAGATACTCCTTCCACAACACTTATATCCAGAAGTCTTCTTGTGAACGTGATCTGGGCATTACTGTCAGTAGCGATTTGCGTTAAACCAAACACATCTCTAAAATTGTTAAAAAGGCCAAGGGTGTCTTGTCATCACTCAACAAGAAATTTGTTAGCCGCTCTACAGCCATCTATTAAAAAGTTTATGCAGCTATGTTGCGACCACACTTAGAATTTGAATCATCAGTCCGACCCCCCCCCCCCCTCATCTTGTTCATAAGATTGACCGCCTGGAAACCGTTCAGAGGCGTTCAACCAACATCTTGCTTCCCTGGGCTTGAATTCATTGAAGCTCTGACTTTGTATACACCCACAAAATTATTAACCATCTCGCCAACAACAACCCTGAGGCACCTTTTTGATCTCCACGTGTCTAACACGCATAAAGATGCTTATAAAGTCAGAAAACAGCACACCTCCTGTGACTTTCAGAAACATTTTACTCCCACTCAGAATTGCTGAAACATAGAACAAACTATCTGCATCAGTTGTTGGCTAATGAAGCACTGCATCCTTTAAAACACTCATGGTTCCCGAAATTCGCCCAAACTACATCCTACCCCATCATCATACACATGCATACACGTATATCATGACTCATACACTGTTCATTTCCCTGACAATTGTGCATTATCCTATGTACGATACTTAAATAAATGTTTCGTGGTACAAAATTTAATTACAGCAAGGAAAACTGACGTGTGTGACATTTTTTGGAGTGGAATGAAATTGAAAAAGTATAAAAACGAGAGGAAATAGTTAAAAAAAGTTTTTTAAAAGTTAAAAAAAAAAAAAATGAATGAATTTTTAAAAAACTATTTCCTCTCGTTTTTATACTTTTTCAATTTCATTCCACCCCAAAAAATGTCACAAACGTCTGTTTTCCTTGCTGTAATATGTACGATATTTTGGCACTTTTAATGTGTTGTAGCGCATTTGTGTTCATCATTATTATAAAGTAAAGTAAGTAAAGTGGTCGACCGTAGTCGAGGGCGACCTGCAGGCTCCCTTTTCATTGGCTACTACACCAAGATGCACCATTTTTTTACTGCTCTTACCCTTGATCCTCACCTTATAATGCTGAGGTATCAAGTGTCATTTTTTTGAGTCTTTGGAATGGCTCGACCAAGGATTGAACCTCGATCTCCCTGCCCATTAGCGAAAACGCGAACCATTATGCCAAATGAGCCGGTAGTATTATTATCAACAGCTATAATTCACAACATTTCAAATTTACCTTTGTAGTTGAGGGTTATGTCAGCGGGAGATGAATTTAAAATTTGAGGCGCATGTTTTATTCCATTTAAAACGCTCACTCCATTCAGTGGAGTCTTGGGATCGTTCGTGATACAACTGAAATGAAAAGAAAATTCATTTTAATGTGTCGTTTCAATCTGCATGTTTAACAATGAAAATGCTATTTCAAACTTAAGCGTGACAGAGCAACCGACCAAGTCTCTAATAGGAATGCTTGAACGAATCTAAAATAAAAGCAGTTAATAATTGACAACGAAGGATGACGAATATAGTTTAATAAAATAAAAAGTATCCACTTCATCATGGCCGTTGTGTCTGAAGTCGGAAGTTGCGAACCGGTGTTAATCCAGAATTTTAGGCTGCATAGCTTTTGGTGGAACTTTTATTTTTTATCATTTATAAAAAATCAGTTTCAAGTTATTATTTGTTAATAATTGTTTGTTACTTTGTAATATAATTATATTTGGTTAATAATTAATAATTAACCTATTTCTTAATTAATATTTTCAAAATAAAAAATGACATTCCAATTATAAAAAACAGTTTGATTTTATTATTTGTTAATAATTAAACAAATTGTTGAAAACAAATTATTCCCCTTCCTCCTCGCAAAAAGTCCGGCCTAAAATATAATTGGGGATTCTATTTTGGATTCACACCCATTCATAGTTTCCAATTTCAGATGCAGCGGCCATGATGAAGTGGACACTTTTTATTTTATCTATAGTTTAATATTTGACACTAGACATTAAGCTAAAACGCTGAGTTAGATATGACTGTTAAATAGTAAGGGTATGTCCACTAGTACTTATTTTATGATTTAAATTCGCAGGCGAAAGGTTAGCAGGTAAACAGTCAGATGGGGTGAGGTAGCTGATCTGTGAGAACACGAGCTAGAGGAAATGACATCACACGAGACAGGATAGGCGCGAAGAGCAGGAGACTCTTAGTTCGAAGCTTGAAGCGACGAGACGTGATAAGAAATAATTTAAGAATCAATTATAAACGAAGACACCTAAAATCTATAGCCCTAATATTTTTTTCTCCCCACCACTAGCAGACAGGAAGGCAATGTCAACGCTTAATAAAAGGGTTCTTCTCCAAATTCGCGATCTCGATCTTTTCTTTGTGTTGGTGTGAGAACTTTCATTCCCCACAAAGAGGTAGTCATCAGGGGACAACGAGAAACGATCTTAGATGAAGTGTCCTCAGTTTTGGAGGACCGTTGTGGAAAGGACGGGGGGGGGGAAGGACAGGGGGTGGAAGGTGAACATAATGTCATGTTCGTTGGGTGTCTTGTCTTTTTGGTTGTCGAGTTACTGTTTTTATTAGAATTATTTAGTTCATATGAGCTCAAGAAGAGAAGCGTTTCAAACGAGCAGGAATCATTCTCATTGGTTGAAAGTTGTGAAGTTTACACTTTTATGTGAGTTGAAGACACAAGGTATGATTTGTTGGTTTGCATTCGATAACAAACATATATTTTATTTGATTGTGACATACAAAATATTAGACTCCTCTTGTAGGGGAGATAATGCAACATAACTATCAATAGCCTGCAACCGTAAAACACACCTTGTAGATGTTCGCTTATCAGTGATGTGCTGGTTTTATAGCACGTTTTCGAGTTTTAAATCAAACCCGCTCTGCCAGCAACCCATGAATTTCTCAAAAGAAAAATGTACCCTCCTCAAATGTGATGTCATGCTACTGTAGCGTATACCCTGGTTTGCATATTTGGAAATGTACAAAGACCCACGCTGACGATTAATCCACTTATAATAAATGAAGAGGTTCTTTATCACGATGTCAGGATGTCAGGATTTTTGTCTGTCAGTCAAATTTGATGCTGATTTGTCCAACGCTCTACCAAAGATAATGGAAGACGTTCTTTTCCCTCCTTTTTTTTTTAAATTATGTAATATGCGACATACATTATTTTCTTTTTACTTTTCGGTTTTTAACTATTAATTAAGAAATTTGAAAATAAATTCCAATTAGAAATAGTGAAACATTGAGAACGAGGCTTTGGTCCACTCTCTCTCCCCCCCTCTCTCTCTCTCTCTCTTTCTCTCTCTCCCTCTCTCTCTCTCTCTGTCTCTCTCTCTCTCTCCATGAAAATAACGATAGAGTAGAGAAAGACTAGCAACCTCTCTTCTGTGAGAAAGTGGCTGTAGGGAAGAGAAGAGGACATCCCCCAGAAGATTTCGAAGTCGATTTTGTCCTTTGTCAAAGCAGGAAAGGGTGCTCTGAGCGGCACTTTCCCAGATGTGGCAACAGTACTCCATCTTAGGACATATTTGACTCTTATACTTTCTGGAGTGGTAGAATGATCTAACCATTTTTCTGGCGACCTTAGTAACAGATTTGATGTAAGTCTTCCATTTAAGGTCTGGAGTGAAGGTCAGTCCTAGAAGTTCATCAAAGCAGAGGGCTTCCTCAAGAATAGAGAGCCATTCATTTCTTGTGCAGAATTTTAGCAAAAAGAATAACGATCGATTTCTTTTGTCTTTCATCGAAATCAGTATATCTACACTGTTTTTTTTTAACAGTACACCTTACTTAATAAACTGTGCTGAACCTTTCAAGTGAAGATAAAATTAATATTTCTTGAGTAATACGTTCGTTTTTTGTTGTTAATTAAGACATATCTACGAACCTCCTATTGATAGAAATGTATCCTTAGCCTTGAATTTAGAATTCCATAAAAGGAATATATCTATTACTAATGGAGATTTGGTATCTGTCTATCTGAAGCCGAAACTCTACTTTTACTTCTATTAATTGTACTATTGTACTTCTATTACCGAGGGAAATTTTGATATCTGTCTATCTAAGGCAGAAACTATACTATTGCTTCTATATCTGAAGCCGAAACTATACTATTACTATCTTTTAAAGCTCAATTCAATTTACTATACTATTTAAGACTAATGTATTATCTTTCAATTCTCAATTCATGGGTGGGAGTGATAGTTTCGTCTCTGTTCTGTTGTCATGATACCATCCTCCCAGGAATTACCTCCTCTTTTTAGGGGGGGGGTAGTGTAGTATCTGTTCTGTTGTCCTGAGACGAACCTCACAGGCATTACCTCCTCCTTGGGGAGGGGGCAGTTTAATATATGTTGACATTGAATAAGAATTGTGCAAACGATTTAAATACGAGCATAGAGACAAAATATATAATTATAGAGACCGTCTTAGTTCTCATAACCTCAGAGGAAGATTAAATCTGGACAGTATGAGAAGATGCGTGCAGAACAAGAAAGCTTTGATGGTATGGCCACATTGAAAGAATGGATGAAAGTTCTTGGGTTAGTAGATGTAGAAACGTCAAGGTAGCAGGTTCAGTTCACAGGGGAAGGCCACAGTAAACATGGAAGGAAGTGATAAAAATGGACTTGAGAGAAAGACTTAGAAGTCAATTTCTTAAATGATGGTGAAGAAGAAGAAGAAGAAAAAGATGAACGCGCCTCTATCGTATCAAAGAACAGCCGAGTATGAGCTACTCTAAATGCGCACCTTTTTTCTGCCCCAAATGAAAAGAAAAAAAACCCATTGCCGTTGACACTGTCACTTTTATATTAACTCTGGCCTTGTGCCTAACTTGCATACGTTACAAATCTTATTTCGCTCGAGATGAGACTTGTGACTCATAAATTCACTTATTTCAATTTTCTTTAATCTATACTTTACCAGTCTTGCTTGCAAACAGCAGGCCATCTGTTACCTCTTAGAACGAGGAACCGTCAGCAGGCTGGGGGTTCTCTCTTTCAACCTCGTTACACTCCCCCATGATCTGATGATCACATAGATGACAACCCTGGGTGGGCTTCTTGCTTCTAGCGCTTCTCCGTCATAATGGTACTTCTCTGCTCGGGCAATTCGTCTGCAAAAATGTCATCTGTTGCATACGCGTTGTTTATCTCAAAGGGATCACCGCCAGCTTCGTTGATGGTGATCACCTTTGCAATTTGGGTTGAGAGTTTGACGACTTTCCCACTATTTGAAGCAATCACGCCTATGGCAGGACGCAGGTCCCTTACATTGCGGGGCATCCCATCAACAAGGACGTTCTGTGGGCTGATCGCACCCGTAACGCGTCCACATGTATAAGGGGATGTGAATCATCCAATTGGGGTCTTCATCACGACACAATTGCTCACGTTGTATCCAATTTGCTGCTGTTTGGGTTTTTCTGGAGGAAGTGCATCGATACCCTTCAGTCGGATACGGTAGCGATTAATCAGGTTGGCAGGGGCATTCAGCAGCGACACATCATCCTTAAGGGGTAACGTTGTACCAATAGACCGCTTCCATTATGATGCACTGTTTCCTCACTGCTATCCGCTTTAAGCTTCGATGACATCACTTCACAATGCCATAAACTTTTAGAGAGCTTACGTTATCTACTGCCACTGTGATAGTTCCGACGCCACTACTGCGGAGAATTTCACCGTCGACTGTAAGGACGTCTAATGGCAGCCGACTCCAAAGGTTCGCACACTGATCCAGTTCCAAGGGACCAAAAATATCCAGACTCCACTAGTGCTATGCGCTTTTTTTCCATTAACAACAGCTTTAATCATAGGGAGCGCCTCTTTTAATTTGAATTGGTAGAGAGTGGCGCTGACATTCTGCCCCGTTTCCTGGACAATTTTTCACGAGGTGCCCTGTTTTGTTGCAGAGATAACAACACATAGCCGATCTTTCTCTCCGGTTTCTAAAACTGCCATGCTGTATGCAATCTCTAGCCAGATGGTTTGAGCCCCCACATCTGAAACAGTTGAAATCACTCTGACTAGTTTCGTGGAGATTCGGCATATATGAGGTCTGCTTAGGTCGCACTGCAGTGGCTAAATGTTCATCCCTTGCGCCCACCAATATGGCACAAGCTCTTTTAAGTATCTCTCTTAACATTAGCGTTTCAATCCTGGTGGAAGATCGAAGGAGTCCTTTGACGTGACTCGGTAGCCGATTGATAACGACACTCTTTATCCAACATTCTGGCCGCATTTCACCTACCAGCCGTGGTAGCCGTTGCAAGTCTGTCAGGAATTCGTCTGCAGTCTCTCATGGACGAAGGCAGCGCGTGGTAAATTGTTCGAAAGCACCAAACGAATCCATTCCGTAAGCTTTTACCAGAGCATATTTGATCTCCTAGACACCATCTTGTTCTTCCGATAGCTGCCGCTATGTTTCCCGGGTCGCGCCTTTCAACTGTAGTGGCAGAACTCGCTATATCTTGGTTACCTCGCAAAGTTCAAACGTCATTTCCAAGTCTTCCAACCATTCTACCATTAGTAAATCTGTCGCCGTGCCGCAGAACTCAGGGATAAGCCGAATGTCAAATTGTCTGGACACCATAGTTCTAATATTGCCGAAATAGCTTGAACGACCTCTATCATATCAAAGAACAACCTAGTATGAGCCACTCCAAATGCGCGCCTTTTTTCTGTCTTAAAGGTAAAGAAAAACAAAGACAACCCCCTTGTTGTTGACACTGTCACTTTTATATCAATTCTGACCTTGTGCCTAATTTGCATATATTACAAATCTCGTTTCGCTCGAGACGAGACTCGTGACTCATAAATTCACTTATTTTAATTTACTTTAATCTATACTTTACTTAAGCGTCCAGTCTTGCTTGTAAACACAGCAGGCCACCCGCTGCCTCTTAGAACGACGAACCAACCGCAGCTGGCTCAACGTCAGCAGTCTGGGGGTTCTCCTTTTCAACCTCGTTACAGAAGAAGAAGAAGAAGAAGAAGAAGAGATGGCATAGGAAATAAGATACATATTGTGCTAAAAATAACTTTTCCACTGGCGCCAGATCATGTGGAGATATATTGCTGGTTGGAAGGTATTTTTAAAAAATTTTTGCCTTGAAAGAAAAGTTAAAAACAACATTTGTAATATGAGGTCAAATAATACAAAAACTGTTAGCGCGGTGATGTTATTAAAAAAATACGTTTCTTACAGACTATTGTAAAACGACAAATGACATTATTGAAACGAATTCAAATTATTTTAAAAAGAAGGTACTTATGGAGATTAGTAGCCAAGCTAACCCTAACGCTAACTCTGACCAACGCCAAGTTCATTTTAGCTTGGGTCCTAATCTGCATAAGTACCAAAAAGCGAATTATTTTAAATCTTAAAATACCGATAAAATTAATTATTTAAATATTTAAACATTTGTTAATACATTCTTCACTTAGATAGCCTTTGTTAAATTTTATTTTCATTTTATGAACCGAAGAAAATCTATTTTTAAAATAGGGATCTTGTCCGTTTCATAGTAAGATTTACTTCGCGTGTAACAACAGTAGAATCCAATTGTTATTGATAAAAAAAATATATTACTATTTCCCCGGGCAGCACCGGGTAGTCCTGCTAATTAAAAATATTAAACTTTACATTCATAACTGTTGAAAACACGAAACAGAAACAGCTTTATTTACTTTTAAATGTGACCCAAAGAAAGAGAGTAACTTGCATTTTCACTTGCAATTTATAAAATTCAAGTCGGTGTGTCGAAAGAAAAGAACATTTGAACACAAATACTAAATATTTGGCCAGAAATTAAAACAATATTGCGAAACAGAACTATTTGTTGTATTAAAATAAAAACAATCATTGGATTAACAAAACAATAACAAATAATAGTGAATTAATAAAATAAAATAAAAAAAACAATATGCAAATTAGTTAATTTTGCAACTCTTATATCGCATATACAAAAATAGTATACAATTCTTCTCGGCCTCGGCCTTTTGGCCAAGATCAAAGTGTAGTATCTGTTCCGATGGATACTGCACCCCATAGACTGGTATTGTCTTGGCCTTCGGGTCTTGATTTACACCGGTGTATGGGCCTGTCCTGTGCAGTTCTAGGAGGTCCACCCTCCCAGACTTTGTCTTCTCACCCTTTGAGAAGGGGTTAGTTTATTGCTAATCGCCTGAGGCACCCCTACCGGGGAATACCGACGGGGCTGTTTATGCATATTTTGTAGGCCAGTGTACTCACCTTCTCGGGCACTGGCTTTTCAAATCCCACTTTCCGACCTTGTGTCACATCTTACCTTGTGGGAGGAAGATAAATAACTGGTGACTTAAATTTGGCCAAGATCTGTTCCGATGGATACTGCACCCCATAGACGTGACAAAGTATCTGGGGCCGACGAGGATCATGTACCCTAGTTACGCACTAGTATGCATCTTGGTGATGATGCTAGGCCCTACTTGGAAACGAAGTGGAGATATAAGACTAGTACATATATTGGACGCGAATCGACTATCCAAACACGGCCAGGTCAGGCGTCGAAATGTCTGGCAAAAGTCGTGTATGGTGTCAAAAATTGATAATCATTACAACAGATAGTTATAAAACAGATGTATCAAGTTTGGGCAAAATCTTTCATCACCAAAAGAAAAGCTAATAAAAAGTCGACACTTGAGAGATCGTGAGCGAGCAAGATAATCATCTAACCCTGTCCCCATTAATTGAGGCAGATGGATGATGACCACACGGAGAGAAAAAACCAAGAATAATTGTTTTTATAATGGCGATAAAATCTAAAAGGGAAATCCCATTTATCTGTATCGTTGTAAGAGGCGCGCCGCCCCAAATCCCCGAGAGAGGAAGAAACGCAAAGGGGGATATGTTGGAGAAAGGGGGGAGGGTAACGATGGACATTCTCAGTAAGAGAAAGTCAGTTAGTCAGAACCAGGACAGAACGAGCTGGACGCATACACGGACCAGTCGTGTCCCGTTCGACTATGACCAAAGAGCCGGACAAAAACAAACTCCCATCGTTCCATTAGATAAGCTTAACTTGTGGAATTAATCGTTGTAAATAGATTCGCACACCCGCACAGAGAGACAGCGAAATAGCTTAGCACCAAAGACACTTACCATACGATAGACCTTAAGTCAATGTAACATCTATTCTTTTCTTTAATTGTTTAATAATTACTTTTTCTACAAAAAGACCCCGCCGAGTGGTTAATTTGTTCTGCTTGGATGACCTTTGCCTTCACAGAATCAACGAAGCCATCATCATCATCGTCGTCATCCCGGCCTGGAGGAATTTCGATCAACATATTTTTTTATTGCCACTACGACGATCGGCAAGAGAGTGTTCACGGTCTGGCAAGATCTCTGTAGAGAACTAGAGGCGTGAGCAGCGAGACAGAGACACGATTGGGGTACCATGTTATAAGTGGTCCAGTGACGCAGAAGAGAGTGGGGTACCTGTTATACTTGGCACCGCGACCAGAATATCAAACACCTGTGCGTCAGTGGCCGACTATCCCCACGGGGCCAGAGAGGCGTGTGGGGTCCTTGGTTATAGACTGGTATTGTTTTAACCTTCGGGGCTTGATTTACGTCGGTCTATGGGTTTGTCCTGTGCAGTTCTAGGAGGTCCACCCTCCCAGGCTTTGCCTCCCCTCTTTGGGGAGGAGTAAGTTTATTGCTTACTGCCTGAGGTGCCCCTATCGGGGAATGCCAACGGGGCTGTTCAGGTATTTTTGTAGGCCAGAGTGCTCACCTTCTCGGGCGCTGGCTTTTCAAATCCCACTTTCCCGACCTTGTGTCACATCTTACCGCTGTGGGAGGTAGATAAATAACCTGATGATTTAAATTAATAAGTTAAATTAACTTATTTTTAAAATCTTATATACTTCCCTTCCACAGCGGCAAGATGTGACACAAGGTGGGAAGGTGGGATTGAAAGGCCAGCACCCGAGAAGATGAGGACTCTAGCCTACAAAAAAATGCCTGGGCAGCCCCGTCGGTATTCCCCGGTAGGGGCGCCTCAAGCGATTAGCAATAAACTAACCCCTTCTCAAAGGGTGAGAAGGAAAAGCCTGGGAGGGTTGACCTCCTAGAACTGCACAGGACAATACTCCAGATCGGGGGAATCAAGGCCCGAACACCAAGACGGCATTAAATTAACTTATTTTGACTCTAGCGTTCGTGCGAGAAATGGCCGCAGCTTTCGCATTTCGTATTCATTTAGATGAGGTTAAGAAATCTTGTAACAGCGTAACAGTGGCTTTAAAATTAAGACAGGCGCGCCTTTTCGGTAGGAATAAGCAAACCGGAAAGTGAGCGAACGAAATTTTCATCAGATTGTAGACATTGTTGTTTTAGACTGGACTAAAGGTGTGGTCTGGAGCAAAACGGAAAAGAAGGGGGGGGGGGGAAGCAGAAGAAATCGTCTAAGTCTGTTTTACATATGGTTCATTATTTGTGTCGAACCATCCCAACAGCTCTAGATGGAACTGAAGATGCTAAGGAATGATTTAGGAACTGCACAAACTGCGTCAGTATTGTGGGGTTGATAAAAGACTGGCAAAGAAGTTGTTAAAAACTCGGGCGTTTGTTCGTAATACTCCACCACTCATTTTTCTGAACTTTTTTACTGACCAATTAAAAAATTTTTTTTCGGTGTACAATTACCTATCATGTCGCTAGAGAATTCTGTGTTTTTAGAATTAAAAATAAATATTTTAAATTTTAGGAGGGGGGTTAGTTTCTTATATAAATTTAACGTAAACTGATCATCCACTTTTTGACCATCACACATTTAAAAAAAATCTTTTTTTATGTGTACAATTAACTATCATGTCGATAGAGAATTTCGTTTTTTTTTGGGGGGGGGGGGGAGGTGTACCGAGTGATGAGTTTACGTTAAATTTATATAGTAAACTAACTCCCCCTTTTCAAATCTAAAATATTTGAAATATTTTTTTCCAAAAAACACGGAATTCTCTAGCGACATGAAAAAAAAAAAAAAAAAAAATTGGTCAGTAAAAAGTTCAGAAAAACGGGTGGTAGAGTATTACGAACATGCGCAAAACTCGCTTTTGGTTCGGAGCAAAATGTAGTCCCTAGTCCTTCAGATAAGTTATCCTCTTAGCTCGTCGATTGAAAGAGTCCCGTCCTTGTTTTGATTTTTTTTTCTTTTGGCAATAGAGCTGCTCCGAGATGACCACTCCTCACTCTTATTTCTGTCCTTGGCCTTCCCAAATGAAATTCATATTGGAAAGACATTCTTCAACTCCATCCCTATTTCTTTCTCTTCCCACTTAGGTTCCACTTCCATTTAGAAACTGACCTGCTTACTGTCGATTCTGAATAAACCGAAAAATAGTAGGTAGTCTATTCTTTAGAAATAATTAGGAGGGTCTTACTAACCGGTTTTTGTATTTTTGTTGTTCCACTCCCCACTGCCAATGAATTTGTATGTATGTATATATATATATATATATATATATATATATATATATATATATTATTTATTACCTACAGACATCGACGTTTCATGCTAACGCAATCTTCAGTACAGGAAGTTAATTTCCGACAGTCGACGGGCTCGAACTCCAATCACAAATCGCCACTGATTCACAATCAAGAGCGTTCCCCCGTTGGCCACCGCAAATTAGCTAATAATTAAGGAGGAATTTAACTTTATAAATACCGAGGTATATTTACAACGAGCAGCGAAAGTGACTTACAACAACAAACTGTCTTGGTACTCGCAATGAAGCTATTAGTACTGCTTGTTATAAAACTCACTCAGAGTGCCCGGCCTTAGTAAAGGGGGCTTATAATAATATTATATATATATATAGAAAGAAAAAAATCACAAGCACATTGCAACTGTCACAATTTATAATTTATTTCGACTTCCCAGTCTCCTCAGAATGCTAACGGGACAGATACATATTGGAAATGACAGAAAAAAAGAAAAATTCACCAGTCAAAAAAGAAATATTATAGGCTAAGAGAGGGGGGACTAAAAAAGGGGGTCAATCAACACACTTAAGTTAAAATCATCAAAAAAGAAGGGGAGGGAAATATAAAGAGGTCAGCCAATATGTGTCTACAGCTGGAACAACAAAAAAAATAAAAATGTAATATTACTATACGTCTATGAAGCCAACCGGATTTCTTACCAAAATTATTCACTTTAACACACACACACACACACACACACTATATATATATATATATATATATATATATATATATATATATATATATATATATATATATATATATATAAAGTATGTGTTAAATGTTACGTACGATGTTCGCACTCCATCAAAAGAAAACCGTTTTGTTTCCTATATTTTCATTTTCATTTCCTTTCGCTCCTGTTGTGTTATAACAATAAATTGCTTATTTTAACCATATCTACGTGTTTCATTCTTTTGCCAGTTATCTTATCCAATATGTTCCTACTTGTAGAATTCGGGAAGCAATATTCGGAGCTAAACCGAATTCCGGCAAAAACATAAATATTAATTTGTGTCCAGTGTTATACACCTGTCACAGCCCCATAAGTGCCAACGAGGTAAAGAGCTAAAACCTTCTATCAATATTTAATAATGGTTGAATCCAAGATTTACTATTTTGTTCAATATCTTAATATTAGAATAATGGGAGGTGACGGTGGCTAAGTGGTTAACGACACGAACTGGCGGCTTGGTTGTGCCAAGTTCGAATCCAGTTCGTTCCACAAAAACACTTTCACTTAGGATGTTGGCAACCTTCACATGGTCCGTCCTGTAAGTACCCGATGTCTTTCTAGAAAGAATTCGACTAGAAAGATACAGAGGAAACTAATGCCAACAATAGAATCATGTGAATCATAAGAAATGAAGAATGAATCAGAATAATACTAAGATTCACATTTCCAGTATAAAGTCTGTTGTTGCTTTTTTTTAAATAACATATTTCATCCTAAACAAGACAGGCCGCCACTGTAGACGTAAAGCGTTACTGAGAATTTGGTGTCATCCCAAGTTGGGAGCAGTGTAGTGAGATGTCTGTTTACATTAGTTTTAAACATCTGCATGTCGATACTGTCGGGGAAACAGGGAGCAGGGAGAGAGTTCCAGATGCCAGCAGCACGAGGAAGGAAGCTATTGGACTAGAAGGCTATTCGGCATCTGGGGACCTCCAAAGTGAATGGATGGGATTTAGCTGATTGTCGAGTTGGTCTAGTGAATTTACGTCGAGGGGGCACCAAAATAGCCAGTTCATCGGAGTACAATCCATTGAAGTATTTGTAAAACAAGCACAAGGATGCTACATTGCGGCGATGGGAGCTTGGTTGACAGTGAGGGACCTATTAAGTTGGCAACTCTTTTTTGGACCTTGTCAAGGAGGGAGAGACTAGTGGATGATGCACCAGCCGAGATGTGGCAACAATACTCCATGCATGGGCGGATGGTGGCTTTGTAGAGATACAGGATAATGTCAGGTGTGAGGAGTTTATTAGCACGGTGGAGGGAGCCCACCATCTTTGCTGCAGCCTTGGCAATGTCTTCAATGTATTTGTTCCAATTCATGTAACCGTGAAGGTTAGGCCGAGGAATTTAAATGTTGAACATTCAGGTAGGGTGTTATTTGCCATGACAATCGGTGGTTGTGGAGGTTTCTTGTAGTTATTGAAGGAAAGGAGCTTTGTCTTTGCGGCATTAAAAGTTACCAACCATTTAGGACCCCAGACCACTACAGCCTGGAGGTCATTTTCTAAAGATTCAGCCATTGCCTCGGATATGATCGCGCCCGTTTTGCCCACATGGCGAGAGTAAAGGGTGGTGTCGTCAGCAAATAAACCAATCTCAGACTCAATGTCATCAGGGAGATCGTTTATGAAGATAAGGAACAATAAAGGTCTAAGGATGGATCCCTGGGGTACACCAACATTTATGTCATATTGCTTAGATGAACGGCCATCGAGGACAACCTGGATCTTTCTTTTGGTTAGGAGGGATCTAATTATATTAAGTAATTGCCCAGTAATACCGTATGAGCGTATTTTCAGGAGAAGCCCTTTATGCCATACCTTGTCAAAGGCCGTGGATATATCAAGTGCTACTGCCCTACTTGCTTCCCCACGAGGGTAGAGTTAGACACAAGGTCGGTTTTTAAAGTGGGGAAATCCAGCTTCCAAAAAAGAGGCACCGGATTGTAACAAAAATTAAAACTGTCTCAGTCTAGAAGTACCCCTTATTCACTGATTGAGGGCAGAAAAGATAATTTGCACTTTTAAAAATGAATAAACTTGTAGCTTTGTTTTAATAGTTCATTTGCATATTTTTTTTGGCAGTTACATTTCGTACGTGATTCGCGTGTTATTATGAAAAACCTAATTGTTTCAAATATATCTAGTGTCGCTGTTATATTTGAATATATCAATTTGTTTCGATCATATGTGTTTTGTATAGTCGTTTTTTTGCTGTAAATATTTGGCCTTTTCAACCACTATGTACATTCTCCCCATGGGGTTTGTCAACCCTTCATCTAAACTTGCAGTTTTCACAGCTGTTATTGGAAATAAAATATCCTTGGATATAATTCGCGTAGTTCGTCAGTTCTCTCACGCAAATTACAGAGGCTAAAGAATCACAACGCCAATTGGTTTATTGTTGAGTAGGCGTTGTTTTTGCAAATTGACGTTGTCGTTTTTATTAATGTAGGCGAACTGATAACATTTCAAATACTGTCCTGTCATATTGTTTGTCCGTAATTAATACGACTGGTCAGCTGATTGTTTTTATTCTCTCTCTCTCTCTCTCTCTCTCTCTCTCTCTCTCTCTCTCTCTCTCTCTCTCTCTCAACAACAAATATAGAACGTTTCAAAATTTAAAAAAATGTTGTTCTATGGAAATCGCTCCAGACAAGGCATGAAGCTACTTGATGCAAGGAGCTAAAAAGGACGAAAGATGATTATCGCAAAGACAGGAGATGCTTATTGACCATAGTAATTTTTAAAAAGAACACACGGCTATATGTACGAGGAAAACAATCAGCAAGAAGAGAGTTCCATAAGCCTACTGTTCTTGAAAAGAAGCTAATGAAATAGGAAGCTGTATTATAACGAGTTATAAAAACAGCGAATTGGTGAAGACCACTAGGAAAACGAATCAAACAAGCTGGACCAAAGGAAGCCGGGAATAAATCAGCCAATTATGAAGAACACATGTCATAATAGTATTAATAGAAAAGACTGTGAGAGAGGGGGTGCAGAGAAGAAGAAAATATGGGGCCAACCAAATTACAGATACGCTTCTGAACCTTATCAAGAACCCTCAAATGGGACAGAGATTCACCAGCCCAAATATGACAACAATACTCATACAAGGTCTGATACACAAAATAAATATAGTAAGATAGGATTCAGGGATGGGACCAAGAGTTGTTTGGGTGTTCACTTTTTACCGGACAACGCCGGAAGGGGTTACACTAATTATAAATATCAGAATAAAAATTGACTGAATGCTAACAAAAAATGCAGATAATAAATATCGTTCTTTATGTAACATTTTGTATTAAAAGATTATGACCGATCATCATAATATTTTTAAAAAGTATGATTCTCTTTTTTCGGTAACAAGTGGGGTAGTCCCCTTCTCAAACTCGTATGTGCATGTAAACGGGCCGACGTCCTTCCCCCCTGATGTGGGCTAATTGTTCTCTGGTGTCTCTTGCCAAATTATCTCGGTGTGAATCCGCCTGTCAGGTTTCATTCTTATTCAGTATTCAACAAATATTGATCAATAAAACACATTTATATCAGTTTTCTATTTTGCTTTTTTTTAAGGTTGTTTAGTTTTTATATGCAAGTAGATTTAATTGTAGAATGGGGACCGTTTAAAAGAATATCACTTATTTAGATTGGCGTTCGTCCACAATTTGGATAACATTGTAGAAGTATAGAAATGACACGATGTCCATTTATAATATTTAGAACAACTTTATTGGTCGTCTTCGTTAATATGTATAAAAGGAGAAATGAATGGAAGGGTGTCAGTGAATGAACGCGTCCATGAGTATGGACGAAGAGGAAAATGTTAGAAAGTTCACGTAGGGTTAAATAAATGTCCCGTTAATAGGGAAGAGAAAAGAGTTCATATATGAGGAATGTTCTGTTTGTAAAAAAAGAGAAAGAGTTCACATATGATACATGTTTATGTCCATACACAGGTGTGGAAGTCTGGCAATGTCCTGAAAGAAAGAGTTTATATATAAAGAATGTTTACAGTACACAGGTGTGCAAGTCAAGCAATGTCCATGTATGTAAGTATGCGTACGTGTTGCACTAAGTAGTTCACGTGTGTCGACACAAGTAGCCATGTTGAATTCTTAGGTCTTCTAGTCGAAGTCGAACCCCGGGCCGGGATGTTTCTGTTGTGTCCGAAGAAAGAAGTTTGGGTGTTGGTAGGAGCGTCATGAAACAAGTCAGCTCGCTGTGAGGTCTCCTGATCGGAAAGAGAACGAGTCTAGCTGGTACTCCCTTTTATAATCTCTTATCACGTGGTCAGCTCGAATGAGAGATGGTCCCTAGTTGGTAAAGCCAGAAAAGAAGTTATATGCTTGCACCAATCAACGCCGAGCTTAGAAACTAAACACAGATTCAAAATCGTTATGGCGGCTGTAGTTGTACGGTTGCTACAAGGGTAAAGGAATATAAAAGAATTGTCACGCCATGCTCTGTCCTTTACTGATCCCCAAAAGATATTGAAGCAGTTACATTTTGATGAACTATTTTCTTTTCTATGTGAATTAATATTTCTACGCGGAGTGATTGATCTATTATTCAATGGAAATATTTTGCGTGGAATGTACTTACGCTGAACTACTTAAACTTTTCCCCACTTCTAAACGAGTTGTATTGAAGACGTTTTGGCTACGAGCAAAGTGTAGTATATGTTCTGATTCTGTGCTTAGCATTTCTGTCCTCGGTCAGTAAAGAAGTCCTTCTAGAATGAGGCAATTAAAATTTTTGTTCCAATCCAGAAGACCCTTCTAGGGAAGGGGGATTTTCTCTACATTACAAACCGACCTTGTGTCTAACTCTTCCATTGAGGGGAGGCAAGTAATTAGGAACTAAAAAGCGTCCGTGTAAACGCCCCCGTCCAACTTACCAGCGGCATGAAATCCTTTTATAACCTTTGGCGTCAAATCTTTTCTTAATGTCTTTCCCGTGTTTGGTTGAGCGAAGACGTGAAATAAACTTATAAAATATATACCAAGGCCAATGAGAAGGCAATACCATGAAGCAAATTAAGATATATAATGGTGGCATAATTTAAGCAGTTTCTACCTTTTTATTAATGCAATATATATATATATATATATATATATATATATATATATATATATATATATATATATATATATATATATATATATATATATATATATCTTGTATTACACAATAATCCTACTTGCGTCAAGGTGGTCTGATGGAGGTTTCGTATCATGATATTTCGGGGAAAATTTCCTTTCGGCAGATATGTATTCAACCGTAATTCAAATGTTCATATGAAGACCGTTGCCAATGAGAGCTATTCAGCAGAAATTGAAATGGGTCTGAAATTAAATTTAAAAGTTTTTAACTTATTATTAAATTTTGCTTCAAATCTATTGTTCATTTTTAAATCTATTAATATTTAAAAAAGAATTATCATGTATATTCATTAATTTTGTTTCTTTTATTGTTAAATTTAATTTTATTTATTTTTGCCCGTTCACACATTCAATTTAGTTAATTACATTTTTCATCTCCAAATGATGATTGATAAAATATGCTAGAAGGGACTTTATCATGAATTTACTTTGAATCAAAATGTTTTTAAACTATAACATGGTGACCTCTGACTTTGAACTACGCGACCTTTTAAACAACTGTGCGGTCTTCTACAGTCTTTAATCTGACCCCTGGAACATATAAACTTCCTACAACTTTATCGATCATCTCGGTTCTTTCTGCTTACGATTTATTGTAGCAGAATGCTCACATTCTTTTAATAAACTCCTTCTTTAGATGCCGTCAATTCCCCATCCCCAGCTGGAGGGAGCAAAAGACGGCACGTCTGCTTATTTTGATCGCAAGTCTCGATCTGTTCTTTTTTCTCGATTTTCTTTCCATCCGTAAATTGTTTTTAACACATTCATCAAAACGGCATACCTCAAAATACAAACAATAAAATGTTTATACTTTAATCCTCGTCTCAATATTGAAATTATCAAAACAATCACTGTCGTATTCCAAACGCAACATCTACCCACCATCTCGTTACTATCTAGATTATAATTCTTATTTACTATCTTGCTTTTCCGATCACCTCGGGGTAATTTCGTTACTGAATGACTAAAATAAATTAAGTTTCATTGGTGACAAGCAACGAATTTGGAGAAACGGTCAAATATACTGTCTTTGATAAGAATCAGTCTAAAAATAGCGTATTGGTATCAGGAAAAGGTCGTTAGATAAACGTGCGAGATTAGCAGTAAACTGAACAGTCTGAATTTGTTGCAATCGGTGAGGCGAACAGGTGCGTGCGGTGGAAGATTTTCGAACAGACTGTGTGAAATATTTCTTGGACTTAGTTTAAATATCAATTAGGTGGATCCTAGCGCATGGCGGCAATATTCCAACGTCTATTTTTTTAAGTGTGAAGGTGTATATTTTCCGCACTTTTGATTGGCTCAAATTAAACTTCTGTATTAAAACTCTTATCCAATTATATATATATATATATATATATATATATATATATATATATATATGAATTATTAAAAATAATAATGAGCAATGAGAACGCCATACAATGCATTTTAATTTTATTAACTTTATTTTTCAATTTAATTTTCGAAGATATAATTCATCATCAGAATTTCAAATAAAGATATATTAAAATACCTTCTTTTTTTTCTCATATCGTATTTTTTGGTGTGTTTTCAATTCATCTGTTGTTGAAGCAAATATGGGATGAGATTCTCTTTAGATTAGAAAAACCGTCTATACCCTGAGGGTCTAGTATTATACAATGATGTTCATTTTTTTAGTTTTTTAATAAAATCTATATTTTCGACATTTTTATGCGTTAAAGTTAGACACAAGTTCGGCTTTTTAATGTGGAGGATACATAGTTTCCCCAAAAGGGGCATTCTGGATTAGGACAAAAATACAAATTCCTGTAGGCTAAGAGTTCTTTTCCGACCGAGGACAGTACAGATACAACACTTTGCTCCTAGCTTTGAAAAAACTTAGTCTGTGCGTAAATTTATTTTCAACGAATTTTAAATTAAAAAGTAAAAAATTATTTAAAAGTGAAATTTCATAATTTCATTCCGTCGGCCAAAACGTCCGTTGTCTAAAACGCCCGCCTATCAATAGTCAAGAGATGTAAAAGAATGATAGGGTATTTGGGTCATCTGCAACTATAAATGTTTGATTGGTGTTTGGGATTGTCTTTTTACAAATTGCATAATATATTTGTTTGTTTTTTCATCATGTTTTTTTTTATTGCAGCAATTGAGGTTGTTAGTCTGTCATGCTCCGATCACAACTAGGCACTCCTAATAACAAAACCGGATGTTAACCTTTTGTCTCTCCGAGCGCATCTACTTGTCCGCTGACCAATCAGGTGACATCAGGACAACGCTATCAGCAGTAGCCGATCAAGCTATATAAAAGAGGGGCCTTTTTGACACTGGCTAGTTACTTGCGGCTCAACCACGACGATGATGATAGCAGCAGTGGCAGTATCCGGTCGGTGGCGATCTACAACGACTAGAACTAGCAGTAACGATTGCGACCCGGCAACAACAGTCATCAGCAGCAGTTTGCATTGTATGCGTCGCATAGTATCAGCAGCAACTCTGTTCCTCACACCAAACACCGCTGTATGGATCCGACCGTTAATCCACTTCATGATAGCTGGCGACCTTCCAACAATATCAGCATCAGCAGCATCATTATCATCATCTACTATAGTAGCTCTGTCTATATATAGCGACCCTGCCTTATACAACTAGTTAAGGTTACTGATCCTGCCTGCATCATCATCATCATCATCATCATCATCATCATCATCATCATCATCATCATCATCATCATCATCATCATCATCAGCAGCAGCAGCAGCAGCAGCAGCAGCAGCAGCAGCAGCAGCAGCAGCACCACCACCACCACCACCACCACCACCAGGGTCCGTCATCCTCTGGTCGTCTCTGCATCAGCAAAGATGTATGAAAGCAAAGATGTGTCAGGCGCGGAACCGCAAATCAATGGCGACAATGTTGCTTCTGCGTGTGTGTATCAGCCATTCCTTTGTGTATTCTGGGCCAAACATCCCGCGACTTCGTATTCAACAGCTGTGTCTTGCTGCTCAGAGTACCGGGGTTAAAGACATGTAATCTTGTTAGTATAACGAATAGCCACGACGAACAAGGAGGACCTCATGCAGACCAGACAATCCTGAGACACGATCTTCATGGGCTCTGTCAGAAATCCGATTCACTCACTACCACCACCACCACCACCAACAACAACAACAACAACAACAACAACAGCAGCAGTAGGATCCACTTCAGTAGCCTTTTCCTAGAGATCTTTTGTTGTTGTCACATCTATCACTCTCTTTTCTTCCTCGATTTACCTTTTTCATGTTAGCGAGAGTCGTGGTACGTCGCCAATCGTCATCTACGTCGCCGCTCCCGCTAAGATAAGATAATGGCGCACACAGTTTGGGAGTTCTTTCTTTCTTTCTTTCTTTTAAAGTTAAGAAAACAATAAAAACAAAACAAGTTATCATCAATAAATAAAATATCAATTTCATCTGCCTCCGTGACTCTACAAACTAATGTTATGACATTTCATTTTTAGGAACGAATCCTAATAGTAAGTACAAGACTCGTGCTATAATTAAATATTGAATAGAGTGCTTACCTCTCGGGCGCTGGCTTTTCAACCCCGACTTTCCGACCCGACCTTGGGTCACATCTTACTTGTGGGAGTAGGATAAAACTGGCCTTGTGCCTAACTCCTGGAGAGGAGTTAATAATACTTAACGGAACAGCCTTTTGGCTAAGATCAAAGTGTAGTATCTGTTCTGATGGATACTGCACCCCATAGACTTGTATTGTCTTGGCCTTCGGGGCTTGATTTACGCCGGTCTATAGGATTGTCCTGTGCAGTTCTAAGAGGTCCACCCTCCCAGGCTTTGCCTCCCCTCTTTGGGGAGGAGTAAGTTAATTGCTTACTGCTTGAGGCGCCCCTACCGGGGAATACCGACGGGGCTGCCCAGGCAATTTTTAATGGTCAGAGTGCTCACCTCTCGGGCGCTGGCTTTTCAACCCCCACTTTCCGACCCGACCTTGGGTCACATCTTACTTGTGAGAGTAGGATAAAACTGGCCTTGTGCCTAACTCCTGGAGAGGAGTAAATAATACTTAACGGAACAGCCTTTTGGCTAAGATCAAAGTGTAGTATCTGTTCTGATGGATACTGCACCCCATAGACTTGTATTGTCTTGGCCTTCGGGGCTTGATTTACGCCGGTCTATAGGATTGTCCTGTGCAGTTCTAGGAGGTCCACCCTCCCAGGCTTTGCCTCCCCTCTTTGGGGAAGAGTAAGTTAATTGCTTACTACTTGAGGCGCCCCTACCGGGGAATACCGACGGGCTGCCCAGGCAATTTTTAATGGTCAGAGTGCTCACCTCTCGGGCGCTGGCTTTTCAACCCCCACTTTCCGACCCGACCTTGGGTCACATCTTACTTGTGGGAGTAGGATAAAATTGGCCTTGTGCCTAACTCCTGGAGAGGAGTAAATAATACTTAACGGAACAGAAACTGCTGTATATATATATATATATATATATATATATATATATATATATATATATATATATATATATATATATATATGAAGCAATCCAACAAAGGATATAAGCGTCAACTAATATCTTATAATTAGTGAAACATCCGAATAAAAACTGAAGCTCAATATACTGGATAGAGCATTAATATTATAATATAAAATGAAGTAATAAAATAAGGTGTCAATCAAATTTTATTAGAATTCAAAGTTCAAGCAAAGTATCCTTAAGTCCTTAGCTCATGAGTTTTCAAAGATAATTCTTCTCTTCAGAGGACCATTACCGCAGTTATACTACTACAGGTAATAAAATTACGCTTTGAAAATATATAAAATTATATACACAAATACATAAAAATACATAGCATCAAACATATCAACCCAAAAACATACTTTTTGTTGAATCCATACAGTCCATCCAGGTCATACAAATTGAAAAGCATAATCAGGAAAGACATTACTCCAAGTTACAAACAGCAGTCCATATACGTGAAATTGAAGGGGCTGGCAAAGTTATCCAGTCGCGAAATGTGTCAATATTCAATGTTACTGATAAATAAATCAAATAATACAGAAAGTCCAATCAAAGTTCCAAAATCTCGATATGTGCAACTCAAGTCAAATCAAAGTTCGTTGTTTAATTAGAAAACCCGTTAAATCCGAATTGAGCAAAACAAGACTGAATCCCGGTCGCATCTTGCCAGCAGAGCGAATATATATATATATATATATATATATATATATATATATATATATTAGTAAGTTATAAAAAAATATTTATGGCAATTAAGCTACACAGAGGCTACCGCGGGATCGTCAGGCTAAAATGCTTGGAGTTTTTTTGCCGGGTGTTTTTATATATACACGCTAGGTTTAGTCTAGCTAGTAAACCAATCAGATTCTTTGTTATACTCTTAGCCAATCGTTGGGTTTCTCACAAACAAAGGTTCGGTTTATTTTACTTCCTATTTCCTATTCTATTGTTCTGTTTTCTATAGGGTGGCCCATCCATGTTTCTTTGTCGTGTCGAAATAATGGGCGACCTTATTTTAACACGTGCGTGCTTGTATTTTTAATTTAGGTTTTAGTTTAGCTTAGTTTTTTATTTATTTATTTGTTCATTTGTTTATTTATTAATTCATTTATTAATTATGTATTGTTAACCGAATGGTGAATTTTATTCTGTGTAAGCAGTTGTTTGCTATTTCACTTCTATAGTTTTATAGGTTTTGGGTTTTTTAAGTTTAAATAACCTACAATTGTCCTACAGCTGCTGCATAAACCTAGAAATGATAATTATGTCACACAATAACAAAATACTAAAAGAGAACAGCAGAGAAGAAACAATAACAAATTGCGTAAAAATGTGACCAATATAGCAAAAGTAACACTAAGAAAAAAATATATATAAGCACTACAAATAGTAATAGCAATCACTCAAATAGAAATAGAAAAGTTAGTAATGAAAAGAAAATCTGTAACTGCATAACTCGTACACTTTGTCCACCACAAAATAAATGCCTAAACAAAAGTATTGTTTACCAAGCCACAATATTTGCCAACGAAAGACCGAATAACAGGAAGTACTACGTAGGTATGACCTCCCTAGATTTTAAAACCAGATATTACGACCACAACAGTACATTTAAAACAAAGAACGCCCAATCTAAACAACACTAGCAAACCATTATTGGGAGCTCAAAGAAAGCGAACGCTCGCCAATAATCGAATGGAAAATAATACGACAGGTCAGTACATGTAGAAATGTAGACGACCCGTGTAGATTATGTCTGAATGAGAAATTTGAAATCCTAAACTTTAAAACCCCATAAAACCTATAAAACTGTAGAAGTGAAATAGCAAAAAACTGCTTACACAGAATAAAATTCACCATTCGGTTAACAATACATAATAAATAAATTAATAAATAAACAAATGAACAAATGAACAAATACATAAATAAAAAAGTAAACTAAACTAAACCCTAAAATAAAAAATACAAGCACGCACGTGTTAAAATAAGGTCGCCCATTATTTCGACGCAATAGTCTCTGTGTAGCTTAATTGCCATAAAGATATTTTCATAACTTACTCACGTATTGAGCACTGTTGAAGTAAATACTGAAAATTGATATATAAAAGATTATATCTCCCTATAACATATTATGTGGATACATGAAATAATATATATGTTTTGAATTATATATATATATATATATATATATATATATATATATATATATATATATATATATATATATATTCAATGTCTGTGTGTATGTTTGTGTGTGTGTGTGCATAATAGAAAAATGTTAGAGAATCTGCATGAAATCTAAAAGTGTATTCTCATGTGAAATTAACCGAGGAAGACAATGGAAGTATTCCCGAATCACTAAGTGCACCCTTATGGAGCTGTGGAGCTGTGGAGCAGTTTTCGTTAGGTTGGGGGTCGATTTTTATAACCATAATTTGGAAAGAAAACATTGTAATTTCAATGTATTACTTTCACTTGGCATTTTCTTTAAAAATTATTTAGCGTTTTTTAGCTTCTTTTTCGGACTAGGGAGAGGCACAAGAAACTCGGAAAGGGTGGTTTTAGTAGTGCTTTGAAAGAATCCTTAATTTTATTTGGATGGTTTCAATATTATGGGAGCAATAACTTTAAAACTAAAAGCTGAGGCGAATTAAAACAAGAGAGAGAAATGGGCTGGACGGAGGTGAAAAGGGGATGGGGGAAGAGATATAGATAGAGAGACAGATTGAGAGAGGTAGAGAGATAGGGGGTTTAATATAAAGCTGTTACACGCACTTTTTAACCTCTTCTATTTTTTATAGCCCGGGCAACGCCGTGTAGCTCTGCTAGGATAGTATAATATGGCCGAACTCATCTCAAATAAAGACTTAACTCCCATTTGTTTAATTCTCGTTTTGGCACATCCCATTTTTAAGTGGGCCAAATTAATAGGTTACCTTATTTTAACGAATAGGGGCTAAAATAATTTATCTTTTCTATTTATTGTGTTACTCTTCGCTATTTTAGATTTATTTAGTTTAGATTTTCATTAATTTATTTTATTTATATTTATTCGTTTTTTTAAATTCTGTCTCTGTCTGTCTGTTTTGGAGAATTTTTGTAAACGTAAGAGAGAGGAGGGGAGCTCGAGTAATTACTATTTAATTAATATTTTTTTTCAAGTACGCGTTCATAAGATTTGTATACCTTTAGAATTACGAAACTATTAATTAATTAATTTACATTAGATAACATTAAATAACATTAGATAACATATAAACAAAGAAGAACGAAATTTCAAGACGAGACTGCGATTAGAACAGAAACCGTGTCAAGAATCTTACTTGAACCAATACTTTTTCAACTTCCTTATATACTGTTACAAAAAATCGCTCAGACACTAGACGGGTTTTGTCATTTACATAATTCATTCCTTTTAAACTACAATTAAATTCATATCTACAAATATACACTTATAACTGCTATTATCAAATTTACATATGTATTTACAATATTTTCCGATAAGGTGATATTAATAAAAATTATTCATACAATTAATTAAAGTGAAGTTTATTTTGTGTCTTTAATTAGTTGCTATTACATTTGTTAAATTTCTCGCTTCTCATTCAAACATAATCTACACGAGTCGTCTAAATATATGCATGCACTGAACCATCGTAATATTTTCCACTTTATTATTGGCGAGCGTCCGCCTTCTTTGAGCTCCCAGGTTCGCTAGTGATGTTTTGAATCGGTGTCATTTTGTTATTTAATGCGCTTTTGTGTTTATTATACCGAGTTTAAAATTCTCCTATGTAGTAATTTTGTTATTCGAATTTTCATGTGCAAATATTATGGGTTGGTAAACGATGCATTTAGTTAAGCAGTTATTTTGTAATGGACAAAATACACAAGTTTTACAATTACAGTTTTTTCTTCATTATTAACTTATTTCTATTTGTGTGATTGCTATTATTGTTTGACTTATTATTTCTTGCAATTATATTATTTTTCTTTTTATTGTAATTGTTTTTATATTTATCACTTTTTCTACGCATGTTGTTTGGTTTTCTTTACTACTCTCGTTTAGTATTTTGTTACTGTGGACTATGATTATAATTTCTGAGTTTTCATGGTAACTGGAGGACAGTTTAAATTATTTTTATTGAATATTTTATGTGAGGTATTAGTTACGGAAAAGTGTTTATCGATAAGATTTATATATATATATATATATATATATATATATATATATATATATATATATATATATATATATATATATATATATAACGAACAAGAAAATACAGATATAATGTATACCTTTAAAGTAGAAACTATCATGAAAAATGGATGCTCGATATACAAGATAGAGCAATAATATAAACAAGTAAAAGATGAGAATAAATATTGTATAAAATAATAATAAAATTTATTTTATTTGAAACCCCTTGTCTTGAAAAACTGATGACTTCATAGATATTGTATTTTATACAATCTTTATTCTCATATTTTACTTGCATATATATATATATATAATTTCTAGTGGCTAACTGGTAACTCTCCCGACTGTGAATCAGTGGCGATTTGTGATCGAAGTTCGCGCCCGTCGACCATCGGGAATTAGCTTCCTGCACTGAAGATTGCGTAAGCATGAAACATCGATGTCTGTAGGTAATAAATAATTAATATTTATTTATAAATATTATTGTATAGCCCTCTTTACTAAGGCTGGGAACTCTGAGTGAATTTAATAACAAGCAGTACTACTAGCTTCATTGCAGAGATCCAACACGATTTGTTGTTGTTGTCGATCACTCTTCGCCGCTTGCTGTGAATACTCGCCGACTTGGTATTTACAAAGTTAAATTCCTCCTAAAATTCTAAGCTAATTTCTGGTGGCCAACTGGTAACTCTCCCGACTGCGAATCAGTGGCGATTTGTGATCGGAGTTCGCACCCGTCGAGAATTAGCTTCCTGCTAATTGCGTCTGTAGGTAATAAATAATTAATATTTATTTATCAATATTATATATATATATATATATATATATATATATATATATATATATATATATATATATATATATATATATATATATATAGTAAATAAACACATACATCAATATACGTATCCACCCGTCACACAACTGCTGATACTTTAATATATCGGCGCTGCTGCTGATTCTTTCTAAAAACACGCACATTTATATGTACGCATACACATCAATGTATATATATATATATATATATATATATATATATATATATATATATATATATATATATATATATATACTAAGCCCCTTTAAGAAATTAAAGTTGAGCACTCTCGGGGAAGTTAAAAATAGACTGTCAAAAAGCTCTAATGCAAAGTTCCGAATACGTTCGTCGAACACTCTCGACTAGTCTTCTATCTGTGCCCGCTTCTAGGTACATATAGATCTTAATTTCCCTAAATTACGTGACAGTTTCCGTGGGCCGAGTGGATATGGCTGACTCTGTGTACCGGGTTCGCGCCTCCCGACCGTCTGAAATTGTTACTTCCCTGCACTGATGAGAGCAATAAGCTTGAAACGCTAGCGTCTGTAGGTATAAATAATTTAATATTTATTTATAAATATTATATATATATATATATATATATATATATATATATATATATATATATATATATATAGTAAATAAACACATACATCAATATACGTATCCACCCGTCACACAACTGCTGATACTTTAATATATTCTGATGCTGATTCTTTCTAAAAACACGCACATTTATATGTACGCATACACATCAATGTATATATATATATATATATATATATATATATATATATATATATATATATATATATATATATATATATATATATAAAGAGGTGTACTAAAAGCGAACTTTTAGGAAAGGTAAAAACCTATTGTGAAGAGTATACAGCTCAATATCCAGGATAGAGCAGGAAGAAATGAAGAAGAATGGAAAGGAATTAGAGAAAGCAAAAGCCAAATCAAAATTCAATTCAAAAGTTCAAAGCAAGGTATATTCCGCAAAAAGGCAGGTAGAAATGAAGAAGAATGGAAAGGAATATACATTGATATATGAAATAGATCTTAGGCAAACTTTATTACAAGAGCATTTGTTTACGCTACACGAATTCAACATAACAACAGTTTGTGTACGATCGTTTCTGAGACGATATGTTTATATTAATATCAGTTCTCTTCATTAGCACATAGACATCAAACTTAGTCAGCATCAAGGCTATAGATTTGAATGCTCCCAATGTATGTGTTTAAATATATTCCTTGTAAATTGTGCGTAGATTAATTTAGTTTCGAGAAGTTCTGCATTCAAAAATCATTTCGTTTTTTTTGTTGTCTCTATGTGAATTCTTTTTAGAAAACAAAAATTATCACGTCTCTTGTCGATTGTTAGGTTGCTAAACTTCAACAAAAATTATCACGTCTCTTGTCAATTGTTAGGTTGCTAAACTTCAATAAATGTTCTATCAATATACTGTTGATTTTCTCAAATTTTTATATTTTGTTTTACTTAATACTATTCTTTTGACTTGAAACAATTGTCAGAGAAATTAGGATGATGGGAGTAGGGGTATGGATAAATCAAAACGGTGTACAAAACAATTTATACAGATATACAACCGGACTCAAAGGGGGGGAAAGCGGATGTTTGATTACAGGTAAGAAAAAAGAAAAAAAACATTTATCTTTTTTATATACAGGGTGGGCCAAAATAAGGGTCCTATCTTTAAATTTGAATAACTTGAATTTGAATAACTTCCACAAAATAAAAGTTAAACTCACCAAACTTTATGTGTGTGTAGACTGACCCTTCCGAGATTTTTTGAAATAAACAAAACAAATTTTAGCCGAAAAACACTTCTTAAAACTTACAAAAACTAAAGTATTGTTTTTTACACTGTTTTGAGTTTTTTAAGCAAAAATAATGTTTTCTAAATGAGGGTACGTTCCTTAGGGCTAATACGGCTCATGCTTGCTTCGGAAGGGGTCCTTTACTTATTCTAAAAAATAAAAAAAAAAAATCAATAAATAAAAAAGTTATGAATTTTTAAAAATAGGACCCTTATTTTTGCCCACTCTGTATAAAAAACAATTAGAAGGAAGATTCATTACCGATTGGAGAATTATGCAAACTTATAATCATATACTGTGAAAAAAGTAGTTAATAGTTCAAATTGCTATTTATCAATGGTGGAGAGATTTAGTTAATATAACGCTTGCAAGAAGCACTATCCAGAACTCGTCATGATAGAAATTAAATTAAAAATGAAGAAATAGAAAATTGAAAAAATTGAGAGGTTAAAATTTACTACTTAAAAAATTATCAAAATTGATAATAAAAAATTAAAAATTTAAAGTTTTAAAAAGAAACATGGAAATTTAAAATTCATAAACCTAAAATAATTTGCAATTCTATTTATACCTTAGGTGAAAGCAGAACTAGTGACAAATTTCAAATAATAACATTTAACAATAATAATGATAATAGAAGCAATAATAACAAAACAATAGCTAAAATAATGTTCACCATGTTAATGATTGTAAGAAAGGTAATGTAAATATGTAAATAAATTAAAATAAATTAAAATAAATTAAATTAAAATAAAATAAAATATAAGATAAATATAATAAGGATACTGATAAAATTGAGATAAGAGAATAAAGTAAATAAAAAAATATTATTATTATTATAGTCATAATAAAACAAAAATAATAATAATAATAATAATAATAATAATAATAATAATAATAATAATAATAATAATAATAATAATAATAATAATAAAAATAATAATAATAATAATAATAATAATAATAATAATAATAAAAATAATAATAATAATAATAATAATAATAATAATAATAATAATAATAATAATAATAATAATAATAATAATAATAATAATTAATGAAATATAATAATTAAGTGAAATAAAATAAATAAAACAGATTATTTCGGGATAGAATATGCAATTTTAGACTAATTAATAAATTTCATCCAAAATCCCCACTTCAAAAATAAAATTTAAAAAACATAACTGTTTAAATTTATTCCGAACTATGTTGTAAATAAAATGTTCGTTTTGCAAAAAAAAAAAACACTTTTTAATTTATTTCAATAAATGTTCTATTCAATAATTATATTGAATTATTGTTTTTGTGTTACTTTACTGAATTCGTAATCTTTCATGTTTGATTTACTTTTCATGTTTGATATATTTTTAAGTTAAAAAAATCAAGAATCAAGAAACATTTATTTTTTCGGAAATGAGAACAACTCTTATCAAATTATTCAAAAAGAAAACAATAAAAAGCACACATTTTAACTTATTTCAATAAATGTTATATTCAGTAATTATATTGAATTATTGTTTTTGTGTTACTTTACTGAATTCGTAATCTTTTGTAACGAACCAAAAATGCGACCTGAACGAATGCTAGAAAGTAAATGGCGTGAATTTCAACTCCCTTTCTTTATTTGCGTCGTTTGGATACGCTTTCTTTATCATTCACTGGAAACAAAGGAGTTATCGCAGAAACGCGTTAACTGAAGACTCTTGCCAATCAGAAACCGGCACGTCGATAAGCAACGCAACTTCGTGGCCCTATAAAAAGAGCAAGAGAACGGGAGAGCTTCCTCTTTTCATCCAGACGAACTACCAATAACACACATTAGAAGCACGCTTTCCCTCGGCCTCTCGACCGAGGGCGAAGGGGACAAAAAGAACGAACACTTCAAAAGTATGTAGAAGTTTTTCCTTCCTCGCACGCACAAAGAACGAATACACACACACACACACACACACACACACACACACACACACACACACACACACACACACACACACACACACAGAGTCACGCACAAGCTTTCCATGAGACACACACAGTAGCAGAACAAAGAACACGCGTTAAATGAACATTTATAACACGAACACAATATATAGACTTTACCAAAGGACATTCTCACTCATTAAAAACGAATTCTTGTGTTCCAGGCAATCTGTAGCTTTACAAATGTTTTATCTAAAATAAATTGTTTGTTAATTATAACATGTTTTGTTGCTATAAAATGTTTTCTTTCACTTAGTTAATTCACTGTCTAAAATAATGTCATCTTTCCTTTCCTTCGTTCATTCACAAAACACCATACATGTGGAGCGGGCACTTGTTCGCTGGTGACCCAAACATTTGACCTGTAAAATATCCATATTCATTTCATTTCCAGTTTTATTTCCCGACACATGTTATGCTAACTCTTCGCCATATTGGTACCCACATGGACTACACTACATGGACTACTTATATCTTGGATCATCTTTTAACGCAAATAGGTCACAAATGAGTAAATAAACCAAAAATATTGTTTTTGACTAATTTCTCAACTGTATTCCTTAATTTGTGACGCCAATAGTAACTCTTATTTAAATAACATAAGAATTAAAACATTTAATCTTTTCACGACTCTTTTATAATAAATAACCAAACCACGTGGAGGCCGTACTTTCATGTTTGATTTAATTTTCATGTTTGATTTAATTTTAAGTTAAAAAAAAAAAATCAAGAAACATCATTTATTTTTTTCGGAAATGAGAGCAACTCTTATCAAATTATTCAGCTGCAACTAATAAAGAATAAAACTGCCTAAGAATAAGGTTTTGTCTTCTACTTCTTGTGTTTATGAATCAAGAGATATTTCCATGTAGTATATTAGTCTTTTCATTCGATGTAGACCAGGTTGTCATAACAATCAACTCAACCATTAAATATAACCCGGAAAGAATGAACTTATTTAAAGAATGAGGCAAATTATTTTTCAAAGAAAAATGTTCACGTTTTAAAAATTCAAAAATGTATGATAACACCATTTTATCATTAAGTATAAATTTAATGTTTGCTGTCTAGCCTAGACAAATTACACGAAATAATACATTTTCACTAAGATTTCTAATAAAGTAATTGGTTAATTATATTCCATGATCGTTAATTAATAAATACTGAAACTTTTATTAAAATTGGTTGATTTCCTGAATTTTGATGAATTTTTAAGTGAAGGGAGGAGTCAAATGCCCATAGTCTGACTGTTCGACAGATCTCGTTTGTTACTTTATAGCATGACGTCATTTTCCAGTGTTCTGGCCTGATTACTTTATATACGAAAGAGATAATCCGGTATCAAAACCGAGATGTCCAAAAATACAATAATCAAAAACAAAAAAATGCGCGTTTTCTAAATTAATATTTTTGCCCGCATACCAATGTTCTTCAAGAAATATGGCTGTAATGAAAAAAAAAATTCATTTTTTTAATATTAATAAAAAAAATATTGTATGTAAAAAACAATTCCATGATGTTAACTTTATGTAATGTATTTATTTTTACTATTAAATAATTTTGTAAAGAATTATTGTCTTTTCGGACATCCATACTTACAAAAGTTAAACGTACAAATTCTATTTTTTGAGGTCTCGGTTTTGATTCCGGATAACCACGAAATATTTTTTATTAAAATCGGGCTAGTAGTTTATTTTAGCTGAATTAAAAAAAAAAGTTCCTGCAATCCTCCACTTTTTGCCATAGAAAAAATTGGGTATACCTAAAGAGACGTGTATTATTCAACGAATCTAGAATTTTCGGTGATACTATCGATAGAATCAGCAGATCTTTCAATAACCTCTTCTTCGCTTTTTATTATTTGCCAATCGCGTCTCGATGTGTAAAGCTACCACTACGCTAACTTCGTTTACTGAATGAAGTCGAGTCCAGCCTTGTTTTCTATAACCATTAATGGAAAAAAAGACACGTGGACAAACTTACACGATACGATTGGACGTGGCAAACAACAGCAGTTGTAGTAAAATCGCCAGCTAAAGAATCGTAGTGATGGCAAAATGCGACAATTCAGCTGTGATGGTTTGATTAATCTATTGAGAAAAAAAGGGTGGAGTATGGAAAATCCATTCCAGGAAATGAATGACGCAATAGTTGGTGTTGTCGGTATATTAATGAAAGTTTATAAAATCGATAAATGGCCTACCCATGAGTAGTAAGTGACGGTAGTAGTAATTAATTCAAGTACAGCTATTTACCGGCTGTTTCCATTTTTACGTTATTTCATCATGGCTTTTTGAAAACAACGACAGTTCAGAATGTTGCTTCAATTGTACTATAGGGACTATTGAATTTTTTCGCCCACTTCGCTTGGTCCTATTTACTTGCCTCTCCACGAGGGCAGAGTTAGACACAAGGTTGGTGTTTAATGTGGGGAAATCCAACTGCCCAAAAAGGAGCACCTTGAATTGGGACCAAAATTAAAATTGTTTCAGTCTAGACAGATTTCACCGTTACAGACCGAGGACAGAAAAGATAAAGTGCAGTATCAGTACACATACTGCACTTTGCTCCTAATCAATAGGCTTAGTATTCGTCAACGTTTTTGGTAAAAATGGATTCTTGGTCTTAAATTTTATTTCTTGTACGTAAATAAAATAGCTGGTCATGAGCCCTGCACGAGGATCTTTGATAATCGCTTAAAAATCGAAAAGTAAACAAAATACTGTTAGAAACACATCCAATAAATGTCACCAATCACACGAAATGTAATGTTCTACCAGTATTTTGTTTAATTTTCGATTTTTGCGCGATTATCGAGACTCCGCGTTACTGTGTAATGTCAGCCATTTTGTTTTTCGTTCTAACTGACAGGTTTGTTTTTAACAAAAAAACGCTTTAAAATGAGTTAAAACACAATAAAAACTTATCCAAGTAGGTAGAAGAGTAACTTATCTTGCCTTTGGTAACATTTATTTGTTTTCTATTTGTTTTTTCACCCGTTTTTTTTTTGTTTTGTTGGCTCTTGTTTAAACAAGAGCCAACAAATTCCAATTTATTTCTTAGTGTTGTGAATATAACTCGAATTTCATGTTTTAATCGCCGCTGCACGAAGAAAAGAAAATAGGTGATTCGGTAAAAGTACAGAATAGTTAACACTCGATAACTCCCCCTCCACCCCCAAAACAAAACGTAATTAATATCAAACGCATTAGAATTAAATTCTCTAACTTGACAAGTTTTAACGTTTACAACACATTTTATTTCAAACGTTTTCTTTTATGATCTATGAAATCTGTTTTCTCAACAATCACGATTTAATGGCGGCGAACAACTGTAGGCATGGTGTGGTCGCCATCAAATGTCGATTGCCGAGAAGACATATTTTATAGGAGAAAAAGTGTGAAATTAAAAGTGCTATAAATGTCAAAACTTGGCGGGTTAAGTAAATAATTTAATTCTAATGCATTTGATATAAATTATAATAATCACGGCATGATCACTTTGATAAACCGGTTCTCGTTAGATCACCGAAGTTAAGCAACGTTAAGCCTGGCCAGTACCAGATGGGTGACCATTTGGGAATACCAGGCGCTGTGTGTATGAGGACGTCGACACATTCCTGCAGGCACTTCAAAAACCTAACGTCACCATGCGACTGGGGACCGCTTGTGAATTTGATATTCCTTAGAAACTTTCTCTTTTGGAGGAAGCCGGTTCAACCCGTCTAGGGTGAATACCGCTTCGTACCGTACCGATATAAATTATGTGTTTTTTTTTTTTTAGAGAGGGATGGGGGTATGAGTTATCGAGTGTTAACTATAATGTACTTTTACCACGTGATTCTTTTTTTATCGTAAAAAGAGTCGTTGGCGTACTCCAGGGAGGTGGCGGTGGTTAAGTGGATAACGACATGGACTGAAGACCTGGGTGTTCCAAGTTCGAATCCAGTCGGTTCCACAGTACTACTTTCACTTAGGGATGTTGGCAACCTTCTTGTGGTCCTTCCCGTAGGTACCCGATGTCTTCCCAGAAAGATTTCTAACTAGAAAACCATAGGGGAAACTAATGCCAACACTAGAATCATCTGATTCACACCAAAGAAGAAGAAGAAGAAGAAGAAGAAGAAGGTGTACTTCAAATAACATGCAATTAAAAATAAGTCGACAAATAACTATTCTATTCTCTACCAAATGAAGCTAAAATCAAATCACCAAAGAAATGAAATTACTTTAGTAGTAATAGTTTCGTCTTTCTGTTTCTTTACCGGACAGTGAGTAACCGTGTGTTTTCTTATTGTTTATCACGTAAAATGGTTTGTTTTCGTCGTCTATAAATATTTAAACATACTTATATTAAAATTATTTTAAGCAACAGAAGCCGTTAGCAATGCAATTTACGTAACATTTTTTTTATCCAAATATTCTGGGAAAATTTAATTCTTCAGAGACACTCAGTGCTTAACCTTATTTCCTGACTAGAATAATGAACGCCGTCCCACCACCGCTCTTTTTCTCTGTCTGGACAACTTGGGGACACTTGCTGGACCGCTCTTGTTTTAACAGGTTGAGGGCACAGATTTAACAGTTTGTCTAGCTGCTGTTTCCAACTAGTAGTACAGGAGCCATAACCCTTAGGTAGTGCTAACAACGGCTTCTCTATCAACAGTTGTATAATATCGGAATAACTGTAGTACGATGTCGCGCATGGAAAGGGACCTGCAATTATCGCCGGTGCCACGGTCCCATAGATAAAAAAAATTCCGCTAATAGTCTACTTGTGTTAACTTACTGACAGCAAACAAACGCCCACTTTGTCCAAACCTACTCCATAATAATGTCAATAAGAATGAAAAGTAAAACATCTAAACCAGACGCCACCCCCCCAAAAAAAACCCAACCAACTCGCCTCCTCTGAGACAAATATCCAAAGGCTTAGAACTAACCTCGATGATGTAGAATCTGTAGCAGTCTGAAATAGGACCTATTTCTTATGCGTCCACTGTGGGCAAGTTGGTCTTAAACTAACCAATCGGCTCACAGGGCGTATTGATTTCAGCTAGTCCCTTGCGGACTATTTGCACCCCTGTTGAACGGTGGAACGGATCGTCAGAGAGACCTTGGCCGTCAACCTAGAAGGAACTCTTCTTCACCTCTCTCCTGCCCCCTCATCCACTGGATTTCCGAGCACCGCTTCCCGGGCAGTAAAAGAACTTCGTTTCCTTCCACCGGACACCAGTGCTACCTTTTTCTAAGCTATACCCCAACGGTATAGGATACCCAATAAAGATTTGTTTAATGTTAAAAGAAGCGTTGAGTTTTTCCTCGTATGACTACCGACTACCGTGCTTATACTTATAGTGAGGCTACGACTACTATCCTTAACTATAAATTCTCCCTCCTTGTAAACACCCCAGATATCCTAGCACTAACCTGAAACTAATCTATTTATGATATATATTAAAATAAAAACAAATGATATTATTTTGAAAATTAAACAATTTGATGAAATAGATGTAATGCTTTAAGAAGTAGTAATAGCATTCAACACTGTGTTTATTTTTGTTTGTAACAGAATAATTAATCACTCGATCGATTCCGTTAATACTCCGTAAATTCCGTTACTCGAAAGCAGACGGAAAATTTATTCAGTATATGCATACAGAATCTGGTTCTTCAAAGTAATGTGATGTTTACTGAATTTAACTGTTTAACCTAAGAAAATAGAGAAATACAAAATACGGTACTTCTACAGAATTTGAACTAAACAAAACCGACTTTTGCCGAAGCAGATTTACGTAAAAAGTCGGAAACCACCGAAGTGTTTATCCAATCGGAAGCCGAGAAAATAAATTCAGGCAGACGACAAATAAAGACAACGTCAAACGTAAATTGATTAAACCGAAAGAGAGTGGTATGCCGCGGTGTACTGGTTGACTGTTATTTTTACCTTAACCCTAAGCTAGCCCTATACCTAACCCCTGTTGAACGGTGGAACGGATCGTCAGAGAGACCTTGGCCGTCAACCTAGAAGGAACTCTTCTTCACCTCTCTCCTGCCCCCTCATCCACTGGATTTCCGAGCACCGCTTCCCGGGCAGTAAAAGAACTTCGTTTCCTTCCACCGGACACCAGTGCTACCTTTTTCTAAGCTATACCCCAACGGTATAGGATACCCAATAAAGATTTGTTTAATGTTAAAAGAAGCGTTGAGTTTTTCCTCGTATGACTACCGGCTACCGTGCTTATACTTATAGTGAGGCTACGACTACTAGCCTTAACTATAAATTTTCCCTCCTTGTAAACACCCCAGATATCCTAGCACTAACCTGAAACTAATCTATTTATGATATATATTAAAATAAAAACAAATGATATTATTTTGAAAATTAAACAATTTGATGAAATAGATGTAATGCTTTAAGAAGTAGTAATAGCATTCAACACTGTGTTTATTTTTGTTTGTAACAGAATAATTAATCACTCGATCGATTCCGTTAATACTCCGTAAATTCCGTTACTCGAAAGCAGACGGAAAATTTATTCAGTATATGCATACAGAATCTGGTTCTTCAAAGTAATGTGATGTTTACTGAATTTAACTGTTTAACCTAAGAAAATAGAGAAATACAAAATACGGTACTTCTACAGAATTTGAACTAAACAAAACCGACTTTTGCCGAAGCAGATTTACGTAAAAAGTCGGAAACCACCGAAGTGTTTATCCAATCGGAAGCCGAGAAAATAAATTCAGGCAGACGACAAATAAAGACAACGTCAAACGTAAATTGATTAAACCGAAAGAGAGTGGTATGCCGCGGTGTACTGGTTGACTGTTATTTTTACCTTAACCCTAAGCTAGCCCTATACCTAACCCTAAACTATGTACTAATTGAATGTTTGTCGACGACCATAAACCCTTGTGTTTTTGTAAATGGCTAAAAAAAATTCCCGTAACAAAAAACTTAAAAAACTTATTTATTGTTTACTTTTGTCACACAAAAAAAAAATTCTCGGGAAAAAATATAAAACTTATTTCATTGTTTATCTTCATCCGAAATAAATCCTTCTTCATAAAGAAAAATACAGTGAGTATTTTTTTTTTTCTTTTTAAATTTTGACTGTTTGCGACGGCTCGGTTTGATTCAGCTTTTTCCGGCTGTCTACGTAAATATGCTTCGGACAAAAGTCGGTATTGTTTGGTTCAAATTCTGTAAAATTACCCAAATTACAGTTTAATTATATTGCTTTCCTGTAAGATTTATTAACAAAATTATTTATAATATTTATGAAAATGAAACCAGACAATTAAAAATCATAAACCCTCATAACTTATTTATGAAAATCAGTTTAAAAAATCAACGCCTCAATTAGACGTACTGTTTCTTCTGTGAACGACGATTTTGTTGAATATAAAAATTGAACTTGAAATAACATAAAGTAGACAGTGTAAATAATATGAATCATTATTTCTTGATGATTAAATATGCAAATTAGGTTAAAAAAAAAAAGGGGGGGTGGAAACCCTTCGTGAAAATTCAGATACTTCCGAGTTTATGTGAAATTTGAACAATAGTCATTAGATACCAATAGAAAAATATTCACAAAATTCAAGTTTCTTTGGAGTATTTAAAAAGGGGTTTGGGGGCATAATATGGACACAACGTACGATTTGAAAATTCAAATATTTTAATCAAAATTAGAATAAAGATTCTAGACATTAGGTTTGGCAGCATTATATCTTCATTTTAAGCTTCGTATTGAGATATAAAAGTGGTGCAAAACTGTTTCGTTCAGGATGATTAATTATGTCTTTCGCTCTCTCCATATATCAAGTTCAAATATATTAATAACATGAACATAAAACCAATATTTTCAAAAGTGCTCAATAACAAGTTGAGCATTTATAAAATTACATAAACACTATTACAGTCTATGCCAATCAACCAGCGTTTCGATGTTCTCACATCTCTCCACAGACGGAATAAAAAGTGAAAAAACCCGGATTGAAATCTTCACCAGAAAAAAAACATATATTAAGAAAATGAGAAAAAAGAAAAGGCAAAACACAAATCCGATCAAAGGTCATTTCAGCCAAATATAGGTCACAGTCCGTTGAACCTTCAAACTTGCTCTAATGAACACCTCACTCCTTCCTCTATCCTAACAGTCGCCCTCTTTCCCTTTCGAATGACTATCATTTTGAAATACGCTAGACAGAACAGGAAAGGGAAAGTTAAGGAAAAGGAATAAATAAATAAACAAATAAGTAGAATAATAAATAAATATATATATATATATATATATATATATATATATATATATATATATATATATATATATATATATATATATATATGTGTGTGTGTGTGTGTGTGTGTGTGTGTGTCAGATTGTATATGAAAAGAAATCAACTAAAGTGCTCGATCATATAAGAGAGCTAATATAATTTATTTAGATACTGTATATTACATATTTCAGCAATGTACCGCGGGTTCAGCCAAAAAGGGCAGATTTAGATATCTTTAGTAAATCTCCGTGCCCAGTGGAATCATCGGCAAGCTGAAACGATTGCAGTCACGCCCGATAGGGAATGGCGTCAACAATGACAGAAAACGGTGTATCTCTGAGGGGGTCCCCGAAAAAATCCGGTGTGGGATAGTGATTAACTAAGACTTAAGGGAGATCGATGTTAGTTCGTGTATGAAAGACCTTCATTTTATTCCCTAGTAAGTTTTATTGATTTATTTATTTATCTGTTAGCAAGTTTTATTTATTTATTTATTTAAAAGAACAGATAAATAAATAAATCAATAAAACTTACTAGGGAATAAAATGAAGGCCTTTCATACACGAACTAACATCGATCTCCCTTAAGTCTTAGTTAATCACTATCCCACACCGGATTTTTTCGGGGACCCCCTCAGAGATACACCGTTTTCTGTCATTGTTGACGCCATTCCCTATCGGGCGTGACTACAATCGTTTCAGCTTGCCGATGATTCCACTGGGCACGGAGATTTACTAAAGATGTCTAAATCTGCCCTTTTGGATGAAACCGCGGTACATTGCTGAAATATGTAATATACAGTATCTAAATTATATATATATATATATATATATATATATATATATATATATATATATATATATATATATATATATATATATATATATATAGTCTAAAGAAGCTTTGAGTTATTTTAAACAAAAAGATAAAAAAAGGAAAATGCAGTTTAAATTCCCAGAGAAACTAAATCCAAAATAGTGCAAACTTAACATTCGTTGGAAAATTCATAAATAAAATATATAATAGTAAGTAAATAAAATAAAAGGGGGATTAAGTATCTAACAGTGAAACAAAAACAGGAGACCTTAACGTAAGCATCTAATATTAACACGGGGATAATCAGCTGTTTACCATGTAACTGTTTCGGAGATTTAAAAACAGGACAGTTATATGTATGGCTCTCCAATGGTACAGATAAAACTACCATTTCCCCAATAATCAAGTGTCAAAATAATTCAGCTTAAAATTTTACTTATATATACATAAATAAATAATAATAATAATCAAATAATAATAATAATGTACTACCCTTAAGACTACCGTGTGATATGGTAATTTGCATATCAAATAAAATTCTTTATAACAATAGTAATACTAGTAATAATAATAATAATAATAATAATAATAATAATAATAATAATAATAATAACATACTATCTAAACACTACACCCAAGAACCATCCATTTATATATATATATATATATATATATATATATATATATATATATATATATATATATATATATATATATATATATGAAGAAAAGTTAAAAAGACTCAATAGTAATAATAATAATAGTAATAATGGTAATAATAACAATAGTTATGTTAAAAATGATAGTAATAGTGATAATAATAATAGCAGTAATAGTAATAATCGCAAAAATAATAATAGTTATAGAAATAATAGTAATAATAATAGTAATAGTAGTTGTAACAATAATAGGGATAATAATGATAATAATAATTGGAATCAGTATAGTAATAATAATAGTAATAAAAATAGGAATTATTATAGTAATAATAATAGTAATAATAATAGCAGTAATAATAGTAATAGTAACAGTAGTAATAATAATAGGTTTGATAATAATAATAATAATAATAATAATAATAATAATAATAATAATAATAATAATAATAATAATAATAATAATTATAATAATAATAATAATAAAAATAATAATTTATTAATAATTGAGATAATGTGTCTGTCTGAAACCAAAACTATACTATTTAAGAATATTGTACTTATTATGAAATAGTATAATATATACTATTTCAGACTAATGTACTATATTTAAATGCTCAATTCAGGGGCATAGTGTAATGTAGTATCTGTTTTGTTGTCATGATACCATCCTCCATGACATTACCTCCTTCTATTTTGAGAGGTGTGGAAGTAGTGTCGTATCTGTTCTGTTGTCATGATACCATCTTCCCAGGTATTACTTTTCCTTTTTGAGAGGTGTGGAGTTAGTGTAGCATCTGTTCTTCCAAACAAAGACTCTACGCTCACAATACCACCTTCAGATATTCGGAAAAAAACACATCACAACTCTAGCAACCACAATATGGGAACTCAAGAGGTCCAACACTCTCTATAAAATAGAATGCAGAATCATCGATAAACCAAAGTCCTATAATCCTATCCTCAGGAATTGCCCACTATGCACTACTGAAAAATTCAGGATTCTACAGGCAATCAATAACCCTTCTATAAACTGCATGAACATTAAAACTGAGGTCTCAAAAAATGTCGCCCCTCAAAAAAAATTCCGCTAGCCCAATGGACTAGCAACGAAAATACATAACTCACTAATAACCTCATAAGACCAATAATCACGACATCATAGAAAATCTATGATATACACACCTCAAGACCTTTCCAAAATGTTTCATTTATTTTATATACAACACCCCCAGATATATTGTACATGCCACAACCACAACCACATCCCCCTGCCAGCTCCAATATAACCTACACTCACACCTTCTTTAACCCCATCTATCACAATATAACATAAGTCATCAGATATCCGATCACATTTTAAAATATATAACATGATAAATACACGAATCTCTCTAATTAAACGCCTAGAAATATAACTACCAAACCCCATTAAATTAAAGGAATTATACATGACTACGACTTAACCCCCTCTGTCTCACACAGACCCTGTAATAGACTCATAAACATTATTAGATAAAGCCAACAGAATTAACTAAATACAAAAACTAGAGATGGGCGGTTTTACCGAAAAACCGCGTTTTTTCGGTTTCGTCTCCATACCGAATACCGAATCGTTTTTTTTATTTTAAACCGTAACCGTTCGGTATTGTGTTTTTACTACAGTAAGCCACCATATACAAGGAAACACGGTTGAAAAGATTTTCCGATTTGAATAAAATTGAATATTACCAAAAAATGTTATATTAGTAAGAGGACAGATTGAACAAATATATTACTGCAATTACTGCTATAAACACGAGGCGATTTTTGTTTATTTTCATTCTAGAACGAATTTTAAACATTTTAAAATATGAATATAGAAAATGTTGTTACATTTTTCGTACCCAACTAGTAAATAAATTAATCTTTCATCTTTTTTTATGCATTAAAATTATAATTGTACGTTGTTTTGTCTTTCGGTAATAGTAATTTTAAATTATCTTATCCTAAAAAATATTGTCCTTTTTTTGAGCGAAAGTCAACAATGGCTACTAGTATTGCTGATATAACAATCAATCAGCAGCAGCGTCTTGTAAAAAAAGATAAAAATACTTTTAAAAAAAGTTAATCCTATTTGGTTCTTTTATAAAAAATACTTTAAAAAATACTGGTTTTCACTCAACTTTCGAACTTCTAGTAGTAATGAATTTCTAGTCGCCAATTTAAAAAAAAAAATTAAGATTCTACTTTTTTAGGCGATTACGTCTTAAAGTCTTGGCGAAAAAAAGAAAAAACAAAACAACAAAAAATAGTTTAGAATTTAGAGTGGGGGATCAGTTTCGCATATAAATTTAATGTAAAATGATCTCCGATTTCCCGGACATTCTTGCCTTTTAGTGAAATTTATAAAATAAATAATTACTCTACCATTAACTCTAGGTACGACTAACAAGCCCACCTCCTAAAAATGCCATCTTGAACGTATCGTACCATTAACCTTAAATATGAGTGGCAAGCCACTCCTAAAAAACTCCCTTAACTCTAACATTAAGTCCGAATGGCAACCTCCATCCAAAACAAAACCCCTTCCTTAACCTTATCACTAACCCTAAGTCCGAGTAGGAAGCCCTAATCCTAAAAAAAAGCCCATTAAAACCACACATAATCGTCTAAAAAAAAAAAAAAAAGCAGACGCCCATAAAAAAAAACGCACAGGATTTATTTGCCATAGAAAAAAATTGATTAATGCCCTAAAACGCTAGAATGGCCCGGAAATGGTGAATTATTCTGCATTAAATATATGTGAAACTAATCCCCCACTCGAAATTCTAAATGAATTGTTTTTTTTTTCTTTCTGCTAAGTTTTCAGGGTGTTCACACTTAATTGCCCCTAGCCCTACCACTAACCTGAAGTTCAAGTGGTAAGCCCCCCTCCTCCCACAAAAACCCTTATAATCGTCTAAAAAAAAAGAAAAAAAACAAAAAACAAGAAAAACGCACAGGATTTATCTCCCATAGAAAAAATAATTAACTGTCCTAAAACGCTAGAATGGCCTTGAAATGGGGGATTATTTTATGTGAAACTGATCCCCACTTTAAATTCTAAAATAATTGTTTTTGTTTCTTTCTTTTTGCCAAGTTTTTCAGGGTGTTAACATGTAATTGCCTAAATAAAAAAAGTAGAATCTCATATTTTGGGGAGGTAAGGGGGTGAGTTAGCAGAAGGTGTAAATCTACAATAATGCTAAAGAAATCTTGCAATATATTCATTTTTAAACAGTCCTAGTATTAGATTTTAGTTTCTTGTACATAAAATGTATTACAATTCAACTTTGAGTTTTCTAACTTCTTTCTTTTAATGGATTCATGGTATTTTTAAGGTATTGCAGCATATTTATGTGCACTTAGTGCAGATTACTTGGAAACCATTAATTTCTGGAGATTTTCAGTGGCATATTCTGATTCCTTGTACAAAAATACACTTATATGGTAAATTTCATTGCTTAATCTTGTGTTTTAACAAAGATATAACATTTTTACTGAAAAATTAGTGTAAAAAATGTGACGAAACGCATATGGTATTAAAGAGGGGAAAATATCCAATTGTGCGAGGCACAAAAATAGTTATAACTTCCTTATTTTTAGTCAGATTTAAAAAAATTTAAAAGATTCTTTCTTAGATCATCAAGCTCTTTCTATATATGCCATTATTGAGATATTTTAAGCAATTTAAATTTTTTCATGTGTATTGCTACTTGTAGCAAGAAATCTTTGTTTACAATTTGTTTATTAACATTTTGAATTTTCAAATGAAAAAGAGAAATACGACAGACAACATGACATCGTATTTTTAGCATAAACTATTTTCAAATGAAAAAGAAAAAATCAAACGCGTTCCGTATGATGTCGAAAATCTATTTGATTCAACTCAAAATTGTAAAATAATTATTTGTTTGTTTCAGAGTTATCTAAAAAAATAAGTTATTAAAATGAAATTTAAAAAAAATACTTGTAAAAGTAAATAAACGAAAAGTAGTGAGCGAGTATCAACATTTAAAAAGAAAAAAAGTAGTTGCCAATGCTAGTATCACTTTATTCGGATTTTAAAAATTATTTTAAACATTAGGCATTTCATTGTTTACTTTTGAAAAGCCACTTCATACATAAATTGTCATTTCTAGAGAACTATCTCTCAACTATACCGTTTTCTCTCCCAAAAATGGGTTATTCAAAAAGTAGACTATGCAACGATTTATATTTTACTAAATTGTTAATATGGTATTTATTTAGAGTTGACAATTTATTCGAAACTTTAATTATTAAACTTTAATCCAAGTCATGAATTCTATGACTAAAATTACCTTAAAGCTTAAAAAATGACTTTAGGTGAATTAATAATCTCTACTTTTTTAACCATCCTTCCTTTTCCTTTGGCGCGGTTTTCGGGTGTACTACTAGTCTTTTACGCATGTCTATAAAGTTTTATTACCCTGTCTTAAAAACAAATATTAACCCCAACACGCACCAGTTGACAGAACTTCGAGCACACAAAATGACAGACATCCCAACAGTCAACACCGGCAATTCGATCAGTATATGGTGTGTTTATTTTACGCGACAAGACACAACGTCTTGCAAACATTTTCACCTATTAAAAAATTAAAATTTTTATCTGTCAAATAATTTTGACAATATTTCATTTTCATCATCATTTTTGCTTAATTTTATTTGTAAAATTATTTTGTTTGTTTAAATAAATTTTCGTTTTTTAATTTCTTGCATTTCTGAGTTATATTTTAGCTTCTGATGGGTTAAAGAATTAGATAGAATGTATATTCAAACTCAGTTTTATTCTTCAGAAATCTTTCATGAATCTTTGGTCACTGTTTTAACGAGTTAACTGTTAAAAAGGTATCAGAACTTTGATTACAACAGTCAACACCTTAAAACTTATGATTCATATCATGGAGAATGATTCAGTCACAAAATTATCGAAACAGTGGCATAATTCAACTAAACGTTGAATAATAACTAATCATCACACAAGAGAATGAATAGCTTCCATAGTAAAAAAAATTTTTTCAACAAAACCGAAAAACCGAACCGTAAACCGAGGTTTTAAGGGAAAAAAACCGAAACCGATACCGAAACCAAAATTTCAAAACCGTCCAACTCTAACAAAAACCCAACACGAATGCATATTACAATGATAGTTAATACATTAGATATCCCTGAGATAAACCCGTTCACTGATCAAGATATACCCTCCTTCAACATCCAGCCACCACATAGTAATTAATCCACTCAAATATAGACCACCATAAATATACTTTTTTTAAAATTTAATTAAATAAAACACCTTAAATAGATACTAAACTATAAATAAATAAACACAAAATAAATAAAATAAAAACTTAACAAATCCCAACCAGAACCTAATCAATAAACTACGCCACACAGTTACCCCTATAAATAAACATTTGAAGTCGTAAAACAGGAAACATCCATCATCAATAATTAAATCATTTTAAATAAAAGTTAATTACGATTAAGACCCATATATTAATATCGAGATGTTGAAACTTTCTTATGGACTATAAACGTTTTTTTTTAAATACAACTTTTAAAAATACAACCTTTAAAATAAACCTTAAAAAATACAAAACTATAAATAAATGATAAAATAAAACACTTAATAAAATAAAACATTAAAAAAAAACTATAAATAAAAATAAAATAGAATAAAACACTTAATAAATCCCACCTAACAAAAATATAACGGTACTTTCTTCAAACAGGACGCTTCAGCAATGCACCGGCTAACGGTGAATCCAAATGCCATTTCCCTCTGTTATTTACATTTGGGACGCTGACGATTCCTTATGGGCGATAGACGATTTTTTTTTATTAAAAAAGCCAGTCCATCTGGATGAAACCACGGTACGACTTTGAAATATGTAACGTATAATTTTTTAAATATAAATTATTTGTACTTAGTTCTAACTTTTTTGCAATCGATCATTTTATTCATATCTTTTCAACATAACCTGACACACACACACACTATATATATATATATATATATATATATATATATATAATCTCTTATTCTACTTATTTGTTTATCTATTTATTTATTCTTTTTCCTTAACCTTCTCTTTCCTGTTTTGTCTGTATATATATATTAACGAAAAATACGCCCTATAAAGTTAAGGGCGACTAATAATGCAATCTTCTGCATTAATCTGTATCACTTAGGAAGTGAACAACTATATAGTAAAATAAGAAAAGTAACGCACGCTACCATCACCAATAAAAACAATTACATAAAATGCATAAAAAAATAGATAGATAGATCTGCGTAGACGGATCGTCTAGTAGACAACGTGTTACCCCCATAAAACATGATAAAGGAGATATCTCTTCCCCACTCCTCTCGCTCTCTCTCTCTTCTCCCTTCTCTCTCTCTCTCTCTCTCTCTCTCTCTCTCTCGCTCTCTGATTTAATAGACGACATCATCATTTTGTGACAGCATTTACTGTGAATGATTATCCTCCGTTTTAATGGATGACGTTACCATATAGTGACGTCATAATTTATGACATCACAACCAGTTATGATCTCATCCAGTGTGCACGAGCACAAACAAACAAGATTACAAATAAGGTCCAGTTTTAGTCGTGTACTAGACGCTCAGGGGTTGATACGTTTGTCTAGAGAAAACGTAATAACGGATCACTTCCTTCTCTCTCTCTCTCTTTGATGGTTGACGTCATCATTTTGTGACGTCATCCAATGTGTATGGTTATCTCCATCTCTGTTTTAATGGATGGTGTCATATCTTGGTGACGTCATAAATGATGACGTCGATGTCCAAATACTTTGGAGCTTACACGAAGAAAAAAATACCAACAATAGAATGAAGAAAGAGTTTAAATAAGGTGTCACTTCTTACCATAAATTTCTGTACACATCCATTGTGAAATCAATAACTGAATGAACTTGGCCTCTTTCGTTTATATATAATCACTAGAAAATGGATGACACCATAAAGGATGAATTGGTAGTTTTATGACGTCGTTAATTTCTCTTTGTGACGCCATCCAGTGTGCACGATGACAAGAAACAAGCAAGATAACAAGATCCACAGAGAAAGTCAGTCAAGACTGATTTTAACGAGATTTAAACCGTCCTTAAATTACATGGATTATGTTCATACTCAAAATTACAACAGCTTCTTTTTTTTACTATTGGGTCTTCACTTATCAAAGCCAAGAGCCACTCGAGGATAAAAGTCACTTATACTTGAGGCACTCCAGAATGAGCACCGACCTAAAGGACACATTTTGCTCTGACACCGATTTTTTCAAAACTTTTACTTCCGGTCGTGAACAAAACAATACGTACATTTATAATTTTGCCGTCACTGTTTTTCTATTAAAAAGTTTTACTAATAGTCCAAAAACTAAAAGAATTTATTTTTAGAAAGTAGCAATGTTTCATTTTTATTGACAAAGCTTAGTGATAATAAATGTTTGTAAGTTTCGTTTTTAACGAATTCAAGTTTTGGTATAACCGCGCCTAAATTGTTCAGAGCAGACGACAAATTTTTCATTGAATCTCTGGCTCGACCTCTGATTGGTCAATTTGAGTGACGTGTCAGTTTCTAATGGTAAACAATGCTGATGGCATTTTTCTCGCTAAAATATTTTGAAGAAATTATCTTCAGATAGATTCGAGATGTTGACTTGTTAACATCTAATTTGTCTCCGTGGACAGAATTTTCTTTCCTTAGGAAAATTGTGCCTTCGTTAATTAATTAGATAACTCCCGTTTATGTGAAATCGACATTATTATGTCGAAAATTAATTTAAGTAATAAGTTAAAAGATTTATTAAAAAATAACGTAGTGGATTTGAGATATTTATCTCTTAGTTACGATGTGAATTTAATTTGGACTACAGACAATATGTTTTTAATTTGATAACTATTTTAATCATAATTCGAGGAAGGGGTCCTAGAATTATAAGGTTGTATTTGAAAAACTCAAATATAAATCATTGTTTGTGAGGAAAACTTATGACGATAAGTTGTTATTGAAAAGTTTGATCACGACAAAGGTTCGTCGATCTTACATAGTCTAAAAGAGAAAGACTAATTGGTTTAAAGGATTGATTGAAAAATATCGACATAGGATCGATTATATTTATTATTTAGTCAGAAGGACTAAGAGATTAAAAAGATTTATTGAATTTAATATTCGTTTATCAGAGAGGTAAACGAAAAAAGTCATCGTGGGTTTGTTTTGTTTTGAAGTCTCAGTCTGTAGTCCAGAAATTCGCATTTTAAATATAAAAAAGGGAGTTATAATTATTTATAAAAATTAATATAAGAATTAATTAAGTTAATTAAGTTAGAAAATAATAATTATTTGATTTTCAGAAACACGAGTAATATTTGTTAAATTATTACTTGAATTTAAAAAAAAAAACGAAAAATGTCAGTTTCCAGAATTTTGCCTTTTGTTCAATATCAAGATGTCGTCTGCTCGGTGCGTTTTTCCGAGAAAAATGAAGGACATCTTTTCAGGACAAGTTTTATCGCCACTGATGAGCGAAATAAAAAAAAATATACCAGAGAATGTCAACGTCTGTAAAAACAGAATTTCCACGTCTGTAAAAAAAAACTATTTATTGTAAATTGTGAACTGTGAGTATTTTTGTTTGTTACTATTTTCTTTTTGAATGACATATGAACATATATGCATGTCTACCTATTTTCTTATTTTAACCTTTTTTCTTCCCATTTTATTGTTAATAAATTTTCGATTCTTTGATGCACAAGCAAGTTTTGTCTGTCTTTTTTCCCATTATTGTTAACAGGGGGAAAAGAGGCGTAGAGATGAACTCGTCTTGCGCAGCAATCAGTTAGTTTTTTTTATTGTCATTTAAAGAAGAATTTTCAGAGAATTTAATTTAATTTAAAAAATTAAATATTTTACCGAATATCTATGTATCTCATATAGAGATCAAGTGTTAGCCCCAGGAAGGGGCCCCTTGATTTCTGAGAACTTACTGAAGTAAAATGAAACGAAAGAGACATACTAGGAGAATTTTAATTATTTACTAGACACTATCCTCGAGTTTCTATCGTCTCTCTATACAAGGGTTTGTCAGGGCAACCTGCCATGAGGATGTTTCACCCTACAATTAAACCCTGACCAAATATTAAAAATAACATAGTATTCGAAGTCCAAATAAGATCCTCTTGATATGGCATCCCACACTGGCTTATACGAGGAACGATGCATCTTCTCCAATTAATGTTCCCTCTAGAGAAACAGCACTAAGCTGGATACGCCACCAGACTAGATGAATGCTTATCCATAAATCCGGTAAGACCAAGAAAAGACCACGTTAAAGATAAACTATGACATAGTTAAGTGGTCAATTGAGAGAGGAAAATTTGTGTTATTCACTGTTTTACTAACTCAACTTTTGAGAGGTCGATGAGATCTTGATTGAACACTTAAATATCTATGTATCTCATAGAAACCAAGTGTTAGCCCCAGAAAGGGTCCCGTTCATTTATGAGAACTTACTGAAGTAAAATGGTATATATTCTGAATTATATACTAATAGAAAATATCAATTCATTAGATATTTTTAATACATATTTCACTAACAAATAACTGATTTGTTCTTGCCAAAAAAGAGAGTTATGGAAATATACACGGAAAAATTGTGATAAAAAGTTATCCAATAATATCAAGTTACAAAAATAAGCCTTGCCAAAATTTAATATTTTTAATAAATTTCAATATCTGAGAGAATTTTAAGGAAGTCTATTTATGGTGGTGGTTGTTGTTGGTGGTGGTATTGGTGGTGGTGTTGGAAGAATCAGGCTTATGCACAGAGCCCACGAAAATCGAGCTTCAGGATTGTCTGGTCTGCATGTTGGTCTCCTTGTTGGTCGTCGCTATTCATTATATCTGCAAGATTGAAGATTTTTTTAGCCTCATACACCCAGAAGAGCAAGGCCCAGCGATTACATACGAAGTCGGGGAAGGTTTTGGCACAGAACACACAGAGGAATGGCGGTTGTGCATGTGCAAAAGAATTATTGTTATCCTCACACCACGGGTTTGCAGTTCCGTGCCTGACACGTCCTTGCTTGCCACACGTAAAGGAAGAGATGACAAGAAGACGACGAATCCTTTCACCAGAGCTCTGTTAGCCAAGTAGCCCTGATACTATCACAATGTCACCGCCCCTACCGCGGCAAGGTAAGGTTGGATTTTAAGTGAGGCGGGTAGTTGTTGTAATATGATAACTAGAAGAATACTTGTTCCAAGACAGGGAAAATTAATTCCCCGAACAGAACAGTTTTGCACCACTTTTATGTCCCTTACAAAGATTAAAATCAAGATATAATGATATTAAACCTTTTGTCTAGAATTCTTATTCCAATTTTGATCAAAACTAATTATATGATTCTGATGCTAGAAAATGGTTAAAATTTAAGGCTTAAGCTTAAGGAGTTGTAAGAAGAAATTGTAATTCAGGGAATCTTGCTTAATTGGTATCTAATGACTATGGATCAAATTTAATGCAAATCTGAATTTTCAAATGTGAGGTTGCACCCATATTATTTCCCTTAAAACTTTTTAAAATATTCCAAATTTATGGAATATTTATAAATTGCTGTCTAATGCCTATTGTTAAAAATCAGAGGTATCTGGATTTTTACGAAGGGCTTCTTTTTTACCCTTATACAACTAAATTAAACTAAATATATCCAACATTACCACGCCTAGCAGCTGTGTTCCAAAATTAATAATGATTAGTTAATTAGTTCAGGTATGAATCCTGTACATACAACCATATAAACATATACACGTACATACCTGACTTTATATATAGAGAGATAAGTATTAATTAGACCTGCATACATTTAAACAAAACGTGTGTGTGTTTTTTTTTTATTTTACACTCGAGCAAAGCTGAGGCTAATAATATACTAACAAGATAATTCTGTCTCCCTGACCGGCTATATTATATAAATGACGCTTTCCTGATACACCGTGGATCCCTAAAGTCAATTATGAATCAACCTGATGTCGCTTCAGTGTTTAAACCGGCAGCAGATTGGAAATATTGTCAATACCCAACGATACCCGGCCCTTTTTACAATGTAAACAATGGGTTCTGATATTCTATTCATACGAACAGAGCTGACGCTACCTATGCCCCCATCCCACCCGTAACATTCGATCGAGGGAGGGGATAAACCTCTGAGCCATACACACACACACACTACTCTGGTTGACCCCTTAGTTTTATTTCTTTTCTCCTTATTGTTCCCTTACTTAAAATGTTACCGGAAAACATTAACAGTAACAAAATAAAAAAATACGTACGTTAATCTACCACAAAGTAAAATTCTATGTTAAATCTGAAAACATATCTCTATTCATATAAATGTGGTATGCATTTATATATTTCTATGTATAGGATTCACTCCTAAACAAATTAATCGGTCATCATGAATTTTGGAACACAACATCTAAGCGTAAGGGTAGGTAACGTGGGTTTTTATAAAAAGTGTATAGTGGCAAGGAGAACAGGCACAGATATTTAGATTTTAACAAATTGGGTACTTTTTCCGATTAGGATCTTTGACCCCAACCCTGGCCCTGAAGCTAACCCAAACCCTAACCCTAAATCTAGCGCTAACTCTAACCCTTAGCTCGGGTCCTAATCTGGAGAAGCACCATAAATTGTATTGATTATAAATGGATTCAAGATATAAGGATGTTGGTCCCTCAGCGTTAGTGTGAAGTCGTCGATAGCCCTGGACTACTCGTCGATCCGATATGAGGTGCTACTGGAACGTGATACAACGGCAATTGGTGGTGAGGGGACGGCCGATGGAACGGCGCAAGTTATTCACAATTTATGGCAGTAGTTGTTATGTTGTCCTTGAAAGGAAAAGTTGGTGTGATGGTCGGGAGAACCGGTTGCAATTTATAGTAGTAGTTGCTCCCTCACCCTTAAAGAGGCAGGTTTGTTGTTGAAAAGATCAGTTGTCAGGGTAGCAAGGATAGGTCGTCTTAATGTAATGGAGTCGGGTTGACACAAGGTAACCTCCCGCTGGCTGGCACTGAGCGCAACTGTCTCCAGTTATGGGTTCCCCGTATATCTGTTGCAGTGTGCGTGTCACAAAGTATCCGGGGCCCCATGGGGATCGGGTACCCTGGTGACGCGCAAATATGCATCTTGGTGGTGATGCTACGCCGACTGAGAGGAAGGAGAGATATAAAACTAGTATATATTTGATCTAGAAATGAACTTAGTCGGATGACAGAACGAGACGCCAGCTAGTCTCGCGGAATTGTGTAAGATATTCAAAATCAATTACCACCAGAGGCGAGGAGACAGTTGCCAGGTGGAAGGTAGAGATTAGAGAATTCCATATCGCAAATTTAATTCTGAAATATCAATAAAGCGATATTATTGTTTGGGTGAATGGTGCATTTTTAGAACCACGATTCTGTGACGATTGTTTTGAAGACGTCACGACCTGGGAAACCGAATCCACTTGATGGAGATTTATTTGAGCCTGTCATCGTTAATTACAAGCCCTGCACAGACCATCTCCAGCTGTATGACAGAATGAGAAAGGCCACGGTTGTCGCGTTTGTTTTTGGCGATAACGGTGGGGTAGGAGAAAATCCCATTTATTTTAAGAAAAAAAGAGTGAGGCGCCCGTCCCCACCCTCCTTGAAAGAGGAAGGCATGCAGGAAGTAATATGGCGGAGAAGGGGTGTGTACGACCATAGACATCTTCAATAAAAGAATGTGTTTTTTCACGCACGAGCCAGAGTTGGACTGACGCCCGGGAGAGTTGAACTGACACCCGGGCGTGCGAAATAACTTAGAGAAAAAACAACCTTTGCTAAAGACATTTACGAGCACGGTAGACATTAATCCTACCATTGACCAATGTAAAATAAATTCTTTTATTTTATTAATAATTACTCTTCTATACAAAAAAAACCCAGACCGAGTTGTTGAACATTGTTCTTTTCCTTTTGTTCTGCTTGAATGATCTTTCGCCCCCACAGAGTCAACCGGTTGCTGTTCGCCCAGTGATCACTCGCTGATATAAACAGTTTCAACGTGGGAGTGTGTTTGTAGCTGGACGAGACGACCAGATCGGCGATGTCATCGTCATCATCGTCGCCATCCCGGCCTAGAGGAACTTGGATCTATTTTTTTTTATTGCCATGACGATCTGCATAGCTAAGGGGTTCACATGCGAACGTAGTTGTAGACATCGCTGGGTTTAGAAAACTGTGTTTCTTTTAATTTCTATTTTCTGCCACAGTGAGCACGGCACACGAGTATTCAGCGCAAAATTCAGCGTGTCATCCACTTAAACAGAGTTGGAAGACTTTTGGCTAAGATCACATTGTAGTATCTGTTCCAATGGATGCTACACTCTGTAGACTGGTAGTGTCTTGGCCTTCAGGCCTTGATTCTGTCGGTCTGAGTTATTGTCCTGTGCATTCTAGTTGGTGCATCCTCCCAGACTTTTCCTTCTCACCCTCTGAGAAGGGTTTAGTTTATTGCTAATCGCCTGCGGCGCCTCTACTAGGGAATACTGACAGGGCTGCCCAGGCATTTTTAGTAGGCCAGAGTGCTCTTCCTTTAGGGCGCTGGCTTTTCAATTATTTGAATATTAGTGCGAACACCGGCGAACCCTAATTTTTTCGCCGTCATTTTTTATGGAGAGTGTACACTCGTAATAAGAATATACGTTATTGTATTTTTAGATATTGTTTTTGTACAAACGAGTCATCGCTTATTGTTGTTAAGTGTGAGGGTTGATACGTTTGTGTTGGTCGTTTGTATTGTTCAATGGATAATGGGTGTATTCGCGCTTGTTGAAAATCGTTTCCTGGTTACGAACGCAATTTGTTTTGTTTTTGAGCTTTTTTTATGGAACTGGAATCATTCTTCATTTTAATTATTTCGTTTTAATTGATGTTTTGGTTAAATGTTTCATTGGCAGTCCTTTTTTCTTTTCTTTTCGAAAAGTAGCGTGGGCGACACTCCAGAGAGAGAGAGAGAGAGAGAGAGAGAGGGGGGGAGAGAGAGAGAGAGAGTGAGGGGGCGTCACGTATGATAAGTGTTTGAATAAGAGGGCCAGCATTCTTTAAATAACAATAATAACAATACGCCAAGAACAGAGCAGTCTAACCGGTTTCCATGAAAAGCAGGGAATAATGTATTATCTAAATCTAAAATTAGATATATTATTAACATTCATAAGAGGTTTAGAAAAGTTGACATTTATACATACAACGGTTCGACGAACTTTTTCTCAGGTGTTCACGTGTTAATACACTCATTTTTATTTTTAACCAGTTGCTTTTGCCTACTCGTTATTATGGCAGCTAATGTTCGCGTTTACTATAACTCTTATGATAGTTTGTAACTAAACGGTCGTCAAACGAAAGGAAAACAAAGCCCGTTCATAAACACCAACGATATGTGTTAATTTAAGTGACCTGCACCGTTGGGTGTAGGTTACCAGGAGTTTAGACAGTGAATAAAGGAATTAAAGTAATAAAGTTGGTTGGCTGCCGAAAATCTTCGTGGAGCAATATATCTTCAAGTGAAGATAGCTTTGCTCGGCATCTCGGTGACGGAGGAAGGAGAGAGGACGTCATTCTTCGCTGGTGCCTGCAAACTCTGGAACTGCTTTGTAAATCCCAAACGGTCTGGATGTAGTTCTTCAAAGGTTCGGTCGTAATTAATACGCTTTGGAGTCTGATTGGTCCTCGTGTGACCTAATGACCTCACAAGGACTGCTCTCCGTGAGAGGAAAGAGATGGTAATGTTTATGACTATTACATTATCGCTTCGCATACTACGCTACCGATTGGCTGAGTTCGCTACTGTAAATAAAAATTTTAAATAATAAATATTTAATTCATAAATTTGTTGTAAACACGAGACAAAAACTTTCATATTTCTTCATGTAAATAGCTAGACATGAACATTTTGGTAATTTGTATACAAATGTATTTATCTTATTTAGAAATAAGACGTAAAGAAATAAAAAGAAAGAAGAAATCAGTTCGTCTGGGCGATGGCGCACGCGCGCGTGTGTCGTTATTTTTGTTGTTTTTTTTACAATTTAAAATTGGATGACAACTTGTTGAAAATCAAATGAGTCTTCCTAAAGAAAAGTTTGGAGCGAAACGTTTATTATATTTAAATAAAGATAATCATTGAATTTAAAGACAATAAAAGGGGGTGTCGCGAGTGAAAGAAACCATCTTCCTCTCTCTAGGAACTCTTATGCCTCATCGGTATATCTTTCTTTCTAGCTGACTAAGATATATGAGTTTTATTTAAATTATCTCACTTGAAAATTTATGAGCATAATATTTTATGGAAAGTTTTGGTAATTTCTTCTTTTTTTGTTTAATTAAATCACTTTAATTAATTACTGTTAATATCGGCAACACTATTGCGCATATATAGGGAAAATAGGACAATAAAATTAAAAATGAATAACACCAAATATCAATTTATTATAAACTGTTTGAACAATATTTATGCGAATTAGGCATACAAATAGCTGTGATTTGGTATTTGTTCTCTACTATATATACAGTATTTCAAAATACTATGTTGTATTATTGATTTAAATTTAACAGTAAGCCGTTTTGATTGTAATATAAAACTGATAAATGAAAAAAAAAACTTGCAAATTTATTCATGTAGACTAGTGTATATTCTCCGTCAAAAATGACGGGGGAAAAATTATGCTTCGCCAGTGTTCACACTAATATTCATATAAAATCATAGAATTATGCTAGTTTTCATATATAAATTATTATTATCATTTCTGATGACCTAAAGAAGAAGAAAAACACTTACTGTTGACTTTTTATCTAGAGAGGAGGAGTTCTTTTCGAATTTATTTCAGACGGCGGGGTTGTCTGACTTGCTATTGACTTTCCAATGTAAGTCTTTCAAATGCTTTTTTTAGTTAATTTAAATAGGATAATTAGGGATTGAACTATCGCGAGTCATTTCTGGTGACGTAAAACAAAAACACAAACCGTTGCCTTTTTTAAAATTAATTTTCTCCCTTTGATTTGCTTCCTTTAATTATTGGGAGGTAGGGGGACAACTAGGTATTAAAAAATGACGGTGAACTTTTTTAACATCAAAGACGTTACTGGAAAGTTTTTTTAAAAAGAGAAAAGGGAAAGAAAAAACGTATAGATCGGTATAGAAAACAGAAAGGAAAAAAAGAAGGAAACGTTTAATTAGGGAAATAGATTTGCGTTATCTCTTCTCTTATTCGTCGAGCAGACTTTTGTGTGACGAGGCGGATATATACTTACATGTAAATACACATTGTTCTTTATTCTAGCTGTATCTACCCGATGCTGTTCGGGATGTAGTGAAGTTATTTCAGTTTTTTGATTTTTATTTGTTTGCACATTTTTAAAACTTATACGGAAAAAGAAATAAAATTTTAGTTGTAAGGGAGACACATCTTTTTATATTCTTCAATAAAAAATACATGAGTTATCCCCCTTCCTGATTTTTATTTGTCTGTTATAATTGAAAAATATTCAGTTATGTTTGAACAAAATTCCATTTTAATTGTTCTCATTAGCCTTATCCGCCGCCTGGAATGTATTCAGAAAAAAACCCTCCACTCTATAAAAAAAAAAGTAATCAACGGTGGGTTATTGAGGCATTTCCGTCCGTCCGTCCGTCCGTCCGTCCGGATTTTTCTCCGCAACCATCCATTGAATTTCTCTGAAATTTTGCATGAAGTTGTAACTTTGGTCAGGTTAGAAAGTGACATTCTCCGATTTTTTAAAGAAAATCTGGTTAGCCCCCCCAGGGGGTCAAAAGGCCTCGAAATGGCAAAAAATGAAATTTTTTGCCCCATAACTTTTCATCCATCCATTCAATTTCTCTGACTCTTGACCAAAATGTGGAGGCAATTGTTCCTAATAGAAAATAAGTATCGCTGACCTTGGAAAAAATCTGGTTCGCGCCCCCAGGGAGTCAAAAGCCCCCAAAATTGCAAAAAATTACCCTTTTCTCCCATAACATTTGATCTATCCATTCAATTTTTTTAAAAACTTGGCCAAAATGTAGAAGCAATTGTTCTGGATATAAAATGAGCATCCTTGACCTCAGAAAAATTCTGGTTCGCGCCCCCCAAGGGGTCAAAGGGGGGGGGGGGTCAAAAATGCCCCAAATTGCCCAAATTTATTGCATTTTACACTCGCCAGATCGAGTCACATACAGAGAGGGACCACGCACGCGCGGCTTGTTTTTTTTTTTTATCTTTAGGTCATCAGAAATTAACCGCCTCTTGGTTGCGAAAGAGCCGTACTTATTAGAAAAAACGGATCAATGACTCGGGATTTTTTTGTCAATCCCATTTCCTTTGAGACGATGTCCGTAAATTGATTGTTTAATCACATTTTCATCAGCTATTTGTTTGAGTTTTATTTACCTCCTCGCCAGGAGGTTAGGCACAAGGCCAGTTTTATCTTACTCCCACAAGGTAAGATGTGACCCAAGGTCGGGTCGGGAAAGTGGGGCTTGAAAAGCCAGCGCCCGAGAAGGTGAGCACTCTGGCCATTAAAAATTGCCTAGGCAGCCCCGACGGCATTTCCCGGTAGGGGCGCCTCAGGCAGTAAGCAATAAACTTACTCCTCCTCAAAGAGGGGAGGCAAAGCCTGGGAGGGTAGACCTCCTAGAACTGCACAGGACAAACCCACATACCGGCAGAATCAAGACCCGAAGGTCAAGACGATACCGGCCTATAGGGTGTAGTATCCATCGGAACAGATACTACACTTTGTGCCCTTTATAGATGACAGATTTAAGTACTGGGGAACTTCTATGAGTTTATATTAAATTTTAGTATGTATATCTAGATAAATAGCGAGTGCAAACACTCGAATCATATTTCCCGCGTCATTTTAGGCAGAGTGTGAAACAAGTATATGTATTTATATACAAATAAATACACACCGTGGAAGATATATATGTTATATCTAAATGAATGAATACGAAAGTTGGGCCCATTTCTCCGGCGCTTCTTCGTTATTTTCCACCACCCGTTTTTCTCAACTCTTTTACTGGCCATTCTTTTTTATTTTTTTCGGTGTACAATTACTTATCATGTTGCTAGAGAATTCCGTGTTTTTTTGAAAAATTTTCCGAATATTTTTTATTTTAGAAAGGGGGATCAGTTTCCTATATAAATTTAACGTACACTGATCACCCGCTTTATGACCATCACCAATTTGACAATTTTGTTTTATTTTCCCACCCCAAAAGACTCTAAAAGAAATTCTCTCCCCCCCCTCCCCCGAAATGGTTACCGTTGTAAAAAAGTAATAAATAAAACACAATTGTCAAATTGGTGATGGTTATAAAGTGGGCGATCAGTTTACGTCACATTTATATAGGAAACTGATCCCCCTTCTAAAATAAAAAATATTCGGAAAAAAATTCAAAAAACACGGAATTCTTTAGCGACATGGCAGGTAATTGTACACAGAAAAAAAATTGAAAAAAATTTGTGATGGTCAAAAAGTGGGGGGTCAGTTTACGTTTAATTTATATAGTAAACTGATCCCTCCTCCTAAAATCAAAAATATTTAAAAAAAAAAATTTTAAAGCACGGAATTCTCTACCGACATGATAGGTAATTGTACACCGAAAAAACAAAAAAAACATTGGTCAATAAAAAAGTTGAGAAAAACGGGTAATGGAAAATAACGAAGAAGCGCCATTCTTCGTACTAACGGTAAAGTCAAAAGATCCTATTTCAAGTTATATTAACTCATCTTTACCCAGCAGGCACACCATCTTTTTTATATACTGCTTATGTATAGGCGCTATCAGCCGCAATGTTAACTAATTTGCATATTGCTTTTGAAAAAGAGCATTTTATTAATTAATTATTATTTATTATTGTTTTTTAATTTAATGATTGTTTTGATTTTAAAGTAAAAAATAGTTCTGCGTCGCCATATTGTTTTATTTCCTCCACACATATTTAGCATTTGTGTTCACTGTTCAAATATTCTTTTCGTTAGAGCAACCGACTTGATTATCGACAAGTTGCGATTTATTTATAACATGTAAGTGCAAAGGCAAATTGATTTCTTCTTTCTTTTCCATTATTTACGGTCACATTTCAAAGATAAATTAAATTGTATCCAAATTATCTATATGAATAAACGAGAAAGATTTTATTTTGGGTTTACAACAATGTATGAATGAAATGTTTATTATTTAAAATCAATTTTTCAAGTATTAAAGTAGCTAAGTTTGCGAAGCGATAGCGATCGGGCAAAACGTAAAAGACGTAAATACACTCGACCAAGTCGACAATCAGCTAAATCCCATCCATCCACTGTGGAGGTCCCAAGATTCCGGAGAGCCTTCTACTCCAATAGCTTCTTTTCGCGAGTTGCCGGCCTCTGGAACTCCCTCCCTGCTCCCCGTTTCCCCGACTGTACCGACATGCAGAAATTTAAAACTAATGTCAACGAGCATCTCGCTGCACAGCTCCCAATTTAAGATGACCCCCCTAAACTTTCACCCTAATTCTCAGTAGCCCCTTACGTCTACAGTTGCAACTTGCCTTGTTTTGGGTGAACTAAGTTAAAAAATAAAAAAGAATAAAAAACAAGACCCAGCTAGTATATATGTGTGTGCGCGTGCGTGTGTGTTAACTAGCATATCTGTGTCTAAGGTCCCATGCTATTTTTAAATAAACGTGGATCTTTTGAAGATAATTATGGCGACATCATTATAAAACACACCCGTAGATTAGCCAATTGAGTTGATAACATAAAATTATCATCAAATTAAGGATAGAATTCAGTGAAAGAAATTCGTGACATTCAAATAGTGTGTCAAAAGAAGTTGATTTACTCGAAAGCTGATTTAATTTATATGGTTCTTTTATACGACAGGGGCGCGCGAGAAAATTAATATTTTCCCTTAGTTTAGGCGGGCAAATGAACAATAATACTTGACTGCTGCCTTTAAACTTTAATTCTGCTGGAAATTATTAAGACAATTTAAAGGCTTCAAAATTTCGAATCTCCACTATAGTAAAAACTAAAGTCAGATATTTGAATATATTATTAATAGACTAGCTTTACCTACCCGGCGTTGTCCTGGAGTTTTTTTTAGTTTAATTTTTGTTTTGTTTATTTTCGAGTTTCTTTTTACTCTTAAATTTATAAATAAGAAGAAACTAAGAGCCGGGGGGGGGGGGGCAAATCAGTAAACATGCCGATAGAGAGAGAGAGAGACGGGGGGTGAGAGAATAAGAGAGAGAGAGAGAATAAGAGAGAGAGAGAGAATAAGAGAGAGAGAGAGAGAGAGAATAAGAGACAGAGAGGGAGAGCGAAAGAATTAGAGAGAGAGGGGGGAATGAGAGAGAGGGGGGGGGGTAATTACATTATTAATACAGGGAAAAGGAGTGTCAGCCTTGTGGGCGAGTAAAGAGAGAAGAGCGTGGATATTAATATCCACGAAGCACGAAATAAGATTTTTTAAGATGTCTTAGTTTATTGCATTTTTTTTTTATTTCAATAAACATTTACTCGATGGTAAATAAATAAAATAATAATTCACTGTGTTATTTTCTAAGTTACGTTGACGCGAGAAAAATACACACAGGTGAAGTTATTTCACACTTTTATTATTATAGATTAATATAATAGACTTTTCTCACCACCGATTGTCATGGCCGATAGCACTCTTCCCGAGACTCCAACGTTCAAACTCCTTGGACTGACATTCTGAGGCAACATGAGTTGGAAAAAGGGCTGGAAAACTTCTTACATCTTTCAGTCTCCTATATCTCTGTAAAGTCATCATGCGCTCGTGCATGGAGTATTGTTGGCACATCTGGGCTGGTGCACTAAATACTAGCCTCTCTCGCTTGGACAGGGTACAAAAAAAATTTAAATTTCTAATCTAATCGGTTCCGCACTGTTTGCCCAGAGTCTCATCCCTGTGCATGTTTTAAGACGAACTCGCTGCACTTGTACCCCCCCCCCCCAATGAAAATACTCCCGCCCTGCCTGACTAGCAAAGACATCACATCCCTTCATTGTAGAGATCCCTATATGCGGGAAGATTTTCTAGTCTGATAGCTTCTTTCCTTGGACCGCTTGCCTTTCGAATCTCACCCCCTGTTCCCTGTTTTGCCGAAATGCAGAAATTTAAATGTAATGTAAACAAACATCTGGCTGTCGAGCTCCCCACCAAGGGTGCCACTCTCCCCAAATCTGACTCCTATCACAGTAGCCCCTTACGCTTTAGTGGCAATTTGCCTTGTTGGGGGTAAATAAAAGTTTTAAGAAAAAGAAAAAAACGCTGACGTGTTTATATCGTTAACCACACAAAGTAAAAGCCTTTTAATCCCCTAACTTTATTTGTGTTGTAGAGGGATAGACAATATCAAAAGAAAGAATAACAAAGTTTATTCATCCAAAAATAATTAATTTTTATTGACAACTTGTTAAGACAACGAAAAATAAAGAGTTCGTAATGAATGAGAGTTCAGAGTGTCCTACAAAAGTTCTAGGTGAAGAAAGAGTTGTTTTATCTGTAAGAAGAAATTGAGTAGACATGTTCATTTCGGCTGGCTCCGTGTGAGTTTGCGTGTGACATGTATGTATAAATGAGGTATGCATTGTAGATGCGTGTATATATTAATTTGCCTCTGTTTTGTCAGTGGATGTGTGTGTATGCATTTGCGTGTACGTGATTTCGGTAAGCTGTGTGTGCATGCGATCGCTGTGTTTAGTAGTTATTGTTGCGTCTGCCGAGGCCTTCGTCCAGGGGCCTATTTAGATTTGTGACGTACGCACGTGTTTAATCTGAAAGGAAACAAATATGGAAAAACGGAAGAAAGCTGTGTGCTTGAGTTTTTATATTACACGCGAGATTTCGGCAGTGAATATCCTCGCACCTGTGGTTGGCTGAAAGAAACTGCTGATATGAGATTTTGTCCAATCGGGAGTCGATACGTAAAACAACATTCGTTGTTGTTTTTGAGAAATCTAATTTATTCGCCATTATGGAAGGGTGGGTTGAGGGGGGGGGCAACATTCTTTGCTAGGTATCAGCTAAGCACTTTCCCTTCCCCTACTATTTTCATTATCAACCTGTTGTCTTGCCTGCTGGCTTCATCGAGCTTGTCCCTCTTCGTCTCTAAGTTAGTGATGGCGGTGATGTTAGCAGGAGGAGAAGGAGGAGAAATGACTGTGCTGAGAGCGTACCGAGGTGACATTTGTAACCTGTGAGGTCAAGATTATTTCCTTGACCAAACTCTCTTGGTGCCTTTTTTCATTAGTATCGACCCGACCAGCGTGAAAAAAGGACGTTTTTAACCGGGCTCCGCCGTGAAATAAAATAACGATGTTACAACTTATTTAAAAGAACAAATAAGTATTTGAGAAACCTGAGGTTTCATGTACAAGGACAGAGCGTCCTTTAAAGAAAGGTTTTATGCACAGGATTGAGTGTCTTTAAAAGAAGAATTCCCCTTTTATGTACAGAGCAAATTGGTTCTATTAGGGAAATTTAAAGTTTTTCATGGCATATTTTGTCCGACCCCGTTGTTTGAAGAGCGACAATTATCCTTTTGAAAATGAAATTTGAAAAGAACATTTAAAGATTTTGGGCGAGAAACCCCAAGGACTTTCGACTCGTTGTGGATTTGATTTAAAAGAAATTTATTCTGAAGCGACCGTTTGAAAGATGTCGAAGGACTGAAGAGTAAAAAGACATTTGAATCCGACTTAAAAACAGTTTTTTTATTGTATATGTGTGAACACGATTTTTTAGTCTTAAAGTAAAATATCATTTTTTGGATCAAGAGTACAATAAGGATCCCAGTTCATTAACACAACACGCGGAACACGTTCCGGAAGTCACCGGCGTCTTCCGGTTCGTCTTCCGGTTGACCTTGCAATACACGTGGTCGCTATTTACAAAACAACTTGTAAATAAAATAGACGAAATATATACGCTTTTTTAAAAATCGGCTGACTTGTAATCTTTCGTTTTGCAATAAACAAAACAATTTATCGTTTTTTTTTGTTTTACTTTTATTTACTAAAAAACAAACAAATTTTAAACGCAGAACATTCTATATTTCGTGTTGTGTATTTTAAGAAAAAGTGTATTGCGAGGTCAACCGAAAGATGAATCGGAAGACGCCGGTGACTTCCGGAATATGTTCCGCATGTTGTGTTAATCAACTGCGGTCCTTATTGTACTCTTGCTCTCATTTTTTGTATCTGGTGGAAAAGCGAGACCACGTTTTTATCGCCGCATTTCATTATCGTCTGTGACGATAACCATTTATTTAAGAGGGATTTGTTCTGGTCCTATCTGACTATTTTTCGGTGTCGTTTGAGACGATAATATTTACAGGAATAACTTGGCTATTTCCTGTTATTGTCTGAAGCATCAAACCCCGTCTTAAAACAAAAGTCTCTTAAGTAGAGACTCCATTTTTAAAGTATATATATATATTTTTTTTTTAGCTACAATCTAACTAATTTTATTGAGCTACTTGTCATTTTATTATGTTTTTTTATTGTTACCCAAGGTTAACGTGATAACCCTGCGTTGGGAATCAAAAGCAAGAACTAGCTACTTTTTTGTTTTATACATAAACTGTATTGAGTTACATTTCTGAGTCTGTTTTTTTTTTATTTGCTCCTTTTTGTCTCATTGCTGATTTCAACTTTTTTATTATTCATGTTAACCAAAAACGAATTTTCGTAACGACCCCAAAATTTCCGTCATGCTCTCGTTTAAGCTCTATTTTTACACAGTGTTCATCATGAAATACGTTTTTATTGCATTGAAGTATTTTGGGGTCTGACCTCTTACACTGACATTTTTGGTTCCTCATTGTCAGATATTCACAAGAACTCGTCTTCTTGCCACAACTGCAAACACTTTTCCATTTTTTTCATCCGTGTGCCTAACATCAAACAGAATTTCCATGAACAGTTTCTTTCCATGAATTTCTCATCTGTGGAACACGTTGCCGTAAGATTGCTTCTCTGAGTGCTACAACATGGTCATCTTCAAATCTAATGTCAATAAATACTTGTTATAAGCCGTCAACATAAGTCATCAAATTTTATTCCTCCTATTCATTATTTTCAATCCTTTTATGATATTTTTCATCATTTAACTGACAATCTATCCATCTCATTAACCCTTATTATTTAGTGGCTTTTAGTCTTGTGACTTATAAGTGAATAAAGTATCAGTAGTTTTCGAGTTTCTAGCGAACAAAGACTTGCTATGTAAAAACAAAAATATGGGGGTAAATTACCCCCCCCCCATCCCCCCCATCCCCACCCCCCCCCCCCAAAAAAAATAGTATCCGGTGTAAAGTACATTTATTAATGATTATTCCCTGGTTCGTAGGTTTTTTTTTTTAATTTCGCAGTAACGTTTCTGCACAGGTCGTTAAATATATGCCCATCGATTTTGGCCATCTCTCGAGTAAACAAACGAACGAACAAACAAACAGGCACATTTTTATCCGGTCTTTTGACTATGATCAGAGAGTAGTATCAGTTAGGTGTCAAGAAACCATCCCCCAAGTATTACCGTCTCCTTTCGAGAGGGATGGGTTTATTTACTGAGGCCCCAGGCGGCCCCACTCGTGAGTGAATATCGACACATATGCAGGTACGTTTGTTCCCATCTTGAGTGACCCTTGGGGACGAACAGCTGAATTCTCGCCATATTAAAAACTGAACTGGGGTCTAACTTTGCTCTCGTGGGGAGGCAAATAAACAGGAACAACCAGCATGTTTTATTTGCATAGATACTATACTTCGTGTCGGATTCAAGTTCCATGGGAGCTACGGCATCACTTTCACTAATACATTTGAAAAAGGTAGGAATCCATATTATTTATCTTCCTCCCACAGCGGTAAGATGTGACACAAGGTCGGGAAAGTGGGATTTGAAAAGCCAGCGCTCGAGAAGGTGAGCACTCCTCCATCCAGCTATGGATTAAATAGACTTGACTCTCAAGCCTTGCGCAACTAGTCTAGGAGAAAGAAAAACTCCGAAATAACACCGGTCTTTCTGTTTATCTCGGTATTGATTCCAGTCGTCCTTGACTTCTCCTTGCCACTGGAATCAACTAATGCCGATTCACGGGAAGGTGCGATTGGGAATTATGCAACACTTGCTTCATTGTAGACATACTGCACAGGCTCCATTGCGGGGATATAAATTGTTCTTAGAGAGTGAAAGGAGGCCAACCACGTAAAATGTAAGCCTTATTTTATGTATTTTGTCTCAAAATTGATTCCATAATGTTTACGTACATGCGATGACGATGACGTAGTTGGTCATACGCAGTGAAGAAAAAGAGAATGTTGTAAAACACACACAAAACAATTCTTTGTATGTTTGTTTTTGTTTTGTTTTATTTGTTTATTTGTTTGTTTGTTTGTTTGTTCTGGTTCAGTTGTTTGGCCCATTTTTATATCGCTGCTGCTGCTGCTGCTGCTCTGCTGATCGTTGACTTTCAAAAAGTAAACGTTTATTTATTTTATTTTTTCATTTGTTTACTAATGAGTCACTACTTATCAAGGCTGAAAATGAGTTAATGAGATGGATAGGTCGTCAGTTAAATGATGAAGAATGTTATGAGAGGATTTGAAAATGATGAATGGGATGAACAACGTTTGATTACTTATGAGGACGGTTTATTTATTGACATTGGATTTGAAGACGACCATGTTGTGGCCATCAGGGAAGCAATCACGTGGTGAAGTGTTTCATAGATGGGGAGTTCTTTAAATAACAACCCTAAAAGAAACAGAATGAAAATCGTTGATACTTTATCCCCTATTCTCAGCTTCCTAAAATATACGATTTTTACCACGAAAAACAAGATAAAAATGTTTGTTGGTTTTAACTTTTACGCACACACATATATATATAATATTTATATACAAATATTAAAATATTAATACCTACAGACGCTAGCGTTTCAAGCTTACTGCTCTCATCAGTGCAGGAAAGTAACAATTTCAGACGGTCGGGAGGCGCGAACCCGGTCAACGGAAACTGTCACGTAATTAAGGGAAATTAAGATCTATATGTACCTAGAAGCGGGCACAGATAGAAGACTAGTTGAGAGTGTTCTACGAACGTATTCGGAACTTAAATATAGTTATCCAGGTAGATGTGTTTACTACATCCACAGGATAAAACTTCAAAGAATTTCAACTGGGGTTATATAAAAGTGCTCAATAGTAAATAGAGCTGTTTATATTAATATTTTTTTTATTTATATAGACATGTACAAAAGCCGCTACACTGGCATGTCGATGTTACGATTTTTATTTATTAGAAAACTAGATTTTAGTTTCTAATAACTAAAGATCGTGACATCGACATGCCAGTGCAGCGGCTTTTGTACATGTCTGTATAAATAATAATAATTAAAAAACTAGCTGTCTCGACCCGGTGTTGCCCGGGAGTATTAATACTTCATTAAAAATAAAATAAAAGTGTTGGGTTTTTTTTCAGATAGGCGAACTATGAAGAAAAACATGCAAAATGTCGATTTTTTTAAAATGAAGAGCTTAAGCTTACGATTCTGTCTCCGTCAGTAAGAAAAAATGTATCCATTTTAACATTACTCTTACTATTATGAAAAATCAAATCGAAATAAATTATATTTGTGCAAATAACATGGTGGGAGAAAGTAACGAAACAGTGAATTAACCCAAATGGTCCATTATTAAACAAGATGTTTATGTTAATAGGTGTCAATTTACGTCGTAAGTTAGCTCAAAAGCAATACAATATGTAATGAAATTGACGCATTCGATGACTAATAGGGTTATTGAAGTTAGATGTAAATGCTGTTAAATAATTCGCTATGTCAATAAACTTTATACTATTTTATTTATCTTCCTCCCACAAGGTAAGATGTGACACAAGGTCGGGAAAGTGGGATTTGAAAAGCCAGCGCCCGAGAAGGTGAGCACACTGGTCTAGCAAAAATAGCCTGGGCAGCCCGTCGGCATTCCCCGGTAGAGGCGCCTCAGGTAATAAGCAATAAACTTACTCCTCCCCAAAGAGGGGAGGCAAAGCCTGGGAGAGTGGATCTCCTAGAACTGCACAGGACAAACCCACAGACCTGCGGAATTAAGCCCCGAAGGCCAAGACGATACCGGTCTATAGAGTGCAGTATCCATCGGAACAGATACTACACTTTGATCTTGGCTAAAAGGTACTATTATTATGATTTTTAAAAAATTATATATATTTAAGGTATCATCATCCGACATCTTCTCAAGAAATGTCTACATGTCATTTTCAGTCAAAAAATATATCGAATCTGACCCCCCCCCCCCAAAAAAAAACGATGTTACGCAGAATAATGAGAGGTGACGGTGGTGAAGTGGATAACGATGAGTGTGCCAAGTTCGAATCCAGTCGGCTCCATCTTTTCATTTATGGATGTTGGCAACCTCCACGTGGTCCCTCCTGTAAGTACCTGATTCTAGAAGGAATCGGGGAAACCAATGCCTACAATAAAATCAAGCTGACCAAAAACGTCGTACCATGCTAACTCACTCGAATATTCTAATCATTATTCCCATGGTAAGCGCTCGACTGAGCTCCAATCTCTAGTTTCCCCTGTAAAAGAACTTGTCTTCTACCAACACTGCAAATAACTTTCCTTTCTTCCTTTGTGTATCTAAAACCAAAGGGTTAAAATGAAATCAGAAGACCGTAACGAATGTTTTGAAAAATAAAAATTATTTCTAGAAAATATTGGAATATTTCGAAAAATAATTTATTGGCGAAAAATAATTTATTAGCGATAAATAATTTATTGGGATGTTTAAAAAAAATAATTTACTGGAGAATATGATTACGACAAATTAATAGGAATAAAAAAAATATATCAGCTATGAAAGAATTTAAAATATCTGGTACAAATGAGTGCTCTAAGGAGTTTAAAATATCGGGTACAAAATTGACAATTTACATCGGTAGGAGGAGACAATACAAAACAGAGATTAACCGAAACGAAATTGCTCCCGTCAAGAAAATGTAATACAGAAAAGTTTTATACAAATTAATTCAGATAAAATAAATAAAACAAAAAAACGAGAAATCCTAATTTTCACGACGAAGCTATTAGCGCTGTTCAGGGTATAACCTCATACCCTTAATGCTACACCGATGTGAACTGATCATTCGGGGGGCGGGGATTTTTTTTACCAATGGATAACCACTTATAAAGGCGTGTGGCCTTTTGGCTAAGATCAAAGTGTAGTATCTGTTCCGATGGATACTGCACCCCATACTGGTGTTGTCTTGGCCTTCGGGTCTTGATTTACGCCGGTCAATGGGTCTCTCCTGTGCAGTTCTGGAAGGTCCACCTTCCCAGGTTTTGCCTCCCCTCTTTCGGGAGGAGTAAGTTTATTGCTTACTGCCTGAGGCGCCCCTACCGGGGAATGCCGACGGGGCTGCCCATGCAATTTTTAAACCCCACTTTCCCGACCCGACCGTGGGTCACATCTTACTTGTGGGAGTAAGATAAAAACTGGCCTTGTGCCTAACTCCTGGAGAGGAGTAAATCAATACTCGAGGATAAGGATTAAAGGGATCGTCAGTTTATCGATGATCGCCTCCACGAGAGAACCGGAAACAATGGATGGGACGGGCAGAAAGTTACTTAAGAGAAATTCATTATCTAAAAGGACGGTTTAACAAGTATGTGTTAACATTAGACTTAAAGACAACCATGCTGTAGCATCGTGGTATCTTGTTCCACAGATGAGATGTTCAAGGAAAGAAACTTTGTTCATGGAAGTTTCGTTTGGTTTTTGGTAAAGAGAAAGAGAAAGAGAAAGAGAAAGGAAAGTTATTTGCTGCGGTTGTAGCTAGACAAGTTCTTGCTGTGAATATTTTATGGGGGTACCAGGGGTTTGCGTGTAATATAAAGACGCAAAGACAACGTTCTTCTTTTTTTCTGGTTTTCTTTCAGAGACAACACACGCGTGCACAACACAATTCTGCTTAGGCCACCTTTTGGAACCGAAGGCCGTCGACAGACGCACCGAGAGACACACACGAACTACTAAACATAGCGACAGCATATACACACTGCTAACTGAACGCATCTACAAAGTTCATGCCGGCACTTTCTCACTAACAAAACAGGCACGCTAATATACACGCACGTATATATGCTCATCCCATTTTACACACACGTAAACGTACACGACGCCAGCTGAACTGAACATGTTTATTCAAATTCTCCCTAAAGACAAAACAACTTCTTTTCACTGGCAACGTTCTAAGACTTTCGTATTTTACCAACTCTTTATCTTTCGTTGTCTTAACAAGTTATCAATAACAATTAATTATTTTTGTATGGATCGACTTTGTCATTCCGGGTTTTTTTTGTTTTTTGTTTTTGTATTGCATTTTCCTCTACGTGTCTGCTAATTTGATTAATACGGAGATTATTAAACATTTCTTGGAAGTTGCGTTCAAATATAAAACCGAAACAAATAAAAAGCGCGTGTTCAATTTTACATGGCAACAAGCTAATGATGTTTACATAAAAAAAAAATAGTATTTAAAAAAAAAATCGTTTTAGTTTTTCCATATTTTATTTTTGATTTTAATAAATATTCGATTAATAGTAAAACAACAACAAAAAAATAATGTGGATATATCAAAGTTACATATAGGCGAGAAACACAGACACACTATAAGTTGTCTGATTGTTTTATTAATACAGAAAGGATAAAACATTTCTGTAAAGTCGCGTTCAAAAATGCAACCGAAGCAAAAACAAGCGCGCATTCAATTTTACGTAATAAATTTTTTTAAAAAGTGATGTTTACTTTTTTAATAGGATTTTTAAAATTTGTTTTAATTTTTCAAAATTTTATTTCACTAAATATTCGATTAAAAAAGTAAAATAAATAAATAAATAAAATATTGCCATGTGTATCTATCAAAATTACGTATAAGCTAGAAGTACTTAACACACACACGCGCGCGCGAAATATTGTCTGGTAGTTTTATTAATGCAGAGATTATTTACCAAACGCTCCACGCAGGAAGTGGCACAATTGATTTAAACTAAAGTATTATTCCCGCTCCCACATTCTCTTTTTCTTTCTTGACTGTTACTATTTTGCAGATGTTAACATACAACAACAACAAAAAAGCAATTACAATCTGGAAGCCACGCCATCAACCGACATTATTGCAACAGCTGCGTTGCTGCTGCTGCTGCTGCTTCTACTTTTTCTTCTTTTCTTTCCTTTCTTTCTTCAGGTAACGATGGCGAACTTCTCACCCACGTTTCATTCTGCGGCAGATGTGCCTTGTTCATCGCGTGATCATTCTTGCTACAGCTCACGTGATGGTGAGTGTAATGATGATGATGATGATGATGATGATGATGATGATGATGATGATGATGATGACGATTGTGACGTCATCCTTTCGCGCGTCATTGTCTGTCAATACAAACGCGTTCTTACAAAACATGGCATTAGTAGAGGCCGATGAGAACACAGGAACGCAAACTTTTTGATTTGCCCTTTCTCTGTAGATGCACCCTTTACCAGGTACCTGTCCGTCCGTCCGCTCGTCGCTCGTTCACCCTGTCATGCGTACGTTTGAAATAATATAACCAGATGCGTCCATCGGTCGCTATGTCTGTCAAACTTAAATTTAAAATAGAATTTTCGTTGTTCTGTAACATTAAAGTTTGAAATAGTCTTTACATTGATCTGTCACGCTTAAGTTTGAAATAGCATTTTCATTGATCTGTCACGCTTAAGTTTGAAATAGCATTTTCGTTGATCTGTCACACTTTACCATGAAACGGCATTTTCATTGATCTGTCACGCTTAAGTTTGAAATAGCATTTGTGTTGGTCTGTCACGCTTAAGTTTAAAATAGCATTTTCATTGATCTGTCACGCTTAAGTTTGAAATAGCATTTTTGTTGGTCTGTCACGCTTAAGTTTGAAATAGCATTTTCATTGATCTGTCACGCTTAAGTTTGAAATAGCATTTTCGTTGATCTGTCACACTTTACCATGAAACGGCATTTTCATTGATCTGTCACGCTTAAGTTTGAAATAGCATTTTTGTTGGTCTGTCACGCTTAAGTTTAAAATAGCATTTTCATTGATCTGTCACGCTTAAGTTTGAAATAGCATTTTTGTTGGTCTGTTACACTTAAGTTTGAAATATCACACAGGACCAGCGAATCTTTTTAATGGGGTCTTCGTTTCTAGAGATAATAGCTCTTGATATAGGTATGAGCAAAATGGATGGTCGATCCCCGAAATGTAAAAACATTTTGACTCCTCGCTTCAGGTAGAAATTCACCAAAATTCAGAAAATCAACCTATTTTAATAAAATTTTCAGTGTTTATTAATTAACGATCATGGAATATAACGAACTCATTATTTTATTAATATTCTTAGTGAAAACGTATTATTTTGTGTAAACAAAAGCACCTTTACTAAAGTTATATCTTAGACTACTACTACAAAAAAAAACCCGCATGAATTTAAATTATTTTAATGAAAATAAACCACCGTAGATGTTAACATATATTACAAAAAAGTCGCTAAATTCCATGTTAATAAAATCAATATAATTCGAAGAAAAATTAATTTCTCGAATTAACGATATTATCATTTAATAAAGCATTGTTTATTTAATATTTTCACCAAAAAATAATATGATTGCATAAATATTATTATAATATTTTAACGCTAACATTTTACTGGAAATATTACAACGCGATTTTATAATATTTCCATTCTGCACTTCAACGTGAGGTCACCAGCGTAAGAAATCTTTTTATAATCTTGAAAAGAAAAAAAAGAATGAAATACTAGGCTATTCCGAAAACAATAATTCAAAAAGTGGGATAATTTCTAATAATGATTAATTTGAAAATCTATGGATGGAGAGTACTACAATAAACAGACGGGGTTTGCACCCCACCCACAACCCACCACCCGCCGTTATCCAAATTTTATTTTCAGAGAATCAACAACCCCGTCAGTTAAACAATTCACTGTCAATATACATCATTTGGAAAAATAAAATGTAATTTTGTATTTCTTTTTATAATTTTTTCATTTATTAATAAAGAATCATTTTCTTTCAAATTAAAATTGCTAGTTATGGAATATCAGGAATAGTAGAGGTCCAAGGATGGATCCCTGGGGTACACCAGCATTTATGTTATTTTGCTTAGATGAATGGCCATCGAGGACAACCTGGATCTTTCTTTTGGTTAGGAAGGATCTAGTTATATTAAATATTTGTCCAGTAATACCATATGAGTGAATTTTTATGAGAAGACTTTTATGCCAGACCTTGTCAAAGGCTTTGGATATATCAAGCTCTAATTTATTGATTATTATTTTTTATTTAAATATTTGTTCGATTAGTTGCATAAGTTAGGAAATATACTTGTTTGTAATTGCTTAAAGGGCATAATTAGCCCATAGAGTTGCTGTATTAAATTGAGTGTTGCCTCCCTTGGTAGGGAAGATTTTGGCTTATAATAATATTTTAGATTTTATTATTATTTATTTCCTTTGTTTTAATTATTTAGTTATGGAATATCTGGAAATGTCTTCTCAACCATCAAATCCTTTCTCCCTGATAGGTCTATAAAAGTAGTTTTAGATGGTCAGAAGTCTGAAGCACATTGTATCAACGCTGACGTGCATCAAGGATCCATTCTGGGCCCTACCCTTTTCCTGATTATCATCAATTATCTCCCAAACCATATTCTAAGATCATTTGTTGAAATCTATACAAATGACACAACCATTCATGAAAGCACTTCGAAGGACATAAATGATAAAGATCTTTCTGATTCTCTCTCTTCCGACCTGGAGCACATTATACAATGGCTGGTTACTTTTAATACATCTAAAACAAAACTTCTCTCATTTCACTACCAACTCAATCCTCACTTTGCCCCAGTTGAAATGGATGGAGTTCCTCTTGAGAATGTCTCCTATTTTAATAAGCTTCTAGGACTGACATTCACCCCAGATCTGAAATGGAAGACTTACATAAGATTTGTTGCTAAGGTCTCTGGAAAATGGTTGGATCATTCTATCGCTCCAGAAAGTATCTCACTCCTGATACAATCCTCTACTTGTATAAGAGCCAAATACGGCTTAAGATAGAGTACTGTTGCTACATCAGGGGGGGGGGGGGGCGTTTACAGCACTCTTTCCTGCCTTGACAGAGTACAAAATAGATTTCGGAATCTAGTGTGGGGTGCTCTCTTTTTTCCCCTACATTCTCTTTCTCGCAGAAGAGATGTTGCTAGCCGGTCTCTACTCTATCGTTATTTTCATAGTAGGTGCTCGACTGAGCTCCAATCTCTGCCCCCCTCCCAGTAAAATATTCACATTAAAACACGTCTAGCTACAACAACTGTAAATAAGTTCCCTTTATTCCTCTGAGTACCTAAAACTACACCGAACTTCCATGAGCATAGTTTCTTTCCAAGAACTGTCCGTCTGTGGAACACAATACCACGAGGCTACTTCCCAGTTGACTACAACATAGTCGTTTTCAAGTCCAATGTTAACAAATTCTTGTTGAGACGTCCCATTAAGTAATCAATTTCAGCTTAGATCAAAGCATCGTCTGCAATCTTCAAGGTGTTTGTCTCACCATCCACATGACACAAAACATTAACCTTTGTTATCGAGTGGCTTTTGGGCCTTGGTGAACGGTTACTCGTTAGTAAAACGAAAAAAAATAGCATTTTCCTTGATATGCCACACTTGAAATAACATTTTGTCAGTCTGTCACGCTTAAGTTTGAAATAGCATTTTCGTTGATCTGTCACAATTTATGTTGAAAAAAATATTTCAGATGCGTCCACGCATCCCTATTATAATAGTCTCCCCACAAGGACAGAGTTAGACACATGGTCGGTGTTTAATCTGGTGAAAATTTAGATCCCCAAAAAGTCGCACTCTGAATTGGTATAAAATTTTCAATTGCCTCGGTCTAGAAGGATTTCCCCTTCACTAACTGAAGATAGAAGAAATGAAGTGTAGTATCAGAACAGATACTACACTTTGCCCGTAGTCAAAAATGCCAAGGCTCTGTCTGCTTAAGTTCGAAATGGCATTTTTATCGATAAGCGCGCAGTTTGAATAGACATCTCTGTATTATTTACGTGGGGCGATTATCGATGTTTCTGTCGTTTTTAACGTACATTTTCCTTTCTTTCCCAAGTCTATAGACACTAGGCAGCGTCAGAAACACTTTGAAACAACAATGGAATAACTGAATCGATATTTCGTAGTCATGCTTGGTCGGAAAACTATTTTCAACGCCACCGCATCATTAATGACATGAGATTTCTTAGCCGTCTTTACCTGGCTTTACAATGAAGTCAACTTGTGTTTGTTTGTGTGTTATAGAAATCGATACGTTAACAGTTAAACCGTTCAAATAAGTTTTAATAAGAGTTGAATTTGTTCACAGAATCTAAACACACTATTGAAATGTTCAATCTGGGGTCACTAGGGGCAATTATTGGTTAGGCCCATAAAATAACTGAAATATATTAGAACGTAAAGAAACGAAAGTCATTTTTTTAGCATAGATTTTCTTCGTTTCATAAAACAAAAAATGAAATTAAACAAAGAATATCTCAGTGAAAAATATATTTAAAATGTTTAAACATTTAAATGATTATTTTTAAGATTTAAAATAATGAAATAAAAAGCGAAATTATCCAGTATTCGTTAAATACATTTGCCGTTTCCATTATCGACACCTTAAAACAATGTGTTTATGTAATGGTCATTTTGACGCGCTCGCATACGTACGTTTAATAAATCTAGCAAAAATCAACTAATAATGGTCAGCTTTTCTCGAAATTTTCGATACTTATTCACTTTTGGATGAATTTATTTTTAAAATGAAGTCTTCGCAAAATATATGAGGGAAAATATTTTTGTACGTGATCCTCCCACCCCTTATTTCATTTTATGAAATCTAAACAAAATATATTCGGATCAATTGAACAAAATATATTCGGATCAATTGAACAAAATATATTCGGATCAATTGAACAAAGTATATTCGGATCAATTGAACAAAGTATATTCGGATCAATTGAACAAAATATATTCGGATCAATTGAACAAAATATATTCGGATCAATTGAAATTATGTTTTTTATTATTATTTTATGGAGTCGTAATTTTGTAAAATTTCCGTGAGTTTTTAAATAAAAAGTGGAAATAAATGCAATATTATTATGTTTTGAAAAAATGTCCTTCTTTTTCTCATTCATATATATGAATTGCAAAGAAGAAGGAAAAATCTAAAAAATAATTAATGTTTTAAAGATGTTAATTCCTTTAATGATGAAATAATTTAGAAATATTAATGTTTAAAAATCTAGTTGTAAAATACGGCTTCCCAATTTTTCGAAATATTTTAATATGATATAACCCTGACCGTTACCAATCGTAAAAGAGCGACATCGATTGCGATCTAATAATTTGTGATTTTTGATAGAAATTGTATTTTCTATTGGTGAATAACGTTTATTGCCATTCGTTTGACATCTCGGAATGCATGGAAGACCGTTACTTCTTGTTTACACTGATTAACTGTTTAAGGTATTCACATCTTAAAGAGAGCAAGAAAACTATTTTCTTTCCCTTTTAGTAACCCGTAGATATTTCCCGACATCGTCACAATGTTCATTTTTGTGTATAAGCTAAACAAACAGACCCTCCCCGGAGACAAAAACGGATTTATTTTCTACTTATTACTCAAGATAAATATGACTATATTTTTACAGTTCGAAAATTTAATCTTTAAATAAATTATTTTTCTTTGAAACAACTTGAAATTAAACTTGAAATTAAATTCAAACAAGTAGCAGAATTTTTTTCCAACATTTTTTCCACGCATAAAAATAAAATCACACATGAGTGTGATTTTATTTTTTACTAGCTGGCTCTGTCAGTTCGCTATCGCTTCGCAAATTTCGCTACTTGAAATACTTGAAACATTAATTTAAAATAATAAACATTACATTTATAGCTTTGTTGTAAACATAAAACAAAATCTTTCTCATTTATTCATGTCGATGTATAACCATAGACGTTTTGGTAATTGCGAAACAAATTTATCTTTTAAATGTGACCGTAAAGAAATGAGAAGAAAGAAGAAATAAATTTGCCCTTTTACTTGCAATTTAGAAATAGATCGCCACTTCTTGGAAATCAAGTCGGTTCCTCTTTAGAAAGGAACATTTGAACACAAATGCTGAATATTTGTTCAGGAAATAAAACAATATTGTGAAACAGAATTATTTGTTATATTTATAGGATTGACACGTATCCCAATTCTATAATATTAACTGATCAAATGCGTGGACGAACACACACAAGCCACGCCCAAAAACTCGATCTAAAAAAGAAATAAGATTTTTCTTACAAAACTAGCCGCCCAGCGCCATATTTATCACAAACAAACAAAAAAATGTCTGCCACGTGATATACTTTAAACTACGTCCGCCACGCCTCGAGGGTTAACATCCTTTTTTCGCGCTAAAATAAACCCATGCGCCTAGAACCGATAAAAAGTAATTTAAGCTAAGGTTTTCGTTGAGAAAATCAGTTGGATAAAATCAGCACACGCTTAAGAAAAGGACAACGTTTCCACAACGTCCCCTTAGGGCCGAGGCGGCTACTGTCTATTTTCAACTCACACACATGCTTACGCACCCTGACAAAAAGCTACACACACAAAAATGTCTACACTATCCCAAAGTGGTTAAGGGAACTCTAATCAATTCTCAACTCACGCACGCACACACAGTCATACACTTACGCACTTTAACGCAAAACAACACGCACCCACACAAATCTAAATTACCTACCAGACACCATCATCGAGTGTCTTTGGTCTCTCTGTACAGGGGTTTGTCAGGACAACCTGGAATGAGGATACTTCACCCTACAAGTAAACTCTGACCAAGTATTCAAAATAAAATAGTATTCAAAACCCAATTAAGATACCCTCGACACGGCTTATACGAGGAAAGGTGCACCGTTTCCAAGTGATGTTGCCTCTAGTAACAGCACTTAGCTGGATATGTTGCAATACCCGTTCCTTCGGGGGGACCCGGTAGCATCAAACAAAACACAACAATAGAGAAACTCTGTTTCTTTATTCTTCACCACTAGCTGATGTAAGTTGGTTATACGCATATATATATAATTAAATATTTCTTTGTTAGCATTATTATTCTTTCCCTTGTCTTACGAAGAAATCTCTTTGTTTACCTTCACGGCGGTTGATTTTCGACTCTACCCAACGTAGATTCTTTTCCCGAAAACCAGGCAGAGTGATTTACCTTGCAACCTAGAGGGAAACACGACAATACGTTCTGTAGCAGTCTGCTCCCGTATTCTAGGAAAGGCTTGTGATCCCCACGCCAATTGTTTACGGCAGTTCGGCCGTCGTTGAGGTACCTCTTTTCGGGGCTGATCCACGACAAGTTTTTCTCTATATCCTCCCAACTCGATCTCTGCTACGTAAGCGTTCCTTCTTCCTACGTTTAAAACCACCGTTTTAATTTCTGACTTTGCACTCCGGGTGCCTTCTTCTTCTGGCCTCGTGCACCTGACTCTTTTAAAGGTTACCGAGTCGTCTTTTATGACGTCATACTCCGAAATGAACTTGTCGACCTCACACATCTGGGCGCGTTCAAAGGTCACCGATTTATTTCCGTTGTTTTTTTAGCCTAATTGACAATCTATCTAGTCTTCGGCTTTTCTTCATTATTGCGGGGTCATGCCCTTAGCCTCCCTGTGACGTCTTATGCGTTATTACTCAACATGTCTGCATCATTATTTTACAGATACTCCACCAGACTAGATGAATTCTTGTCCTGGAATCCGGTAAGACCAAGAGACCACAAGAAAGATATACTATAACATAGTTAACTCGTCAATCGGGGAGAGGAAAATTAATTTCTGTACTTCTTTACTAAATCAACGTTTGAGAGGTAAAGAGAACTTTAATGGAATATTCGAATATCTATGTATCTCATATGGAGATTTCTGAGAACTTCGACTGAAGTAAAATAAAATAAAAAAGAGAAAACAATAAACTACAAGCATCAAAAACATACATTTTATTACTTTTCTAACTGAACATTTCAATTAATGTCTTGTAATTTTTTATATATTTTGTGTTCTTTAAATAATGTTTTCTTCTTTCATTCAACTTTCATGTTTTTATCTGCTGATACTCTTTTTCTAATGTTTTTATAACAATCTAATTGTCTGCGTGGATCTTAGCATTTTCTCTAAGACACAACCTCTTAACTAGCTAGGATCCGCGCTGCTACATATTAAAATCAAAACAATCATTTAACAACAACAACAACAACAACAACAACACAATAACAAATAATAGTTGATTAATAAAATGTTCCTTCAAATGATCGTGTGTTATTATTATTAATAACTTTTACAACCGTTGTTATTCATAATAATAATAATAATAATAATAATAATAATAATAATAATAATAATAATAATAATAATAAGAAGAAGAAGAAGAAGAAGAAGAAGAAGAAGACGTCCGCAGCAAAAAAAAAAAAAAGGAAAAAAAAGAGGATAGAGAATAAACTACTTCTACGTGTCATCTACACAACAAGACTCCAGCTGTTTACGTGATGAACCGACCTCCGGATAACCTGAAGGTGGAGATGATTGGTTAAAGGGAAGAGCAAGGTATGGAAATTGATGAGATTTTACTGCATACACAGAGAAACAGAGAGAGAGAGAGAGAGAGAGAGAGAGAGAGAGAGAGAGAGAGAGAGAGAGAATGAGTGAGAGAAAAAGTGTATAAAATAAGAGCGGGGAGTCAAACATCCACAGCGATGGGGGGGGGGGTGATAGACAGAAACTTAGTAAGAGATGGGTCTCTTAGTGAGTTAATTGCAAATTACGGCTAATTAGAACAATTAAAATGGAAGCCTTTTTTTCTTTTTCGAAACATAACCCAATCCTAAAACCAAAGAATATTTTAACATGTATTTCATGTTTTAGGGAAACAATCATTGATGAACTTAGCTTTAGTATAATAATAGATAATTGGAGAGAGAGAGAGGGGGGAGGGGAGAATACTTTGTAGACTATACCACCACAGTGCTGGCCTAAAAGCTGCACCGTTGACGGGCGCGCTTTCATTTGAGAGCTCTCTCATGCTATATTTGAACTGAGTACCTTTTTGGTGGTTTCCAAGTTTAGCAGTATACAAACAAGCCGTCATCTATTCTAAACTCCCGCCAGAATTTTACCGACATAATATCAAGTAGATAATAACTAGAAAACTAACATTATCTTGATTAATTGACAGAAATAATTTAAAACAAAGTAATTGGAAGTGTTTGAATAGATTTTTTAGCGAGTGACACTGTCGCTCTGCTATTTAATGCCCGATTCCGTTAAAACATGTTTCTACGCCATATGTTTTTATTTTTGAGATTGCTATACTACAAGAATCCCCCAACACAAACACAACAAAGCAGGGAACGATGAGCCCATTTTTACTATCTTTTAAACCTTAAATTAGCGACCATCTCCAAAAAGAATATCGGCCGCTATCATTGACTGATTTGTGTTCGGCTAAGGCAAAGTAATGATAACAAATTCAGAAATTATTAATCTTACAATCAGTATCCACACTTTAAAATTATACAGGTCTGTAAAAAATTAATATTTAATGCATTTGGTAAAAGTTATTTGTTGTATACTTTGTTCGTTGTTTTTTTTTTCTCTCGATTTTCTGGCTGTTAACGAAACTGCATGATTGCAACATTAATATATGTAATTGTTTGAAATAGAAAGCAGTTGTTGATTTTCTTTTCGTATGAATCAGCATGTTACATTTTTTTTAACCTGCTCGATTCTGTTGTTGGCAGTGGTCTACCCGATTCCTTTTTAGAATCAGGTACTCACAGGAGTACCTGATAGTGAAAGTGGTGCTGTGAAACCGACAGGATTCGAACATGACACGTCGAGTTGTCAGTCCGTGCCGGTATCCATTTCACTACCGCCACCTCACAGGTGTAAGGGAAGCATTATTAAAATAGGAAACTGCAAGTCATAGATTAGATGCTCAATGTGCTTTCTTTGAGCAGCTGCACAATGACGTAGACGGTCTAGTCAACGTCCAATTGTCCTTTGGGTGGCTTCAAACGGGATATTCTTCCAAGCTTCCACTAACAGACTATTTAAGGATGTTATGTCCGGACCTCTCTCCTCTGTGATTGCAGTTGACTTAGCAGAAAAACTCCAAACGGTAAAATCCATTACGTTGAGATCTGGGCGTTTTGAGGGTCAATTGTTTGGTTCAATGAAGTCAGGGCTATTGGCTCTGATCCAGGCAGACAGTGCCCCCTTGGGTTAATGGGCCTTTGCTCCATTTTGTTGCCATGTCCATTCATGTCCCCCGTTACGTGTTTTATGCCGTAAAACATTTGTACATGGTAAAATGCATTTGCTTGAATGTAAATTTCTTGTGTGTGTGTGGGGGGGTATGTGTGTGTGTGCGTGTGTTGTTGTTGTTGTTGTTGTTGTTGTTGGTGGTGGTGGTGGTGGTGCTGATGGTGGTGGTGGTGGTGTTGGTGGTGAGAGTGTTGTTTTTGTTGTTGTTATTGCTTGTTTCTTTTTTTTGTCGGGTATTATTACTATAAGAGTGTGTGAGAGAGAGAGAGAGAGAGAGAGAGAGAGTGAAAAGATAAAGAGAGAGAGATAGAGAGAGAGAGAGAGTTTAGTTAATTAGGACCATCTAAATCCGATAATCTACTTAATGTAATTTTATTTATTTTTAAAATATAAAAATTTCATCAGAGGTTCGGAATATATGCCGCCTCTTTTATGACAGAGCGACAGTGCCACTCGCTAATCCTCCTTTTTATTATCAAACTCTTACCACTATCGATTAAGCTCCAAATTTTCATATTATAATTTTTTTGTCTGGTATTTAATCTACTCAATATAATTTTAATAAAATTTTAGCAGAGGTTCGGAAGATAGAGGCCGCCTCGTTCGTCTGTCGCTAAATCGAAAAATAACACCCTTTTCCGGCGTTGGACCCCTCCTTACTAAACCTACCTTGCTCTTTATGAGAAGGTAGGTAAATAGTACCTTAGCAGTTCGGGCTGAAAGCTGTCAGATGATTGACGTATCTACATCCGCAGACAACACTATGAGTGCACAAGTCAGATACAACCAGTATTATTTACACACGCTTTTACTGGTGTAAGCTGATGATCAGATAATCGGTGAGCATGAATAACTTGCTGATCGATTAATCGATAATCCTCATTCATGGGAAATTAGACTAAATGAATAAAATTGACGGCTTTTATTTTCAACGAGTAAAAACACAGACAACTGTTAGTTTTATGGAGAAGCCAATAAATCTACCACTTACAATCTGGCAGTATGATATATAATAAATAGCTGTCCCGACCCGGCGTTGCCCGATAGTATTTATATTTGTATTTTTGTTTCGCAACAAAAAAAAAAAATAAAAAAAAAAATAAATAATAATAATAATAATAATAATATTATTATTATTATTATTATTATTATTATTATTATTATTATTATTATTATTATTATTATTATTATTATTATTATTATTAGTATTATTATTATTATTATTATTATTATTATTATTAAATCTATTGGACGTCCTCGCAAAATTACATACAAAGTTTTTCCTTTTAACCCTAAAATTTATAAATAATAAGAGGTTTAGAGCCGATCCTTCATTGCAGTTTTTTATATTAAAAACAAATTGTGTAAGCTAAGCATTATTGCAATAAGTGCAAAGTTAACGCATAAGGTGTTAAAAAATAAGTTGTTCTCTTTATTTAAAGAAGTATGATACACATTCTTATTAATAATTTTAAATCTATCGGTCGTCTTTAAGGATTTTCTTTATTTAATTTTAGACATTGAAAGAACTCCCTGGTGTTTCTCGGGTTCAAATTTCCATGAATTACGTAGAATATATATATATATATATATATATATATATATATATATATATATATATATATATATATATATATATATATCTACGTTATATGTATAAAATGTGAAACTAAAAATATACTTTTAGAGGATATAACCTATAGTGAAATGGTTTAAGCTCAATATACGAGATAGAGCAATTATAAAGAAAAATGAAAGAAGAGAGATAAATATGTACGAATGACAAATCTATTTAAACTTCGATTGTTCAATGCAAGGTGTACTCGGTAAAAACATGTTTATTTTTCTTTCCTTAAGTCAAGGCTTTTCAAAGATTAAAATCTTATCATCAGAAGAATTACATAGATGGATAAGTTGGTAGTGGAAAAGCCAAAATTCAAAATTTGAATGGACAGACTCCATATTTTTACACGCACACTCTTACTCTCCATTACTATATATTTTTTCAAATTTTGAATTTTGGCTTTTCCACTGCCAACTTATCTATCTATGTAATTCCTCTGATGATAAGATTTTAATCTTTGAAAAGCCTTGGCTTAAGGAAAGAAAAGTAAACATGTTTTTACCGAGTACACTTGCATTGAACAATCGAAGTTGAAATAGATTTGTCATTCGTACATATTTATCTCTCTTCTTTCATTTATCTTTATACGTTATATATATATATATATATATATATATATATATATATATATATATACGTTATATAGATACGTTATATATATATACGTTATATATACGTTATATATATACGTTATATATATATATACGTTATATATATATACGTTATATATATACGTTATATATATATATATGTTATATATATATACGTTATATATATACGTTATATATATACGTTATATATATATATATATATATATATATATATATATATATATATATATATATATATATATATCAGATTGTTCATTGTGGCCGAATGGGTTAAAGCGTCGGAATTTGGCGTATAACATGACACGTATTCTGGGGTTTCGAATTCTACGACCGATATGAATAATTATCTCTACACAGACGATTCTCGAAAGGATGTAGATAAAAACAAATATTTATCATTATTCGTCGCCCTCAATCTAGGCTTGACATTGTCGTGAGTAGCCGATGCATCTGCCATAATCGTTGGTATCCCAAGTACTTTCAAGCCCATCCGAATCCATCTTCAGGAAAATACCATGGTGTTGATATTAATAGGTAGTTTTGGCGGGAATTATATTATTAATACGGAGCTAAAGTTAGCATTATAAACATTTTAGAATGATATCGCTAGTATTAAAGTTAATTCTGTTAATGGCTGTTTTTCCATAATATTGAGCTTTTTGTTTATTAGTAGTATGTTCTAATATTTTCGAAATTGGGAGCAGAGGCAGAAATGCTGGTTAGTTAGGTGCTGAGCTATGGCGCTGGTAGGAGATAAATGCATTGTTAACCTCCTCGACAAAGTTGTAGTAGTCAAGCCAACGTATATGTTTTTTCCGCTGTCGGAGAAACAGTCTCCAATGGGCATGCATTTGAATTTATATACGAGGTTCGTCCTATCTAAAACTCTGGTCGATGGGGGAAGAATTATTTGTAATAATAAGTTTAGCGGTTTTTAATTTACTGTAGTAAATGATGAGTTTTATTTTTTTATTTAGGTCGGTAGGGAGTATGTTTTTATTAATAATATTTTTAATACCTGGTCATCAATTTTATAATTATGATGAAACTCGTTTGGGAAGAATAATTGTATAGATGTGTTAAACAGAGGATTGGATAATATTGTCGTGAGGATTATTTTTAAACTGTCTAATTTGTAGGTCAATTATATAATTATGGAAGCCATTAATTATTAGAGTTTGTTTGATATTGTTGAGTTGATGTTGGAAGATAGTTGGGGAGGAGGAAATTGGTTTGGCTAGAGTTAATAAGTTTTTAATTATACCTATTTTATATATGAAATGGCATTCGTTAAGGAAGTTAAGTGAGCATGGATTTCTATTAGTAGGTTTTTGATACGTGGATGTGTAGAATTGAGTGTGGTTCTTGTCTATAAGAACATGTAAAAGGGGATTTTTGTTAATGCTTAATTCATACGTGAAATTGAGTACGAAGTTATTTTGTAAGGTTATTTGTAATTTATTTTCATTTTTGTTATTAGTAAGTATTAAGATATCGTCTACGTATCGTAGATATATTGGTGGTTTTGTGATGAGATTAAATACTTTATTTTCTGGGAAAGACATGTAAAAATTATTATATGTTGAAGCTGGCACAGAACCCATAACGACGCCATCTTTTTGAATATAGATATTGCCGTGATGATCATAAAAGGGAACTTCAGTAGTGCAGTCCAACAGACGCAAGGTGTTAGGGTTAGTTTTGAGGGGCGGTTATTTGGGTTGTTATATATATTATTAATGATTACGTCAGTAGTTTCCTTAACGGGTACGTTAGTAAAAACGTTTTCAATATCGAAAAAGGCAATGACACCATGTTCCGGTTTGTTACTTCTTAGAGTTTTAATTAGTTCATTTGTAGATTAATGCTATATTGGTTAGGAATATATGGGGATGTCAAATCGTTGATTGTTTTTGACATAAGTTGTCTGTCATATTCAACGATATATATACTAGTGTAAACTCTCTGTTATAAATGACGTAAAAAATATCCTTCGCCAGTGTTTACACTCGCTATTTATATTACTAAAATATTCATATACAATCATAGAATTGCGTCAGTAATTTAATTTTTCGTATATGAATTATTATTATCATCATTTTGATAGTTTAAAGAAAGAAAAAAAAACGCCCATTGTTGACTTTTTATTGTAGAGTGGGGGATTTCTTTCCGAATTCATTTCAGACAGCGGGATAAGACTGAGATGGTTGTCTGACTTGCTATTTGCTTTCTCATTGTCCCTCACCACTTGAAATGGTTTCGTCCGGGGCTAGAAAGAGGCACGTGTTTTACTCGCTAACTTTTGCGTTACGGTATAGAAGCACACACACACACACACACACACATATATATATATATATATATATATATATATATATATATATATATATATATATATATGGGTAAGGTACACGATAATTCATGAAAATGAAATGTCGTGATGGACAAAATGTGTGTAAAAAATGACAAACGGAAAACAAGTTAAAATGCAGGAGAAAAACAAAAACAAGAGATTTTTTGACCGGTTTCGTTCGTGGCGAACGTTTTCCCTCATCCCATGTGTGTGCCTTCAAAATAAAATTATTTTCATATCTTCATTTTCTGAAGACGTTCGCCACGAACGAAACTCGTCAAAAAATCTCTTGTTTTTGTTTTTCTCCTGCATTTTAACTTGTTTTCCGTTTGTCATTTTCACACACACACACACACACACACACACACACACACACACACATATATATATATATATATATATATATATATATATATATATATATATATATATATATATATATAAACCAATGCAATTATGTTTCATTACTGCTTGTGCTTCATCGTGTCTCAAAGTTTGTAACGAAAACAATTTGTAGAAAAGAGTCAAAGATAGAGATTTAAGACAATAAAATTTCAAAATCAGTGGCAGCCGCTGTTCAAACGCCGACAAAATAACTTGGCTTAAATTTATTATGGTGGTGAGGGGTGAGGTGTCAAAACATGTAAATTTCTTTTCCACTCTCAAACTCTCAACTCGCTATATATATATATATATATATATATATATATATATATATATATATATATATATATATATATATATATATACACGTGTGTGTGTGTACAAATAAATACACATTAGTATTTATTATAGAGTGGAGAAACCGGGCGTTCCCCGGAAGTCTTTTTACTTTAATTTTTGTTTTGCTCATGTAAATCCTATCCCCACAGCATTTTGACTTTTCACTGAATTAATTCCCTGCAAGAAAATATTTACATTTTAAAAAAGATAATTGAATGAAGGAATATATCATTTAAAAAAATCAGTTTTGCAATAAAATCAATAGGACGTCTTGCGAAATTTAAATCCGATTATCTCTTATACTAGACTTTAATCAATTCATTATTAACTAGCTTTTCTCTTAATTAATTCTTCGTGAGATAACATTTACATTTTGAGAAGATCATTTAATGAAGGAATATATGCCATTCAAAAAATCGAGGACGTCCTACAAAATGTTGAAATTTGAATCCCATAAATACTTTTGAGTATTTTTCTTTCTTTTAACGACGAAATAGTCACCGTACAAAATAATACATTATTTTTAAAAAAACTGCTACATGCTGGTCTTTTTTTCATTTTTTTTTTAAATCGGATTTTTGTGAAGTTTAAGTGAATTACTTACGGTATCGCTTGCCTTTTGGCTAAGATCAAAGTGTAGTATCTGTTCCGATGGATACTGCACCCCATACTAGTGGTGTCTTGACCTTCGGATCTTGATTTACGTCGGTCAATGGGTCTGTCCTGTGCAGTTCTGGGAGGTCCACCTTCTCAGGCTTTGCCTCCCCTTCTTGGGGAGGAGTAAGTTTATTGCTTACTGCCTGAGGCGCCTCTATCGGGGAATGCCGACGTGGCTGTCCAGGCAATTTTTAAACCCCACTTTTCCGACCCGACCTTGGGTCACATCCTACTTGTGGGAGTAAGATAAAAACTGGCCTTGTGCCTAACTCCTGGAGAGGAGTAAATCAATACTTACGGTATCGCTTGGTCCTTACATTAACATAATAACACTGTTTTAAATTTAACACACTTAAAAAAATGAATTTGAAAAGTTACGTTTTAACGTTAATTGCAACAGACAGAAGATATATTGTTTGACAATGTTATTATATAAATGATTCCTTTTTCTTTTTCTTTTTCTTTTTTTATTTGCTGTTTTATTTGATCAAGCTGATTCTCAATGGCGAGAGGATATTTCACCCTTCGCGGTTTTTGAATCGGTTTGGCAAAAACAATTATAGAAAGTAGAAAATAAGGTTCTTTTTTACTATCACGTCGCCATTAACAAAAGACAGCTTATTCTATTTGAAGTATAGGGTGACCCCCAAAAAGAGAGCCCCCCCCCCCAAAAAAAAAAGAAATGCCACCCATGGAATTGTAGATAAAATTCACATTCCCTTCTGCAATCGAACTGTATTTGGTAAAAATAAACTTCAGTCAATGCCTGACTTGTTCACCAAGTTTCAGCCATGAATGTCCAACAGCCTTTATTTTCTCTCTGTTTTTTTATGCTCCAAATGTGTACTATTGCGTTGTAAATACATCTGAATACGACATGCAAAATTGTCAATAACTCTGACGTCACACTCCTATCTTGGTACTGAATAAGTGGCTTTGTTGCCCTTAGCGTTCAGGTTTAAGATTGTTCCGTGACCCTTGAATTTATAACCCCACCTGCACATGAGTTTTCTTTTATCTGGATATTGACGACATCAGGATTCAGCGAGCTTGCACAATCACCATTGATTCTGTCTTTTCTTGAATTGTCCAAAACATTCTTGAAACTAATCTACTTTAATCTTCCTCGCAACAAAACTTCTTCATAAACCTTAACCATTAAAGCAATTGCTCAATTATTTAAGATTTTTCAGACGTTTCTATGGGTGGCATTTGGAGGGGGGTCACACTGTATATATCATATCTCAATTATTTATTGAAGCGAGCTTGCACAATCACCATTGATTTTGTCTTTTCTTGAATTGTCCAAGACATTTTTGAAACTACTTTACTTTAATCTTCCTCGCAATGACTCATTTTCATAAATCTGAAACATTAAAGCAATTGCACAATTATTTAAGATTTTACGGACGTTTTCATTGGTAGGATTGGTAGAGGGGCGGGATCACCCTGTTATCCATTCGGGGTTGTTTTTTTTGGGGGGGGGGTATCTAATAGTTATACATTGTTAGAAGCTAGGTGCATTTCGATAAAAAAAAAAACAAGTATTTTTTTAATTTGAATTTAAAAATGCAACTTACGATTGTATTGTGGATGGCAGTCATGTTGTTCGACTCTATAGTAGACTACAGCAGCACAACATTCTATTATTTTGACGTCATTGAAATAGGAAAATTATTTTGGATATGAAAGGGAACAGAAAAAGTTCACCAGAGTTATCGATGTCATGTGCTATTTGAGTTAGAAAGAGATACTAGAACAACTGTGATCCAATAGGTTACTTATTGAGCTCGGGTTAGATTGTTTAAACCAGGAAAAGGTGAGTTTTTTAAAGCCAGTTAAATTTAAAAAAATATGAAGAGAAAATCCCAAAGTAGTGTCTTTTGCTTGCTCTCTCTCTCCCTCTTTCTCTTTTCTCTTGCTCTCTCTCTCTCTCTCTCTCTCTCTCTCTCTCTCTCTCTCTCCAGCTACGGGTTAAGTAGCATTACTGATTGTTTTTCGTTGTCTTTCTTCGTCAATATAGAAAGACAGAGAATAGAAGTAGAAGGATTAAAGGAAGCGGCGATGGGCGATTGCTTATCTTTGACTGTTAATAAACAGAGAGAGAGGGGGGACAAGGAGAACTAGATAGAAAGGCAAACAGACAGACAAAGCGTATAAAATAAGAGCAGGGGGGTAACATCATTCAGTAAGAAGGAGTGAAAGCGATAGGCAGAAACTTAGTAAGAGGGGGGTCATTTAGTAAGATGATTGAAAAATATAACTAATTAGAACAATATTTTAGCGTGTATTCTGTGTGATTCAAATATATAGGAAAAATGCCAAAGAGAGATAACTCTGTTCATAATATGCCACATGGGAGATAATCCTCGTCCACTAACATTTTTTACAAAATGCTAAAAAAAAAAACAAAAAAAAAACACATTTTATTTTCATTATTATTGCTTACAGGGTTATATTCGTGGAGGGATTTTGTTGGAAGAGGGGGGGGGTAAACGCTTTTAACAATATTCAAATGCCCTCTTATTATTTTTTTTACTCTTCACTCAAAAATAGAAAGAGTCGCATTTAACAGTAACAACATATTGTAACAAAAACGTTACTGCACATGTTTCTTATAAAATAGTGAATAAATCCTGAAAATTGACTAAAACTTAGATAATTACCTAATTATTGGCGATTGAATAATAATTACACATTGGTTTGATTACAAATAGTAGTCTAATCTCATAGGGAGGTTGTATCATAGATTGGAGTAGAAGTAGGGGAGACACATAAACCCCTAGCACTGGCACTGAATATGAGTATCAGGCGTGAACGCCAGCCAAAGTCCAAGTCCATCAGTCAGTGTGCGAGATAAGATACGCCAGACGATCAACTGGTCAGGCCAAGTGAAACCTAATCAACCGAGAGACGATCCGAAAAACGTCGGAACAATGCCAGTCCGGAAATATATATCGAGTGCCAGAAAATGAAAGCTTAACGAGAATGGCAACCGAACAATCAGTGTTCAGAGCCAAAATTATGGCGTCCAAGTTGAGTTGAGGCAACAGCGCATGCATCAGATCGAGGGCGTGGTCGGGACGCCCCAAGTTCTGACGATATACAGGTCGTTGCCGACTTATGACCTATTCAACTTACGACTGACAGACTTTACGACCATAACACCCATATACTATATAAGTGTAGTATCTGTTCCGATGGATACTATACCCTATAGACCAATATCGTCTTGGCCTTCGGGTCTTGATTCCGCCGGTCTGTGGGTTGGTCCTGTGCAGTTCTAGGAGGTCCACCCTCCAAGGCTTTGCCTCCCCTCTTTGGGGAGGAGTAAGTTTATTGCTTACTGCCTGAGGCGCTCCTACCGGGGAATGACGACGGGGCTGCCCAGACAATTTTTAATTGCCAGAATGCTCACCTTCTCGGGCGCTGGCTTTTCAAGTCCCACTTTCCCAACCCGACCTTGGGTCACATCTTACCTTGTGGGAGTAAGATAAAACTGGCCTTGTGCCTAACCTCGTGGGGAGGTAAATAAAATCCATATACTATATATATTTTTGAGTTAGCGGGCATCCCCCTCCCGCCTCTCCATACATGCTGGCGATGCTGCTCATTCAGTGACTTAGTAGCTGTTACAGCAAATAGCCTCTCCGCTTGTATCTTGCGTCTTGAATTTATTTTCTTTTAAAATACCCTCTCCAAGATATCTCCAAGAGGAAATTGCTATTGTCTACTTCTCAGTAGAAAGGAAAAAAAGGCCATTGACGTGGACACAGAATAACTGCGATTAAACGGTAATTAAACAGTGCCGCATTTTGGGTAAGTACCGCACAGAGCACCCTCTCTTGCTCTGACAGAGTACAAAATCAATTTCGAAATCTAGTGAGAGATGATCTTTTCTCTACAGCCCCTTTCTCACAGAAAAGACGTTGCTAGTCTCTCTCTACTCCATCCTTATTTCCATGGAAGGTGTTCGACTGAGCCCCCATATTTGGTTGGTTCTTGTAAGACATTCAGAGTAAGAACTCTTTTTATTACCATAACGAAAAATACTTTCTTTTCTTTGTGTATGTCAGGCGGAATTTCCATAGACAGAGCTTCTTTGCAAAGGCTTCCATCTGTGGAACACATTACTGCGGGGCTGCTTCCCTACAGATTACAATATAGTCGTCTTCAGATCCAATGTCAACAATTACATGTCATTTTTCTTCTTCTTTTTTACTAATAGGTAACTACTTATCAAGGCCCAGGGGAAAGGACCACTCGAGGATAAGGGTTAAAGAGATTTTAAGTTGGATGATGAAGATTGGAATCAAATGGGTGGGATGGACAGAAAGATTACTCAAGAGTGATTTATTATCAAAGAGGACGGCTCAACAAGTATTTGGTTACATTAGACTTGATTAGACTTGTCATAAACCATCTCATAAGTAATCAAACTTAGTTCATTCCATTGATGAATTTTAGTACTCCCATAGTATTCTTCATCTTTCGACTGACAATCATTTCATCATCTTTAACCCTTGTCTTTGAGTGGCTCTTGACCTTGATAAGTGATGGCCCAATAGCAAAAAAAAAAATTAAAAGGAGAGAAAGTTAATACAATCGTACGTGATATGTAGCATTCACATTCAAGTGTGTCAACGATTTTGAGAGACAGAGAAAGAATTCGTTAAGCTGTGAATAGTTCTACACCAAGGCGATCCTTAATACAGGCCTGTATAGCGTACATGTTTATTCTCTTACAGACCACCAAAAGCGCAGCTGAAACATCTCTCCAAGAACCCCAACTTCCCAGTTCGTTCGACCCCTCAATCGGGGGTAGGTAGCGCCGGTCCTGTTCGTAATTACGTGCATTATAAAGCGTAGGGCATCTGGTTAAGATTAAACTTAATCGTGATCTGTGAAAATAGGCTACTAACTATTAGTAAACAGCGAATAAATCGGATTATAGAATATTTGAATTCAGAAATATGCGCCACGCTCTTAATCTTTAAGTCGATGTGGGATTAAGAAATTAGCAAAATGAAAACACTTTAATAGAAATAATAAACTAAATAATTAAAAACGTAAGAACATAAATAAAGGATGTTAATAATATTAAACCTCCCATCATGCACACTTCCGCCTAGAAAATATTCTTTTGCAGCGAAAATCAAGTACTCCCTGTTCGTTTAGCTTGCTGTTTATATCAGTCCGACATAGTTTAAGCCATTTTTGAGTAGCTGATGATCTTGCATCTGTTGGACTAAGGTATGTTTCGGTGCAGTTTTACAAAGTCAACCCTCCCATGCTTTACCTTCTCGCGTTTTGAGAAAGGGTTAGTTTATTACCAATCACCTAAGAATGCAGCCGAGGCTTCTCAGACATTTTTTGTGGGTCACAGTGCACCTCTTCTGCACTGGATTTTCAATCCCCACCTCTTCCAGTGGTGTGATGGAAGTAAATATCAGCTTTGACTTGAAGCGAAGCAGACGTGTTTATCCGGTAGACAGACGTTTTGACTACCGGACATTTTGGCCAATGGATTTTTTGGCTAACGGATCTTTTGACCAGCTATTTTCTCACCAAATTGTATGAAATGAGTAAAAAAAAAAAAATTACACTTTAAATACGAGAAAAACATAAATTGAAATTTTATTACAGATAAAAAGGCAAACGTTTATATACAAAAACCTTATTTTTACACAAAAAGAAAAAAAAAGTTTTAACATAATTTAACAAATTTAAAATTTTAAAAATGAAGAGGTTAACATACTAAACGATAATTTGAAAATAAGAAAATAGCCGCATTGCGTAACAAAAAACTGAAAAAAAGATCAATGTTATACACATTAAAAAAAGTTAATATAAACATTTACTTTGTTGCTGTCCTCTTTTAAATAATCTGTTTCAACTGCCAACTTAAAAAAAAGGTAGTTGTGAATATATCCTGAACACCAGGAAGTTTAATCGGATATCCTGCTGGTTCAGCAGGATGAGAGCAGAAACGAAGCGTTCTCTTGAATAATGGCGATGGAGGGGCGATCGTAGATCCAAGTCAACTCACGATGGTCCCCGGTGCGGCGCGACATTTATAGCCTCAGGCGACTGAGAAAGTCCGCGTGACTGTACAATGTACAGATTAGCATGTAAGCTATAAAAAGGTTCACAGATAACGTCGTTTTAAACAGAATAGTACATTATAACTTGAAAGATTAAAATTATTTCAATATTAAAAACCAGGCGGATTTTCTTTTCTCAACCTAACAGCAGACACTTTCCGTCCCTTATACATAACTCTGGTACAATCTACTCTCCAGTATGCCACTCCAGGGGGTGAATCACCTTCTGATTACGAACTGATTTCGCACTTTAAACATCAGCTTAAGGTCAAAATCAGGTGTGATAGGAGGAGATTACACTCAGCTTTATTTTAAAAAAAAGGTGGATACACACCGCTAGTTTGTGTGTGTTTGGACGTGCCAAATTTGAGTACGTGTTCCCTGCCTAGGCATGGTGCACGCCGACCTAAGGTCTTATCAGACCCCACCCCAGATAGCAAAGTCTCTTAGCTAGTAGCACGAATGAGCTCTGCCCCGTCGGAACTGACTTGCTTGTTTTCGGCTCTTGAAACAAACCGGAAAACAGGGAGCAGCCCACACTTAGATAGATTTGGGAGGGCTTTACTAACATTTTTTTCCCCCACACCCAGCCAATGAATTTTGTACACCCACTTATTTGTAAATAAAAAACGTCATAACAAATTGGGTTTAATATTAGGTAGCCTGCCCAAAGAGTGAATGAGGTATTTTGGTGACTGGAACTAGTTTAGAGAATAGACCAAGAGAATGACACACGACCCCCACCCACCCAACCCAACTCTGGCCTTGTGCCACATCTTTTGTAATTTTCCATTTTTTACTTCAAAGAAATGTATCATCCAAAAGATAAATAAACTTGGTCTTTTGGCTAAGATCAAAGTGTAGTATCACTGGTATTGTCATGGCCTTCGGGTCTTGATTTACGCCGGTCTATGGGTCTGTCCTGTGTAGTTCTAGGAGGTTCACCCTCCCAGGCTTCGTCTCCCCTCTTTGGGGAGGAGTAAGTTTATTGCTTACTGCCTGAGGCGCCCCTACCGGGGAATGCCGACGGGGCTGCCCAGGCAATTTTTAAACCCCACTTTCCCGACCCGACCTTGGGTCACATCTTACTTGTAGGAGTAAGATAAAAACTGGCCTTGTGCCTAACTCCTGGAGAGGAGTAAATCAATGCTCTCCAGTATGCCATCCAAGCAACACATCCTTATTCACAAAAAAGATATCGTACACCTGGAGCGTGTTCAACTGTTGGCAATCAGAATGGTGGCATGACTCTCCACGTTTACCTACGAAGGGCGGCTCCAAAATCTAAATCTATTTTCACTTGAGCAGCGGAGGATGCAAGGAAACTTGATTCTTGTGTACAACATAATCACCGGGAATTTAAATCTACCTTTCGAGAATTTTTTTCACCCCAGAGTCAAGTCATGGTCTCCGTGGGAATCTGTCAAAAGATGCACCACCGTTCTCTGTCCGTGCTTCTGCTCCATGGAACATCCTAGCAGAGGAGGTCGTGACAATTACTACCATACTCAGGTCTAAAGCAGCCTATATGTGGGTGCAAATACCTTCTACCTGTCTATTTACATGGCTTGTTGCACTTTGCTATGTTTTGCAAAATAAATTTGATTTGATTTAAGATTCGATTTAAAATATGGTGTATGTGTGTTTTCGTTCGCGTCTGTGTGATGGATATACCTGATGATGAAGGAGTCGCCAAATGGGGGAACTCGTTCGGCTCATCAAAGATATCTCAATCACAATGTTAATTTATTACAAAAGAAGTTCATGAACTTATGGAAATACAGAGAAGCAAATATAAACAATACAAAGGTTTTACATGTATTCAAATACAGGATGACCCCCCCCCCCAAAAAAAAATAAAATGCTGCCTATGGAATAGTTAATAAAATCTACAATCCTTTCTGTAATACAATTATATTTAGTACAAATAAACTTTAGTCTATGCTTAACTTGTTCACTAAGTTTCAAACATGAATGTCGAACAGGCTTTGTAACAGATTGAGAAGGAAATATACGTTTTAATAATGGATCCATTTCATTAACTATGAGTTATTGAGTTATCAACGTTTCCATGGCATCATGGCATCCGTTCAGTCTTCAGAGACAATGGATATTCCCTGTAAGGGTAGCTGCGCGTGTAATTGTGAAGCAAGGGTTGCACAATCTCTAACCACACCTCTCCTGAATCAGCACTGCCTGGTTCCAGTGGCAAGGAGAAATCCAAGACAACTGGAAGCAATGCCGGGATAAGCAGAGAGCACATACAGCACCTGGTAGTCCCAAATGGTCACCGATTTTAGTACTGACCCGGTTCAATATTGCTTAACTTCGGTGATCTAACGAGAACCAGTGTATCACAGTATTTTCATGGCATAACTTCTAAAATATTTCATACAATATGAAGAAGTAACGCACAGATAAAACTTCGGCCCATCTTTACGTTATAAAGGCCGAGGTGTGCAGTCCCACGACGGTTCTACATTGATGTCATTCGAAAGTTCATGAACTGTGGCATATCTGTTAAGACATTGTTTTTGCATAATAAGTCTCTTCACTTCTATATTATCTTTATGTATGATATAGAAATAACGTGACCTATTTTTGGCTATCTAATTTACATACGTGTAAATTAGCTGGAAAGTGAGTCATTCTTTCTCTAAATGCCCGCAGACATTAAGAAACATTAGAGAATCGTTAGATCAACGTAGAGTAAGAGGCCGAGAGAAATACATAGATAGCTAAGAGAAATGGGTAACTTGTTCAGTTAATTAAAAGTATGGTTAATTAGAACAGTTAAAACAATTCTTTCAAACATGACTCAATCCCAGAACTAAGGTATATTTTAGCATGTATTTTGTGTTTTTATATTATTGGGTTGGCCAAAAAGTTCGTTTTTTTGTTGTTGTTTTTTTTTTTTGCTTCTGTCATCAAGTTTAGAAACATAACCCAGTTTATGCAATTCATTTTCCACGCTCGATTTGGAAATCTTGAGAATGTCTGCGATTTGTCTGGTTGTCAAATGGCAATCTTGTTTAACTTTTGGTCACTGTCGATCATCTTTGGCCGACCAGAGCGAGGAGCATCTCTCACTGAAAATTTTATTTTCGGAATCAAGCAAACCATTTCTAGCACACCCATTCTGTAACATCATTCTCCCTATACACATGGCATATCTTTACTGTAGCTTTTTTTTTTCTGTAGTAAAAAAGCATCAGATGTCGGTAGTGCTCTGCTTGATCTTCCATTTCAAGGCCTGAAATACAAGCAAAAATGTAAGAACTCCTCTGCTCGGAGGCTTATTACACACTGACGTCCACATACTCGCTACACCAAATACAGGATTTAAATAATAGGAATATAAAACGATCTTTAGTAGGCCGGAAAGATGACATTAAAAAAAAACGAACGAACTTTTCGGCCAACCCAATATATAAGGAAAACGCCTTAGGGAAACAGACGTTGATTAACTCAGATTATCCACTCTATATTGAAGACCAATGTGTATTTATTTGTAAATAGTAAAAAAAAACGTGGATGACTACATGTGCCTTCACCCGTTTATAGGTTGAGCATTCTGGTAAGTGAAATCGCCGGCTGCGATTAGCGATAATGCATAGCTCTTCGTAAAAGAATAAAATATTCCAGGCAGTTGATAAGGTGTATATAAGCATTAAGATTCCCCTTATAAGTGTAAAGGAAAAGAGATTTGGAGAAACAAACGTTGATTAATTCACAATAAAATAAAACGTGTTTTGTATGTTTATGTCCGATGGATACAACATTAATGTCACCATTGTTCCTATTTACTTGCCTCCCCACGAGGGCAAAGTTAGACACAAGGTCGGTTTTTAAAATGGAGAAAATCAAGTTCCCAAAAAAGGGGAACTCTGGATTGGAATAAAAATAAAAATTGCTTCAGTCTAGAAGTATTTCTCCTTCACTGACCGAGGACAGAAAAGATGAAGTGTAGGGTAAGAACAGATACTACACTTTGCTCCTCGACAAAAGGCACACCTTGTATAATTTTACTCGGTTAAAGTTGGGTTTGATCTTGGTACAAGGTTTTGTTTTCAATTGCATCCTCCGACAGATACACTATAAATATAGTATATACATTTAACAAAATGTATGTCATCAGCAAGGAAAAATTGAAATGGTCAAGTTAATTCAACCACTGTAAACAGTTGGAGTTCCTGCCTGTTTTTTTGGTTCACGAAATCTTCCTGAGAGTTTGGAGATAGACCTCCATAACTATATATAATTTTCTAGATTACTATAGTATCCAGGGTACTTGAGTAAGTATATTTCATTTTAATCAAAAAAGGTATACTTATATCGTGGGATCTGCGCCTGTATCGGACATCCATAACAAGGAAATACAACTTTTGTTTTATTTATAATGAAAATAAAATAGTTCATTGAAGCACTCTTTAAATTTCAAATATCGCCACGTGCCGATATAGTTCTTAAGTAAGAGCTGCTTCAAATAAACTGTTTCATGACAACACGCGGAGCACAACAACAACAACCAGTGTGAAGAAAAAGAAAGGACTTTACTAAAGGAAAAGATAATTTTTATATTACTAATATGAAACAGCTCCCGTGTCTGAAGAAGATATTTATTCCCGAAAAATTTAAGACCCAATAAAAAATATTTGCATCTTTTTTATGGCTTCTAGAGGCTTTATTGCTCAATTTTTATTTATGATTTGAAAAATTATAGAATTTAAACAATAAGAATTGAAACGGTAACAGTGGGGGGGGGCATAACGTGGATCAGGTGTGCATAGGAGTCATGGTTCATTTCCGAGAAACGCTGGGTGTGCCTCGAGGAGGTTAAAGACTATAGATTTACCGAAACTTACTTCACTAAATGTCACTATACTGACACTCCTTTTCACCCAATCAATGCTGAGTACATCTTTGGGCCCCACTCCCAAAATTGAATATAATAAAAGGTAAAAAGTACGAATATAAAAGGTAATATGTTGATATGGGCTGGATGTAGAAAGACATGGGGTTTCTCATTCAACCCATGGCAACGCCGCGTTTTCCTGCTAGTTGATAAGTGTCTAACAATTCAAATTTTCTTTGGATAAGTCACTCAACAACACAAAAGCAAATATATTATTCCCGCACTTTTTATAACTGACTAATATAATATAATGAGGCACTTGTTATAAACGCGTGACTTCAGTAGGTGTGGTCAAGTAACACACAGTTCATTGGTCAATTATCATAAACATTTCGCGGCGTCTGTCTCAGCGTTATTCTCGAGCAAATAAAGTTTTTTTTTCAGTCTTTTGTGTTGGTCAAGTGACGAAGAGGTCAAGCAGAACGGCTTTTGTTCAAATGAGTTATTTCGTCTCTACATTTTTCTTTTTTTATTTCGTTCTTTTGTTTTTCTATCTCTCTGTCCTCTTTTCACATTTTTTGTGAAATCCCCCATCTTTAGTTGCGACGATTGACAATGACTGACGATAGTTTTTTTTACAAAAAAAAAAGAAGTAAAAAAAACAAAAGAATTAGAACAAAAAAAAATGTGGATCTTTTACGTTTAATGGCCGAAACTACTATCTGTACATGTTCACCGTCGAATAAAAATGAGATTCCACTTTAGGGTAGGTACAACTCGTTTAGGATAAAACTGGGTAAAGTTGCAATATAGTTAACAGTCGAGAAATAAAAACAACAAATAACTTATACCAAACGAAGTTGAATTAAATTCTCTACCAACCCGTTTACTTTTAACGTGTAAAAACTGTTTCTAAGTTATTTATTTCAGAATTTTATTTCTATGATCGTATGGTTGATCGACACAGGAAAAACAATATGGCGATTAAGTGTGGTTTTACGAGGGGTTTTGTATTAGTGGTAGTGTAAGTTATTTTTTACTATCTTTTAAGCACAAATTTAACTAAA
>OY744538.1:44678393-44698393 GCA_963556195.1 Sepiola atlantica | reverse complement strand
TTTAGTTCATTTTGGTCAATTTCTCCAATGAAGGGTAGAAGTGCCCTTAAAGTTTATGATTCCTGTCGTCCACGTGTTTGCGTGTGTGTGTGTGTGTGTGTGCGTGTGTGTGTGGAGGCTATGTATGTTTAAGTAAGTGCGTTGGTTTTGATTTACGTACGCAGATGCGCGCGCATATATGTGTTTTTGTTTATACACACACATATAAGCACCCACATCCATTTTTATATACATGTATGCACACACATATACACATATACGTGTGCTATGTAGCCGTTCTATGTATGCGGATACGCATATGCATGTGTGTATATGCGATCTTGTCTATACACACACCCACACACACGCACGCACACTCGTTTTTATATGTATGCAGATGTGTGTGATCTGTATGTTTTGTGAGTTGTGTTATGATCTATTCAATGCTGGGGTGAATTTTTTATTTGTTTTTTACTAATTAATCATCTGTTTTCTTTTCGTTATTATTTATTAATTAGTCGTAATTTTTGTTCAAATTCTTTAAAGTCTTTCTTCAGTTCTGTTATATTACTTTTGGGAGTTGGAAAGAATTTGAGGCCTAATTTTAGTATTTCTATTTCTTGCTTTGTTGATGTGTATGTGGATAAATTGATGATTTGGGGTTTTGTGTTGTCTAATCTTGGATTGTTGTTTGGGGAGGAGTTTCTAAAAATGATGAGGGCTGTTTGTTTCGTTGTTTTGGGAAGTTTTTTTTAAAGGGTGATTACTTTCTATATATGTTGTGTGTTTTAGAGGACTATGTTGTTTTTTTGGAAAATTGGTGTTGTGCATGTTATTATAAAAGTTTATTTTTATATATTTGAATGTGTTGCTATCTTGGCTTGGTTATTTCGGGTTGAGTTATCTTGGCAGAATTTGTTGATGCTGAAAGTGGTTATGGGGTTTGTATTGTTTCGTAAGGTTATGTTAGGTAGGGATTGTCGTATGATGGCTTTGTCGCCAAAACCTTCTATAATACTAACACATTATCTGTACCTGATTAACCTCATTCCCCTGAAGATTGACCCAGATGGGTCTGAAAGTACTTGGGAGACAAATCCAAACTATGGCAAATTCATCAGCCAATTCCCCTCCGAAACTAAGATCCTGATTTAGACTATTGAAAGGATCTACCAAAGGATATCTACACATGAGTTGTCTCTTATATTTAACAATATATATATATATATATATATATATATATATATATATATATATATATATATATATATATATATATATATATTAGATTTTTGAATATGAGATGATATATATGATTATTTCCACAATCAGAAAATAACGCCGCAGCCCACAACCTATGAAATGTTTCTTTCATAGGTTGTGGACTGCAGCGTTGTCTGATTGCAGAAATAATTATATATATATATATATATATATATATATATATATATATATATATATATATATATATATATATATATATATGTTAAGGAATACGTATATGGATGAATAAATAAAAGTTATAAAAAGGCTGATACTAATGATAAGACACAACCTCTTAAAGACGGCCGAGAGACCGAAAGCGCTTGAGGGATGGCCCATGACACAACGCTCGGTGCCACATGATACCAATTAACATCCGAGAACCGCAAAATTGCTGGCCGCGTCGAGAGATTCACGAGAAAAATTGCAAAACGAGAGAGATCCGTGGTCTTTAAGGAAGCTTGTATAAATAACGCCTAGCTGCCTAACTATATATATATATATATATATATATATATATATATATATATATATAGGTGTGTGAAAATATATATTTTTGCATATACTTTCTATTCTTTATATATACTAACCATATATATATATATATATATATATATATATATATATATATATATACAATTATTTTTTATTTATACAGGCATGTACATAATCTGCGACACTGGCATGTCGATGTTATCGATCAACACCTGTTAGAAACTGACATCTCATCAGACGGAAAGAAAATGTAACCCTTCCCTCAGATTATATTTGGAAAGAATGAAGTGGAAAAAGAAGATAAAAAGGATCGTAATTCAAAAGTTAAGATTGGAAGGTCACGTGGTCTGATTTGAAACAGTCGAAAACTGGAAACAAACATTTGTGAACTCATGCTAAAATTAAAAAGGGATCAATTACCCGTAGCACAATTTTATTTTTAACATGAGTTCATCAATGTTTGTTTCCAGTTTTCGACTGTTTCAATCTTATATTTTGAATTTCGTTCTTTTTTTTCTTCTTCTTTTTCTACTTCATTCTTTCCAAATATGAGGAGTGAAGGGGTTAGTAATCGAATATGCGTCCAGGAGTCTGGACGAGGAAACAAAAACTCACACAAATAGCTGTCCACCATTCCGCGATGCGTTCCACAGTGGCGTTTATCCTGCATTTTGTAAAGCCTAACAATAACCTAACCCTAACTCTAACCTAATCGTAACCTTAACCCAACGCATGTCTAGACAGGACTCACCATTGTAGGTGAAGAGCGTGTGCGCGCACTGAGCATGACTGACGAACTATTTATTTATTTTGCAAAACTCATTTTTCCTTTAGTTTTATTTACTCCTCTCCAGGAGTTAGGCACAAGGCCAATTTTATCCTACTCCCACAAGTAAGATGTGACCCAAGGTCGGGCCGGAAAGTGGGGGTTGAAAAGCCAGCGCCCGAGAGGTGAGCACTCTGACCATCAAAAATTGCCTGGGCAGCCCCGTCGGCATTCCCCGGTAGGGGCGCCTCAAGTAGTAAGCAATTAACTTACTCCTCCCCAAAGAGGGGAGGCAAAGCCTGGGAGGGTGGACCTCCTAGAACTGCACAGGACAATCCCATAGACCGGCGTAAATCAAGCCCCGAAGGCCAAGACAATACCAGTCTATGGGGTGCAGTATCCATCGGAACAGATACTACACTTTGATCTTAGCCAAAAGGCCAAGAACGGAGGGCACTTCTACAAAATATCCAGTATTTGTTCTGCCCTAGACTGAAGCATTATTTGCTTCTTCAAATAAAGAGTACCCCTTTATGGAAGCTGGATTTTCTCCTCATTAAAAAATGACATCATCTCTAATTTTGCCCTCGTGGGGAGACAGGTATATTGAGATGGTGAATCCAAAACGTTTCCCCTGAAAGAAAAAAGGATATTATTAACCCTTAAATACTTTTTTGTTCAAATATGACACATTCCTCCAAATTGCTTAGTTAATATAATATCTAACGAAATTGTGTCAAACTGCAACTTGTTTCACATCTGCAACGAGCCTGTTGGCAAGTGTGAGTAGGTATTAGTATGATGTTGCACCAGTACACCCGCTAAATAGGTAATCAGTATCTTCGATGTCAGACTAATATAAAAAATAAAGCATTTAAGGGTTAAATGAGCGAACCTCAAAGAAGAGGACATTTTGCTTTTAAACCGGTGTGTGTGTTTCTGTTTTCTTATTGTGAATGTGTAGCTTATGGTGAATGTGTAGCAGCCATAAACATCAACATTTCTTTTTTCTCACGGAGAGCAACCCCTGTGAGGTGGTTTGGTCACACGAAGACCAACCAGACTCCAGGGCGTATTAATTTTGAACGAAACTTTAAAGGACCACATCCAAACCCTTTTAGGGATTGCAGGTCAGACAGAGAGCTTCCTGGCACCTATGAAGAAAGACGATCTTTCTCCTGCCTTTGTCACTTAGACGCCAAGCAAAGCTATCTTCACTTGAAGATATATTACTCCGAAAAAGACTTTGACAGCCAACCGAACTTTCTTGCTTTATTATTACTTCCCTTCACTGTGACACTGTCTTAACTTTCGGCAACCTACACCCAACGGTGTAGGTCACTTAAATAACCACATATTGTTGTTGTTTAGAAAAGGACTTTGTTTTCCTTTCGTCTGACGATCCCCCTTTTGTTATAAATTATTATAAGAGTTGGTCTTACAGTAAATGCGAAGATAAGCTCCTGTAAATATAAAGCATTCGTTATGTTTGTTCGTTAGTTATTTGAAGACGGATATTTGTAGCTGTCTCTACGTTTCCGGTTTAATATCCCCTCCCTTTCCCCCTTTAAGAATGTGCTCTACTTTTTTAAAACATAAAAACGGTTTACAAGCTCGTAGTGAATTACTACTACTACTACTACTACTACTACTACTTTTTTTATTATTATTATTATTATTATTATTATTATTATTATTATTATTATTATTATTATTATTATTATCTCATTAGGAATCTTCACACAGATCAGTATCAGTGATTGCTCACTGACAATAACTAGTGGTGTTCCCTTGAGTCTGAGTGACAACAAGTCTCTCCAGATTTCCAGAACTCTCCACCTCTTTTCGATAACCATCGCAAATCATTTTTCATTATCGCAACAACCGTTTACCATTGATTTCTCACTAGCAACAACCGTTGGTCTTCTCTAGAATTTTAGTGGCACTAAGACTTTAAAAGGTTCCAGTTCTCTCCGTAACTTTTGAGTGGAGGTCTGGTCGGTGCTCTCCTTCCTCGGTTTTTTCATCTTCTATGACCCTTCACGATAGTTTTGTGTGGTACCAGCCGAGGCTGATGTCAACATATGCATGTGTGTCGTCAGTTTTGGATGGAATTTGAGTGACAGTAAGTCTCGACAGGATGCCAGTACTCTCCATGCCCTTCCAGTGGAGGTCTGGATGGTTCTCTCCCTCCTAAGTATTTTCATCCTCTGAGGCAATCATCATCATTATTATTATAATTTGCTCACTGTAAGTTCTCACAAGTCATTACTAGTAATCGCTCACTGGTAACAACGGGCAGCGTTCCCTGAAGTCTGAGTGACAACAAATCTACCTAGATTTTAAGTTCTTTCCGCTTCTTTCGATAATCATTGTAAATCACTTTCCTTTCTCACAACAGCTGTTTACAATAGATTTTTTGCAGTTGGTTTTCTTTGAAATTTGAGTGGTAATACGCCTCCTTAGGATTCCAGTATTGTCTGTGTCATTCCAGTGGAGGTCTTCATGGTGTTCTCTTTCCTCAGTCTTTCTATCCTCCTTAACGTTTCGCGAGCATTTCGTGTGGCACCAACTGGTGCCATTTTTCTTGGCAGGAGGGGCGGATTATGGAAATTTAAAAGAATGTCTTTCCTGACAGTCTGGATTTGTGTCGAAATTCACTTGGCATTGTAAATTTGCTTATTATTATTATTATTATTATTATTATTATTATTATTATTATTATTATTATTATTATTATTATTTCATAGTAGTCTCAACTTTTAGAAGTTTTTAGTCAGAGTTTTCTTTTTTGAACATCAAGTCAACTCCCTTGACCTTTGACATTCAAGCTGTACCTTAACACTTTCGCTGTTCCTAACAGGCAAGCCTTTTGCAGAATTGGGAAAATAATTGTCTCGTCAATCTGTTTAAGCCTTTTATGGTGGCTTTTCGTTATGGTTCCAAGCGTTCCAATTACAACGGGAATCACCTTGACTTCTTTACATTTCCATAGTCTAACTAATTCCCATTTTGGATCTTGATATTTTTTTTTTTTTGTGTTGTTTCTCCTGCACTCTGGTATCGAAGGGGCAGGTTATATCAATGATTAAGCAAGTTTTTGTGTTTTTGTTTAGAAAGATTAAGTCGGGTTTTGAATGTTCAAGAACCTTATCAGTCTGTATGCGCATGCCCCAAAGAAGTTTGTCGTTCTCCTGTACCACTTCTGGCTTATGTTCATACCACTTCTCATTGTGGTCCAATTCATAAAATTTGCATATATTCCACTGTAGTACCTGAGCGACTTTGTTGTGTCTCCATTGCGACCTAGTGCAAGTGGCTTGTTCCTGGGCTGTCATTAAGGTGCGCTCAGTAGATCTTTTGAGATCACCCTTGACCAACCAATTCCAGCTGTCATTATCTCTAAATGCAGTATTCTTAAAGACTACACTGTGTAGTTTCTTTCCAAATAATTTTAACCCTATCTCTTGTAACTTTTGATTCTTTTTCACCCCAGTTCTTAGTATTTCCTCTCTTTTCACTTCACGAAGAAGAATCTCATTACTTTCAGAAATATATTTATATTCACAACATCTTCAACACTAAGTAGACCTTGACCACCTTCCTTTCTTGGTAGATACAATCGATCTGCATCTCCTTTCTTTGCCAAAGCTCCATAAATTGTAAGCATTTTTTGTGTTTTGGTATCCAAACATTTTAGTTCATCTACATTCCAGTCAAGTATACCGGCAATATATCGAATGATAGCTACTGCTCTTGCATTGATAGCATAGATTGTATTTCGACTGTGAAAGTGTGATTAAAGAATACTCCTTACTCTTCTGTTGAACTCAGCTGTGACCTGGTTTTTCATTTCCTTGTTTTTAATCTTATCTGCCTCCAGTATTCCCAAGTATTTGTAACCCATCTCACTGTCTACATTCTTTATCAGATCTGTTGTTGAGAGTTTAAGACCATCTGAATGGACAAGTTTACCTCTTTTTATAACAAAAATGTCACATTTAGTGATGCCAAATTCAATTCGTATGTCGTAACTGAATAATTTAACCTTGTTCATTAGGGTATCAAGTTGGGTTTCATTCTTTCCAAAAACCTTAAGGTCATCCATGAATAATAAGTGGTTGACAGTAGGAAGTCCTTTCCCAAGTCCATATCCTGCCTTCACATTACGTAAGAGAAGTGTCATTGGGATCAAAATGACAAAAAGCAAAGGGGAAAGACTATCGCCCTGGAAAATCCCTCTCCTGTTTTTTACTTTACCTTATACAACACCTCCTAAAGTTAAATTGGTTTCCCAATTCTTCATGCTATTTCTTAAAGCTGTTTGAATGTTGGGGGCTATTCCGAAAATCTCCAGGCATTTGTGTATTCATGAATGAGGGACCATGTCAAATGTTTTTTTATAATCCACTCACCCCATGGCAGAGTTAGTAGTTTTTCGTTTGCAGTTTCTCAGGATCATTTTATCGATCAGAAGCTGTTCTTTGGTGTCATATGATCTTTTTCGGCAGCCTTTCTGTTCCTCAGGCAGCAAATTGTTTTGGTCCAATCATCATCATCATCATCATCATCATCATCATCATCATCATCATCATCATCATCATCATCATCATCATCATCATCATCATCATCATCATCATTTACTTACTAGGAGTTTTCACACGAGTCATTATCAGCTATTGTTCACTGGTAATAACAAGTGGTGTACCCTGGAGTCTGAGTGACAACAAATTTACCCAGATTTCTAGCACGCTCTACCTCTTTTGATAATCACTTGAAAATCATTTTGCGTGAATGCAACAGCCGTCTAGCATTGATTTCTGGCTGGCAACGAACATTGGTCTTTTCTGGAATTTGAGGGGCAATAAGCCTCCCCAAGGTTCCAATGGAGATCTGTTTGGTGCTCTTGCTCCTTGGTTTTTCCAGCTTCCTTAACTCTTCACAGCCATTTTGTGTAGTACCAGCAGAGACTGCTACCACCGCAGTATGTGCGTTTTTTGTTGTTGTTGTTTTTAGCGGGAGACGGGGGTCAGTTCATTTACGCTTGATAGTCAGGATGTGGCTAATCATTCTGCGTTAAATCTATATATGAAATTGATCCCCACATTAAAGTCTAAATAAGAGAGTGTTTTATTTTAATTACTATTGCGTAGATATTTCCGCAGGCTGTTTACACGCGGCAGTCGCCATGTGAAGAAAAGTAGACTCTTATCTTTATGGGGATCCCATTAAAGCCATTAAAAGGCACCAGGGAAAGAATATACTGCCAGATTAACATATGTGCTTTGACAGTTTGTTTTTAAATGAGTTTTTATTGGGTTAAACAGTAGAATTTTATAGTAAGAATGATCACTGATAAAATATATATACTTTAAGAAATATCTACCGATTAGTATAGTAGGTATCGCTAATATATGTAAGTTTAGTGGAAGAGAACCTCGACAGAGTGCTCGATTATTAAGAAAAAGATGCTTCTGCTGTTTCACAATTACATGTTAGGCCTCTCTTAAAAACAAATAGCTAAATAATGTATGCACTTTAGTATGTACTTACATGGTAGCTGAAAGGAAGACTGTACACCAAAAATTACGCAAATGGATTCAGTATTTATTAAATTAAAAATAAAAACGATTTCAATCGGTCGTCGCCATATTGTATCTTCGCCCAATTTTATCATTGAGTTTTCTCCCTTGCCTAAACTGGTTACAAAATGTCTAACGATACGTAAAATCGTTTTCTTGTTCTTTTTCTTAGAATTCAATAAATACTGGATGAATTTGTGTAATTTTTTCTGTACAATCTTATTTTCAGCTAACGCGTAAGTACATAATAAAGTTTATAAATTTCTTTAAATATTTTCATGTCATTGTGAAACAGCAGAATCACCAAGAAAAATTAAAATATAAAAGCCTAATATCTATTTGTACATGTATAATTTCACATATGAGAACAACATCGGTACCGTCGGTTTCAAATCAAAACAAAGAGGACATAGAGTTGGTGTGCTATTCCGAACTCTCTTAAGCCTCTGTTTATGTCTATGTCTGTCTAGACAGACCAACTATACGTCCCTTTTGTTTGGATTTACAGACATCAACAGAGGCTGAATCTCATTGTTTGGATTTTAAACCAACAGTAGCGATGTTGTTCTGATATATATATATATATATATATATATATATATATATATATATATATATATATATATATATATATATATATATATAAAAATTCATTAATTCAGTTCAAATATTAAAAAAAATGAACAAAACCAATATTTTTCAAAAGTGCTCAATATATATTAGAGCTATTATCTTATCAAGGGCAATACTCTAGAAGCTTGAGCGCCTGACAATTGTTTCAAAGCCCTGCCGGGCGCTCAAACTATGTTTATTTTAATATATATATATATATATATATATATATATATATATATATATATATATATATATATATATATATATATATGTGTGTGTGTGTGTGAAGAGTTCGAATGCAAAACGCGATAAACGCCATTTTCAAAATCACAAAACTGTCCTTACAAAAAGTGTTGCATTTAAACACTCGACGACACCCCAAAACTATGTGTTACATAATATGATACCGAAATAATTTCTTTTTGATTTAAATTAAAATAAGCTTTCATTCACAGTCTAGATTTAATATATTCGTGTTTTTATTGTTTACGGTCTGAATTTAAACGAATTAGATTTATCGCGTTTTGCGTTCGAACTCTTCATATATATATATATATATATATATATATATATATATATATATATATATATATATATATATATATATATATATATATATATAGGATTGACATCCTAATATTTTATCATATCGGCGTAAACACAAAAACAAAAAACAATAGCAAATTCAGTTGAACAACAAAAGCTAAAACTGGGGCTATAAAAACCAGCTCCCACGAGCAGTCTAACAAAATGGAGCAAAAAAGCCAAAAATGTGGATCACGTGGGTTGCTCACAACTACGTCTGCCAAACCACTGGTCAAACAATATAAAAGCAGACCGCATGACAAAATCTGCCCCTTTCCTTTTTTTCTCTCTACTTCTCGGACGTTTAACAGAGAGGACAACGTCAGACAACTCCTCGCCTTCGGGCGAGGGACGCCTTGGCTGACTACTAAACATGCACACACACTCAAAGGCTTACACTTCTATCATTCTTCAACGCACGCAACCACACACTGCTGACAAAGGCACGTACACACCCTATCATTTTCAACTCCCGCACGCACGCACATGCGAACAACTACACACTGTTGACAAAGGCACACACACACACACACACACACATACAAATGCCTAAATGACGTATCAACTCTATGCTCTCACGCACACTGTCATACACACATGTTGTCTACCACACGCAACCGCACACGCACGCACATACATACACATTCATAAATCACATGCATAAACATCAGGCTAAATTTTAGCCTTACGATTCCCTCTGGGGATGAAACGCGGAAGCCTCTGTGTAGCTTAATTGTCATAAATATATTTTCATAAATTACTACCTAGCTCTACTCACGTATCGAGCACTGTTGAAGTAAATACTGAAAATTGATACCTAAAAAATTATATCACCTTATAACATTTGATGTGGATACATGAAATAATAATATTATATATATATATATATATATATATATATATATATATATATATATATATATATATATATATATATATATATATATATATATATATATATATATTGGGATCTGAATTATATAAATAACAAAAAGAATACCGATCTCAGCTGAGTAAAAAAAATTCCCTATACGGAACAGCTTGCATCAATTTTACGTCTTCTTTGCGAATATTAAAATCAAGATATAATGATACTAAACCTTATGTCTAGAATCGAGGGGTAAATAACTTGATTGTTTTCCCACGAGATTCCAAAAGATTCGAAAAAATCCAGAAGATTTTAAATGATTCTGGAAGATTCTAAATAATTCCGGAAGATTCTAAATGATTTCGGAAGATTCTTAATGGTTCCGGAAGATTGGACTATACATCGACTTTTAACGGTCCCATTATTATTTTCGCATTGTCATCCCGAACTTATGATTAGCATTAAGGTTAACGAAGCGTATGTTTTCTTTCGGATTTTTTTGGTGAAAAATTCTCTGTTTTCAGCAAAAATACAGGCCCTTCATTAACCAAAACACTAACCCTAAGTCCGAGTTGGCATTTAAACTTCGCTCATCCTACTCTTACACAAGCATTTGAGTCAATATTGATACGCATTTTTGAATGGTACATTGTCCCACATTGACATTTTTTATAATAAATATTTGTCAGGGATGTTCACTTTACAATAAATATTTAGGGACCGTTAAAAGTCAATTTCACGCGAAACATTTTTTGGAAGTACTATAATGAATAAATTTTAAATGTTATTAATATTAGTTTATTTATTAATAACTGTACATATCCGGAGTCTTTTTTACTTTTATCCGGAGTCTTTTTACTTTCATTTTTGTTCCGCATGTTTTTAAATAGGATTTTGAAAGTAACAATTAATTATTACAGTATGTTTGGGACATTAAATTATTCATTGGACAAAATTGTAATAAAACTACAATTAATTGGGCAAAAGTGTATTATAGTTAACAACGAAAAAAAGGGGGAACAAATATACAACAAATAACTAAGATGGCGGTCGACTGTTTCTTTTTGAGGTGGTCGCTAATTTCAGGCGTAAAACATTTAACAATAAGCCACCCCCGGACTTAGGGTTATTCGTAGCATAAGCTTATTTTTTTCATATATTTTAAGCCTGAATTTAGCGATCACCTCCAAAAAATCGACACCTATGTTTGATTGACGAAATCAGTTAAGTGATAAGTAACGAAACAAATTTTTAAATAACAAAACTTACAGTTTCGAAAGTTTAAAACTGTTATGATGTGGTGGTGATCTACCTTATTTCGTGACTACATGGACTCTTCTAGACATTATGTATAGAGGAGCGTACGACGAAATCTCGGGCCAGTCTATCTGTAACATACTATTCTGTACTTCTGTAAATACATACTCTTGTAAATATACAACCGTGATGTCTTTATTATCGGCCCTTCAGGGTCACAACATTGGCGACGAGAACTTGGACTTATTCAGACACAGCATAATCCGAAGTCATGTTGCACACAACACTGGCAACGAAAACTTGGACATGTCAGATACAACATAACCATTACTACAACTAGCAGTGTTGGATTTTCGAAAAAAAGACTTAGGTGGTGTGATCGGAAAAATTGTTAGTTACAACAGTAACAGCGGGAAGTTAAAAGTCGTGCTGCATTTTTAACATACAAGGTGTCAAATCTGCGAAAGGAAAAACACTCCATCGTCAGAAAATAAGATTGAAAAAAAAAGTCTTCGTTCTTAAGTACGACGGAAAGATTTGAAATCGTTCGACCACAAAAAAGCCAACAAACAGTCTGTCGATTTTTCTATTTATTTTTAATTTCTTAATCAGGAACACGGACATAAATTGAAAATGACTTTTACCCGCTAAGAAGTGAAGAATTATCTATATATATACCAATAAAAAAATATATATACACAAACAAGTCGGTAGCTTATTTTAAGTGACGACAAATGAAATTTAAAAGTGCTATGTTGGAAATTATTAAGCACTGACAAGAACAACAGCTATAATAACAAAGGGAAAAATGGAAGTTCAGAAGAAAATGAAAATAGAAAAAGTTCGACGAGAAAAAACATTCCAAAAACAAGAAGAAAATTTTCAAGAAAGTCAGAAGTATCAAAAAGAACAACAACTTTGACTAGAAGAGAAATTAAAAAAAAAACAATTCGAGCAAATGAAAAGATTTGAGAAAATGTGTCTTCATATCCAACACGAACAGAAAAAATTATACGAATTATCAAATGGGGGTCAAAATGATGAAGATGAAACTGCATTTTAACAAAACGTTATTTGAAGCGCTATTGATAATTTTGGTTACGACCCTGAAAACGAAACTACGTTTGCTTCTTATTTCAGACAATACGAAGATATATGATATAATACGGGCTGTGCGAATTGGACCGATTTTAAAAATGTTGGTTTGATATTAAGAAAATTGGGAACGGTTTAACAGATAAAATTCATCAATTATATATTGCCACAAAAAACAGCGACCTTACATTTGTTGAAGCGATACAACTATTAACTAAATTGTTTAGCCATAAAAAAGGTGGAAATCCATGAATCTCACAGGGAAAGAAGACAGAGACTACTTTCGCTAGCGTAGTTAACAAACATTGCGATGATTTAAAATATGTACAGCGATCAAGTGGTTATTCCCGCAGTATTGCAGAAAAAATATTAAAGGAATGTAATGTTGGTCACTCGGGCATTTTGAGAATTAAAAGTTTCATGAGAAGTTATGTGTATTGGACAAGCATGGACAAAGACATTGAAAATGCGGTGAAATTATGCAAAGATTGTGCTTTTGCAGCGAAGACACCTCTTATAAAGTTTAGACTCTGACCGAAAACTGATTGACCGTGGTCTAGAATTCACAGATATTTTGCTGGCCCACTGGATGATTTCTATTACCTTATAATGGTGGAAAGTTTCTCAAAATGGCTGATAATATTAAAATGTAAGAAACAAACTACGGAAGTAACCATTACTTTTTTTTTACATCGTTGACTGTATTGTATCGGACAACGGAACGCAATTAATGCCTATTGAATTCAAAATATTCTGTCAAACTTTTGTAGTGAAACATATCATGATCGCGCCGTACCACCATGCGAGAAGCAATGGTCAGGCAGAACGGTTCGTAGATACGTTCATAAGAGCGCTTAAGAAAGCGAGGGATACACCTACCTAAAAGACCATTCAAAATTTTTTGCAGATATAGAAGACGACCTCAAATAACAGTGTTCTATTTTCCATGACGCCAGCAAAAGCAATGTTTGCAAGGAAGATTAAAATAATGCTTTATAGACTATTGCCAACCCATACGAAACCAAGACGTGAAAAAAAATGTCACGAAGGGTTAGGCTTCAAAGTTTGAGAAAAAGGTTTCTTTCTGATGTTCAAAAACAATAAATCCTACTGGGAAACAGGAATAGTGGATTAACGGATTGGAAACGTGCTTTACATGGTAAAGGGACCCAAGTTTACACACTAAAGACACATGAACCCGATGAGGAAACGATATTCAAATGCCGTCGAGAATAATACTTTAGAGGACAAACTAATGGATGTCGTGTTCGACAAATTTGAGATCCCAATCCCCAAACAGATTCTGAACAACGACTATCAAAAAGGAAGCGTAAGATTACGGACTTAATTGTAATAAACCCTAAGAGAAAAGAGTATTGATTCCATACGGAACAAGGCTAAAAAGAGGGGTGTTATGGTGTGGTGGTGATCTACCCTATTTTGTGACTATATGGACTCTTCTAGACACTATGTATAGAGGAGCTTACGATGAAGTCTCGGATCAGTCTTTCTGTAACATACTGTTCTGTACTTTTGTAAATACAAACTCTTGTAAACATACCACTGTTTTGTCTCAATTATTATCGGCCCTTCAAAGTCACAACAAAAAGTATACATGTCGATAGAAAATTATATTTTCTATAGTTTGATAACAGTTATTGGTTATATATTTGTTTATTTACTCCCCTTTTTCGTTGTTAACTATACGACACTTTTGCCACTAATTGTTATTAGAGTAATGTTCTTTTAATTTCTATTTGTGTGAGTGAGAAAATGAAGAAAAAGAAGTTCGTAGAGATTATAAATTTATTTAAATTTTTACTCTATTTTAAAATCGACAATTATTCACTAAAAACTTAACTTAAAATTCCGTTCAAAATGAAAAGAACCGGTTCAATTGAAGGTTCCCACTGTGTTATGGCGGCCAAATCTGAGTCGCACATTTCGACTGGTGTTACCGAAAAAATCCCCCATTATATTTTTGTCCGTTTTCTTTTTTTTTGTTGTAAATAATAATTTTTCAACAAATTGTTTAATTATTAATAAAATAAAAATTTTAATAAAATCAAACTGTTTTTTATAACTTGAACCTTTTTAAAATTTTTATTTTGAAAATATTAATTAAGAAATAGGTTAATTATTAATTATTAACAAAATTTAAATATATTATAAAGTAACAAACAATTATTAACAAATAATAAAACCAAACTGTTTTTATTAATGGAATTTTCTCTTTTCATTTATATTTTGAAAATATTAATTAACAAATTGAGGTTAAGGTTAGTATGTAATGGTTTTCTTTTATTAATTAATAAATTGGGGTTAGGGTTAGTATGTAATGTTTTTCGTTTATTAATTAACAAATTGGGGTTAGGGTTAGTATGTAATGTTTTCCGTTTATTAATTAACAAATTGGGGTTAGGGTTAGTATGTAATGTTTTCCGTTTATTAATTAACAAATTGGGGTTAAGGGTAGTATGTAATAATAGGACCAGTGATAAGCATACGTGACTAGAATAGAATAGTCAGGGGAATCCCCTATTTACAATCATCGTCGAAATATCGGTGATAAAACCCCTTTTCTTAGTATCCGAAGAAAATTATATAAAAAATACATTCTTCAGATAGACTAAGGTTCATCAATTATGCATGTTAAGCCTTATCATATGGAGACTGTATTATATTTTGTTCACAAGAATTTTGACAAACTTTTGTTGACTTAAAGTATCATTTGTATAGGATTTTCCGTTTGTAAAAAATACCAATTGAATAGATTTCTCTCTGGCCCGCTAAATAAATGAAAAGAACAAGAAAAAGAGAGAGAGAGAGAGAGAGAGAGAGAGATAGATAGATAGATAGATAGATAGATAGATACATAGCTAGATACAAATACACATTGGTCTTTATTATACAGTGGAGGGTGTGTAAAGGAGGTATCACAGAAATGTATATGAGTGTATGTATAGGATTTTATGTTTGTAAAAAATACCAATTGAATAGATTTCTCTCTGGCCCGCTAAATAAATGAAAAGAACAAGAAAAAGAGAGAGAGAGAGAGAGAGAGAGAGAGATAGATAGATAGATAGATAGATACATAGCTAGATACAAATACACATTGGTCTTTATTATACAGTGGAGGGTGTGTAAAGGAGGTATCACAGAAATGTATATGAGTGTATGTATAGGATTTTATGTTTGTAAAAAATACCAATTGAATAGATTTCTCTCTGGCCCGCTAAATAAATGAAAAGAACAAGAAAAAGTTAATTCATAAATGAACTCTCGAACCTGCAATTGCTGTCTGCTTAAACAACTTAATGTCTTCGGACGATATATATATATATATATATATATATATATATATATATATATATATATATATATATATATATATACAGAGAGAGAGAGAGAGAGAGAGAGAGAGAGAGAGAGAGAGAGAGAGAGATAGATAGATAGATAGATAGATAGATAGATAGATAGATAGATAGATAGATACATAGCTAGATACAAATACACATTGGTCTTTATTATACAGTGGAGGGTGTGTAAAGGAGGTATCACAGAAATGTATATGAGTGTATGTAGGTGTATGTATATGTATATGTGTATCAACATGTGTAAGAGTATATATTATGTAGATATGCAGTTGTGTATGTATATACATGGACGGCGGCACCGGGGGGGGGGGGCTGAAGCCCCCTCACTTTTTGACTTGCCCCCCCCCCACTTTACGGTCATCAATAATTAAGTTGATATGCATGTGTTTAACCGGGACCCCCCACCCCACACACACCCACTTTTTAGGAGAAGCCCCCCCCCCAACTTTCATAACTGTCCCGCCGGCCCTGATATATACATACGTAAATGTGTTTGTGAGTATATATGCCTTACTCTCTTCACTATTCCTCATAGTCCCACCCCTACAACCAAAACTCTCTGCAAGAATGTAATTCATTTGTTTTTTGTTTGTGTTTTTTTTCTTCAGTATATTTAATGCGGCCTGAAAAAACTTGATTTGAAATAAAGTCGCAGCTGAAACATGTATGCACATATGTAGCCAATAATTTTTGTATAAATAAAAAGTTATGCTATATGTATTATATAATAATTCATTAGAATACAACATTTATTACATAATTAACATTTTGTAGTTAATATATTATAAAGTCCTTCGTAGATGATTACAAAATAGTAATTGTCATAAATTTTGTCATGAATTTTGTATTCTACTGAATTAGAATACATGAGCTCTGTTTGATTTTAAATGTTAAGCATTGAGCTTAAGTTTTTCTGCAGCAGTTTGAAACCCCGCTCATATTTATACTGTATCCCCCCCCCTCTCTCTCTCTCTCTCTCTCTCTCTCTCTCTCTCTCTCTCTCTCTCTCTCTGTTTAGTAACAGTCGAAGGAAAAATACAAAAATTGGAATAGTCCATTACAAACAAAAGGAAATATCACCAGTAGTAGCAATTCTATTTAACCCATAACTGAAGAGATATAGAGAGGGGAAGGGTGGAGAGGATAAAGCAAACAGAAAGGAACTAATTTAGGATTTTCTCTTCTTATTTTTAAAATATGTAACTGGCTTTGCAAACTTACTTTTTCCTGATTCAAATAATCTAATCCGAGCTCAATGGTTGACCCAACGGTAAAATCTTTTTCTCGTAATTGTCAAATTTGATAGACTTAAAAGATTGGAAGTTTCATGAAATCTAAGTTTGTGCCAGACGAGTGTACATACACAGGAACGTTTTCTTTAAATATGTTGTTACTGTTAAAACAACTATATAGATTGTTTTCAACAACATTTTAAGTAAGGGAAAACAAATAAAATCAAGGAAGCGTCCAGAGTGCTGCTAAAATTTTCTCTTATGTATCCGCCTACTAGTAGCTATGAAGAAGAAGACAATAGGGCGATCGCGACACTGTCCACACGTGGGGATCCAGTTAAAACCATTAAAAGCCACCATGGAAGAATATGAAGCTTTGACGTTGTTGTTTTTTTTTTAATCCTAAAAACGACTACAATTTTTTCCCGATAACCTTTTAAGTAAGAGGACAAAACATAAAAATAAGTAGGCCTCCAGAGCGCTGTTGAAATGGGTGGAACTGAGTTGGGTTTTAGGGTACTGATCACTGATCAGTTCACTTAATTCTACGTTAAGCCGATTGTTTTCTTTCGTTTTTAACACTAACGCACATCATAATACCTTGAACCGTGCAGTCAGGATATTAAGTTGAGCTGTGTATCGGTTTGCCCGTAAAACGTCAACGGAGTTCACTATTTTAATCCATTTTGGTCGATGTATTAATGCGGCAATATGTTTTAGTGTTTCTGTACAATCACCCCGCCATCTTCTCCCCCCCCCTCCTCTCTCTCTCTCTCATATATATATATATATATATATATATATATATATATATATATATATATATATATATATAATTTACAAAAATTAAACATTAGCAACAAATAATAGTTAATTAATAACATTTCCTTTTTCAAAAACAATATCCAGAAGTTTCATCGAATGTCCTGCTGGCTTGGTAGGCCGAGAGCAGGCTCAAGGCGTTTCCACGAATAGTGGCGATGGAGAGGTGCTCTTAAAGCCAAGTCAATTCACGATGGTCCCGGTGTGACGTGTCATTAACAGACCAAGGTTGTTGAGGTTGTTGAGGAAGTCGGATGTGTCGTGATCTATCGCTCCACTCATCTCCACGGCGATCGGTGAGAACACAAATCTTTCAAGTTCACCGGCATGTTTTGATTGCTGACGAGGGAATAAAAGTGTCGGTTGTGACGAGGGCAACTGATTGACGGAAAACCAACAATGTCTAGGGCCCGTCAGACGATATCATTAAGAGCGGTGCCTAGGAGATTTGCCGGCGCTCCTTCTACATGAAAGGGTGTGGAGTCGATATACGTCAACCAGCTGACCACATCGGCACATGTGGGTGCTGCACACTCTAAAACCTGCGCGCAGAGCGACGGCAAATCTCAGGCAATCGTCATCAACTAGATTCCTGACAGCCAATGATGGCAAGGCTGTTAGCTACACACCACTGTGTGGCGAACTTGCAACTTGAAGGCAAGCGGTGTTGGTCGCAAGATGTTCTTAGGGATTCGACTCTAGTCTTCATCCTGATCGTGTCCCAGCTCTTATGTCTCCCTGTATTCTCCGGAACGACGAGACCAGCTCCCTCCAGTCGGTGGAAAGGTCATGGATCAGTTGATTGAGAAGATATTCGGATGTTTCATGTAAAATACATCGTCAAAATTGATGTTGCAGATGGCCGTTGCTGAGCCTCGAATTATGCAATCCAGCCTGCTCAAGTCGACAGGAAACTGGTAACATGGTGCACTACAGAAAGAGAATAAAAATTTCGAGATACAGAAGCAGCTGCGCAAGAGAAAGAGTGTCGGATACTTATCAATCAGTAGAAGCCGGGATAACATGTTGGAAAAGTTAGTAAGTTTTTTGTCGATGCTGGCTTGGATCGCTGGGGGGGGGGGGAGGGAGGGCGAGGATTATAAGTTCGTTCCGATTAGTGATGTTAATCATCAAGGACTCTGCTGATTTCTGAGACAGCCACTGTGAAGGATTTTGCCGAAGAGTCGATATTGACGACTTCGAACTTGGCAAGCCCAATTGCAGCAAGAGCTGGGATTCTTCAAGAGAGGTTCTTAACAACTTCCTCCCAACTGCCTCCAAATGTTGCAGTGTCAATGTACTAAATGTTCAAAGATGTAGTCACTGAACGGGTGATATCGTTAACTTCCAGGGCAAAAAGAACGGATTCTATCGGGTCACCCTGCTGTATACCGCACTGTAATGCAAGATTGTGGTCGGCTATGACCATGTTGCTGAAAGTGACGTAAGCAGTGTGGGCCAAAGGATGAAGCGTAGGAGCTCGACGGAGACACGTTTCGTGAAGATGGTCTCGTCGGATGGAGTTAGAAGCGTTCATCACGTCAAACTTAACCAGAAAACGGTCTTTCTGCCATTGTTGTTGGCCCAGGATGAACGCTCTAACAGCATACACTCCAGCTTCGCCTCCATAAGAGACGCCGACACCGAGTTGGGTGGAGGACAGTTCAGAGGCCAATGTGCAAATTACAGGATGTGTGGCAACTTTGGAAGCGAGACGACGAAGAGTGTTTCCGACTTGCTGATATTTCCCCTGGGAATTTTAATCACCAAATAAGTACAGGCTGAAGCAATTTTAATATTTAATATTACAGTACTTGTGTATTTTGCTAAGAAACAAGTTTCTTGTTTAAATTTTATATTTTACTTATTGCATAATAGTATTACAGGTGTCTGCCATCTTGTTTACCCTTGTGTTAGACTACAGAAGCACAAAATGGCCAGTAATTTGACATTTGGGTGCTTCATGAATTAATTTATCGGGATTTTTTTTGCAAATAAAGAAATGATCATAACAAGTGTTATGAAGTAGTCCAACAGTAAAAAGAAGAAGTCAAGTCGAGGTTG